>OZ002740.1:106408050-107152937 GCA_963924295.1 Dioctria rufipes
AACTCCCCCACAATAGCCGAGGTGCTAGCGTTCCGCACTGCAGTCAACGTTGTCCACCGAATGATCTGTCAGCTCATGCTGGCAGTTGGGACTTCACGTCCACGTAAATTCACTCTCATAATACATACATAACTCACCCTACCGAATACTCTTCGGTCAGCTCATGATTAATCATGCAAGTAATTGCTGAAGACAAACTAAGATTGATTCGTGCGAGAGCGCAGGAAAATTTGAACTACGCGTTCGAACAGGGTTCAAAAGCTTATAATCTTAGAGCGAAGCCTGTTAGTTTCAAAGTGGGTCAAGAAGTGTATAGACGGAATTTCGCCCAAAGCAATTTCCAGCAGCAAACCAGTTCTAAATTAGGACGTAAAAATGTGAAGTATCGAGTAAAGGCAAGAAAAGGAAGCTCTCTCTATGAGCTTGAAGATCTGCAAGGGAAGAACGTTAGGAGTACATATATCACACCAAGGACATCAAGCCATGATGCCTATAGTTCACGGGGACATTGTAGGTCTATTATAAACTTTAACCCTGGTAGCCCTAATAAAGCATCCAGCCAGTTTAACTGGTAAACTACAGGGTGCCAATGTGCCGCTTAGGACCTTCACTGCCTAGCGGTTGGTATACCTTTTGACAATAGAGACGCTTTATCCAAATCCCTCGCCTGATAACACTTCAGAACCCCTCCTACATGGTACCCTACGGCAGATAGGTTTCTGTAGGTATTCCACTTGCATGAAGTTGTTATGGTACATATTTTGAGTGACGGGCTTGGACGTAAAGTCCAGACTGCCAGCATGAGCTGACAGATCACTCCGTGACAGCAGTCATCAGGTCGGCACGCTACCACCTCGACTAAGTGGCGGAGAATGTAAGGTGAGTTCACAAAAAAATCTTGCGCTGTCACGTTGCCATGAACAAAAAGAAATTCGTGCCTGTCTTCCTGTAAAGGAGACCAAAAGAAAATGAAAATGCACACACCCCGATCCAGAAGGGACCGCATACGTCACTCACCTAAAGATGATCCTAAGGATCGGATGGCCTGATCCTGTGCCGTCCCCGGCCTCCTGTGACATCCTGGCTGCTCGGTTAAGATGTCTCTTTTTGTGTACCTGTATGGAGTAGAAATAGCCTCTGGAAAAGGAAAGAGAAGAGAAACACTCCGTTACTTAACTCATTTCATATTTTGTTCGTCCTGCAAAATTTACAATGATTCAAAAAAATGGTCTTATAGTTTTTTTTTTTCTTAAATTCACCCCCGTAGTATTATAGATGCCGCGCTGATGGTCTTTCCTTTTTTTTTCAAAAAAATTTCTTCTTCCCTTTTTTTTGCAAGAATTTCATAGAAGAATATACACTCAAAAATTAGATATGTCCAAATAAAATATCTTGTTCTTTTTATGCTTTACTTTCTACCAGCTAGTGTTATTTTTGGATTTTACTTGAAACTAATCTAATCTAATATTGGATAGATAATTCAAAAAATTACAATACTTTAAACCTAAATACCCTACGTATGAAAGTGCATTGTTATACAAAAAAAATGTTCGTTCCAAAGCGAGCGAGCCTAATCTGTTACATTTACTTCTAAAAGTTCGAGCGGACAAAAAAAAACCCATGGGACTAGTATGAGTGTAGTTAAGTGTCCCATTTACGTGGAACGTGATCGGCCTATATGACCACCTATATTCTAGTAAACAAGATAACTCCGCTGATGGAATCTCTCGAGAAGGCCTTCTAGAGGGGTACGAGGGGCCAATAGTACTATTTACAATGAAAATGATAACTTTAATCGCCTATGGGTTTTCTGTATACTCTTACACATCCCATGTGGTCCAAGTAGGTTCCAAACGGGAATGTCTACCAACTACCATCTATGATCCGACTGACTCCAAAGCAATAGCACTTGTACTATACTAATATTAGACGTTAGCGCTCATCGGGCGAACGATTTAAGGTAGGCGGCGCTAAGATACTGATCTTACTCAATTATTTTGTTGAGAAAACTTTATAATATTATTGTAAAAGATTAGTTCATATTGCCTGATAAGGAGTCAAGCACCAATTCGTGAATTATGAGATATATAGACTATGATGAACTTAAAAAACTTCATAATCTTCACTTAATTATTGTAAATGATTAGTTTAATTTGCCCGATAACGCGTCCGGCGCCACATTTGTAAATTATAAGATATATAGGCTATGATGAAGACTTAAAAACTTTATAATATTCACTTGAGTAACGTAAAT
This sequence comes from Dioctria rufipes, assembly GCA_963924295.1. NCBI lineage: Eukaryota > Metazoa > Arthropoda > Insecta > Diptera > Asilidae > Dioctria > Dioctria rufipes. Next base: position 106,410,305 of record OZ002740.1, read on the forward strand.
GATTAGTTCATTTTGCCCAATAACGTGTCAAGTCCCACTTCGTGACTTATGGGATATATAGACTATGATGAAAACTTAAAAACTTTATAATATTCGTCGGTTATTGTAAGTGATTAGTTCATTTTGCCCGATAACGTGTCAAGCACCAATTCGTGACTTATGTGATATATAGACTATGATGAGAACTTAAAAAAACTTCATAATCTTCACTTAATTATTGTAAATGATTAGTTCAATTTGCCCGATAATGTGTCAAGCACCGATTCGTGACTTATGTGATATATAGACTATGATGAGAACTTAAAAAAAATTCATAATCTTCACTTAATTATTGTAAATGATTAGTTCAATTTGCCCGATAATGTGTCAAGCACCGATTCGTGACTTATGTGATATATAGACTATGATGAGAACTTAAAAAAAAATCATAATCTTCACTTAATTATTGTAAATGATTAGTTCAATTTGCCCGATAATGTGTCAAGCACCGATTCGTGACTTATGAGAAATATAGACTAGGATGAAAACTTAAAAACTTTATGATATTCGTTGGTTATTGTAAGTGACTAGTTCATTTTGCACGATAACGTGTCAAGCAACACTTCGTGACTTATAAGATATAGATGCTATGATGAAGACTGAAAACTTTATAATATTCACTAGAGTAACGTAAATGATTAGTTCAATTTGCCCGATACGTCTCAAGCACCAACTCGTGAATTATAAAATATATAGGAGGTGGTAAACTTTGAGGAAGTTCGCTATATCCACATTATGAAGTGTACCGCTATTAATGCGATGAAGTGCCACGCGCTAGTTAATGCGGCTCATAGATATCATTTAGCGCTCCTCTGGCGAATGATTTGAGTATGAGTCGTTTATATGATGCGTTGTGCTTGACGGGTTGACTGATAAAATCTAAAAAAAACATTTTTACTTATCTTGCTTTGGTTTTTTTTTTTTCACGCGGAATAATCCTTTCCCCGGGTGTTCGCGGTTTCCCTCCTTTTCTAATCAGCGATTAAAATTTTTTTTTTGTAAAATGTATGAGAGCCATTTATCGGCCACACTTTCACTCTTTTTCCTTCTTTTATCGATCAACGTTTAGAATATTGTCAGATGCCTGAGGGCAATCAACCAGCTACACTTTTTCACTTTTTGCTTTTATCTTTCTCTCGACCTCTTCTCGGCGATCTCTCAAACCAGAATGGCCGACCCACTTTCTTCCGGCCTCTTCGTTGCCCGATTTCTCTTGTTTCACCGCATGGTGCCAGCTGTTCCGCTGACAGTCATGTGTGGGTAGGTGTCTGTACTAAGGCAAGGCTATGGTTACACCCGCGACCATAACAAAGTCTTCGAAGATTTAAGGAAGAACATCTGTCATGTCACTACTCCAACGACGCCTTGGAGACACACCCTTGAACAAGCGTCGGTCTGAGGTCAGAGTAAGATGACAGGGCTGGGGAAGCTTGCGATCAGTTGGTTATGTTACTGACCAGGGCGCACCCTCGGCTCAACTCAGTGAAGGAAGGCAGAGTGGTACTGACCGACTGATTTTCTAGGTTACCTGCTTGTCGGTGCACCTCTAGTTTCCACACGGAGAACGATGTCGAAGTCTGATCAGAGGTTGAGGGGACTTCAGGGATGTGCCTCTGATTCGTCACATCTCAAGTAAATCAAATTTTCCTGGATAATCCTGCTCTCATTTGCCTGTCAGTACGGCCAGGAAATGCTTTCATGGGTTGTGGGTCGAGTCACACATTTGGCGCCCGCAGCGATGAGGCCTATGTTATAAGACCGGCTGGCTCAGTCGACCATTTTTCAGTATCGTCTGGACCACAGGTGGTCTAGACTACCCTGCCCTGTCATGGTCATAGCGTACTGCATGTAGCAGTATGCTACACTTAGACTAGATGCATCATGTATACCCGGCCTACTGTCGATGAACCGAGAGAGATACGCACGGAGACCCGAAAAGACATATAAGAAGAGTCGAAAAAAGGTGGCTAGCAGGATAGCGACTGACGTAGCGTGTTTTGTTTTGAGAAAAGTAAGGAAAAATCTAAAAATATCGCGGATAAAACAAATAATCGCAGTTTCAAATTGGATGGACAAGAAAAATTGAAGTAAGAGGGCAACGCCAGTGAAACAGCTAGCTAAGTCGGTTCTTAAATTTGGCTCCTCCTGAGGCTACAAGTATTTTATGAGTTAAAAACAAACATTTGGTGAGAACGATAGTAACTGCTGTTTCAAAATGGGAAACTCCAACACCATGGCAGGGCGATGAAAGTGGTGTCCTCTGCAAAGCTAAAATCGAAGTGCTGGCTTCTCCATTCTTCCACTAAAATTACAAATTGGGATATCCAAGGTTACAGTAAACTTATCGAGTGACGCTTTTAGCACAATCAGCAATAAATCCCTATCGAGGTATCCATGGTGAAAGGGGAAATTACACAGCGAACGGAGGGATATTCCTTGTACTTAGATCAATCTGGGGTGACTGTTGCTTAATATCAAATGGACTTGATGAATCCGATGAAGATGCTGATGAGCAGGATGCAGATAAGCTAATTGTAAATAGGAATCACACAAACAAAGGGTATACAATTACACAGTAGGCGTTGTTTACATATAATATTATTATCAATATAGGGTCTTTTTTATTCATACTAGGTCAAACATTATTATTATCAATGTATATTGTTTTTATATTCATCATACTAAATCAAACATTATTATTATCAAAATATATTCTTCTCATATTCATACTAAATCAAGTATTGCAAAGATAGTTACGGAAAAATATCAATCGATTACCAAAATTGATTACAAAAATTTTTTGATTATCGAATTTGGAATCGTCAGCAAAAAATATATTATCGGAACAGATCAGAACCAATTTATAGAGAAATGTAACAAAGATATCTTATTCAGTAGTTGCCTTTATTGCCTCTGTTCGAATCATGTCAGTAAGGTCGTTTGAATTTAGAATGTTAATTTGATTAAGATTGTGTGAGTATTTCGTTGAAGTTTCGAATAGGTTAGCAATGCGCTATAGGTTAGAGGGGGTTATCATATTGTGTGTGATCGTGTGAATGTGTAGTGAATCAAGAAATTACAGTGAGAAAGAGAGAGAGAACATCATGATAATCCTATAGAATGGCAAAATAAAATCTTCTTCACATCTGGATTATTATTATTTTTATTGTCATTATTCACAGAGAAGCCTATAGAATAAGAAAAACAAGTCTTGTCATATCTGAAAGACTAATTTTATTATCAATATTTAAAAAAAGGACACTGAAACAACTTGCTGTCCTCAATGTCGAATGGGTGGATGGCGCAAGGCATCAGAAGGTTCAACACTTATGACCTTCATGTAAGTACGGGCATGGTATAAAGACTACACGGTATGTTTGACCAAAGCAATCGGGGGGACATTGCATTAAATCGAAGAAAAATAAACTTATGTATTTAAGGCGAAAACAAACCCAAATTGAGTAACAGCATCATTAATAATGGATGTCCTTTCCCTTTCACTGGCTATTTTAGATCTCTTTGATACTTCTTCAGGAACTGGTAGCAGTTTATTCGGAATTACATCCAGTCTCAATTTGCTTTTCTTCATTTCACTACAAAGAAGTCTACCTTGAAGTTGATAATCTTCAGTAGTAAAATGATATGAGCAGACCCTCGCATTGTTTATATTTTTAATTTATTTTCCACATACTTTCAACCACTTGCGGCATAGTAAAATGTCTTTAGGAAAATAAAAGAACTTCGCCGTTTTATTGTTTTTTCCTTGGGAGTTATTACACCCTTTTACACTACACGAAACCATTTTATTTAATTAATACCACTATTTTCACTTTAAATTAATCAGTAAACGATTTATACCAGCTACAAAGGCAATGGTGCATAACCGAAATGTCAATTCGCAAGTATTTGCTGACGTCAGAGAAAAACAATAATGGCGGCATTTCATTCTCTCTCCATCGTACCTTGTAGTCCTTCTACCATGAGTACGGGTAAGTAGTGTAAAGGTCCCTTCTGGACTTGGTGTGCTGCTTCGTTTTTTTTTTTTGTGTAGGCACGAAATTTTTGTAAATAGTCGGTGACAGCGGCAGGTATTCGTGGAACCTCCCCCCCCCCACACTCTCCGCCAATAGCTGAGACGAACTAGCGTGCCGCCCTGCACCCCAACGCTATTCACCGAGTGATCTGTCAGCTCATGCTGGCAGTTGGGACTTAACGTCCAAATCAATCACTCTACATAGTTCCATAACATATTTCTTTAGATTGCTTTATTTTAATGAAAGAAGAGTTTTAACCAGTTCATTTATTTACTTGCACTTTTATCATATAATTTATCACAATGCTTAAATACAACAATATAAATAACGAAAACATAAAATTCATTAAAAAGAATAAAAACTTTGTAATAATAAGAATGTTCTTGTACCAAAAATTAAATTCCACTTCTACATTCAAGGGGCTGTCTCGTCTTTTAAAATAATTTTTAAAATTATTATCTGCCACTTGATCTCTAAGACTATTTTTCCACAACAGTCACAGCTAGCTATGCCATCAGGAAACGCACCAATATATGGATACTCTTTTGAGAGCAATAATAATTAGTGACATCAAAGTATCTGAAAAAATGTAAGATTTAAATTAGTTATTTTTTAATAAAAAAACAAAAGATATACAATCTATCTATTTTTTTCTATTAAAATAGCAATTAAAGATACCCTGAGTATTGAATTATTATAAAAATATCAACAACATTACAATTAATTATAATTTCTTACCCAACATTTGAAGGCAAAGCATCTTTACATCGTTTTGTTTCCAATTTATATCACAATTCATCCTCCAACTGTCTTGGCTATCATGTAAAAAAGGAATGAAGAGAAACGGTCAACAGGGTGTGGAGCAATGTACAAACGAAAAAGTTAGTTATTTTTAAACCCCATGGTGACTTTTGGCCCACCCTGTACAAGGAATTGTTGTTTCAGATTTTAGTCCCAACTTTGAAGAAACTCTCCAGGAAAAAACATAGTACCATCATTCCCATTAAAAATTCCATGAAATAATTTTCTAATTTTAGTCATGTTTATTTAGTATTGTTGTATGTATCTGTAATTTACTAAAATAATAAAATTCAATACAGCTTTACTTATCATAAGATTTTTTAATTACAATATTTACTTGGCCCCCGCAAATGGATTTAAATCCCAAACTGGCCCTCGCAGCAAAAAAATTGGACATCCCTGATCTAGCGTATCATAAGAATTGATCTTAGACCAATTCTAGCTTTTTTACTTGTTACATTATGTGTCTGGAATTTTTAGTCACTTCATCAAATGCTAAAAGCGTTTACGCCGATACTGTAATACCACCCTATATAACCAAATACTAGTAGTGGGAGATGGGTGGTGGAGGGGGAGGTCGCACCCAGGCCTGCGACACACGTACCCACACACCACACATACACACTCATATACACACATACACACACACACGCGCGGCGCGTGTATGTGTGTATATGAGTGTGTATGTGTGGTGTGTGTAAACCACTGACTTATAACAATGGACTGAGCGATTTGCTATTTCATGTGGCACAAAAAATATTGTGTTTCTGCATATCACCGTTAGAGCACCCTTTTAAACGATTACATAAAAAACATGTAAAACTCAACCAATCAGATGAAATTTTACACCCGAAAATCGAATTAAATTAAAAAAATGTATTTTCTTGTGTCCAAGTGATATTTTAATCGTTTATAAGGAATTAAACTCATTCCGACTTTAATTTTCAAAATTTATTCTTAACTGAATCCTGCTTATGGGCAAGAGAGACGGAGCATGGTAAACATTATCTTTACCTTATTCCTTCTGAAGTGATTGCATCTGTAGCCAACATAAAAACATCAAATGGCATAAGAAAATGTTCCCGAATGCAATATTTTGTTTTGGTAGCTCCAACTCTGCCATAGGGCGAAAGAGAGAACTATAAAACTTGTGCCATGCTTTCCTATAGGAAAATGGCAATACGCTCAGTCCATTGTTATTAGTCAGTGGCGTAAACGCTTTTAGCATTTGATGAAATGACGAAACATTTCAGACACATAATGTAAAAAGGGGCTAAGTCAAAACCGTTACATTATTTGCCTACTTTCCATGAAGTGCCTAAACTTTTCGTGAAATGCTGAGTTACGTCAAATGTCTACGGCATATACAGGGTTTTCCAATAAGAGTTTTATTTTAATTAGCCCGCTATTTCGGTAGATGTCACTTTTGGAGCTGTCATTTTTTGACATTTGACAAGTAGAAACTACGCCATTAATAACAAGTAAAAAAGCAAGAATTGGTCTAAGGAGTTGCCCGATTTGGCTCATTTTCGAACTTGATTTTACTTTTTTTTTTAAAGTCTGTGTACAAAATTTCAGCTCTCTAAGTACATATACGCGTTCTTGAGTTATCGTGCGCACAGACGGACGGACGGACGGACGGACATGCAAAAATCGAAATAACTTTTAATATTATGAATGGGTGTCCAATCCATTTTGCTCTACCATCATTATTTCGAGGTGTTACAAACGGAATGACAAACTTAGTATACCCCTATGATTTCATCTAGGGTATAAAAATGGAACGATACACGATTCAACAATGCATTGAAATTATTAAAATTCACTATAAAAATGGTGAAAATGTGGCAGAGACGGTTCGTAAAACTCGAACATTTTTGGGCCGTCGTGAAGCACCTTGTCGGACCGCAATACAGAAATTGGTAGAAAAATTCGAGCTGTCGGGACAAGTTAGTGATGTGAAGAACAAAACCCGTGCACGTCGCTCAAGAACAGCCGAGAATATTGCTGCTGTAGCCAAGTGTTGAAGAAAACCCAGGTTTGTCCATTCCTCGTCGTTCTTTGGAATTAGGCATTCCAGAAACGTCATTACACCGTATTTTGCATATTGATTTGGGTCTTAAGGCTTTTAAAGTTCAGTTAACACAAGAACTCAAGCCGGCCGATCATCAACAACGTCGAGTCTTTGCTGATTGGGTCCTTGAAATGCATGAAAATGATCCGGAATTCACTCATCTTGAGTGATGAGGCCCATTTCCACCTCGATGGCTTCGTCAACAAGCAAAATTGTCGCATCTGGGGCTCGGAAAACCCAAGAGTTATTGTTGAAAAGCCTCTCTATCCTCAACGTGTGACTGTTTGGTGCGGTTTATGGTCCCGCGGGGTCATTGGACCTTACTTTTTCGAAAATGCGGCTGGAGCAACAGTTACGGTGAATGGATTGCGCTATCGACAGATGATTAATGATTTTTTATGGCCGGAATTGGATGGTATTGATCTGGACAACGTTTACTTTCAACAAGACGGCGCTACGTGCCATACAAGCAACGAAACCATTGATCTTTTACGGGAAAAGTTTCCGAACCGTGTTATCTCTCGAGAGGTGATCACAATTGGCCACCGAGATCTTGTGACTTAACACCTTGCGACTTCTTCCTTTGGGGCCACGTGAAAGAGAAGGTCTACGCCAATAGCCCAGCGTCGATTCAAGACCTCAAAGATGGAATTCGTGCGGCTATCGAGGACATACGGCAGCCACTTTGCGATTTGGTTATGGAAAATTTCATGAAAAGGATATGGTCCTGTAGGCGTGGTCGTGGTGGTCATTTGGCTTATGTTATTTTCCATTATTAACGGCATACCTTCCTCTTTATAATAAAATAAAGATCCGATCATTTATCTCAAAAAATGGTATTTTTCTTAAAATATCAAAATAACACCTCTTATTGGAAAACCCTGTATAATCATTCCGCTATATACACTGATTCCAGATATGTGTTATGAATTTCGCTGTGCTATTTATCGATTAGTCTCGGCGGTTAGTAGGAAAAAACTGATCACAAACCAATTAATGCTTACGTGGAATAGACCAAAGAAGGAAGCAAATTCAGATTGCCGAATTTTTTTAATAATTTGGGGATTTACTAAGAAAATTTGCATTAGAAAATTAGCCCGTTGCTTGCTCTGTTTGATAAAACAGTCTTGTTTCTTTCTACAGGTTTTATCGCATAGGTTGTTAAAGATTAATTTGAACAGAAAACGGTCTGGAGGTTTTAAGAGGTTTTAATTGGGTTTCTTTTCATTTTCGCTTTAATTAAGCAGCCCTATATGAAATAAGACCTTTCAGGGCCGTTACAAACTCACATGAAACCAACTGTTGAAGGTTATACAGGCACTACTACTATCGTTAAGTCCATCAATACACACGGTGCTTTCGTATGGTGGACCAAAACAGTACAAGTAAAGTTGGAGAAGTAGAATCTGCAGAAGAGGTATCTACAAACTTTATGGTCTTTAAAATGAAAATGAGAATTATTTAAGAGTACTCATGACTTTTATACATTCTTTCGCAACTAAGTCACAATAAAAATTCGAAAGTAGTTTTTTCAAATTTTATTTTTAACAAAAATTTTATTTCGTTTATAACAAATGATGTTGCATTAATTTTTTTATAAGGACCAATTAATTATTTAAATGTTAAAAGAAATAACAAAAGAAATTATAGGTAATTACATAAGGAATTGTTCCTTTAATTAAAAATAATCTAAGGACACGTACAGTATTAATCTTTCCTAAATAAAATAATTTTTATTTAATTATGATTAATTTACATGATATTATGCCATTAATTAATAAAAGTATTAGTTCTGGCTTTTGCAACTATGATGTGAACGACAAGGACGCTTATTACAAAAAAAAAAACAAAAGTCGAATGAGCAAATAAAAAGAGTCTTTACATCTTATACGGAATGTTAAATTGTCGAGTAAAATTACAAGTTTTAATATAAAATATATTGCTGGTTAAATAATTATAACAAAATTAATCAAAATTTTCAATAAATAAATGACTACATTTTTATTTCTTATAAGTTCACTTTTATTTTACGTTAAAGTCTAGTGTTCATTTGTTTTAATACAAAAACAGATAATGCCTATTATTTTTATGTTTATTGATTATGTTAAAAAATTACATTCTTCGTATTGTTGTTTTAAGACTTTAAATGTCAAACATCTATAAGCAAAGTGCGCAGTTTTCCTTTTCATGATAGAAGCATACAAATTTTGAGAGCGGACTGATTTAGTTTTTTTATCGGTCAAATTGTAAGGGTTAATCATTCGTGCCAAATTTTGTGATATGTCAAAAGAAGATAACTAAATGTAACTGATAAGGGAATTAAGAATGTATGTGTTAAAGGATGATATATAATAAGTCAGTAAAATATTCGTATTCAAATCAGTTGACCTATTCTTTGAGCAATTCAAATATATAACAAATTTTACTATGTAACTGAATTTCACTAAATTTAAATCCACCCCGAGATTATATTTTCTTAAACGAAGATTAGTGAAATGTTTTTTGTTAATTTTTACCAGAAGGTTTGATGGATTGACGGAATAAATTTGTACACACTATTTTTTTTAGAGAAATACGTAATACTATGTACATATGTACAATGATTAAGTTATTTTCATCGAAATTCCAAAATTCGCAACATATCCCATTATTATATTGTTTCAATTTCAACTTAATGTTTTACTTTACTGCATTTCCATATATTTATGTAGTAAAACCGAGATATTTTACTAAGGACATAATGAAAGAAATTGATTTATATCAAACATCAGTATTATTTTTGGCACTTTATTAGACATATCTAAGTCAATCAAATAATGGTAAAGAAAGTTTTGTGAAATTCAACTGCAGCCTGATTTATGGAAATACGGACGGAGTTATTCTAAAATTTAAAAAAGTAAGTAATTTTTATGTTAAATACAAATATGTAAAAGCAGTTATAGAGGTATATATTTGTAATATTTCAAAAACATGGTGAATAGTTGGAATTTCAATAAAAATTTATTATCCTCTGGCAGTCATCTTATGATACATAAAATATATAATTATAAATAAGTATATTTATAATATATACATTAAAATAATTATGGAAAGTAATCGATTTTATTTCGTTCAGATACACATACAAAACCGGCAAACAAATTAACTGTCATTTAGAAAATGAGTTTTTTTTTTTTGATTTTCATTGTTCTAACTTACAATTTTCGAAATTATTAGAACAAAATGCATTGTCTTAAATGGAAGGGATCATTGATCACAATCGACGGAAACTCTTTATTTCGAGTTTTTACTTCCACTTTCCTTGGAAAAGCTCGATTTTACATACATATAAATACTTTTCGTAATTTTCAATGAAAGTTGATATTTCCTTCTTTTCTCTTAGATCCACTAATTCCCTCGTGAGACATGGAAATAGATAGAGAGATTCATGTTTCTTGACTGTGCTTTATTTGAATTGTCAACTACAAATTTTATCGTTACTTGAATAAGGTGATGATCATAATAAGGGTGTATATTTTGCATTACCTCCTGAACGAATCTTCACGAAATAGTGGACAATGATAGAGCCAACACATTTTTATGCAAACCCTTTCAGTGTTGTCAAAAAGATAATTATTATTTCATTTCTTGGTTTCTGCCTAAAAATGAGAAAAAATCATCTTTTTAATTCAGCAATGGCCGAATTGAAAAAAAAATCTGCAAAAGATCTTTTTTACACATTCAAGTACATTTTGGGAGTCTTCTGCGCATTATGAAATCGATGAGATTAGAAGAGAAAATTGTAGAAGAACTGTAAAGAATACTTGCGTAACCATAAAAATTGTTCTATAGTGGTAGAAAAACCCGACAGATTCTGATTTAAACTTTCTTAATATTGAGTTGTATTTGGGGACAAGCACAATTAATATATTGAAATGGTTAACAAATTCAAATAAAAGTTGGTCTGCCCCTCGATAATCGGGAAACCGCAGGTACTGTAAATCGCATTATATCCAGTCATAAGAAAACTGAATTTCAGTAAAGTATCAAAAAATTGGAAAGGAAAGTACCCAACAAACTTACACTTTAAATATAAAGTAGCATAAAAAAAATTTTATTAAATATGTATAAACTACTAAAAGAAACATCTTTTTAATCCATGTAAAATATAGACTTTTTCGAAATAACGGTTTACAAAATATTTTTTTCATAAAAAATAAAATTAAGTTAATGTTAAATAAAAGATAAATAAACTAAAGAAAACATATGATTCATTTTGCGTTCACATAGTTAAAAGATTATTAATATCGGACGCAATATATGTAAAAAAATATTTTGGAAAAACGATATTCTGAAAAAGTCAGGATAAAAAAAAAACAAATATTGGGTAAAAGTTTACAGAGAATAATTAAACAATGTGTGGGTGGGTGGGTGTACGGATAAAGACAGTAGATATATTAGCAGACGTTAATCTAAATATGAAATAGATGAATATTTTCATCACACCATTTATGTCATCAAAGTGTCAAAGGTAATTGAGTCATAGGCTTGAATTTTTGAAATCACTACTTATAAATTGATGGGGAGTTAAGTGTTTTGAATTAACAAATTATCAACTCATTGGACAATACTATCATACCCTAACGTTCCAGCGCATTTACACTAAAACCACCTGCTAATCTCCACAGCTAACATCTTTATATAATTTATTTTGAAACCTTAGTTGATTAAAAAATTAAAGTATTTTCGATATCTCAAGTGAAATGCTTAAAACGAGAGAAAAAATGAATTGACTTAAAAACCATGAAGGATTTCGCAAAGCATTGCTAGAAGACTATTACAACCAACAGTTAGCACACAATAATGAAAACGAGGTAGTTTTTGAAATAATAATCATCATTAAAGACTTTTATTTTATATTCTAATTTTGCATATCAGAAATGCTGTTATGAAAGACTGAAAGACTTTGCAATTAACAAAAATAACAAATTTCTGTTGTAGAATTATGTAATTTGCTTTGATTAGCTTAAAATGAGTGTGAAGCTATTGGTGCACATGAAAACAAGCAATAATGAAAAGAAGTGGGGGGAAAATCATTCTTTATTATAATGTAAGACCTTATTTCGCACCAACAAAGGCACAACAAATAAATAAAAAGTAATCAAATAGGAGGTAAGTAGCAATTCAAAAGGAACATAAGCGAAATCTCAAAAGTTAGAATCCCTGGCGGTATCTGAACAATGAACAAGTTCAAAATTTTAAAAGTAAAGTAAACCGTCTAACAATTTTTTAAAATACATCCAATAAAATATATGTAAATATCAGTGTAATGACTAAAAATAGATATTTAAAATAGTTCCTTATCATCCTTTTTTATTGAGTGAGAAATAATTTGAAATGATAGAAAATAAAAACATTAGCTTCGCTTCGTATTTCCCTTATCACCAATTAAATTTATACAAAAATTTGGCACCTCAGGATAGAAAAATATATATAATTTCTGTACTGGGTGTCCAAGCTCAGATGAATTTATTTCATACCAGAAGATTCCTAACGTAATGTTCCAAAAAAATCTAGTAGGCATTTTTTGATCGGACATACTTTTCAAGATAATCTCATTTAATTTTTAATGGTTATTTTTTTTTATATTTACCTTGTAACACACTAACTATGATCCCTATGAATTATTATCATATGATGGCTAGTACACCATAGATTAGCAGCTAGAATTGAAGGGTGTATCCAAATGCAAAGTGCTCATTTCGATCATAAATTTTTGTTCTAACAGAACAACCCAGATGTTCAGGCCTTATCGTGAAAGTCTATACACTTAAGCAGTGTCTATTCGAAGTAAGCATGCTTGAAGGAATAAAGGAAACAAGCTTTTAGAGCAGATCATAAAAGCTGACACTATTTCTCAACGAGTGGCTATATGGAATTTTTATGTGATACAGTAATCTGAATCTATCTATTGTAAATAAAGTAAACAAGGGTTTTGTTAATCTAATGTTATTATAATACAAATTAATGCAAATATTGTAGAGCTAATCGGCGACAAAATTGTCTAGAGATTATAAATCAATTAATAAATTGAATGCTGCTCTCCGTATCAATTATTTCGAAAGCGACAATAAATAGGGTAATAATATATGTTGAACATAAATAAAAGATGATCACTTTATAACGATACCTTAGTAGTGTTTATTCTTACGCCAAACAAATTTTTCTAGTTTCTTAAGGGTTGGCGTCAAGTTAAGTTAAGAGGTAGGAGTTAGGCTTGAATTACAATTACGACTGATCAGGCGACTGCGATTGCAGGTTCGACTTCGACTGTGCCTAAAACTGAACTTTGCTCAAAGTGAAAAGTTATTCTCGGCTGCGGCCAACATCAGTTCAAATACCATAGCCTGGTACTTCGGGTTGTTCAGAAACGTTAATTTAATTACAATTTCACTTCAGCGTTGACTTCGACACTGAAAATCAAGTCGCAATCGAATGATCAGTCGTAATTGTAATTGTAAATTGTTTACTCTTGAATACATAGGAACGTGACATATGGTTCAAGTTACATGGTGATCCATAGGAAAATACCAACTATGTAATCTTAAAGTGAGGTTATATCGAGTCAGATCCATAAATGCTTACTACATTACTTTGCAGAGTATAACATACAAATTTAGTGGTATTAAAAAAGTGTGTCTGAGTTGAGACACCCTGTATAATTTAACAGATTTACAAACGCATTCAAATCAAATATAAAATACAGACATTTGTCACGGATCAGAACCACGATAGTATAAAACAATAAATTTAAATTCGTCAATTACAAAAATCAAGGAAATAATAGTTAGCAACACGAGATTAAGTGCAACTGTCAGGTGAGCTTAAGGGAGAAACCAATTGCAAATACAATGCAGTAAATAAGTAAGCAAAATTTAAACTGCCGCAATGCACAACAAATTTTTTCAAGAGAGCAACGAAAATTTGTTTTATTTCAATTATATAACTGACAAGAGGCTAAGTATTAACCACCAAAACAACAATACAGTCGCTCTCAAGAGAAAAGATCAGTTTTTCGTGTGGTAGCACTGAAAAACGAGCAAAATTAGATATAGAGGTGAATGATTATGTTGCATCACTGTTGCTGTCAATTCCTGAAGTAGAGGTTTCCAATTTTTTACTGTTTCACTGCACTGCATCGTTATTGCAGTATGTTTCAGCCTTAAACAAGGGTTGGTTCTATTTCTAAGTCTGCTAGATGTTTCCAAATAAAACAGAATGATTATCCTTCGACTCGGCCCGATAAGCTAACAGATGCGTCTCTTCTAGTGTGTGACAAATTTCGATAAGTCCTTCCTATATATCGATTTACCTTTTTATCTGTTAAATCTATTACTGTAAGTTTTTCTGGTTGGCGAAAAGAAAATTACAATTAAATTCACTGATCACAAGAGGCATATTAGCGCCCATTTTTTATTCTACTATTATTAGATTTAATCTTTTTAATTTATTATCGTTAAAATGACACATATACATGTAATTACACTCAATATCCAAGTTTTAGATACTTTAGCAGATATAAATGTATTATAAAATTTTTTTTAATTTCCATTTTCTTGCTTAATGTTAATTGTTTCTAATTTTCACAAAGTAGTAAGGAGAAAAAGAAATAAATACACATAAAAAGAAGAGAGAGAGCTTATGAATAAAGTAGAAATTAAAGATTTTTTTCTAGTAAATCACGTTTGAAATGTTCTTGTTGGAAGTACGGGAAACGACTTTCAATATATGGAAAACAGCGCGCCATTGATCTATCTCAATGTTTCCAGAGTTAGCAGTAACAGTGAACAATGATCAATTGAAGAATTATATCCATTCTAGGTGTCGATAAAAATAAAGTATAAAAAGCATTTATACATAACTTTCAACAAGTTGCTGCTTCAAATAACTAGCGCCATATCTTTTTTACTAGGCAAATTCACTTTTTTCCCTTGCCATAAGGAGTTATGTATCGTGAATGCATCTATGGTTACAGTTAAATGTTTTGTATGCACTTGGGAAAAGCACTTGCCTCCTGAGTTGTATCTGGAAAAAAAAAAGAAGATAAATAATCAAAATCGCACAATTTTTGTTGATATAGGCCATATAATAAAATTAAATCAATATTTTATAGGATTTTATATTCTGAAGAACTTTTCAGTACAATAAGAACGTCTAGGCCTGATTGTTTTCACAGTATACGAAAAAACCATAATTTTTTTATGGCAACACCAAGAACGATTGACTAATTTAGTCCATTTTTGAAATTATATTTACTATTTTTATGAAAACCCCGTGTTCATACCTGAACAAACAAATTATAATTCTGCAATAATTCATCAACTGCATACCTCTGTACATTTGTTGTTTTCGATTCATTAACCCATGTCGCAACAATAATATTCAATAAAGTTTTTCTGCTTTGTGAGCAAATTCCGCACTCATTGCACTCACTAGGTCAATGAAGCTAGCGTAAATAAAATGTTGTTGCTTAACATGGGTCAATGTATTGTGGACAACAAATTATTTTTTTTTTTTTAATGTAAGCATTTAATTTTTCTATTTAATGACTTTTGGGGTAATAAAATATTCAGTCGGGAATCAAGTTACCACGAGTTTTTATTTATTCAGTATTTCTTTCTCGCCATTCGGCTTCAAAGAATCTTTGAAATCTCAACGGTTAACGGGCTTAAATTAAGTTTGAGCAGCGTTACACCCCGTGTACGAGATTTTAGCTCACTACGTCAACGAGTTCTCAGAGTGTCCAAATATATAGTACAAAAAACGAAATATGGCTAAATCCAAAATTTAAAAGCACACAAATTAATGTGGCGTCGTCAGCGTAAGATAGAATTAGTGAGAATTGAACCAGTATTGCTGATAAAGAGTAAGAGTTTATGAATGAATGAATGAATTTATGGTGACTGATTCTGTCGAATGCTTTACTGAAATCAGTATAGGCACAGTGAACCTGCTTACCAGCCTCTATAACAGGGATACAGACGTTGGAGAATTCTACTAAATTAGAAATATTAGATTTACCCGCAGTGACGCATGTTGGAATGTTTCCATAAAGGGCCTGGAGTGGTGATTCAAAACATCACAGACTAAGGCTTTAAATACCTTGTCAATACACGATAAGTTAGCAACAGGCCGGTAATGTGATGCATCGTTCCTCTTGCCATTCTTATGTAACGATATAATTAAAGATAACCACAACGATTTTGTTACCATACCATTAAAAACAGATGGACCCGAATTTTTTCTACGCGCTGGAAATTTTTTTTTACTAATTTTTAATGTCTGGGGAACCTGAATATATAATTACAAGCATCCCTTCATTAAATATGTTTAAAATATAGGTTTTAGAGAATGTCCATCCCAGTGGACATACGGACTGAGCGGTCGCAAAATTTTCTTATAAATTAAAATGAAAACAAATGTTATGGTAAATTCACATTCTTTTTATTTATATTATGTATATACTATACTTAAAATAAACATATACTTTTAGAAACTCAAAGAAATTCAGTAACAAAAACAATATACAGGATGTGCCGTATGTGGTCTTGCACCCGAAGGCGATGGATAGGTCATGCTTAGACAAGCAAAAATTGTATGGGTAGCTGAGGAGAGGAGGGGGTAAAATCCTAACGGTTTTCGAGATATCGGGACTTAAATATTTGGGTATGTTTTTATAGACAAAAGATGTAACGTTCAGAATTTACAGAGTGATCTATAAAAACATACCCAAATGTCCAAAGTTCCGTTATCTCGGAAACCGTTAGGAATTTCGCCTCCCTCGACCCATACAATTTTGCCTTGTCTAAACATGATATATCCATAGCCCTTGGCTGCAAGATTACATACGGGACACCCTGTATAAACTTAAGAAAATAATAATGTCTCCCGCTTATTTACGTCTGTTCGTGAAATTTTTTAAAACAATTCCTACCTTTTATAAAACATAAATTAACTTTGCACTTGAGGCAGTATACATGAGTTTTATAAGTGCAATTTACTGCTTTACAACGTGTTGCCTCTTTTTTCTCATCATATTCTGGTAGGTGATCAACGGTATCCAGCCTAACTTGGGTCATGGGCCTTTTTTCTGAGAAGACAACCCTCCTACTCTCCTACTCTCCAGACGTGCTTGGCCTACCGCGCTATGTTCCAGCCATTGGTTTTCCAGCAAATAGCAATAAATCAGATAGCGTTAATCGGAATTCTAATAAATCCATAGTATGTTTTTCGGAGATTTCCAAGCGTTGGAAATCGGCCTTGTACTCTAGCCGGCTATTAACAACCGCTAAATCTACTGCATGAAATATGACTCTTAGTGGCCACTTTCGGGATTTTATATGGATGCTATGGTAGCTAAACAATTGATCGTTCTTGTGAACTCCTCCCATTGACGAGTTGTACAAACGCACCACCTCTGGTCTATCTACGGTCACACATTTTGATGCTGTCTTATCCCATCTCTCGATTTAATCTTTTATGCAGATTCCGGTGAAATTGGATCCCATATATACAGGCTTATTATGCAACCATAATGTTAGAACAACATTGTCATCGTTACTTACGACTTCTTCACAAAATCCACGATCATTTTTCTTTAATACTTTGTCCGATGAAAAAGGAGTGTTTGGAAATCTGTTCTTCCTTATTGTTCCAGCTGCATTAATGCCTCTTTGCTTCAGGACATACAAAAGATTGTAAGTCGTGAAGAAGTTATCAACAAATAGATTGTGGCCTGCACTAACTGACTCACATAGATGCATGACCACTCCTGATCCTAGACCGAAATCCCTCTGATATTCTGCTTTTCATTCCGTAGTTTTCCCTTGGTAAACCAAGAAGTCGTAACATATACCACTTTCGCCTCAAAGTAAAAAAAAAAATTATTCCCCATGGCTTTGGTTTACCTTTCAGATACTGCTTGAAGGAAAGTCTTCCTTTCAAGGAAATCATTTGCTCATCCACGCACAAATTTTTCTCTTTTAACAGTTGACGACATCTTTTTTTACTGATTCCAAGATCGGTCTAACTTTACAAAGATGGTCCGTGTTGTTTTTTGGAATCTGCAAATTATCTACTAAATGTAAATAGTGCGAAGAGCGAAAAATCTATCTCGGGTCATAGTATTTGAAACTTTCGATATTCCTATATTTCGATCCCAAAACATCCTTACCCGTGGAAACCATAAAGATATGTAGCCTAAAAAGATCACGAATTTCAGAAGCGGTAGTGTGTTTGAACTTAGAAGTCTGTTGTTGCTCTGCGTACATATTTGTGTACATGGCCATGCTTTCGCATATTTCTGTGGTAATATATTTTTCGAAATACTGAAGTGGATCTTTTTCTGTTCAAGAGTAATTCATGCTTTTGTTATTTTTCAAGGAATTTTGTTTTATTTATACCTGGCCTTAATCTTTGTTTAATTTTTGGCGATACATACATTTCGGTCCTCGCTTATATCACTATCCCAGGAAATATCACTACCCACGGAAATATCACTACCCTCGGAAGTATCACTTTCCACTAAACATGCCATCCACTCGTCTTCTCTGAGCCTGCTCATATTTGTAATCACTGAAAACAAGCATAAAAATATATCCTTCAGTCCCAATGTCCACCCCAGTGGACAATAAACTCACCTGCTTATATTGCTTAACTTGAAAATTGTGGAGAGGCTATTCTGTTATAAAACCACTATTTAAGTCTTACAAAACAGGTTTTTAATAACTATGTTCTTTTTGATTATTTCACCACTAAATTATTACACAAGAAAAATGACTCTGCGAATGTTCCTGTAATTGTTACTAGAATATATACAAAAATGAAGAAAATATGACTCATACGCTCTGCTTTAGTTAAGTTTGACGCCTAAAGCTTATGCAAGAGATATTAAACAATAATTTTGTGAAGCCAAAAGATAGGCTTCATCGAAAGCATACCTCTAAGGCTCACATGTTTTTCATGTCCATTGGGATGGACACTGGGTCTGAAAGTGTTAAATAATAATACAGAAGACGGAATTCCATCAAGACCACTAGGCAAACGCTCGGATATGGCTTATATACGGTTAAGAACAGTTCGTTCATAAGTAAAAGATCTTTACTCACGAGAAAAGTAAACGGAAATTTTGTCAAGTGATTAAAATTATTAAAGCTAATCACAGTCAATGTCAGAAAAGGCGGTACTAAAGAAGTCACCAAAACGGTTGCTTTCAATATGTCCAAGACTTAGAGCGGTTCGATATCCACCAATCTTGCGCTTTGATTTCAGAAATTTTCGTTTTTTTCAGTACGTACAAAGCTTAATTCTATTAACATAGTTAGAGTAAGCAGCGTCTAAGGTCAGTAGAAATAAAGATCTAAGATCCGAGTATGCCAAAAAGTCGTCATCACTTCCCGAAGCATAACACATCTTCTTTGTCAACAATCTCGCTCATTTAGAAGATTCGACCAATTGCAGTTAGAAATAAATAAATTTAGCTTGAAAAATCAGGATTTTTATATTTATAGGAGATATTATTATAGTTGCCGACTCACTGAAGTGACAAGCTCCGCAGTCACCCTCATCTCACTTCACTTTTCGTATTGTCGTTGTTGAACGGTGTGACGTGCATTTTTCTTCGAAGTCTTATTATCATTGTCACTTAAAGTGACAGACAGAGTCAGGGTATGAATTAGATTTGTAGTACATTTTACATTTTATGGTATTATTGTTTTTACATTTTATGGTTTTATTGTTATTTTTGTAAGTGTTTAAAAGAAAAAAATTATAAACGCGATGTATTCTGCGTATTTCAGCCCTTTAGCTATAAAAGGATGTTTCACCATAAAATCTCTCATGATTTCATATTGTTTTTTTGTTGTAATTTTTACACTAAAAATGTTTTAATGAACAACTTAAAAAGCCACCATAAAGTTTATCTTTTCCAGCTTGCATTTTCCTTTTCCTTACACACATCTAAGATCTGTCACTTACAAAAACCAAGTAAGTGAAATTCTCACTTAATTATCACTTACATCGACATTTTGTCCACTTAATACGACAACAGTAATACGTTCAAGGTCGCATGTTTTCGACAAATGTCACTTTAAACGACAATCATAATACCATTTTTGTGTCGTAACGCCATTTCTCATTTAAAATGTCAACGATAATAATGGTTTGTGTATATGATAATAAAAAGGATCAGATTCAGAGTGAAATATAGCATGGAATGCAGGATGATGATTTGACTCGGGAATCAGGAGGATCCAAACATATCTTTACTATGGTGCCATTGCAGTCATAAGAGTATAGCAAGTCCAAATGACTGTCAGATCAGTTCTTAATGCAGCTAGACTATATCAAGCCACAAGATAGCAGAGAAAGATGGAAGTGACTGCGGAGAACTATTCCTCGCGAACGAGTGCCTTTGGGAGATTGAGTTTCTTACCCAGTCCCAACATTCTAAGGTTTATCATACTCTGTACCCCATCGGCATGTTTAGCTTGAATTGAATTAAGTGCCGCGTCTACTGCATATCAAATTACTTCAGTATTTTTCTTATGTCGTATAATATAAAGAAATATTATAGGACTGTAGTTTCTGGCCCTGAGAAATTGTGAATATTATATATTTAAAGAAATTGGTATTAAGAGAAAACTAGCTTATGATAATATAAAAGATGAAATAATTGGTTATGTTGAATTGGGGTATGATAAAAACAAAGAAATTGCAAGATATGTTTGCGCTTTCATGGCGAGAGAAATTTTTACTAATTCAAAGATAGTAACAAGCTATTACTCTATTAGTTATACAATCAAAGCGGAAGATATCGGAACAAAAATTAAAGACACGGTAGTCTACTGTACTGATATTGGTACTAATGTAAAGGGAAGAGTGTGATCAGGCATCTAACAACTGAAATGTTCATAATCGTCTTGGTGTTAGCCATTTAGTGACAAGTCATATTTTTATACCCTAGATGAAATCATAGGGGTATACTAAGTTTGTCATTCCGTTTGTAACACCTCGAAATAATGATGGTAGAGCAAAATGGATTGGACACCCATTCATAATATTAAAAGTTATTTCGAATTTTGCATGTCCGTCCGTCCGTCCGTTCGTCTGTGCGCACGATAACTCGAGAACGCGTATACTTAGAGAGCTGAAATTTTGTACACGGACTTTAAAAAAATAAAGTAAAATTAAGTTCGAAAATGAGACAAATCGGGCAACTCCTTCGTGGGGTTGCCATATAAAAATTCGTTTTCCGCTATATATTTGGACACTGCCTGAGAACGCATCGACGTAGAGAGCTGAAATTTCGTACATGATGTTTTTACTACATTAGCAAATAAAATATCAAAAATGGACTAAATCGGGCAACTCCTTCTGGGTGTTGCCATATAAAAATTTCTGTTTTTTACGTATACTTTGAAAACGATCAGTCCAAGACATTTTTTTTGTACTAAAAACTTCTACATTATACGAAATCCTATAAAATTGGTTATAACCATTTTTTCTGTGCGACAAACTGTTCTAGAAATATATGCGAAAAACAACTTCAAAATCAATACTTGAATAGATCGGTGACCATACGAAATTTAATACGGGCATTCATCTAGGGTATCATAAGAATTGGTCTTAGACCAATTCTAGCTTTTTTACTTGTTTTAATACAATGTTTGATGTCCCCATCTTTGCAAATATATTTGCAATACTCTAATAAAATACGATCTCATTATGTAAAAATGGTAAAGTTAGCTGGGATATTGTTAAAGAATTGTGTAACATTGAAAAGAACAAAACAACAATGTATACAAAATTTCCAAAAAAATATATTTATACCAATACTTCGCAAAAAAAAAGAGTGAATTATGCTGTTCAAATACTCAGTCATACCTGTAGTGCCACCATTAAGAGACACATGCCTTAGAGAAATGTAGTAATTAATAATTTATTTGGCTGCTTGAACAGTAAAGCACCAATCAATAGAAACATATTTATAAAACAGGCACGAAAAAATATGGTTTCATTTGGTTCTATTTGGAAAATATAGCAACATATTTATATTCTGTAAAATGTTCGAAGAACCTTAATTGTTTACATGGATTCAGTCAAACCATTAACTGTACTTCAAACTTAACGGATAATATTACGGAGGCTTGCCCAGGTAAGAGTTTCTTCTCACGTATAAATTCAATCATGATCCAATTAAGTATTTATTTTCTTAATTATAAAGAGAGGGAGAAATAATAAAAAATCCTTCTTTATATGATTTCAATCGAATTAGAGGTGTTATGGTCACTTGCGACGGGATATAAGAAATGTCGACCCTAGAGCATTCACTTTTACTGAAGCCACTAATACCCGTACCTCAAGTTAAAAGCTTCATTCCCGCGAGGAGAGCTCCAGGTAAAGAAGTAAAAAGAGGGAAAAAGAAGATTTTGGACACGGCGGAAATCTGCCGAGAGGAAAAATTCGGCCATTAATAAGTGTAGAACAGTGAGGGGTGGTATTTAAGCTGACGAAAAAAAAAAAAGAGGAAAAAGTCTGAAGAATTGTGAGGAGCTGTGAATAAGTGTGGATAAAGAAAAAAAAATGTTATATTCGTACACAAACAGTACCATCATCACACCATCTATCACTAATTAAGTACAATACAAAGACATTGCATCGATGAGCAATTTCTACATACGTTCGTTCATACTCTGACTCGAGCAAGCAGTCCAGTTCCAGCCGTCATCTAGTTAAGTAGTTAGTAACCGACTTGGATTGAATAGCGTTAATAAATATTTAAGCAACTTATATCTGGCTATTTATTACCACCGAACATAACAAAAAAAAAGAAGAAAAAGGAAAAGAGTCGGTGAAATTGCAATTGGAATTAGTGTGGGGAAAAGAAAACCCCAAAGAAAATTGATTCGGCGTCCCATTGAGGAAAAACTAGAAGGAAATTCGAGCGTGGCAGAGCGATTTAAAAAATAAAAAATCTAAAACCGTCAAATAGCAGATAAGATTAAAATGACTTTTTTTTTATCATATCGTTGAGTTATATTTGAGAAAAAAAACAAGAGATTTTGTGCACGTTCTAGTGAGTTCCAATAGGAACTTTATTCGCAAAATAAAGTAGAATGAACTTTTTATCATATCGTTGAGTAACAACTGCAAAACATAAACTTTGTTCGCAAATGATAAATCGAGCATTTATGACCGCTAGTACATTTGATTTCATACATTAAAATAAACTTTTATCATAGTTACCATTATAGTCGTTGTAGCGCACTTGGATTTTTGCAGATATTTTCTTCTAAATACATAGTTCATTTTACATATATTAGATACATTTGCCTCTATGTTATTAGAACTGAGGTTATGATAGTATGTTAACTAGTAATTATCAAGCAAGTATAAGACAAAGAGAATAACGCGACATATTCCAGGCCTGTATTAACCGCCTGCAGCGGGAAAGGAGGGAAAGGAAGGGGAAGTTTATGTCGAAATGCTTTAGTGCTGTAAACAAAGATAACCTCTAATAAGAAGATAGGAATCAGCCGAACAAAATTGAAAATTTTTGTTTTTTAGAATGAAACAAATAATGTCATACACTTTTGTCTTTTGCATGAATGGAGAAAACAACTTGGCTATGCATTATTGTAGTGCGATTGAGATAACGAGTTAAAAACAAAAATCGAGAGAACGTAGGAAAGATTCGAAAGACAAAATCTTGAATATCTCCGAAATCCTTTCAAACTACCCAGCAAACAATTTAGCGAGGTTTTGCCAGATTGAGCAATAGTTGTGAAACACGAACAGCATTATGGCAATAAAGTGTGCATATGATTCTCCCTTTCAATTCAACTATTGCCTATTTCTCGCTTTTAGCAAGCCTCGTGGAAAATCAATTCAAGAAATGGAAAAAAACGTGGAAAACATAAGCTTTATGCAAGTTTTTGTTTCTGTTTTTTTATTTTACAGCTATGAAAGTGCAGTCCAAAAACACAATCTTAATTAAAAGAAGAAAAATTATAATAACATATTGTGGAAATATATAAAAAAGATTGACCTTACGTTTATGAATTACAAAATATCAATCCAGACACATTAAAAATAAGTTGAAATTGGTAAATTAAAAGTAATTTACTCAACCCTTGTCTTTGGTACGGAAAAGGCGAATTACTTATAAATTACATTTTTTACTTTGCTTTCTTATGACCATTTAGTCCGCCGCCTAAATTAGAAACGAGCATTTGGCAATATCGATTTCGAGGGTTATGCTTGCCCATGGCAAGTTATGTTCGATTCATTTTGTTTGCTGGGTATTCATAATAATGTAGATCGGGCCACACTACCTCAATATTTTAAGATAAAGATAAATTTCGCTTTAACCAAGGTGCTGAAAGGAGATGTAAAATTGCTGTCAAATAAAATTATCATTTTTCCCGAAAATATCAGAGAATCCAGCATGAGTTGCTCCCACTTAATCTCTACCGAGCAAAATGAATGTAAACAAAAGCACGTGTTGTTCAAATATCATAGGAATTACACCAACAAACATTTGTATTGCTATAAAGAACATTCGATAATTCTCTCAATATTTTAGGAAAACCTGTTTTAAGCGCGGGTTATGTATACCACAGATACTTCAAGCAATAATACATAAAGAAGGAATATTTTTAAAAACAGCTCATGGGAAAGTTGCGATAAGAATGTTTTATGCAACTTAAGCTTTTTTCGGTTAAGAAAAGACAAGAGTCTAAATATTTGTAGTAGTTAGTTAGAGTTGAGTTCTTGCCTTGATCGTGACGGTATATTTGTAATCGTTTACTCGGTAATAAAAGTTGATTTAAATAGTACAAAGTAAAATTGTGTTTTTCTTTCTTTTCATTTTCTTTCTATAAATTATTTTTTTTTTTTTTTTTTTTTTCCGAATTCAATAAATTCGTAATTCGCGGGAACATTTTATGAGAGTAAAGCCTGAAAACTCCGCCTCTTCTCATTTATTTACGAAAATGAATCATTTGCCATTCTATTTCGTCGTATGCAAACTGCGCTTTCACATTTTTTATCTTTATTCATAAAAGTTTTAAAGAAATTTTGAGTTTAATGTTATTTTTTCTTCTAAAATGACTATCAGAACCAGCTTAACACAAGCTCGCTGCATGGACACGTTTAATAAATAAACGGTCAACAATACATGCGTTTCATCACTTAGTCGGTGTTAGTATTAGTATGTTAAACTAAACATAAACCAAACACCGGATGAAATGATATGAAATGTGACATAGAAACAGAGAACTAAGTATTATATAGACGTTTTTTTTAGAACATGTTTAGAAACGTCAACAACAAAATGCTCAGCCTTAGTATTAACAGTAATGCACATGCGATTAATGGGTTCGTACATGCAAAAGTTGGATCTTGCGGAGTTAACATGCAATATAGGTAGTCTTCTCAAATTATGTCCACTATCGCGGAAAGAGATTTTACTAAGTAACAGCGGAGAATCAACATTCGCGTTTATTAGTTGATGCACAAACGTTACATCGGCAACCATGCGACGTTTTTGAAGCGAGTGCATATTCAAAAGCTTCAAGCGATCCTCATAAGGTGGAAGAATTAATGAATTATTCCAGGGTAGGTGTCTGAGAGCAAATCGTAAAAAGTTTCTCTGAACAGACTCGATGCGATCGATGTGTGTACCGTAAAATGGAGACCAGACCTGGCTAGCGTATTCAAGAAGTGGTCTTACAAAGCAAGTGTACAAACGCAATGTTATGGTAGGATTTGAAAACTCTCGGGACCAACGTTTTATAAAACCCAGCATAGAGCTACTCTTTGATACCATATAGCTTATATGGGAGATAAAATTCAATCTGTGGTCACATTTGACACCCAAGTCACAGAAAGAGTCCACACGGCGAATCGAGGTATCCGAGAACTCATAACCATAAGTGATTGGTGTCTGATTCCTATGGAAAGTCATAACTTCACATTTGTCGATATTGAGTACCAAATTATTGCTCTCGCACCAATTGTAAAATTTTTGAAGGTCACCCTGTACCTGTTCACAATTGTGAACAGATTTAATCTGAGCGAAAAGCTTAACATCGTCAGCATAAATCAAGACCTTACAGTACCTCACCACAGAGACAATGTCGTCAATAGACAGAATAAAGAAAAATGGGCCCAAGTGACTCCCTTGAGGTACGCCAGACGAAGCCGTCAAGACTCTAGAGATGGAATGGCGGAATAAGATTTGATATGTTCTGTTATCTAAATAAGACTCTGTCCATTTTAGAAATGTTGGGGGAAACCCATACTTTTCCATTTTAAAGAGTATCACGGAGTGAGATAACTTGTCGAAGGCTTTACTTAAGTCTGTATACATAGATACAATCCGTTTGGTAGCCTTTTGCAAACCCGCGAATGGTCTCCGAGACAAATTCCAACAAGTTAGTGGTTGTAGATCTGCCCGAAATAAACCCATGTTGGTTTGAAGAGAGCAAATTCTTTCATGAAACCGATAGCTGAGAGTAAATGATAGATTCGAACAATTTGGGCATACAAGATAATTTTGCAATAGGCCTATAGTTACAAATTTCACCTTTACTACCTTTTTTTATGAATAAGTATGATGAAAGAGTTTTTCCATAGCTGAGGGAAACAACCACTATCGAGCGATTTTTGAAATATTATTTTAAGCGGCGTTGCCAGGGCAAGGCAGCACGACTTAAAGAAGGCTAGAGGGATCCCATCAGGACCCGTTTGTAACGATCCCTAAAGATGTTTAGCAATTTGTTATGTATGTATGTGGTGATGGTGAATAGGGAAGGTCGTCTCATTTGTGTTAAATGTAGCTATTTGAGCTGGAAGTACTGCGAATATCCCTTTTCAGGAATTACTCATTAAAATAAGGTTGGTCCTATTTCGTCGTCTGCATATTAATTGGATTATTAGAAAGATCAAAATTGGAGAAGTTGGAGAATAAAAACAAAATCCCTGTACCATGCCATTACACGATCATACTCTGCGCTGCGGACATAGAAGGAATTTAAGAGGAAAGGAATATCGATATCCGACACTCGAAATATTGTAACATTAAGGAATATTGTAAAATTAGTTAAGGATTTTTGCATTGTATTACCTCATAGTACTTTTATTTTTAATTGCATTACTTGGACTAAGATGCTTACGTGCTGCTATTAGATTAACAAGCAAGTTTCTTCAAATGCAGATTTTTTCTTTTTTTTATTTACATTCGTACTTAGTTACTGAAGAGTAATAAATATTATCTATAAGGTTAGTTAAGTTCCGCGAGGCCACTTAGCCACATAGTTCAGAATTTAAATCTTTCCGCTGTTTGCTATTCTTTATACGGTTTGAATACAGCAAAAAAAAATTTAAGGTACAGTCCAGAATTCCTTCAGGGAACCCTTTAAAAAACTTTTTTTAGAAATTTTATCATAAATTAAAATTGCAAAGGAGGATAAGAAATAATGGCAGGAGGGAAAGAAATAATGGTGTAATACCCCAAAATTTCATTAGAAATTAAAATTGCAAAGGAGGGAACGAAATAATAGTAATACTTTAAAATCTTAATTAAAAAAAAGAGAGGATTTCGATTATATTGTTTAACTATAATTACATTCAAAAGTTAGGTTCAGTAAGCGAACGCATGTACTAAAGACGAAAGACCGTATTTTTGTGGGAAGTTGTACTAAAGCACCACAAAAATCAAAAAGTGTTTTTGGCGAAGATAGGTCGAAACAAGGTGGAGGTCGTTTCCGCTCTTCTGAAAGTGATTGTGGACGAAAAGTGTAGAAGGTGAAAAGAGAAAAAATTAAATCGGGAGAAATATTTTTGGAAATTGGAGATAAAAAAAAAGGGGGTAGATTAGAACAAGTGAGCTCTGGACTGGAAAAAAGGACTGAAGAAGGAGTACGTAGAAAGTTGAGTACAATTCGATTTTCCTTTTTGGTTTATATATATATCAATCTTTTTTTTTTTATATTTGTTTTTTTTTTTTTGTAAATATTGAAGTGTGGCTGACTGGCAACGCGTTAATTTTACCATACTTACAATAAATTTTATTTATATGGGTTAAACTAGCGGCCTTTTTTTTGTTTGCGAAACACCGTATTAATCCTTTTCAGGTGCTTCAGAAATCCGGTTTCGTGGTTTATCCGTGAGAAGAAAGATCACGTGGCGCCCAACATTACCGAACCATCGAAGGATCTCCCCATCTCATGAGCCAGCTTGCGCGTACTTAGGAGTACGTAGCATTTGAAAGCCCATTAATATGATTGAGTATATCCTCTTGTGTAATTGTAGGAATAGTGAATGAAACGATATGAGAATCGTTCATATGACTAAAATTGTTATGTCGAGGATGGAAATTTGACGAAGAAAAAGCATTGTCGAAAAAAGAAGCAAACATATTGCAAATTTCAGACGAATCATCCTACCATAATCCTTATACCTCATGGTATTGGGATAGTTGTCAGTTCTTCATATTATTAAAATTGAAAAAGATACGTGGGTCACTAAATAATTTCGCACGCATGTTTTGGATATACTCATCATAAAGTGAAGAGGAAAGTTCTTTGAACTCATTATAGGATGTGAGGAAGTTGTTATGACTTATAATGTCTTTGTCCCTGATATAACTTTTCCATAATTTATTCTTTCTATTTTTAAGACGTTTCAGTTCTTTATTGAACCAAGGCGGAGATGTTTTAGAGAGCCGCTGTCGCTCGCGGGGAACATGAGATGAAAATAAATTGAAAAGAATTAAGTAAAATTTAGAAATGTCTTCGTCAACATTATTGCTAGACAGTAATGTGTTGAAATCAATAGAGGTAAGGCTACTGGAGAGTTCCGAAAAGTTTGCCTAAAATTGAAGAAGTATTGAGTTTCGTCACAATTTGTAATGTTTTCGGTATCAAAGCAATATGTAATTAGTAGAGGGGGATGATATTTGTCAATATTAGACATTAAAACTGGGCTAGGTTCGACTAACAAGTTACCCGTGTCAGTATAGAAAACCAAGTCCAACTGCCTACCCATGTCATTCTTTACATTACTGATTTGGCTGAGACCAAGAGATGAGATAGTGTCTAGGAATAGTGATTCCCTTGTTGATAAGTTATTAAGAGGAAGATAGTCATCGTCATCCTCATTTAGTACCCAATGTATATTGGGTAAGTTAAAATCACCAATAAGTAGAAATTCGTCAAGAAGTTGCATCATGTCATGAATAAAATTAGATGTTGAAGTTAGTAAGTCGTAAATATTTTGACCTTGTTCATCAACAATATTTATGGAGTCTGGAGGAATATAGCAACATAGTATGTATAAGTCGTGTTTTAAAAGAGACAGCTTAAGAACTATAAGTTCAGTGTCAAAAGTGTTGGAAAAACTGGGCAATACAATTTGGCTGCAATTAAAATGGTTCTTACATGCGAGAAGTACGCCACCGCCACGAGCTTCAGAATCAGTATGTCTGTCTTTTCTAAAAACCTGGTAAGAATTGTCTAAAATTCGGCATCACGAAAGTCATGGTGCAGCCAAGTTTCAGTGAAAGCAACAATATCAAAACAAGTTGCAACAGAGGATTTGAAGATATGTGCAGTTTTTGTCCGAATCCCCCTTACATTTTGATAGTAAAGGGAAAGCGACTTTAGTTTTTTTGGAATAATATTGCTTATTTTAGCTGTATTTCTGGGTTGGCGCCCAGAAGGTACAAATAATTTAGTAAAAGCGCCAGAGGGCCAAAATAAGGGATCTAATAACTTATCCTGCACATCTGCTGAAACAGTTAAGACAAAGGATGCAACCGGTTTGGAGGATTTACTAATTTTGCGGCAAGAAACACCCTCTGTTGCAATGCTTTTGAATTCGAGATACTTCAATATGTCGTCACACGCCGTTTCAGGAGAGAACCTAGTGACGAAAACACTTGAAGGTCTTGGTACTGTCCTCAAAGATGTACCAATACCATTCCTTAATGTGGATATAGAATTAATATTCTTCTCCTCGCTTTCCTTTTCTAGCCGTGTACATTTTAAATGTAAAACAATCGGAAATCTCGCCTGATTCTTAACTTGTTGTTAAGTTAACTTTGGTTGTAAATACTAAATAGAACACACATCGTGAAATTTCGGGTTTTCTCGGGATTCCCATTAGGTGTACTCCAGAAGTTAATGTGACTTATACCGTGAAAAATCCAATACAGCTAGGAGTGTGATATTAAGGAAAAAGTAAAATAAATTATATTTGTAAGGATTTAATAATAAATGCTAAATAGTATGAGTCAATAATTCAAGCGTTCCTCTTTCCCTCTGTCATCCGATAGAAGTCTCTTTCCTCTCTTTTTTCTTCTTTCCTATGAATAAAGGGCCATCAGTAACAACATGTGCCACCTGGTACCACTGGATGGCTGGGGCACAGCACAAGGGGACTAAAACATCTGGTCCTCAACACTACCATCACAGGTAAGGCAAAGCAAGGTCCCTCAGGACATGATGTTTTTTGGGTTTTCTTCTTAGGCACGATTCTTTTTTATTATGGCGCGTGGTAGCGTAGGAATTTTTCACTCAACCCGTACTCTCCACCGAGGTGTACTAGCGTGCCGACTTGTAAGAAGAATCTACCACGGAATGAGCTGTAATCTGCGGCTGACAGACTGGACTTCACGTCCATCCATTACTCACTCACTCAATAGTTTCATAGCAGAGGGTGAGCTTTGTCTCATAAGAAACGAAAATCAGAATTAACTAATTGTGAACAGGGTAATGATAATTTAATTCTAGTAGAAATGTAAATATTTGATGAAGAACCTGTAATAATATCTCTGGGCCAGAACAGACCGTGTTCCTTGTCCTCATGAGATTTTAATAATGATGAAAAGGATGTTATAAATTGTAACAAATATCATGTACATGGGTTTTCTAATAAAAAAAATATCTTGCATCTATTAAATGCATGTAATGTGTGATATTAATGAAGAGATCAGACGAAACGTTGTGCCTTCAGAGCATATCTGAAAGATTTATATTTTTCAAAAATTACTCAAAATCCTTTGATTTTGGAAGTTTAAATACCCATACGGATTACTTTTTGAGCTTTCGACTTATATAAATGTTTTTAATTGGGTATTAAAAGTTTACCCGGAAATAAAAGGATCATAAAGTCAATTGATTGAGGAATGTATTTAACAGACAAAATACACTGACAAATTTTCTTTCTGGTTTTCACCACAGAAACTTTGCTATATTTTATAATCGTCCTTAACTATATGTTGAAAATATTATTACTGAACCAATTTAAAAAAAAGTTATGCGGTGCAAAATTACTTCTGATTCCATTACTTCGTATTACATCTTGCGCACCATACCAGTTAAACCACACCCTAAAAGTTTTTGTTGGAACGTAAACAGTTAGCACAGTTACTCTAAAAATAAACAAGGAAAAAAGATAAAATTGGTCTAAGACAAATAACTTTGATATGTACGCTAGGCCTAGATGAAAATATGCTCTTAAGTTCGTTTAATTTGTTTTTTACATTATATTTTTACGTTCTCGGGCAGTAAAAGTTGTTGTCTTAATAAATTTTCATATTTCGAATACCGTTTCAGTTACATTACACGTTTTTAATATATTCCTTTCCCAGTAGTAGAATAGTAATCCCACAAGGAAGGAATGCCCCATGTTGTCCATTGTCGAATTAAAGGCCCTAGCAAAAATTTGTCGATGGAGAATAGAAATTTGTTGTATCGTCACCACCCTGGGAAGAAGTATTCTCACTTTGAACTTGGATCCACAATTCTAATAAAATTCGTGTTACAAAAATTTTAGCTTTCTCGGATCTACATTTTTGATATTTTTTTCCAGAATTATTACAATCCAATATGAAATAGTTCTTACAGGTAAATAACTTTCGCACTGATAAACAAAATTCCGAATAATTACCAATCTCCCGCCACATGGAAAAACTTTGTCGACACCTTCGTCTTCTTATACTTCAACGTTGGTAGTACCGGGGCCACAAGCCACAAAATTTGAGATTTGATCAAACTTCGCCACGGCCACAGCATGCTTGTGGCCTGTGGTCGCGAACATAACTTTGGCAATACATTTTATATGCTTGTATTTAGTGACCTGTGGCTTGTGGCCGTGAATGTATTTTGGGCCTCAGATGCTTTGTAGCCATTGAATATCTCTTCTTGCTTAGTCTCCCGCAAAATGAATCATCTAGCAATATTTCAAATTACACTCCACCACCAACAAAACTATTTCTTATATAAGCCGTTACCCCAACTATATGTGGAGACTTTAAACCCAAGCTCCAAGAAAATATGATCTCAAAGCGAAGAGAACTGAACTGGTTTAACACTAAAACCTATACATCCTCGTATATTAAGGGCTTCTTCTTTGTTGAAGATGTCACATCTAGCTAAGCTACAAGTAGGAATAAAAGCTAAATATTGCAGTGGACTAAAAACCAGGCCAGCAATTGGTTTTTTTATGAGATAATTATGTCGAAATGCTTGTGTTAAATTTTGAACAAAAAAACAAACTAGAGGAGTTATCTTCATCGTTATCATCTAACTTTCAAAATTGCTGTAATGTCTCTGTACTTGTAGAGAAGGACTTGTGTCGCGACAAAGAATCACATAATATCTGCATATTTATATTATATGGTTTTAATTTGACTAGAATCTTAATCGCATGCAGTAGTTAGTACATATATTTATTTTTACATATAATAAATATGTAGTTTCTGAATTTTCCAAGAGCAGACTGTTACGAGCGTGGCCTTTGTTCGATATTCAAACATAATATTTCAAATATTATTCACAAATAAGGAAATAAAGGAAGATTCTTTATACTGTTTATTTTTTTTAATTCACTGCCTCCTGGCGGTGATAAGTGCCCTATTTAATTACTTATTTTTTTTTCTATTGTCCGTAACAACACTTTATTTAATAACTGGTTGTTGGCATAATATCCTTTGTTAATTATCTTATTTCAATATAAAAAGGGGGAATCTCATTCCCAGGTTGCTTAGCGCCATATGTTAGTTAGAAACGAAGATTGCCTACTTTAACAAGAAATATAACGAAATATAATAACCAATTTGACCGTCACGACGAACAATTCTAGAAAGAAATATCAAACCTTACTTTTACAATTCAGCTTGCAGATTTTTAAAACAAAAGCGTGGTTTTATTTACCGATATTCAGCTAGGCTAGGCCATCGCCAAAATTGTTCTTAGACCAATTATGTCAAAGTAAAAAAATTGGATAATTTTGCAATTTCTTTTTCAATTTCAACGATTTTCCCGCCAAAATGCATGATAACTATACAGTTTTATAACAAAATTTAAAGACCCCGGAATGTTACCTTTAATTTGACTATGCGCATGTACCTACCTAAATGATACCGTTTTTGAGATATTCCCGTTTTTATGGTGCATAATTTCATTAATTTTGCTAATAATAATAGAAATCGCGCCTAATTTTATGCAATTCCACGCAAATTAGCAAAATTAATGAAATTATGCACCATAAAAACGGGAATATCTCAAAAACGGTAGCATTTAGGTAGGTACATGCGCATAGTCAAATTAAAGGTAACATTCCGGGGTCTTTAAATCTTGTCATAAAACTGTATAGTTATCATGCATTTTGGCGTGAAAATCGTTGAAATTTGAAAAGAAATTGCAATATTATCCAATTTTTTGACTTTGACATCCTATAACTGCCGACGGAAAGGGAGTAGAGCGGTGGTTGGGCATTTGTTGGAAACGGTAGAGGGTTTACTATCACCTGAGACGCAAATCACCTTCATAGGGTGTATAACAAGAAAGTTACATGGTATTAGGATAAAAAGCACCCAAAATCACAAAACCCCCTACCGCCCACACCGTGCATTTTCCGGCTCTCCTCCCATACAATTTATTTCTCGAAATTGAGTGAGGAATCCGTGGTATAAAGGAAATGCGGTACGTACGGGACACCCTGTATAAAAGGAAAAGTTTGGGACTGAGTTATTTTATTGAATTTTAATATTATTTTTAATATGTTAATATCGGAGGAATACTTTCAACGCCACTTTGTATGAGTAAATAAAATAAATCTTATATCTTTGGATATTCCCCGCAGTTTTAATGGGATGGGCCATGGAATAGTTCAAAAAATAAATTTTTATGGATTTTGCTGTATGGCATAAAGCTGTATAAGGAAACAAAACATTTTCCAATACGTTGAGACACTGGTATTGGTCAATGAATAACTTCATGGTTTTGTCCTGTGGTTACAATAATCTGATACTGTACAGTACGATCTGGAGCATTGTATATAAAATACAATAAAACCAATTTTACGTTTCTTAGTCTATCACATGACTATTGAATATATGTACTTACTTGAAAAATT
The DNA here is from genome assembly GCA_963924295.1 of Dioctria rufipes. NCBI lineage: Eukaryota > Metazoa > Arthropoda > Insecta > Diptera > Asilidae > Dioctria > Dioctria rufipes. The sequence continues at coordinate 106,444,715 of OZ002740.1, forward strand.
TGTCAAACATGAATTCATCGACTTGACTAGGTCCTGTCCCATAAAGCTTAACTATAGTCTCGTTTTCTGGCCAATAACTGTACAAGGCCCGGAACTGACATCCAGCATCACGGAATAATATAAGAAAATGTTTCGCTTCTGATCTCGCAATCTTTTCTAGCACCTTTTGTTTTGCATCCCTATTCACAGCTCCAGGAAAAACACAATATTCTACGGCATTTAAAATGATACCACGATTAGATTTGGCTGCTGGTTGTTTGTATAGCTTTGGACCTGAAAAAAAATAATATATTAGAAAGCGTTCTCAATAAATTCGGAGTTTTTGCAGGTACTATAGTAAAGGAGGCAATATTAGTGATTGTCAAGAAGTTTAATTGATGCACTTAACATAATTGTAAGAATAAACTCAAATACTAATTCAACGCAAACAACAATACTTTATTTCTTAAATTTTGTAATTAAATATTCATATATGTATGCCATTAAGAAAGATAACAAACTGATACAAACCCGAATATTCCATCATAGAACTCGGTGTTGATGAAATATCGCTTGATCCATCGTCAAAGACGCGACGCTTTGACATTAGACCCGGAGGTAATGAGCCCGGGCCGGATGGTGATGGCAAATGCCTACCTGATGGACCCATACCGGGTGAAGGTGCTCGTCGAGGAGGTGTCGCACGTCCTAAGCCTGAATCTGTGTCTGGGCACGGAGCAAATGTAATGAAGAAAATGTTTTTGGTTAAGCGAAAGCAGTAGAATCTTTTAATGAAAATGATGCGAGGTGATTCACAATCAAAATAAAAGAAATATGAAGCACTTTGGATTGATTAAACGTAAGTTGTTAACAGAAAGAAATGATAGAAAATTATACTAATGTATTGAAAGATTTTATAAATCCAATTTTATTTTGGAAATTGGTTATGTAGTTTTTTTAAATGAGTATGAAACGGAAGCGAGAAATGGAATTTTAATAGTGAAAGGCAGTGTCTAATTATGGTGTATTTAAAGTAAAATGTATGAATATAAACACAAAATAATTATTAAACCAACAACTACGTCTATGATTTCTTCTTATAACAATTTAACAAATTACTTAACATTTTGCGTTAACAATTTTGTAATGCTTGCGTTTCTGTCAAGCTTCAACTTGGCTATCACCTTTTTATGTAAGGGCGCAAAGGAACAGAAAGTTAAGTTCAGTTTAAAGAAAAAGTAATAATTCTTTCCAGCAATAATACTTCGCAATAACGGATTACTTTAACGCAACATGTACGTAGATGAACCTACACAAGAGCTTTGTATTGAATTTTAGTATAAATTCATTCCGATGAAATTTGAAATGACATTGGCTTAAGCATCTCGGTGCTTACTACCTCAACCTGCACGACACACTACACTACACTAAATAACGGATTCAATTGTTCCGTAAACTCTATAAATCTAAAAATTAATTTTTAATAATATTCTGGATTCAATTGGTGTGATGTAAACGGGTTTTTATATATAAATTTTCTAATTTTTTTAATATATTCATAAGTTACTTAAATGTTTTTGATTTTCTTCAGTGCCGGGCATAGTTGAGCATAATTTTTTTATTCTCCACTTAAAGCTGGCCAAAATAACGTCACTATATAAAGGCGTGATCTCTATCAATTCTATACTAATATAAGTAGTGATATGAAATGTCAAGAAAAACAAACAAAATTTAAGAAAAGAGTGCGTCGGCGTCGTTTGGCAGGTAAGATTTTACCTCCACATTTTATTAATCACTATAGGGATTCTAAACGATAGACCATAATAATAAAATTCGTTATTTTAGTAAAAGTTGCGAAAAACGCAAAAAGGTTTTATACGACAAATAAGCGTTAGGCGTAGATTTGGAAGATTCAAAGATTCAAAATGTGAATATGCAGAAGATTTTTTTTAACACAAATCAAAGAATAAGATGGTATCCAAAAGCATCAGATTTTATTTCGGCGACTGAATGATTAATAAAACATCGGCAGTATAAGTGATTACAATGAGTTATTTCTGTGTCGGCGGCGGATAGCTATAGTTGTATTCACGTAATTTGACGAGATGGCTTACAGAAAGCATTTCAGTGAGGCCTCTCTTTTAGCGAACAGATCTCGAAATTTTCCGTTCCAGATTTATTCAATAATACTTCAATTTTACGAGCTAATAAAAAAAGCACTCAAAAATAAAATATTCTTGCATTTTATTTAAGTCTTAACTTTGGTATAGTAGTTTTATATAACCGCCCAGATATTAACTGAATTTATTTGTGAGTGAAAATATGTAGTTCTCTTCAACGTTGTTTTATTTAAAAACATTTCAAATAATTCAATCAACAGCTCGCAAAATTCACAATTTGATGATAGCTCGCTTTACTGAAGAAAATTCGTATATACATGATTTAGCAGATACATATATATACATATATGGTATACATACAGGGTGTCCCACGTAACGTGTTCCCTGAGCATTTTTCTCGAAAATGTGCAGAGATATCGAAAAAGTCCTAATAATAAAAGTTACGCATCGTTAGTCAAGGTATCCTCTGGCATAGCCAAAGTCCTTGAAAAAGGATTTGGGAAAGGATATATTTAAAAAATGTCCTTTTCGTCCTTATTAAGGATACATTTAGATTGCATTTTTGAATTCCGCAAATAAAACTAAAACGAAAATGTTATATTTAAAATTCCAGTTTAACCCTTTATTATCGAGATATAATACCTCAAATTGTACTCTATGCACCGTGTTCCTTTGCCATTTTTCTCGAAAATGCACACAGATATCATCGAAGTGCTAGTAGCAAAAGTACCAAAAGCTACCCATCATAAGCCGGGCTAACTTTTGATATGATCAACATTTAAAAACAAAAGCCACACGAAAAAAGGATATCTTCGGTTTGGTCCTTTTCGTCCTTTCTGAGGATGTATTTTGGCTACATTGAAGAATTCTTAATAGGTATACCACTTTTTAACTAATTTTATTTGCAGTTATTCAATGTAGCCAAAATGCATCCTCAGAAAGGACGAAAAGGACCAAACCGAAGATATCCTTTTTTGTGTGGCTTTTGTATTTAAATGTTGACCATACCAAAAGATAGCCCGGCTTATGATGTGTAACTTTTGTTACTAGCACTTCGATGATATCTGTGTGCATTTTCGAGAAAAATGGCAAAGGAACACGGTGCATAGAGTACAATTTGAGGTCTTATATCTCGATAATAAAGGGTTAAACTGGAATTTTCAATATAACATTTTCGTTTTAGTTTTATTTGCGGAATTCGAAAATGCAATCTAAATGTATCCTTAATAAGGACAAAAAGGACATTTTTTTAAATATATCCTTTCCCAAGTCCTTTGGCTATGCCAGAAGATACCTTGACTAACGATGCGTAACTTTTATTATTAGGACTTTTTCGATATCTCCGCACATTTTCGAGAAAAATGCCCAAGGAACACGTTACGTGGGACACCCTATATATAGGCTACCATTCCAAACAAATTCTTCGAAAAAGATCAGAGCAAACGAATCGATATGGAATCATATGTCCGATTTAACTTTCCTTTTTTCGAATACACTTCGAGATAACCCCAAAACGAGTTCCACTTCGAAGTTAAGCTTCGGATTAGTGGATTAGTTTCGAACCGATATGCTTGGTGGATTCAGGTTACTGATTGAAGCACACATATGACGAAATCTCATAATAAAAAATTCCCCCAATTTTGTCAGCTGCCAAGTAAAAGGAAGGTTTACCATACAATGAGTGATTGCAAAATTGCGAGTCGATTTTTTTTTTCATGTTATTTATTTATTTGTGATAATACTTTCCCAACTCAATGTAAAAATGAACTGGAATAAATAAATGTTTTGTCTTTATTTTATTGTTATAACAACAAAAGACAACAAATTGACAGCATCATCTTAAAATTTTGAGTAAATTGGGACAAAGTTATAATTCGTGTAAGACCAATTTTGTTGATACCCTAAATGAATGTCTGTTATATAACCTGTTCTGAAAATGTTGAAGTTAGATCGTTAAAAAAGTTTTTCGCATTTCTTTCTAGAACGGTTTGTCTGGCAGTGAAAATGCTTGCAACTTCATAGGTTTCCACATTCCCAAGAATTCTTTAGTACATTGGAAATGTGTGGGACCAATCATTTTCGCAGTAAACGTGAAAAAATCTGCAAATTTGGACATTTTTGGATGATAATACTACGAATCAGCTATCCGATTTTATCCAGATCTTCAATTATTACGAACACGCCGTATACAAATTATCTGCTCTTCACCTCAATGCTTTCTCAGGCAGTATCAAATACACAGCGAAAAACGAAATTTTATTATGATAACCCAACCAATGAGTTTTCCTATTTCGCCCATCTGCAAACTGGACTTTACTTTTTCATGGAATTACTAGATACAAAATTTCACCTCTCTAAATTAACGTGCTCTCGATTGTATATAAATCAAGGTGCCTCCTAAGATTATGCGCAAGTGTTACTTTTTCCTCTGTCGTACATAGTTATTTCTGTGTTTTTCTAAATTCTACTTCCCATTGCGAGAGCATATGATTAACTAAATAAAATTAAGTTTTAATGAATAATTAATGAGCTATATGATGCAAGATTTTTCATAACATTTTCTTATTACATTTATAAATAGAGATCTCAATGCAAAATTCAAACTGTCCAAATAATTGCAGATTACTTGAAAATGCAGGAACGATATTGAAAACTTATAAATATGTAGATTAAATAAATGAAAGCTTTCAATTGTGTGGTTCACTATTCAAAATAAAAAAAAATCGTATCTCATTGTATTTTTAACTAAAATAAAGCTGGAAAAAGTTATGGAATTAATGAAATGTCCATTCTACCAAAATGGTGTAATAACTTAAAAATAAAACACAAACACCGAGAACTAAGGATAAGAACCCAGATAAGTCTTTACATTGCGCAAATAAAAGAATAAATTAATGTTTTCAAAATTGTTTTCTGATTTACATGTATGTAATCGAATTTTTTGGGCTTACCGCACAAATTCATCAGGGAATTTGATTTTCGCCCTCTAAAATTCAATGAACTTCCCTTTGCTATCGATATACGTGATAATGTACGACCTCGTTCAACTGTTGGCTCTGGAAAAGGCCCATATTTATAGATAAAGTTATATTATTTTCGATAAAAATTAGTAAAAAAATATTATAAACAGTGTGCAGAATCTGAGGAAAATTTATATGTAAAATATAAAATGAAGTAAAGCGAGAGAAATTTTTAAAAACGAGTTAAAATTATTTTCCACAGAAGTTATTTTCGAATGCTTCATATCTTTTTTTCACTTTACATTTGCCCTTTTTTAAGTTTTGTGCGATGTACTTATTATATTAAAACGTTTCTGCATTTCCATTTTCGTATTTCAGCATTTTATAAACAAACTATAATACTAATGAAAAATGTTTTTAATATTTGGCGAAACAAGAACAATTCGCGTTGTATTTGTTTTAAAAGGATGACCCAGATTTGAATTTTTCTACAGAAAGAATCATGCAAACAAACAAATCAAATTATTATTTAAACAATTAAATTCAGCAAAACCAGAGTAGCAGCAAGTGCAAAACTGAGCATAACATATGATATGACTTCTTGTTTATTTTTAATCAATCAAGAGTGTTAGCAATTACATTTTCCATAAAAGCGTTTTTAATTCCAAGAATATTAATGTGAGCAAAAAATTGGGTTTTTATTACAATAAAACTCGCAACCCGCCACCAACCTCGTGAATTTTTGTATGATCCCCTTCTGCCAATAGGTGTTGAACTTGTACTAAGATATTCATCGGGAGACTCTGTGAAAAAATTAGTCGTGATGATTTAGTGCAGAAAGTAAATTTAAATATCGATTAAGGTAATCTGAAGCGTCTATGAAAAAAAAGTTAATAATAATAATAACATAAAATGGAAAGAATGAAAGATGTCTACACATCTTTAAAAAAATAATACGCAATTCTAATAATAAAAAATCAATCAAATTAAACCATGTAATTAACGAAAGCGAGCTAGGTAAATATGTAGGTAAAACACCTTTTTAAATATCTACATAATGATAAAAATTACTACGAACAGAAAAAGCACCACATTAAAATTTCAGTATTGACCTTCCATAAGAAAGCAATGGTAACCAATAATTTTCTAAGTGTAAATAATAGTTTTTCCGTAGGCTGTGGTGCAACTGAGCAAAAGTATCATCAGAGTTTATTATTTTTATTTATTATTTATTATCATATCTTTATATACATATCTTTCATATAGGAATACTGAGTAAGAGTTAAAAATTTATCATAATTTGATAAAATAATTAAAGCAAAGTAAAGCCTTAAATTATGTCAAACAGAGGAGACAGTGAAACATTCACGGCAGCAGAAGACAAAGCCAGTTGGAGGAGAAAAAAATGGTTCCAAAAACTTTATGAAATTTAATAATTAATGTTCCTCTTCGGATTACAGAAAGAAAATGTCAATGTTTTCAACCTTAAACCAGAAAAGCTCAATTTGAATATAAAGCTAACATTAGAAAAGAAACCCTTAATGACAAAAAATACACATGCAATATTTTAGCCCATTCCGAAAATTTTTCAACGTATTGTAAAATTCAAATCAGCAATATTGATTCGTGGACTAACATTATTTAAAAACTGTATGTTAAAATCTGAAATCACCCGAGTTTTATCAATACTATATTATATATATGTATATATATTTTTACAAAATAAATAATCATAACAAAAAATGGAAACTAAAAATTTACCTCTAATAGCTAAGGAATCTTGTGATCCTCTGTAGTAATCTCGTCTCATTGAGTTTGAACTCAATTGGCCGTAGCCTAAAACAAACAGAAATAAAACGAAACAACCAAATAAACAAAATAATTACATAATTATAAATAATAATAAATAATAATAAATTATAAATACAAATAAAAAAACTTATAGGAACGAAATAAGTCATTAGTATCAAACCATGCTTAAAATTACCTGTTAAGTTAGAGTTTGATCCCTTTTTACCTCGGCTTGAGAGACTCGAGGCTTCACTCAGATCCACCGATCCGGACTCTACGTGAATTGTTTTAGGACGTGGCCTTGTAATTTTCTGAGGCCTTAGTTTTGGCGTTGATTGTGTTACATGATGTTGTTTCATCATTAAGTCGCTTTTATCTAGAACTTTACCCTAAATATAAAAAAAATTGCAAGTTACTTAAAAATATAATACTGTAATAATTAATTCCTCCTACTTCTCTTTCGGCCTCCTCGATCGCCTTCTTCAATCGGTGTTGTTCTAAGATAGCCGTTCGCCGTGCTGCTTGTTCTTCTTTTTTCCGAAAACGTTCCTCCTCTTTTTCACGCTCTTTTTCTCTCCTTTGCATAGATTCAATTTCTTTTCGAGCTTTTGCTTCTTCTTGCTGCTGTCGTCTTTGCAGTGATAGTAACATAATTTTTTCCTTCTTACGTTCCATTTCATCAACAGAATTCTAAGAAATACATAGTTCAATTGGATTAAAACTCAAAATTGATATACAAATATCTAACAGGGTCTAAGTTTGAAAGTTCGGTCCCAATTATAAGCGTCTTTTTTTCCTTGTGGTCAGTTGTTCTAGAGGAACCCGATACACCTTGCTGTTGTTGCTGATTGGTTACATCCTCAAGATGTCGTCTATCAACAGTACTGTTAATATCGACAGATTTATGTGAAGAGACAGAAGGACTTTCCACTTTGTACGAATTTGTTTTTTTCTCAAAGTGTGTGGAAAACGAAGGTGTTCTTTTTTGTTCTTTAATAATATATTTTTAATTAGAAAAGTAAAACAAAAGATTTAGAAATATTTACCTGATTTCATCTCCATTTCCAACTCTTTTTGTAATTGGCAAATTTGATCGCGTCTGTCTACATTGTCTATACTTTGTTCTTTTTTAGGTGACCTTTTTGCTCGAAGGGGTGGTTTGGGACGTTTAGGTTGGTCACTGTCGAAGGAGATGTAAAATCCTTTTTCGTTACTCACTTCATTCTGGGGGTCCTATAATTTTTCAATTGTAATCTTTCGAGGTTTTCAATTTGAGGCTATACCTGAAAACTATTTGCATTCAAATGCGGTCTTGAAGGTGACGGTATCCTATAAGTACGACTACCACTAGATATATTTAACTTGCTTAAATTTATGTCAACATCATAAGTGTCCGAGACTGCTCGAGAATTGTTTTGATACAAATCAGCCCTACGAGGAATCATCTCAATATTCATTTCTATTTGGTCGACAGAATCATCATCGTCTCCAATAAACGAAATACTTTGGGGTGCCATATCATCAGGAGGAGGTCCTTGCACAGGTGTTCGATTATCCTAATAAGAAGGTACATTACTAACCGCTACTAATGAACAGTTGTTGCTTACCTTTTGATTGCTCATTACGATAGAAGTTTGTTTTGGAGGCGTCCTGCTATGCTGTGGACTTGAATGAATAGGAAACAAATTTTGGTACGATTTTTCTTGATGCCCATATTCAGTTCCACCGTTTTGATGTAACATAAAACTATTTATGTTTCCGGCGGGAATCGATGATTTCCAAGTTCTACTATCTACCTTTGGGGGCGTATTTTGTGACTGCCAAGCATTTACGTCTAACTGAATGTGCTGTTGTGGTTGGTATTGCTCTGCGTTTTGAGCTGCAGATTGAGCCCATGTTTTTCGTTGTACTGGTTGTGGGGAAGATTCATGTAAGTAAAATTGATTTGGCTGGGGCGAACTATGATCTTGTCCTCGATATTCATCGTATTCAGGTGGACGATTAAACTGATTCGATTGATATTGATTTTGATCATAATAAGAGCTGCCGTATCCATAATTTCCATTTTCAATCATATACTGATTATCTCGTTGGTATATTGGCTGCGGTATATGATTATTTGGATAAGGTTGTTGGCTAATATATTGGCCGTGTTCATTTATGTATTGCATTGGTTGTTGATACGGGTCTCTACTAGGTGGACGGGAATTATATGCACTTGGTGATCCATACGACTGGGGAAGATGTGGTGTTGATCCAAAATGTTGTTGTATAGGACGATATTGATTTGGGAGATTATGTTGGGATCCGTATTGCTAATGAAATAAATTATGAATTTATAAACAAATGTGAAATGTTTGCGAGAATATTAAGAATATCATAAAAGAACTCCAATCATTAGAAAAAAATTACTTTACTTTTGTTAAATGCGAATAAATAGTCTATAGATGTTCGTTATTAGGATTTTTGGATTATGAATCAATTTTAGTGAGGCAGAAGTGTAAAATAAATGATCATTTAGAATTGAAGCAAATGAATTTGTAAAAATGTTTTTTTTTTGTACATAGATAAATTTAAGCTGTACCTTAGTACCGCATGCTCTTAACTATACACATTTAACTCTTACATGTACGCAGCTTTCGATTTTAATGCTAATTCTTGAGATAGTTGAGAATACGACCTTATATGATAGTATACAATCTATGTAATCTACAGCAAGACAATATTAATCATTAGCGAAAGGCAATTATGCAGTGATTTTATTTATGAAAAAAAAAAAAAAAATAGTCAGAAAAAGTGTAATGTTTTTGCATGATAAGTAGGAGGGAATTTTTTGTTAGTTTTTTTTTTTTAATATGGTTACGGTGTGCTCACTATTAGACACACATTCATCTTTAGCGCGTAACCTGATACAATAGATACTACTTACAACAATTACGGGCATGAGACCCTACTCTCGCGTTTTTTACACACCAAAAAGCAGAAAAATATTACAAAACAATTACGTGTAGGTAATGATTATTGACCAACATAGAATACGCAGAGTTCGTTAGACTTCACGATATCAGTTATGGGTAAATTAAAGAGTCCTTGAATTAATACTGGAGCTAAATTATCAAGAACAGAACAACATGGTACACGCCTCTAATTCAGTTATCAGCAGTTAACATAATTTCACTACGCAACTGCGCTTCAAACATATAAAACGGCAGTGTGTTGTGTCGAAAAGTGTATTTATTATATACAGTTAATTCATTTTTAATGTCATTGTATCTACAAATTGAAAATAAAAATAAACACAGCATATTATTTTCTGCTTTTTCTGATATATGTACATATGTATAGTGGGATTACGTTAACAAGTACAGATAAGTTAAGGAAAACAGGATATGAAATAAATTAAAAGGTCCAAGAAATATGGAAATTCACCTGATTAAGCATATTAGCAATCTGCTGAGCTTGCATAAGTTGCTGTGCCTGCAAATGTTGAGCTTGAATTTGAGTTTGTTGTGTTGCTAATCTGTGAATATCTTGTTGGATATCTTGCAAATTTGAATTCATGATTGCGATGCTTTGCTGCTTTTATATAGTAAGCGATATACACACATTCATCAATATTTAGTCTATTCACTTATAATTTAATAGTAATTTTTACCTGATATTTCTCTAGTTCAACTTGCTCACTATCTGGCGTGCGTTTAGATTCGGAGTGCTGATCCATCTTTTGCTCTAATTCCATTTGCAATTCATCCTAAGTGTGTTTAATAATGTATGAAATGTTATTTAGGTAAGTAAGAATACTAAAGAAATTACGTTAATTTCGTGCGGGGAACAAAGCAAATTAGAAAGCTTGAATAAAGCAGAAATATTTCGAAAATATAAAGTCATATGCATTTGTATTTATAAGAACTAACGTCTACTGCGGTGAGGTGAGAAAAATCAAATATAATTTTGTATTTTAAGAATGTTGTACCTGTAGATTACAAGGTCTCTCAGGTTTTTCGCTTTCAGCGCTACTAACTTTCTCATCCACAGTTTGCTCTTTACTCTCGCTTTCTGCATGCTGTTGCGCTTTCCCCTATAAAATACCATTTACCATCTTATCTAACATAATATTGATTAGTGCAATAATATTTGTAACAAATCTCTTTCAATTCAAAAACATGCAATGCAAGTAGAAAGACTAAAATACTATTGAGAAGAAATACAAAAATAATTCCAACTAATAGCAAGTTGGGTACTTTACCGCATTATCTTCAGCTTTTAATTGTTCCAATTGCTTGTGAAATTTATTTGTTCTTTAATTTATAATATTTATATGTATTTTAGGATTACAATATGATGGCAACGAAGCGTAAAGGTTCAATGATTTATGAGAGTTGTGATTGAATTGCTGGTATTTATATACTAAACCATAACAATGTCCGATAAAAAAATGTTATCGAATTTGTGCCATCTGTGATATTTTTATATTATAACAATTCAATCAACAGATCTCATCTGCGACACAAGAAACTATGAAATTAAAATAATAACAAGAACGCAAGGATACAGTGCGATTTGATGCAGTTGCTAAAAGGTTCAAAGTCATTGTTTTAAACTGCACAATACTCTAGACAATTCGGGAACTCAGCGATATATAATAGACAAATGCAGGAGATTACAAATCGTTGCTGACCTTGATTTAGCATGTGGATATGGCAGGCAGTTTGAGTAGCTCTAAGGGCTATTTAATGGAACCCGTATTTAATTTCCCTTCAGCTAGTGTTATCAGAGCTAGACTAGTCTGACCTCAGCATTAACAACTAATATTAACACATGAAAAATATAGTCATATGAAAAAAAACTATAGTCGACAAAACCAGATAGTAAGATTGATATTTCCAGGCTCGGTTTGAATTCGGAAGAAAAAACTATAGGAATAAGGAGTAAGCCCTAAATTAGCAACTGAATAGTTATCATCAACGAATTTCTATACTACTGCCTTATTGTTTAATTTGTCATATCTTTATCGTTATATTTTCCCGATCTCTAAAATAAGCTGCTTCATATGTAAGGCTCATTTTTGTGTTCGTGTCTAGTTCTTTTTCTTACAGTTCTGATGTGTTCCTACGAACTTATACTTTTGATATTCATCTAAGGAACCTATTAAGAAAAAACCATAAGGTAGTACCCCTCGCAGTGTGTCAAACCCAAGGGCAGCTACGATACCTCAAGTCGTAGACGAAGCCCTGATTATGGAACAGGATAACTCCGAAGGTCTAGCTGTGATGATGTGGCAAGACTAAACTCTCCCTCTGATGAGGATATCGACCTAATATCACAGCGGGATAATGAAGAGATCCCGGCAGAGCTAGGCAATACTGAACTCCTGATGATCCGATAGGAACTTAGCAGATTCAAAAAGATCCAAAAATCGTTTTAGATGGTTGCTGAAACACGAGCATAGCTCAGTTGAGGGATGTCTAAACCTACCCAGGCGAAGAGGAACAGGACTCAGCAGGAGGAAGTAGAAAGGAAGCAAGAGCTTTGAAAAAATAAATGGCTCCAAAACCCTAAGCAAGCTGTTGTGGGTGTTAGAATTCTTTCGGCAAACTTTCCCGAGGAAATGCTCACTGCAGACGTCAAGAACCCAAAGCGTGAAGCATCCAAGACTGCACACTGGTCACCTGGCTCAGAAGCTGCGGTTCCTTCAACCTCGGGTACTAACCTCATGAGGACAACCGATGCTGCGGTGATAATGGAGGTGGCCAAACTAAGGCCAACGAGGGAGATACATTCTAGTGAAGACCCTAGTTCAATGGACCTGATAGCCACAACTGCGAAAACCTTGATAAACACAGTGGTTAATGCACCCTTAACCTCGAATGTAACTAGAAGACCGACCAGTGTGTCTGTGGAGTGCGTAGCACTTAATCTGGGACCTCTCTGATCGCTGGGTTTGCATTTCTAATGCATTTCGCAAATTCGTTCAAATTATTTTCAGTGAATTTCAATCTATTATAGCCGAGTATTGTCCATCTACTTAATCTAAAACCGCCCGACAAGACCTCAGCACTGTAAGTTCTTTACAAGGAAGGGCCCAATTAACACCAACGAGCTGCTGCCGGAAAAGGTTGCAAAACGGGAACGAACAAGGGTACCAAAAAAGACAGCCGTCCTTAATGACGGAAAATAGGAGTGATATTAAACTACTCCAAGTGAATCTTTCACGCAAAAGCTGTCTCAGATATGCTTAGCAAAATATTCATGACGGGTAGTATCGACATAGCACTCCTACGAGAACGCTGGGCTCTTGGAAGTTAAATTAAAGGAGTTCCAACAACAATGTAAGTTGATCTATAGTAAGTACCACGCCACCCCATGGTTGACAGTTTTGTTCTTTCATATTTCAGAACTCATCTCTCGGAATTTAGTTGCTGCCTTGGTGGAGGTGCCGATAGATAAAGGCAAATATGAGGTGGTAATTGACTCAGTCTACTTCCCTTGTGATTCGGACCTACCGCCACCAGAAGAAATTTCAAGACTTCTGGACTTTTGTAAGAAGAGGATCAAATCATCGGTTGGGACGCGAATGCTCATCACAAATTTAGGGGGAAGCAGCGGCAGACGACGTGATTAGCTTTAATAGCACCACACCATACCAGACCATAATCACATCAGGTTCCATATTAGGGCTACCCCTATGCAAATATAATAGGCAAGAGTTGCACGACTCACTCATCTTCTTCTAAATGCATATATTGATCATCGGCTCCTACGAGTAAAGCTGTCCTGTTAAACTTAGGAGAAAATGCGGGTGGAACAGAGAACTGGACAAATTAAGAGTCAACTTTAGTAGGCTCTTCAAAAAGGACAAAAAGCACGAGCTTGAATCGAAATCCCTTTTCTAATTTGCATCATTGCATGACAGAATGATGAATTTAGTATACATTATAATACATATACATATTATATGCTTTTCGGAACATGTAGATTTTATGGCTTTTTGAACTAAAAATCCTAAAGTTCATATTACAAGATATTTTTAGGATTTTCAAGTATAAAACTAATAGCTGATTTCCTCTTTCTATATTTTCTAGTATTTGGAACAATAAGTTGAATCTAAACTGACTTTCGACTTTTTTTTGTATGTGAAAAGAGAAAATAAATGTAGTGACAAAAAGTTACACTTTCTAAATTTGCTGTTTTTGATTCCGAAGTAATATTAGGCATTTTATGTTTCAGCATTCTGATGATTTTCAAATGTAGAGGTTAATTGGACTTGAGTATGAAACTTTAAAGATCTCGATCGATCAAAACTGCGGCAGTTCAAAATATGTACATATTTCTTATACGAATTTATACACAATTTTGTTATTCAATTTATAAAAATGTACTAAGATGCTGATTTTATGGGTATGAAATATATGTGCACAGAGTACAGTGCAAACTTACCTTATTAATAGCTTGTAAGAATGCAGCCTTTCCAACCTTTTCTTGATGCTTAGACAAAGCAATTTCCATTTTTCGTTTTTCTTGCTCTATATGCCTTCGTTTTTCCTCTAATTTCATTCTAATTGTGGATAGTTTACTAGCATCAACCAGTGGACTTGTGTCATCCGCATTGTACATATCTAAAGCAAAAAATAAATAAAAATACTAGAAAAATACATGTATAAAAGAATAATCACCGTTATGGTCAAGTTGACTCAGAAGAATTGATTGTTGTTGCCACGTGGTTGTATTTGGCAGTGTGGCAAATGATGTTTTACGCTTAGTATCATCATCCGGAATATGGCTGCCCGGCTTAGAGTTAATTTGAGACATATCTCCATCTGTTAAGTCTTTTTCATTGGAATGTATGATATTTTGTGGAGAAACATTATCCATACTAAAATTAGACATACTGTAAAAATATTACGATATGGTGTACATATGTACGTAAATGTAGAAACTATGATATTATATCGCAATGAATATACATTATATATGCAAATATTTTATCTAAGAAACATTTCACGTAAAAATGTGTTTTATTGTACCGACTAATACGAGGTTTGTTAGGTGCCTTAACTCGTTGCATATAAGAATTAAATAATATTTAGGCTACTATTTCATCTTCAACTTAATTTAATTAATTTTAATAATTAAGCAATGTTCTTGTGTTCCAGCTATAATTTCTCTCTTGCACACAGATAGTTTTTTTTTTTTTATGAAATATAGAGAAGTCTAATTTTCGAAATGAACTATTATTACATAGTTTTTAAAAATTAATTTAAGGTGAAGTAAACACATTTACTTCACGTGACATATTTGATGAAGCTTAAATTTTAGTCAATTTCATTAGTAATTACGTTATGCATTAATTTTACCATAATTTCAATAAAAATAAATAATTTTGAAATTGTAAGCCAGTTTCAAAGAAGAATTACCAAAAACCAATTAGAACGCCATACACGAAGCAAAAGAAGACAATCACACGAATTTTACAAGCGACTAGACGAGATGCTCGATTTCAGTTGTAGAAGAGATGTGAATGTAATTCCTTCATACAATTTTGCATTGAACCCGTTCCGGAGAGTACCTGTTTCTACTTGATATCACCGGATCGAGAAACTTGGACATATGTAGATAGCCCACATAGCTGTCAGTTGCAGATCGACAAAACTCGAAGATAGATGCAACTAGTGACCACCTTCTTGATTTGCAAGCTGAGATGATTATCCCAAAAGTAATTAAGGTAGAGCACAATATTTTGACGGTCCCAAGGAAGACTTCGAGCTTATTCAGATACGATTTTTTACTCTGGAAATTGTGAAGTAACTTTTCTGTAAAGAGTATTATAATGAGAGGGAATTTACGTACAAACATAAAATTTTGTCAGAAGGTAGGATTTATTATAGTATGTACTTGCATATGTAAATACTAAAATCTCACAATTTACCAAGTCTCCCTTGAGATAGCCGATTTCAAAGCAAAGCATTCCCTGTAGACTATTTATATAAGCCAAAAATTGAAAAGAAGAGTTATAATATTAGACAATATTAGTGATGTAAGAAGTATTTCTTCGACAGAATGGAACGAAATTTATCTTTTCACATAAAAAAAACCACTATTTATGAAGTTTTGAGTCATTGACGGTGAAATATATAATTGGTGTTTTATACCCTATATGAAATCTGAAGGGTATACTATGTTTGTCATTCCGTTTGTAACACCTCGAAATAATGATGGTAGAGCAAAATGGGTTGGACACCCATGCATAATATTAAAAGTTTTCTCATGTCCGTCCGGCCGTCCGTCTGTGCGTACGATAACTCGAGAACGCGTTCACTTGGAAGCTGAACTTAAAAATAAAAAAATAAAATTAAGTTCGAAAATGAGACAAATCGAGTAACTCCTTCGTAGAATTGCCATATAAAAATTGCGTTTCCACTATATATTTGGACACTGCCTGAGAACGCGACAACATAGAGAGCTGAAATTTGGTAGATGGTGTTTTTATATTAATAGCAAAAAAATTTTAAAAATGGGCTAAATCGGGAAACCTCTTCTTGGTGTTGCTATATAAAAATTTAGGTTTTATTTGGTATACTGTGAAACCATCAGTTCTAGACATTTTAATTGTACTAAAAACTTGTTTAGAATATGAAATCTTATAAAATTGGTTATAATCATTTTTTCTATCCGACGAACCGTTCTAGAAATATATGCGAAAAACCACTTCAAAAATCAAAATTGCACAAATGGGTGACCATACGAAATTTCATAGGCGCATTCATCTAGGGTATCATAAGAATAGGTCTTAGACCAATTCTAGCTTTTTACTTGGTATTTTCGACGTTTTATGTAGGTGAAAATAGCTGTGTTCTTTTGTGTACCTTCTTCTAGAACTCCCATATACTGGAGACTACAAATTGTTTTGTCGATTGAAGTGAACTATTTGTACTGTTCGCTTCATTTATAAATCTTCTATGAAAATGTATGAGGCGTTCTTTTGTGTATCTTTTGTTCAGTCCTGTTCTACGGACACAAAAACACAGCTAATGTTAAATTGAGTTTAAATTGGGAGCGACAATTGACTTTTGCTATATTACCAAGGATTTGAAAACTAGTACTATCCAGAACATAAAGACCAGGTACATAAAAAGGAAGAAAAGAAAAAACTTCTAGAGCTAATATGCAATGAGCTTAAAAAAAATTTTTAGTGCAATTGCTGTGCACCAATAAAAAATAAGATACAAATATTACCTGAACAATACATATATACAAAAGAAATGCAATTAACAGAGGTATCTAAAAAAAGTTGAGCAGGCTAGAAGATATATATGTACCGGAATTATAGTGTTCTGACCAGATGTTTTCTAAAAATTCATTGTATTACGATATGACTGTTAAATACAAATATTCTTTATAGCTTTTCCTAAATCCTGAGATACTGACGAACTTTATTTGCTTCTACATCGAGGTTAAGTTGAGAGATTTTACATTTTCTATCATCCCAATCACTTTTCCCTTCCTTGAAAAAAATTTCCGCAAGTTGTTTCTGCAAAACATCTAGAAATGTGGTTTGCTCTTGAGGTTCATTCATTCTGCTCATCATCTTCAGTTAGATTATTTTCAATTCTTGAATTGTGGGTTATCAGAAAATTATGCAAAACGAAACATGCTTTTTAGGCCAGTCAAGTTCAATATTTAAAATTAATTCCAAAAGTTTTTTAACTTTTATGGAATGTTTTGTATTAAAACAACAATAAATTTAATTTTACAACCAAATTTGGAAATTTTATAAACTCAGAGCCATTTCTATATTTTCGTTACTGCTGGAACTAGTTTTATGTCTAAAATAGGAATAATACTTTTATAATTTGAGTTGTGGGAACTATTATATGCTAATAGCCATGCCTTTCAAAATGACCAGGATATTCAATAAAAATAAGAACAGCTTGGAGCATATAACAAACAAATTTGTCTACGTGAATGAAGACAAAATACCTTTTTGGCTCAAAGGGACGGAAGATACAGAGCAGAACGAGAGGTAAAAACAAAAACAAATAACTAATAACAATTGCTACGTTAACCGATAAATAAATGGCAGCGTGTACAAATGTTAAGTAATCTGCATTCTTATTAGAATAAATAGACTGCTCTTTCATGAATTCTGTTAGCTGTTTATACTTGCAATGTTCTCGCCCACTAGAAAACATGAGCTCAATACAAATATTGGTCCGTCTTCAATTAATTCAGCTTATTAGCATTCCTTTTGTTATATATTCTAAGACCAGTCCAAATAATTTTCATTTAACTTTAGATTAGATTAGATTTGTGGAGGGGTGTACAGCCGCTGGCCTCGCATTCACTTAGACCTAAAAGATCTATTGTGAATCACCGTTCAATTTATTCCCTTTCTAGGTTTAGACTGTTAAAGAAGTCTAAGACCATTCTGGGAATTAGGTTCCACACGTAGTTTGATGGAGGAAAAGCATGTTCGAGGTGGAGTAATTTCCGCCTGGCCAATGCTTTGCAGAGCAGGTGCACGCCGTGAAAAAATAAATAAATCCTGTAAACACCTTAGATTATATAGCAAAAAGGATAGGCTATGCTGTGTAAAATTTGTGTACGTGAGATAAGCATTTTGTTTTGTAATACTAGTTGAATTTAAGAATTCGTCACCAAATCTCAAGGTTCCTGTAAATGTGACGGCATGTGTAGCGATATTGGAAGATGCAGGTTAGGTCGAAAAAAATGCGAGCGTTCACTTCACCCTATATTTTATTGTTTCACAAAGAAACTTGTCACTACAATGTTAAAACTACAAGAAATTTAGATCAATCGTCCAGTAATACTACTAATTATCTACAACTTTCATAATTGATTACAAAAAAAATGTCTACAAAATTCAATTTAACTATGTCTACTGCTACTATCGCTGGAATTTGTGGGAAAAAAAAACTTCACTCGTCTTAAAAAAAGGGAGAAGTAAGAAAGGTTGCGTAAAAACGTTGTAAATGAGTAAGCACACTAGTAGTATTTTGATGCCCAACAGAAGTTTAATTGCTGCTTTTTGTATGTTGCAATGACATTTGGAGATACGATACCCTTCTTGGTATATTGTATCTCGATGTAGATTGTTCACAGTAAATCGGTTTTGCTGAAAACTTTTCCACTCACAAGACATTTTAATTGGATTGCAAGAAAACACATTAATTCACTTTTGCTGTGGTTATAAGATTCACCATTTACCTTGATCTTGTCTCTTTTTTTCTAAATTGCACACCACTGAACATAATGTTGGATGAAATTGGTCAAACACAATTAAAAAACTTCACTTTAAAAAAAAATTGCTTGAATGTTTGCTAGTTGATTTTATCAATGATCGCTGTCGAAACTTGAAAAGAGAGTGATGCTTGGGATCAGCGCTCTTTTATAACCAGCTCCGCCATATTGTTTTCATGATCCTCATAAATTTTTTGTGAAAAAATATGAAATTTAACATGTTAGAGCATGAACATTGTAAATCTGCCGTGAGATTTAAGTGAAGCATTCTCCCGTGGATTATTCTGCAGTTTTGTTTAGTAATACTCTTGAGAAAATCAGTTTTCTCAATATAGCTTTGACAAACACTCTAGTGGTATTTATGGCTCTTTCGCGATGTGGAACATGTATGCTACAGGTCTATTTCTTTCCTCTTTCCCACTTATTAGATATATTATTTATCTAATATCTTTTGAATGGGATGTTTTTGCTGATATTGAATACCACCAGTATATTTCTCGAGAAAAAACACCCCAAATTCATATGTCATATGTTGACAGAAATGGACGCCAGCCAAAGATATTATTATCCTTACTGCAGCCAGCTGAGCACCAATTGCAAGGAACAAGAAGAAATGCTTCATCGAGAACCAGCCCGTCTTCATAAACAATTTCTCTAAGGGTCAATGGTGGTTAGCAGCCCATGTGCAAAATCGATTTGGTCGAACGATGTACCTTGTCGAAAGCGAGAGCCGACTTCTAAAGAGACATCTAAATCAAATAAAATCAAAGGAGCTTTCGTCAACGGCTGATAAAGCTAACAGCACCTAGCTGAACCAGGCAAGTATAATTTCAAATAATACTAAAATCGGTTTCCTAGTTTTTCTCAGAACATGATATCATACCCAATATCCAGCACGTCACAAGACAGCATATCGGTATCCAGCCGGCAGCCGGGTATCATCGAGAACGAGCCCGATTATGCCAACTCAACAGCAGGTGATATCAATCTGATCCGGAGGTGGGAAGCTTCAACACTCCCCAACCTAATGCAAGTTCGCAGCAGGATGTCGCCTTAACTCAGCTTAGACGGTCTATTCGAGATCGTAGGCCTGTTGTTCGCTTTGAATTTCAGGACTAGTAAGAGAGGAAGTGGCAGTGCTGTCAGAAACCGGACGCTTGGCCTGGCGGTTGCCGCCATGAACTTGACCCTGATGACACTGCTCTCTCTGCAGTCGGCCGCCAACGAGTCCAGACCGTCACTCCGTAATAACGTTCATATTATACCTAGTTGTAGTTAAGTAAATAATGTAGATATGCGATTATTTGAATTAAAGTTAGTACACCGCAGTGCTTCTTTTATTATTGTCATCTCCGGGAGATACTAAAGTTAACTTTAACTCACTAGTTGTAATTTTTATTATTGTGCTCCACACACAAATAACCAATTGCTATACCACCGTTTCATTTTTT
The DNA here is from genome assembly GCA_963924295.1 of Dioctria rufipes. Taxonomy (NCBI): domain Eukaryota; kingdom Metazoa; phylum Arthropoda; class Insecta; order Diptera; family Asilidae; genus Dioctria; species Dioctria rufipes. Next base: position 106,465,274 of record OZ002740.1, read on the forward strand.
ATCTCAGCTTTTATTTTACTTTGACGTACCTTTTACAAGTTCTCATAACTAAATACGTCTGTTTCGATCGGTTAACATTGACAGAATGCTGGGAGTTATTTTTTTAAATATATGTAGTTCAGAAAACTTTGAACGAATATTGACGATGTGTGCTCAGTTATCAGATTATGTGCAGTGTGTTCGATAAATAAGAAGGATGGAGTATACAAATGGATTTTTTGGAGTAAGGGGGAGGTCTGAACAAAAGTATGATCAGCTTTTGTTCAAACCTCCCTCCCTAAAATCACTCCTTCCCCCTCAAATTTATGTTTGAAAATTTTTCGTTTTTCGAAGGAAGTGCAGGGAATTAAATCCTCAGAAATCTATTCACGGCTTTCGCCGGATGAAACTTGGACACTGGTTCCACAGAGGACTTTTCATCCTTTATTACAATATTAAACATGTTACGATTTGTAGTCAAATGTCTCTGTTATCGGACCTTAAATTTGAATTCTTGAAGAAAATGCCATACAAATTAGTAGTATTATCCTTGATTCTTGTAAAGTAAATAAATAAATATGACCCGTTAAAAAAAACATGAAAAGAATTATCCCAAAATATGCTTCTGTTCAAAGCTTATTAGCATTTTTGTGTTATGTGAAAAGTGAAAAAGTATAACACTTTTTGTGTTCTAGAAATTAAACTTTTTACTTTTCGCATAATATAAAAATAATCATAACTTTTGAAAGGGAGCAGATATTGAGGTTATTTTTTTACGTTTTAAAGAACTATTAACGGGACATTTTTGAGAAGGGAAGAAATTACGTCCTTGTGTAAAAACTTTACAGAATCAAGGATAAAACTACAATTTTTTTCAAGAACTCAAATTTAAGGTTCGATAACTGAGGCATTTGCATTTTTCATTTTTTGCACACTCTACAAAGAGGGCTCAGGGCTTTCTATGAACATGTTAGAATAAAGTTTATACAGCTTGTTTCAACACGTTGGTCCTCAAATTACAGAGTTTGGGACAAAGAAACCATTTTATCTTCCAAAGAGTTTCCACATTTCTTAAATAAATTTGGTAATCAGTTTCTTCTCACTACTTTTGCAAGAAAATTTGCTTTCATCGAAACTTTTACTGCAACGAAAAAAAATCCATGACTGTGTCAAATATTCGAACTATGAGAGGTCATTTTTCAATCGTTTTTGACGAAACCGTAGCATTGGTTGGTCCTTCTCAACAACGACGGCGTTTACAAATTGCAGATGAACCAAATGCACAATACAAAATTCTATTGTTGGAGATAAAATAGACACCATTTCTACCCAAATGGGATATTAGATTTCAAAGTATACAGGAGCTTGTGTTCATTTAATTACTGAATTACTAGAAATTTGTAAGTTATTCACAAAGTTTTGCATTCAATGCATTTAATTCTACTAAGAGTTTGAATGGACAGTTATTTGAATTTTCAAAACTCAACAATGAGTTAATTGTGATCTATAATTCTAATGGTTTCAGAAAATCGTCAGTCAGCGAAATTTTAATACATATTATGCTAAATGAGCTTTAATCAATGTATTCTGAATTCTATAAGCTTGCTTGCCTAATTACTAATTCCTGTTAGCACAGCTAGTGCTGAAAAATAATTTTTCAGCATTAAAAAAAATAAACACATATTTAAGGAACTCTATTTCGTTTGAAAAACATCTCCTCAAACAATTAAAGCAAAAAGAAAAATTCTACGAGGAAGTCACACAAGATTTTCGTAAGAAAATTAGGCATGTGGAATTTATTTATAAATGAATTGTGATTAAAGTAATACATGAAATGTTCACAAAAGTTTCTTTAACCATTCTTGAACAGTACCATAATCTCCGCCCCTTTTTTTAATACATTACGATTTCTGTAATTTAAAATTCTTCCCTCTTAAGAGATCCGACCAAGACATATTTCGTTGTTTTTCAAAAATATGAGCGTATAAGAGTTTGTCATTATTTTTAGATAGGCACGCCTCGCCACTGATACATATATAGTAATGTAATGCATTTACATTAGCACACGAGCTTGAAAATCCCTGATCGTCGTTTGAAATTTAATTTTTGAATGAGAAAACCATGTGCGATTTATTTTTTCATTATATTTTACAATTTAATTAGAGATTTTTCATATTTTTTTTTTAACAGACGGATTATCGTAGTTGTGCTGATGATACGACAGAGATGAGAGGTAAAATATAATACAATATTTTGAACGACATCCAAAGAGTTTAATTCACATAGATTTTTAATTAGGGGTTTATTGTGCAAGTTCAGAACAAAAAAATATTTTATAATAAATTACCTGCTTTGGCGTTTAATGATATTCTTTTCTGTTTCTCTGTCTTGTTTTTCCGAGCCAGAGTCGGTATCATATCCAATGTGTATTGTTCCGCGAGCATCAGCTAGGGTAGATCTTACCGCAATGGCTGGTTCTATGCGTTCTATTAATAAACATAATTAAATAACAGATCAGATTCAATATAGTTATAAGCTAGTACCCATACTAGCACTTGAAAGCTTTCTTTCGCGATCCCTTTCATATCCGCGGCCAATCATATTTAGCTGATCTTGAGATCCTCCAAAATTTTCTATTGTAAGCTGTGATTCTTCACTAGATGAGTTTCGCCTTGATCTTCGCCCTGAAATAAGATGACCAAAATATATTATGCTCTCGATACCTTCACTGATATTTATTGTGTAATTATTAAAGTAAATGTAAAGGATCAAGAAACAACTAAAATATATAACTGTTCATACCTGCATAACTAGGTCTTCGAGATTCTTCCCAATTACTTGGCCTGCCAGCTGGAATACTATCGCCTACAATGTGTTCAAACAAAACCAAGATGCAAAACAATTTAAGTGTGTGAACAACTATTAATATACTTTTTTTTTCAATAATTGAATGGCTAATATTATTACTACATATATATGTATATATAATTATTTTTATTTTTATAAATTAAATAGTTTAACAGGTACATACAGGGTGTCCCGTATTTGGTCTGGCACCCGAAGGCTATAGAAAAAAAATTCAATAAATGCCCCAGAAGTAGGCCATTAACTTTTGGGAATGAGTTTTTTAAGTCATTTTCGCTGGATAGGTAAAATAAAATATATTAAAAAAAAAAAAAAAATTCGTAAATAAATTGCACTAAAAAGTAAAAAATAGTTTTTCTTTCTCAGTGATATACACAAGAAAAGTTTCGTTATAAAATAAGAAATGCCTACAACTTACATTAAATTTTAAAAGTTTGGGCATCCATAAATATAATCACAATTGTCTAACTACAACTCAAGCCCAAACTTGTTGCATTTCTTATTTTACAGCGAAATTTATCTTGTGTATATCACTGAGAAAGAAAAAAGTATTTTTTTATTTTTTATTGCAATTTATTTACGAAAGTTATTTATTAAAAAAAAAAAAAAAAAAAAAAAATTTATTTTCTACTTTTTCTCCTCTCTCCACTCTCGAATCTCGAATCTCCAAATTAGACAACCCCAAGGGTGGTAATTACCACCCAACCCTAAAGCCCCCAAAACGTAAGAAAATTTTACCCATCGAAACGTTCCCCATACTAAATATAAAAAACCCACGTTTACTACGCTAAAGCTCTTTCGTCACAAACGACACTCTCAGGCGCTCAGGCACATGGTTATCAGGGGATGACTTGTTTTTTTGTTTTTTTAATAAAAATAGTAGTTAAATAAAAACAAACCGATTTAAAATTCAGAAATTTTAACGTTGTTGAGCCATTGTTCAGTCAAAACGAAGAGGAGCAGGGGAAAAGTCTACAAACCATTGGAAAGGTCCAACAATTATCTAACAAATCTTTAATCATCATCATAGGGTGTAACGTTCAGATCTCACAGGGTCATTTATAAAACCCACCTCCCATACAATTTTTTGATTGTCTAAGCATGACCTATCTATAGCCTTCGGGTGACAGGACATACAGCATACGTATGTATGCATGCTCCAATGTGTTCAAAAATTAAAATTTTTAAAATACTTAAGGATAGTATGATATACATATTTGAGAGGGTGTGAAAATAGCGTGTTAAAAAGACTAAGAGAATGTAAGTACTTAAATAATGGAAATATAATTCCACGAGCATGAAGCGATTTATTGATTTTACTGGAGTGTTACATTACAATTATAATTCCATCACTATTCTTGATTATATCCACGCGCAGAGTCTAATACATATCTACTATATCAGTTCACAACCGATTAGAGTTTCCGGTTATTCCCACCAATCAGTAACATTAAGAGGGCTCCTCCCTGCATGATGTAGTGGTTCGCTGATAGAAATCCCAATGATACACTTACACGGGTGGTTGGATATTAGATCTTGAGCACATATGTACATACATATATGTTCATAATATTTTGCATACACATTAATGGAAGTTGAATGTCAGTCAAGGGGTCTCATTTGCATTATAAGCTTATCTGTAACAAACATCTTCAGATCTACATACACTGCCACTTTAAAATTCCAGATGATGTGGCGAGTTAATCTATTTGAATGTAAGATTTTTAGTAGTGGAGAAAAAAAACTCCAGAAATTTCAGTACAAGTCCATGAAAAATTGAAAATATACCTGAGTGTAGTGCAGTGCACAACTGAATTTTGTATTAAGATTGTGGAGACAATTATGGCAAGAAGGAAGCTATAGTTATAATTCAAGTTAAGTACTTACAACGATTAATCTGCGAGTCCTTCTGGATAATAAACTCACTTGGAATTTTCAGATCAAACGAATTTAAGAGATTAGTTAGAGCGGTGATACGGACGTGCAGCAGCAACTCTTTGAAAAGACTAGACGACATCGGCCGAGAATTATGCACACAACATACATGTAGTATTGCCATCAAATTTTTATACATGTCATTGATTGGAAAAATTATTAAATGCCTATGAAGCAAAGGTAAAGAAGATTGCATAAGCATAAGTCGCAACGGCTATGAAGGTAAAAAAACTAAAGCCAAATAATATTGTTGTCTATACGATTTTTCTGAATTTCCAGTTGGAAGAGATTATCATGATATAGGATATAGACGTATAGAGCATTGTAAAGTGCAAAAAAAGAAAGAATTTAGTGAAGTGGTGAAACTTATTGTACAAAAAGATGAGAGATCAACAAAAAGTGGTAAAAGAGAATTTCCCCGTACAAATTCAACCAAATTTTCTTCAAATGACATCTTTTTTATTTTCTTCAACTAATTTTACGTTTGATGCCATCTCGAATATGAAATATCAATTGGAGTCGGCATCGCCATACTCGCGGTTTGATATTGACGATTTGTTCAGATGCCTGATGCCTGATGCCTTAAGGTTGTAACAAACCAATGCTATAGAGCAGCGGTGTCCAACATCATCGCCATTCGCCAAATGTGACGAATAGACTATGTGAATGTGGCGAATGCAGAAATGCAATAGTTTTACCAAGAAACGTCATATTTCTTTTCTTCGAGTAATAAAAAAAAATTAGCTAGTTTCTAAACCAATTTCTAAAAAGTTTTTCTCACAAATTTTATTTTTACGAGGAAGTACGTTTGAAAATTTAAAAAAAAAAAGTTTCAATCATAGTAGGCATTTTTATATTTATTTTCCATTTATGATTTTAAGTTGAGTTTCGCACGTCGGTCTGGTACATTGTATAAATAACAAATAAGGAAGCGGGGTTTCGTGCGAATACAGTGTACGTGAGTAGGCAATTCAATGACAGTCAAACCCATGGAGCGGGGGGAGAAATGACAAGAGGGCTGGTCACTTATTTGAAAATTCTGGTGACAAGTCACTTAAATTATCATAGGCAACGCCCAGGAATATTGTCTGAAGATAAGGGGGCGCCAAAAATTTGTGTATTTTACATAGCAATTTGGATTATAAAAAATGTCCCCCTTCAAAATTTCACGGTTTCACTACTGCAATGAAGAAGCGAATACAAGCACAGCACACTAATACATTTCGCCGAGTGGCTTAGGTTTTAACCCGATATGCCGTTTCCTTATTAGTTATTTATTCAATGGTCTGGTAGCGTAGTGTCTCGGTGCGTTTATTAGTTTTGACGTTTAACGTGGTTTTATCCATTGGATAAATAACTAATAAGAAAGCGGGGTATCGTGCGAATACAGTGTACGTGTTTAAGCATTTCAATGACAGTGTGACCTATGGTCGGGGGGGAGAAATGACAAGAGGGCCTAGTGGCTATTTTGTGTCAGTTCAACATTCTGACATTTCATATTATTTGAAAATAAGTTTCGGATTTCAATTCGCGATATTGGGAAAAATAATTAATTAAACGTGATTTTTATGAATAGTAGTGTGAAATAAGTGCGGAATATTTCTTTTGTTAACGACATTTTGTGCAATAGAGACTCCGGAGTCCTAAATTAACATAATGAAGTGCGCTGTGCTGTGCTGCAGGAACGAACAGAGTTATTGTCGTGGGAAAGCATTCTTCAAGTAAGCTTAATAGCTTTACTTATTAATTATATTGTTTTAAACAAAATAAAAGTGCAATATCTATAAAAATAAAGAGCCATGGCAAAAAATTTAACATTTTACCAATGCCGGTTTGTTTGTTTACAATTGAATTGTTATTGGTGGCTAAATTATGCCAGTCGTACATAGGCAACGCCAAGAAATATTATCTGAAAATAGGAGGGAGCTAAAAAATTTTTTATTTTACATAGCAATTTGGATTATAAAAAATGTTCCCCTTCAGAATGTCAGGATTTCATTACTGCCATGACGAAACGAATACAAACACGGCACACTAATACATTTCGCCGAGTGGCTTAGGTTTTCACCCGATATGCCGTTTCCTTATTAGTTATTTATTCAATGGGTTTTATCATAGTTGGAACTTTCAAAAGTGACATTTCGAATAGAAGTGCACACCAAGCGTTCCGTTGCTAAATCGGAGTGCGGTGTGTATCCCTACTTTTTCAAGTCATGTGATGTATACATTGCAGTGTTTAAAAGCGATGTGTGACACCTGAACGCAAGTTACGTCTGTAACACTACCCGAGACGTTATCCGAGTCAAATTCTTCCTCACATGAACAACAACGTGAAGGAGAATTTCACAAATATAAAGTTTAAATTCATGAGAATACTTTTTGCTGATTCTATGGGAACTCATAAATAAATTCTTTTCCCATAGAATCGCCGTTCTCAATGAAATGTCCACTAAGCATTCTTATTTGATATCTGATTTCATTTTTCTGTGTTTATGGAAAAACATTTTATTTTAAGTTGGATTAATTAAGTTAAGTTTTAAAACTCGGCTCGGTCGGACGTTTTTGTAATTTGTTCTTAAGAATAAATCTTTTTAATTATCAGGTTGTGGTTTTCTTTCAAAAGATTCCCTTCCTGTGATTTTGTATTATTATTATTTTTTCGTTGGAAAAGAATTACGTTCGTAATTGGCGCAGTCGGTAGGATTGCATTCTAAAGTATTGCAATCCCAACGAAAGTTTTATTGTGTTTTTTGTCAACTTACTGGAGCCGCTAACATAGTGAAGAAAAAAATTTGCTTCAACGTAGATACTAAACTCCAGGTTGAAATTTTCTATTATTTGTGTATAACACGGTGAATTTTAAAGAATAAAGTGAAACATATCAGTTGTAAACTTTTCACACAAAAGGAAAAGGAAACAAAAGTTATCTAAATATTGTGAATTGAGCCAAAGTTAAAGTGAAATATATTAATTAGAGAAAAAAAAAATCATCAAAAATCTAAATTTGCACATGCCGAAAGTGAAATCAGTTCGTGAAAGCGGCAGATTCAAAGCATATAATAGTGATTTAGTGAGCATTCAAGAAGAAGAAATGGCAACGCCGGAAGCTACACTAGAAACAGCCTCTTCAGGTACACCAAATGCAACTAGTGAATCAACTCCATCACCAGTATTAACAGTTACAACAAATGATCTAGTTAAAGATGTACAAAGAATTAGAGAATTCAGAGGAGATGGAAATTATGCCCTTACATCATTTCTAAGAGAAGTCGAGACAACTTTACCACTCTTCAACAGCAACGCTCAACTCAAACAGTATGTTTTCCAAAGAATCATCATTAACAAAATCCAGGGTCCAGCTCTAGATGCCATCCGAACCTTGGGACCTAACGCTACTTGGCAGGAAATCAAATCTGAATTGATAAAATGTTTCGGTGTTCAGGAATCATATCATCAATTATATCATAAGGCACTTTCAGCACGGAATTTTCAAGTAAGAGAGTATTATATTACATTAAAAAATATACTAAATAAATTAAATGAAAAATACGAATACGATTTAGAGAAACCTAGTGAATTTCACCCAAAAACGAATGAAGCATTGATGTTAAGAACATTTTTAAATAACATCGATCCAAATTTAGCGTCAATTATTTTTAACAAAAATATAAAAAGTTTAACGGAAGCTTTTAATTATTTAGAAAACTTAGGGATGATAAGAGAAAAAAGTAGAGTAAATAATAGTGTTAATCATAAGATGAACAACCAAGATAGAGGTCAATTTAATTCAAGACAAAACAATTACTATAGACAAAACTCAAGACAATTACAACAAAATAGCACGAACGGACAAGGACAAAACTATAATTACAATAACAGATCGAATCATAATAGTTATTATAATTCAGGGCAATCAAGGCAAACTTCCTTAAGTAACCAAGGGCAGTTTAGACAATATAATTCAAATAATAACGAACGTTCAGGACAAAATTTACCTAACAATTTTTCTAATAATACTTCAAGACAAAATAACTCAAATAGGCTAGAGCCAATGGATGTCGATCACATTCAACAACAAGAAGAAGTAAATTTTCACTTAACTCCTCAAAAATTTACCTACCAATAGTAGAGCTCACAATAGATGAAGACAAAATAAAATGCCTCATCGATACTGGATCCTCTACTTCTCTTCTAGATGAAACCAAATTACCCCAATATAGAAGAAAATTGTTAAAAACGCCAATACCATTTAATAGTCTTAATACGAAAACATACGTTAACGCAGAAATCAAAACGAATCTTCCAAAAGAATTTAAAGAAGATGCTTATATGGTATGGAAACTTACAAAATTCCATGAAAAGTGTTTTGACGCTATACTCGGTCAAAATTTACTTAAACCCCTAGGTGCTATAATAGATATTAAAAATGATATTTTAAAAATAAATGATAACGAAATAAAATTTTTAAATAGTTGTCCATATAGAAGTGAGGAGATCTATCAGTTAGAAGCTATTAATATAGAAGGGAGTGAATTTCACGACCTCTTCGACTTTCTTAACTCTAAAGAGAAAGATTGTCTAAATGAAATTTTAAAATTTCACAAAGACCTTTTCTTTAAAGAAGGTGACCAATTAACTAGTACCTTCGACATTCAACATGAAATAATCACAACTACTGAAAAACCCATATATTCAAAAATATATAGGTATCCTCAAATTCATGAACAAGAAATTTTGTCACAAATTAGTGACATGCTCAAACAAGGAATAATTCGGGAGAGCAACTCTCCATATAACAGCCCATTATGGATCGTTCCAAAGAAGATGGACAATTCTGGCAAGAGAAAATGGAGAATTGTCATTGATTATCGGAAGCTCAATGAAGTAACGATCGATGACAAATTCCCCATTCCAAACATAGAGAATATTCTTGACAAATTAGGACGGGCACAGTATTTTACTACGATCGATTTAGCGAAAGGTTTCCACCAAATCTTAGTAAAAGAGGAGGACCGGAAGAAAACCGCATTCTCCACGCCTCAAGGACACTACGAATATGTGAGAATGCCCTTTGGCCTAAAGAATGCACCAGCGACGTTCCAACGTCTAATGAATTCGGTGCTGAAGGAATATATTAATAAAATTTGTGTAGTATATCTAGATGATATACTAATCTTCTCCACCACACTCGAAGAACATATTACTAGCATCAAACAAATTTTCAACAAGTTAAGAAAATACAACTTGAAAATACAAATTGATAAATGCAAATTCTTTTCTAAAGAAACAGAATATCTTGGTCATATATTGACACCCGACGGAGTAAAACCGAACCCTAAGAAAATTGAAGATATTATTAAATTAAAACTGCCGGAAACGCAAAAACAAATTAAATCTTTTCTCGGTGTCACTGGCTACTACCGAAAGTTTATTAAGGATTACGCGAAAGTTGCTCAGCCAATGACAAAATATTTAAAAAAGAATGTCAAAGTAAACGTTAATGATTCTAGTTATATTAATTCATTTGAAAAATTAAAACGCTTAATTACTGAAGCCCCGATACTAAAGTATCCCGATTTTAATAAAAAATTTAAGCTTGTAACAGATGCTAGCACATATGCAATCGGTGCTATTCTACAACAAAATAATCACCCTGTTTGTTATGCAAGTAGAACGCTCAACGAGCATGAGCGAAATTATTCTACAACCGAAAAAGAACTTTTGGCGATTGTGTGGTCAACTAATTACTTCCGCCCTTACCTCTACGGAGTTAAATTCGATTTATTAACCGACCACCAACCCCTAAAATGGTTATATACCAAGACAAGAGGTAAAGATGTTAACCCCAGACTTTATAGATGGTTGCTAAAGCTTGGCGAGTATAACATAAATATGGATTACATAAAAGGAAAAGAGAACAGGATAGCTGATTTTTTAAGCAGAATAAATACTGACACAAATGAAATAAATTCAATCGAAACAGAAAATAATAAGGAAAATATTGAAGAATTCCGCAATGCTTCATTACAAAATAATGTGGACGAAGGAAGTGTCGATACTATCCACTCACAGCAGGAAAATTTAAACAACCATATTCCAATACTAGACTCTGTAGTCAATCGTTTCAGAACTCAAATTATACTTACAGATAAAAAAGAAAAGGAGTTTGAAACAATACATAAAAATAGAATTATATACATAGATTCCCACGATATAGAGAACAATATGTCAGATATTCTAAGAAGATATACCAAGCCAGGTAAAACGGGTATTTACACAGAACTAAGTGACAGCGATTATAATAAATTACAACAGAAGATTATTGAACTATTCGATGGAATCAAAAATATTAAATTCGTCAGGTGTTCTTTTCGGGCCAAAGAAATGAAAAATGAGGAAGAAACATATAAGGAAATTCAAAAATATCATAAATACGAAACAGGACATACAGGTATAACCGAAAATTATGAAGGGTTAAAGAAACATATATATTTTCCAAAGCTTAAAGAACTTATTCAAAAATACATCAATAATTGCGATATATGTAATCGTGTTAAATATGATAGGAATCCCATTAAACAAAAATACGAAACCACAGAAACCCCTAAAGACATTAAACAAATAGTACACATGGATGTTTATACAAATTCTAAAGCCAATTTCCTAACATTTATAGATAGGTTTTCCAAATTTGCTACAGCATTCTATCTCGAGGATAGAAACAACCAAACAATAATAGAAAAGCTAAGAGAGTTTAAATCGCAAAGAGGACATTTTCAAATTTTAATTACCGACAACGAATTTAGAAGCATCAACATTAAGGATTATTTGAGAAACGAAAATATAGAACTACATTTGGTCAAACCCAATAACCACACCGGTAATTCTGATATAGAACGTTTACATAACACCCTAAGTGAAAAAATCAGAACCTTAGGATTTGAAAGTAAACAACTCAACATCAGAGAAAAAATGTGCAAGGCTATCGAGTGGTATAATAATACATACCATTCAACAACAAAGGAGAAGCCTATAAATATTCAAGAGGGAAAATGCGATAAAAATGTTATTTACGACAATTTAGTGAAGGAAAAAACTAGGTTTATCAGCAAACGTAACGTTAATAGGGAGAACTATCGCGAGAATAGGTTAGAAGGTTATATTAGGAATTACAAAAGCGTTAGACATAAAGAACAACCCAAATATATTAAAGCTAAACTACACAATATTCATGTTTCAAATATTAAAAGAGAAAAAAAATTTGCAGGTCAATTGGATCCTCAAAATATTTCTGCTAATATGGATTCTCCACATGCCAATAACAATAACCCAGGCCCATCTGGTAGCCGAGAAAATTGAAACGAATTTTGGTTGAAATAAAATTAGATGAAGTAGATATTATTAAGAGTTATGACACTCTAATACATATTATTAACTCCAAAGAAATTGAGAATATAATAGATAATTTGGAAGCTAACATCAAGGAAATAGATTTAGGCAACCAAGCTATTTCTTTTGAGTATCAGATAAAAAGCATCAGAAGCAAGATTCGGACATTAGTTCCACATAGACAGAAACGAGGTTTATTGAACTTTATTGGAAGGACATTCAAATGGCTATATGGAACGATGGATGAAGATGACAGGCAGGAAATTGAAGATCACCTTAGATTTATTGATACGAACAATCATAATACAATAGAAAATCTTAACTCTCAAATTAGAATTAACCAAAATTTTAACGAAACTTTTGTCAAATTGAAAGATGTAATTGAAAACGATAGGTCCATGATTTCAAAAAATTTGAATAGGATTGAATATCAAATCCTTTCAACAGACTACGTACTTAAATTGAAAATATTAGAAGACAACATAGAACATATACAGAATAACATAGCTTCAGCAAGACTAGGTATTTTGCATAGTAACATACTAACAAACGAAGAAATTGTACAATACGACATTGACTTCCAAAAACTTCAAAATATAAAACTTGCAACTGTAATAGACAATTTGGACAACATTATCTTTGTCATAAGAATACCTAAAGAAATTATTACTTTACAGAAAACACTACTTATTCCAGTAGGAGATGATCGAAACCAGGAACTAGTATTTGATTCACAGGAAATTGTTAAGCATGGAGATAAAGTTTATAACTATGTAAGTAATAAAGATCTTAAAGAACTGAAAATTTTGAATAACTGTCTAGTTAAGAAAAATTGTATTAAAATGTTTAATAATGCATCTGAAATACTTGAAGTTAGGGAAGGATTAGTAATAGCAAAAAATCAAAATAATGTTAATCTCACAAGTACTTGTGATGAAAGAATAGTAAAAATGATTGGAAACTATTTAATTAATTTTAACAATTGTTCAATGAAGATAGGAAAGCAAATCTTAAGTAACAATCAAAAGAAATTTAAACAAAGTTTTACGATTCCAAATTACCTCGAAAATATTAAAGACCTAAATAAAAAATTGATTTTTGATGACATTGTTTTAGAGCAAATAGAAAATATTAATAAAATCAAAGAAATCAAATACGAAAGGAAAACTCATTATATTTATGGAAGTTTCTTTACTATTACCACTTTTATAATAATTATACTTTTTACGTACTTTTGCTGTAAACACAGAAAATTTAATATAAAAATTAAAAATATGACTCAGGAGAGTCGAAGACTTAAGGAGGGAGGAGTTACGTCTGTAACACTACCCGAGACGTTATCCGAGTCAAATTCTTCCTCACATGAACAACAACGTGAAAGAGAATTTCACAAATATAAAGTTTAAATTCATGAGAATACTTTTTGCTGATTCTATGGGAACTCATAAATAAATTCTTTTCCCATAGAATCGCCGTTCTCAATGAAATGTCCACTAAGCATTCTTATTTGATATCTGATTTCATTTTTCTGTGTTTATGGAAAAACATTTTATTTTAAGTTGGATTAATTAAGTTAAGTTTTAAAACTCGGCTCGGTCGGACGTTTTTGTAATTTGTTCTTAAGAATAAATCTTTTTAATTATCAGGTTGTGGTTTTCTTTCAAAAGATTCCCTTCCTGTGATTTTGTATTATTATTATTTTTTCGTTGGAAAAGAATTACGTTCGTAATTCGCACGCCTTGCAATTTCGAACTAAGTGACTTGCAATTTTTATTAATATTTTTAATTTATATAAAAAAAATTCGACCATAAAAATGGATAAATATTTCAACTCAATTAAAAAAGAAAAAATGGAATTGGAAAAAAGTCTGCCGCAAAGTTAATAATAAGTGGGATTAGAATTTGCTGTGATGGAATACCAAAACCAGTATGTATATTGTATAATAAAAATTACAACAAAGTGGACAGTTTGAAAAAGCATAATCAATAAATACATAGTGAGCTTGATAGGAAGTTTCCTATTGGTAAACAATTTAGAGCTAACGAAATAAATCGGTAAAAGTCAAAATTAAATGCGCAGCAAAACTTTTTTAAACGGTTTTTAACAACATCCGTACTTGTAACTTTAGCCAGTTATAAAACGGCTTGGATTCTAGCACAAAAAAGAATCCCGTTTTCGGACGGCGAATTAATTAAAGAAGTTATCCTGTCTGTTATTGAAATTTTACTCGAAAATTATGAAGAAAATGTGAAAAATGACATAATGAAAAAAATAAAAAATATGCAATTAAGCGTAAGACTTGATGGAAAATATCAATAGCCAATTGTTACCAACATTAAAAATATTGTATATGTTTTTCTTTAGCGCTGGACGAATTATGTGATATCCGAGGCACTGTACAGTTAATTTTTTGGATGCATCTTGTATCAAATGACTTTGAAATATATGAAGAAATGTTAGCCATTCGTGAAATGAAAGACCGTACTAGATGTATAGATATTTTTAAAACTTTTGCAAGTTTCGCTCAAGATTTTCAATTAGATATGACCAAATTAGTAACCGTCACGACATATGCTTGGACAGAAATCTGGATTTCTAGCTATTTTGAAACAACAAACTAACGTATCTTTGGTACCTTCATTCCATTGTATGATACAAATATAAAATATTTGTGTTCAATTATCCAGAACTGACATTTTTAAAAATGAGATGGATACAGTTGTTAAAGTTGTTGATTATATTCGAAGTAGTGCTATGAACTATCGTTAGTTTTTGAAGCTATTGAAAGAAATTGATGACACTGAATTCAATGATCTTGTGTATTTTACAAATGTTCGTTGGTTAAGCCGTGGAAAGGTTTTGCATCGATTTTCTTCACTGATTAATCTTATTCGGGATTTGCTTGAAACAAAAGAAATGCTTACAAAATTTTTTTTCTCACCATCATTACATTACATATTAATGAGTTGAATTTACAACTTCAGAGAAAAGAAAAGCTAATATGCGATCTAGTATGTACGAGAATTTATGTCAAAACTTTTTATAATACACATGGAAAATCTTGATTTCACGCATTTCGTTAATATTGAAAAATATAAAGAAGATTCTAATATTAATAGACAGCGTTATGTCGGATGGTTGCTGGAACTGCAAGGAAAATTTGAAGATCGTTTTGTTGACGTTAAAAAATTCAGACCGGCTTTCCAACTCATGCAAGATCCTTTCTATTTTGACATCACCAATTCCCAGTTATCTCAAGATATCTCGAATATGCAGAGTTTGGACCGGCGTAACTTTGAATCAGATATGCTTTTGCTTCAAAGCCAGAACGATTATCCTAGAAACGAAGAGTCAGTTTTATTAACGTGGGCTCGCCTATTAAAGTCAATTGAGTTTTTGGCACTGGATTCAGGTATTTCAAAGCTGTTGAGTAGTTTGGAACAACATGGGTGTGCGAGTCCACTTTTTCAGCTGTAAATTTCATAAAATCAAAGTATCGATCCAATATTATTGACAAAAATTTGGAGGCAGAACTAAAATATGCAGTTAACGTGGGTTTTATACCAGATTTTAAGGGCATGATGCAAGAAAAAAATTGCTAACAATTCGATAGTAGTTTTAGGAGATCGGAAATTTATAGAGAATTATTATTTCATATTTCGAGCTATAAAAGTTGCGTGACCTAGCGAAGATCTTGGGAGTTATGATCTCAGAGTTTAATAAAAAAAAGTCCAAATACGGATGGATAAGAAAATCGAGATAATTTTGCAGTCAATAAATAAGCAATTCAATTATATGGAAAACTTAAAGTACATAAGAAGAAATGATATTAATATTTTATTGTAGAAATACTAAATACATAAATGGACAACATTTCCACTTAAAAAAAGAAGTAATTTTGCTCTGAATACTTTTACAAAAAATTGTAAAGGATTAAGCTTAAGTGAAAATGGCCCACCATTAAAATGTTTAATAAGATAATGTAAGCATAATAATAGTTTTCAAACCTCTTTCATCGGCTTTTGTGTCTGCATTAGACTTTTCCTTGGCTTGTCGTAGACGAGCAGGTACGAGTGGCTCTTGCATAGAAGATAGAGTTGTAACTCCTCTGCTTTTGTGTACTACAAAGCCTACATTAAGCATAGAAAACACTGATTAGCGTGTGCAATAATGAAATATTAAATGCAATATAATTATAATTGGACGTGACATGTATTAAAATAAAAAAAAAAAACAGAACTGCAATTTTGTCTTACCTTCGTCAATTGCAGAATTCTGGTCAAGAGTTTGATAGTCTTTTGGTGGAGTATTTCTGCGCATTGATACTGCTAATGGTGAACGTGTGACTGCGTATATAACAATAAAAAAAAATACCGAAAATAAGTAAAAACATAATTTCAATTTATATCAACATGTAAAGTAATTATTCAAAATTTTTCAGAAAATTTTTTTTAAATTTACTTATGTGCATGTGCTATTAGAAATTTTACTTGTTTCAATATTTGAAAGCATTTCACATTACTCTGTTAACAATTGTTAGGATATTATACTTGTATATGTATATACTAAACTGAACGACTCTCTGATCTAAGAACGAAAATTGTAGCATTAACGGTAATTCAATTGAATTTAATATAGTGTATATCGTAAATGAACAGTTATAGAAAGGCACGTTGCGTTTCTTTCGAAAATATATCAGGATCTATGTCCAGTCAATTTTTAATATAAATCCTTCAACTGGGGTTGATAATTTAAATATTGTAAAGTAAGCGAAATTTCAAGTAAGTTACATTGCAAAAATTAAAATTTAGAAGCATATCAAATTTTGAACTGAAATCAAGGATATTTGAATATACATATACCAGCAATACCATTTTACGAATGTTAGTAATAAGGCTTCCAATGCTTACATAAAAAAACAATATCATTTGTTTTTTTTTCTCTTTGACAGTGTAAATAAGTAACTTTTAATATGATTGATTATTTACTTGCAAATATATTCCTGGACTTACATTAATAACTAATAGAGTATAAAAAAAATCACCGATAAACCGACTAATTTAATTATGATTTTCTTTAACTTTCTGAGTATGAAAATATAAGGTTTTCGGTAAATAAGTAGGATGAAGTATGACAATTGATTCCTTGAGAGTGTCCTGATCACTTTCAGTCTACACCCCGTCTACGTCCCAATGACATTTCATCTACGGTATAAAAATTTTACGGGATCAAACAAGAACACAGCAATTTTGTTTTTATTTTAAAAATTCAACTTTAAGGCTCAATAGCTGAAGTATTTGACCATAAATCTATTGGCATACTGCGTCCTACTTATTTACCGGATAATTTGTATATAAAAATGAAGCGGATCATACTGTACTGTATTCGTTGTGAAAAATTTTTCCCGTTTGTGGTCAATTGGCTTGCCGAGCCATAATAAAATCAGAGTATGACTGATTTTCGACGAACCTAGTCAGACTTTCATTTTGAATTTCGAATGTCTAATAGTCGTAGTCAATGAGGAATTATAAGTGAATTTATCTCGATGAGTAGAATTTTCATCTTGATTATATGTTACAAAAAACTTTCATTTCAAATGAAATTGGTCGGGAACATCTCTTCCTTAAGTAATTTAGTCAACTGATTAGATTTGACTTCCACAGACTTCTTTTCAACCATATGAAATTCAACTAATAAAGCAGATATGTCTCCTTACTCTATAATGGGTTCAATTTTATCAATTGGAAGTGATTTTTATTCTATAAAATCCTTGTTGCTTAAATGAGGTGTACATCTCGAATTTAAATTCGAAAAATTGAAATAAATCAATTAGAATCAATTCTTTGTATCCAAACAATAACAATGAAAACGAAAAACAATTAATATTGTCATTGAAAACCTAAAAATATCATGCACATTCCGAAAAATGTCATTTTTTTTCAATACAATTCAAATACAACCCGTATTGCTGAAGTTCTTAATATGTATTTTAGATTATTTCACAGGCAGATGTTCTTACATATAAGCTACAATATTTGATTTTTTTGTTTCTGTTTTTTTCAACTCAAATTTGATCTCTTATTTCAATCATATTAGAAGAGTTGACATTTCGGTACAGGAAAATATTTGTAATGGTCACAATTAGGTGAAAACTTTAGATGGGATTTTCTGTCTAAGAGATCACGTTCGTATCAAGTAAAGATCGACAATAAAATGTCAAGTACAATCATCCGATTTGGGACTTCCAAACAATAACATCAACATAGAACAATAATTATTATTATCTGAAGGGAATGAAGATTTCAAATAAATTCACCACTGGCCTATTCAGCGTAGATATGATAGCAAGGCTTTGACCAATATTTTAAGAAGAGATATTGATGTGACGTGATCCTTGAGTCATAATTTCGAAACGGAGGGGCAGAGGATAAAATTTATGAACGGTTGGCTCTTTAATCAATTTAAAATTATCATCATAGGGTTTATCTTTTAGAAGTTATAGGATAATTCATAAAATAAGCACAAAATTCCCATTACCGCCTTACCAAAATATTTTTTCTTATCTCAACCAAACATATCGCTCTGTGAAACTTACATTTTATTGGACGTTAATTACAATATAATATTTATACTATTTATTCTGTTCCACGACTCAAGCTTCTACATAGCAGTATTTTTAGTTAACATTTAACAGTTGCATAAGATTCATTTTTAGAGTTTGCCACTTTTAATAAAATTTGATTACAAGGTATGCGTATTTGTTTCCAATATTTACGTAAACTACGCATCGATTTTCTATCCCTGTCTAATTTTTTTTCTTTTACAATGAATTACTCGTATATACATATTCAATGCTGTGCAAAATTAATTTAAAAGTATATATTTCAACAGTCTATATTGTTTATTAAATGCCATTTAAAAAGGATGTTTTTGAATTAGTTTCATGCATCAATAAGTTGTGTAATTGATATCCTATTTAGTATTTATATAAAATGAATTATGGCAAATGCTAATTAATCATTTTTTTAAGTAGAAAAAAAAACACTAAAAAAATTTTCTGAACTTTTGACAAATGTACATCATCGGGTAATCATGCATTATGTATCATATCGAAAATAGTGTTTGGCCTCGCGCAGACTAAAAGCGTAGCACAGCGTAGCATATATTATCCAATGAAAGCTTGAGCGTAAAATTTTCAGACAAAGCGTATTGCAGCGGAGCGTAATGATGATACGCAGGCCGAACACACACTTCACATATTAAAATTTCGCGATCCATTTTCACTTTTCAACCAATGAATCACAACTGTCGCTTTCTACGAGCGTAAAAATTCAAACCAAATTACGCTCATCTACGCTACGCTACTGTACGCTACGCTGTTTGCAGTATACGCAATATCAAAGAAACAATGGATTTGAAAAAACGTCGATTTACGATACGCTGTGCTACGCTTTTAGTCTGCGCGAGGCCTTAGGCGTTAAAAGCAAAGTGAATAAATGAAAAATATAACATAGATATTAAAAAAAAAAAAATCACTGTTTTAACTATGGAAGATACGTGAAAAGAACTAAACATAATAATATGTTTACTGAGTATAAGTGATTAAAATAGAAATCGAACGCAACGCTGTAAGGAATCAAATCACAAATCTTTCAAAATATGGTCATAACATAATAATCAAACAAAAGCAACATTTGACAAACATAACAAAAGGAAAATTAGTGAAATAATATCAAAGACAAATTCGCAAACACTTGGTACTGCTAAATTCAGTTATTAAAATTTAATTTGGTTATATAGACCTTGAAAAGGGGGACGATTTGAAGGTGAACTGGAAGGCGTATCAAGACCACTTCTAAGATCAGGGATTGGAGTTACAGGTTGACATGTTAAACCCCTTCTGTGAGATATTCCATGTTCATTAACGCCTGAAGTTTTTTCGACATCTGTTGGACGATTTGATCGCAAGAAAAGAAAATAAAATTTGTATCTTTCCACCTTCTCTTTATAACTGCAAAATTTCGTTATCTTACTTCTTTAAAAATTACCATTTAACACCATATCCAAACATAAGTTTAAACGACAATACAAACCAAAAGTGCAGATATACAAATTTTGTGAAAATTTACTTTTAACTAAATTTAATTATATTCATGTATGGATACGGTGTGGCTGCGATTTTCGATGAATTACGTTATTCCAAAATCTTACTAGTTATTACTCATTACCTACTTATGTATAAAAAATATTACGATGTGACAAAAATGAAGTGATCTAGAGAAGTGACGGGTATGAATTTGATTTTATTGAGGAGAGAAATTGAAGCTTTGCATCAAATATTGTTTGAACGATATGTGATTTTTGCTCTCAGAGACTCACCTGAATTTTTGCCTTTTTCGATCAGAGCAAATATCTTAATTTATATATTTCAATTTTAGTTTTTGTTTTTCACAAAAATTATTTTTTGAGAAAAGTAATATTCCTGTTCTTAATTTTATCAACATTGTTTAACAACACAACAGAAAAGAACACATGGAAAAAAGTTGTTCAAACAAAAGAAATATGTTTGTTTGTTAAATGATGAGTGTGTTGAATTAAAAAAAAAAAATATATAAGAAAATGCAATAAAAGAATCGCAACGCTTAAACATACAAACATATTCTTAGGAAGCCATATTTTAACTAATAAAAATGAAAACACAGAGTAAAATGAACAGGAAAGAACCATCACCAGATGTTTTTAAACAATTTGTACAGATTAAATTTCTTTTGTTGTATTTACCTGTGGCTTCCATTCCAGGATAACAGACACATTTGGCCGGATGTATCTCAAAGAGATTAAATAAATCTGCTAGTAGCACAATTAAATTTTGTTTCATTGAACTGAAAAGATAAATAATATGTAATATAAATGATAATTTATAATTGTATATTTTAATTTCGAATGACTTTCTAAAACAATACATCTCGTTTGAAAATGTGTAGGTAGACCGATAAAGTTGCTTTCAGTACTTATTTCTAGAACGGGTTTTCGGACGATGAAAATGGCTCCCAAGAACTCTCGAGTATATTAAAAAATCAGGCTGAGAACTATTTTAGTGTATAGAATTTTAGTAAGGCATTCTTGTGAAGGGTTTCTACACCTTCAATTTAAAGTTTCAATGTGAGAATCGGGGTTTTTGTACGGCAAACTTATGACGGAGTGAATTTTGAATTTTTAAATTTTGAACTAAAATTCTTGTAAAAAGCATTTTCTTCCGTGCATGCGAGTAGATTGCTTTTTGAATTAAAACGAAGTTATGTAAGCAACTAAAACAGTACCAGTCAGTATATAAAATGCTTCCTGATTTTTTACATCGCATACATACAGGGTGATTCAGATCAAGATACCTTCCGTTATATCACGCGATTCCTTGAGGTAAGCTGATCAAAAGATTGTTCCATTTTTGCGTAATTTCAATGAAATACATCGAAAATTTGCCCGAACGCGCCATTTTCGGTTTCTACTTTTTCTTAAACTGAATCATTTGACACTTCTTGCAAAAATTTAAAATTAAATTTAAATATTATATTAATGTTGCTGAAATTTATGTGACAATATACCCTTTTAATTACAAAAGTCGCGTTTATGCAATTATTATTTTACATGCATATTTGGTATTTAAGTGTAGTACTTGTCAAACGAAATCATCTCAGCGGTAGTGAAAGCAAATGACAGTGATTTCGAAAAGACGTGATTGCGATGTAGTGAAAATGCCCTATTAAATTAACGTGATCCTGTAAAGATGTCAATAACAGTATAAGAATCGTCGTTTTTATAATACGCCCGCACACTAAATGCGCGCTGCAGTCTCGCGAAATGATCCATTGCTACTAAACTACACAAGTCAGCCCATCATTTGATATCAGTCGCTTAACCCTGCTATTTGTGCTTGGCGTAACGGTAAAAACAAAAACAAAAAACATTATATATTATGATTAACTTAATTTTCATATTTAATAATTAATTGAACCCATTCCTAACGTTACGCAAACGCAACACGGTACAAAAATGCTCTTTTTCTGGAAATGTTTGCTTGTTATGACGTTGCTGCTAGTTATATGAAATCGAGATGAATCAGAGTGTGGTTAGACGTAATTTCAGAAAAATTCCGTTATGTATAACTTAGATAGAGTCACTTGATTTTGTGCATTTCAGAGTAATTTCGGGAAATTTAATATATGCTTGTATTCTATGTTTTAAGTTATATAAATCCCACCTGCGGTATTAAAATTCTTTAATTAATAGCATTCGAAGTGCTTTGCCTTGAAACAATGCTTTTAACAATTTTTAATTTGTGTTGAATCTTAGAACAAAGTTCGTGTTGCGTTTACGCAACGTCAGCAAGATAAGGTAAAATTTGGGATAAAAATATTAATTAGATATAATATATATAATTATTATTATTAATTTTATTAGGGAATGGCTAAAAAGTTTCTATGACTTATTTAGAGCATGAAACGAGTCATGATGCATTGGATTTAGTAATTAATCGTTCAGATGCTATTGAAATAACGGACGAAGACGAGACTTACGATAACTTTTTAGAATATCACGCAGACCCCGTACCTTCGCTTAGAGCTGGTGTCCTGGAAGTGCATACCAAGGATGGTGCTTTTGAGGAAGTATACTTGCTGGAAGATTTCGGAGATCTACAAAAAAGCTGGTGTGATTCTGAAGAGGCAAACTTGCTGAAAAATCGCAGCGACCTCGTACTTTTGAAATTCAAACAAGGGATAATGTGTTTGAAAATGCAACTTGCGACTTTCGTAATTTGGGATGGGAAAAGTTATCGCCTGCTTATATGAAACAACCGATTGACGAGGAAGATAAAGAGATCGAGAGCTTAGGACAAAAATTAGGTGGCAAAAATTGCACAGATATATTCGAGCTATTGTTTTGACAAAGAGTCGATTTCTTAAAAGTTAAACAAAGCAATTTATATTCTCAGCAAAAAAATCAGCATGAATTTCATACTAATGATTTCGAGGTAAAAGCTTTTATTGGTTTCCTTTTGCTGACTGGATATCACCGCTTACCACAAGAGCAAATTATTGGTCAATGGACGAAGATATTGTCGTTCCATTTACATCTTGCTAACAACAATGAAATCGACAGTGCTGATAAATTGTTCAAAGTTAGGTCGTTTTTAAAAAATTTTAAATACTAAATTTCAACAATTTGGAATCTATCATCATCACCTTTTTCTATCGACGTGCAAATGATACAGAGGACGGCATTCTACTAAGATGTATATGCTCGGAAAACCAGTAAAATTTGAATATAAATCTTGGACACTGGCTTCCTCAAGCGGTTTCTTCTATGCTTTTAATTTATATACTGGAAAAAGTGGAAAACCTCATACTACAAACTTAGGGCTTGGTGAAAGTGTAGTAATGAGCTTAGTGCAGTGTGTAAAAGATGCATTGACAACATTATTACGTCTATACCGCTGCTTATTATACTTAAATTTTGCTACTGGAACTATAAGAGAAAATCGTTTGAAGGTTCCCTTCCATCTATGAAGGATTTCAAAAAACAGGATAGAGGAGCATATGAATACAGGTATGAAAAAGACAAAGATATGTTGGTAGTCAGATGGAAGGATAGTGCAATAGTTACAGGGAGGCGTAGATTTGCAATGCTGGGAAATTATATTGTGATATCAATCCAAAAGATAAAAATCCCCTACTAAATTTCAGACGTGAGGTGGCTACGAACTTTATGAAGCAATGTAAATACTACTTCTACTGGCAGACCTAGCAATTTGTCTGCAATGTCTCTCGAACTGGTACAAACCATTTTCTTATCTCTGGAGTAAAAAGAAAGACATGGGCTGTAGGTATGCCATTCACACAAAATTTATTTTTGCAATATATGCAAGATACATTTACATAATAAATGTGTTGAAAAATATCATATTAAAGTAAAAAATTAAGTTAAATTTTTCTGAATTTCATTATTTTTATTTTTTGTTGAATAAAATTTCTTGTTATTCTTTCGAAAAACTGTTACCTTCCTGCTGACGTTGGGTAAACGCGACACCTTGTTATTTGCAAATGGCCTACAAAAACCGACTGCTAAAATTATTTTCAAGAAATTATATAGTTTCTGCGCTTAAAGAAATCATGAAATTCGAGTCACTATTTCCATATGTGGTAGGTAATGGGTTAATGTGAAAAATCAGCAAAAATGAAAAAAACATTTTTTAAACACTACTTATATTTACTATACTTATTATACCCCAAATATGAATTCCCTGCATGAAATATTATTTCTACCGAGCAAGTTTGTAACTTTCTGATTACTATATTCAGAACGTCATAACTTATAACTGTTAAAAAATTAGTCTTTTATAAGCTTTCTATCTCATCTTAATGCACTATGTATGATTAATATAATAAAAAGTTCGTTCTTATGGTCAACAGTTGTATCTGAAAGCATTTATTACGATCACAAAGTTTAACTGCTTGTCGATTATGCCACCAAGAGTTACTGTTTTTGTCCCAAAATTAGCGAATCTTTCCGTTTGGTGACGAGAGCATTCGCTTAAGATAGATTTGAAAGTCATCATTTCTCATGTCCCGAAAGTAGTTTACAGTGCCACAAACTTGATTTTTTTATTTACGTTTTTTGAAGGACAGGGGAATTGACATTTTATAGCTGCTTTCTTCTGGTGTAGAAATGACCACGCCAATGTATTGTATCATCCTGTTAGTATGTGGAAAAAAGCCCAGGACGCCAAATATATAATAATTATTAACCAGCGATACACAC
The DNA here is from genome assembly GCA_963924295.1 of Dioctria rufipes. Taxonomy (NCBI): domain Eukaryota; kingdom Metazoa; phylum Arthropoda; class Insecta; order Diptera; family Asilidae; genus Dioctria; species Dioctria rufipes. Next base: position 106,490,259 of record OZ002740.1, read on the forward strand.
TCATTTTGTGTTTACAACAGCATTATACATATATAGAATTTCACGCTTTTATGGATTTTTGTAATGTTGGAAGAATAGCCTGCCAATAAAATTGGTGGTGGTATTAATGGGGATTCTCTTTTTCTTTTCATTCCATTCATATGCATTACAAGTGATTGATATTAAATTTTTGATTTGCTTCCAATTTTTGTATTTACTCTAGATAGAATTTTATGATTTTTTCAGATGAACTAATTGAGAAAAAAAAAATGTCAGGTAAAGCACCAGTAGTCGCCACCCTCAAATTTTGCACTAGTATTCGCCACTTTCGCCACAAATGTGCTAAAATAAGCGTTCAGTGATAAACACAAATTTGAACGCTCGCAGTCTAGATTTTTCAAAGCTTTCTCTACCGTGGCAAGTGAAACGTTTGCTTGCAAACGTTGAGTGGAGAGTGGGGAAAGCGAAGAAGAAAAGCGATGCGCGCAGCGGCAGTTGCATGGAGGATGCGTTACCGAATCAAACAACGACACAGGTCTGTTGTTATTAATATAGTTTTTCTTTACTATGTTTAGCATTGCTGCTGAAGCGATATAGGTAATTTTTATCAACAGTAGAGCATGATTTAGATGGTTTTCCCTTAAATTCATCATAATATAACGATTTTTAAAGGGTGGCGACTACTGGATCCCATTATACATATTTTACCAGTAGTCGCCAGCCCTGGCGACTACTAGTGTTTCCAACATTTTGGCTAACTGTGTAATGCTTTTTGATAAAAATATTAAATTTTCTTTTGGAATTATAATAGTGTGATTTTGACTACAATCGGACCACCGTACCCAGTAGTCGCCAGGGGTATTCGTCAATGCAAACAAGGACATTGTGACCCTAGAACGTGGCTTGTATTGCACTGTAAACTTTTCTTTAGTTTGATTGATTAATTAATAAACCGTTAAAATAGTAAAAGTCTAACACAAGACCCAATTAAATTGATTAGAAAGATGAGAATATATTTGTAAGCAATAACCAGTGACATGTACATCATCATGGGATCACTTTTCTATAGTTGTCACCTTTTGGTTTACCAACCACTTTATTCCCCTGAAATTCACATAATAAATTTGTTATGATGACACGAATACCACAGTGCCATCATAGCGCATCATCACTCACGTGACATCCAAATTATTAAATTATTTCAGTGCACATGGTGCACTTCAAAAAGTTCATATTTCGTTCAAGCAAACGAAATCATAAATTATAAAAGTTCGAGCAAACGAAACCATAAATTTCCATGCTCTTAAATATACAAAATTCCAACGACACGAGCAATTAGCAAAATCCACTTCGACGTTCTTGCAAACGTCATCATAAACTTCCCCAAATTGTGTGACCGCTCTTCACACTGGCGCGATATCAGTTTACGTTAGATGTAATGCGTATATACCTTTTTCTGCTGATTACGCTGGCGTCGCAAGGGTACCACGAAGTCACGTCGCTAAGGAAAAGTGGATTTGGACTATATATTTCAAAGTGGTCAGTTCGCGGTTGCATTGCTCGCCACTTTAAGTATTTAAATCAGTGGTGTTAAATTTAATTAACTAGATTAAAGATCTAACGAGATAAAGCGATCGAATAATAAAAGAAAAGAAACCAAAGTGAGGTGCTTTAATTATAAACTAATAAACTCTTTCCAGCTCCCGCCTCCTCTTCTTCACCATCACGGAAAGCACGAGAGGCGGTGTATAACAAATTCAATACGAAATCCGCAGTGGATTTAACAAATGAATATATAAAATAGAAATAGATGGCAATACACGTTTGTAATCTTTTTTCTGTCGCCCATGCCTACTTCTAGGTTTAGGCAAACAAAAATTTCTTAATTTTCTTTCCTTGACGAGTCTAACGAATATTTGATATTATAGGAGATAAGATGCCAATAAAAGTAATAATATCGAATATATTCAGAATTTATTGAACTTGTAATATGAATATTAAAGAGAAAATGAAACTTTAAATTTAGATAATTGTCACATCGCAAACAAAAGTTGACCCATACGAAATAGAAATTGAAGCAGTTCATGTTATACATGTCTAATCTACCTAAAATCTAACTCAAAATGTATTGCACCCAGTGCTTTCATAAGAAGCATATCTCACCTATCGTTCTGATTAAGTTTAGTGCTGAAATACGATTTTGTCTGGATATTAACCAACATTGTGTTCCTGCATGTTTGAAATTAAAAAGTTAAAAATTGTGGTTAAAAGAACGAATTATATTTTTTCTGGTTCGTTTTTAATTTTGCAGGTGTTGGATAACATGGATGATAAAAAAGAAAAAAGAAAGTTTTTTACGTACTCGAAGCTTCAGAGGCATTCAAAGGCATTGGAGGACATCAAGAACGGTATGGCAGTGGCTGCTGCTGCCAAGAAATTTACTGACGCTGCGAAAAAAATGATTAAAGCCCTGGCTTAAAGGTTTTTTTAAGAGAAATCCGGATATTTCATGAAGAGTCGCTCAAAACTTAACATCATCAAAGGCATCGGTAACGGCAATGAAGGCATGGTTTGACAGAATTTTTGAGTATTTGCAAGAAAACGAATATGACGATATTCTTGAAGTGTTCAATGCGGATGAAACCGCCATTCTTCTCACCCCAAAGGGAAACAGGGTTTTTGCACCTAAAGGAGACAAAACTGTGTATCAGAAAGTCAACGTTGATGAAAAGAAGGGGTTGACCATGCATGTAATTGCCAATGCCGCTGGAGTGATGGCTCCTCCGTTAGTTATTTTCAGATACGAGAAAATACCCGCCGATATTGCTGAAAGTGTTCCCCCTACTTGGGGAATCGGCAAATCTGAGACAGGGTGAATGAACTCCGCTCTGTTTTACGAATTTGCTGCAAACGTTTTTCATCCTTGGCTGCTCCAAAACAATATTCAATTGCCAGTAATTTTATTTGTAGTTGGACACACTTCCCATTTATCACTTCAAATCAGCCAGTTTTGCGGTGACAACAGGATTATCCTTATAGCACTTTACCCAAACTCAACACATCTTATCCAACCTATGGACGCGGCAGTTTTCAAACCGCTTAAGGAAAAATGGAAAAAGAAGGTGCATCAGTGGAGGCTTACAAATATCAATAACCCTACGATGAAAAAACAACATGTTTGTCCATTAATGCAGGAAGTTCTTGATGAAATAAATCCAGCGGTTATTCGAAATGGTTTTAGAGCTTGCGGATTAGTCCCTTGGAATAAACAAGCAGTAAAATTGGCCGGCATAAATGTTTCCACAGGCACTATATCAACAACAGGAGGAACAGAAACAGACTCTGAAAAAGCAGCAGTTACCTTAGAAGTCTTGGAAAATATGATTGGGCGAGAAAAACTGCACATGTTCAAGGCATCGGATTGCTGGACAGGTAACATAGAAGACGTATCCTTATTTGGTTTGGAGGAAGATGCAAAGCGCCGCCGTTACAACTAGACAAGAATCAGTCACCGATTCGTCCTCCTTTTTTTCCTCTTCCTTCTCCGCTCCCGCTGTAACGGGACAGGAATCGACGATTGATTCCACCGCTGTAATAATTGGAAATGAAGCATTTACAGATACCACCGAAAGCACGGAAGAAAGGGAACCTTCAAAAGAATCACCGAACAATCGTTATTCTGCAGACTCATCTCTGCAGCGTTTAGTTTCAGTGGGTTTGACCGAAAATGCACCGTCAACATCAAAAGCAGTACCATCAACCTCCGCGCAAACCATCTCTCCTGAAACACGTCCCCCAAACCTAAGGCCAACCCTCCGTTTAAGGTTCCAAGTCCTTTCAAAAATGCTTTGTTTTTTCCCGGTTCTACACACATTAAAAAGAAAAAGAACAGAGAAACTCTACCAAGCGTGTTAACGTCACATTCTTGGAGACAATATCATGAGAACAAAGCAATTCAAAAACAAAAATTAAAAGAATCTAAGAAAAAGCTGAAGAAAGGATAGAGAAGAGAAAAGCCAAAGAAGAAATGCTTAGAAAGAAAGCAGAGTTGTTAATAAAAGGGCTAATCGAAGACCACCTCGGGGTAGACAAGCCAAGGAGATTGAAAGATACTTCGTCTTCGGAAGAAGAGCAATGGATCCCTTCCGCATCAAGTGAAGATGACGATTCTGAGGATTTTCCGTAAAAGATAATGAAAAAAAAAAAATATAAAAAAGCAATTGACACATTTTAATTTTATTCTTCTCCTTAAAAAGAAATGTATTAATTTTATCCTTTAAGAGAGCATCCCTATGTTAACACGTTAAGCGCCACAATAGAAAAAATATGTATCCCTTTGGGCCACCTCCAAAAATTTACGACAAAAATTATTTTGTATTTATGTTAATATGCTCTATTACAATGTCATGATACAAAACAATCGTGGCCCATTTTAATATTTGTTCCACCAGGCCACGCAATTGAGCTCTGTGGATCAATACGGATGCTACGAGCTCGTAAGTATTACCTTGTGTTCTTGTGTATGTATCCGACAGGATGCACGTGTTCCTATTGGAAATCTCATTGTGCATCCATACGGATGCTTATGGCGCTTAACGTGTTAAAGCACCGACATTTAGGTCAATTTTCAGCGTCAAGAAAGTTGTTTATACTGTTTCAAATTTAAGTTAACTTGATTAACTTAATTTTCAAAATTGTGCAAAAGAAGCTGAAGTTTGTTTGGATTTTGAGAGTTGAAGACTGGATTTAGGTGCTAAGTATGTACCAAGGAAATGTTTTTTTTTAATTAAATTTTGTATGAGCACAAATTAACGTGAATTATTCAACGAAATTTTAACATTAATTGATGTGGCGACTACTGGTGTAGACCCCCGGTGACTACTGGTAAAATATATTTTTCAAGCTGCGACTACTAGCGCGTGTTCAGGGATTCAAAAAAATGCTTTTTTTCTAAAATTGGTTTTATGAATTAAAAGAAAGGAACTGTCTGTCATAAAGTACAAGGATCAGCATCAAATGGACGGTAATACTATATTAACGTATTAATATAATGTTTAAAACAAGCAAAAAGAAACAATATTTTTTTTAAAATAAGACCTTAAGGGTGGCAGCTACTGGTGCTTTTACATGATGGCATTGTTCTAAAGTAACTGCATGCAATATCTAGTTACAGCAAATTTGCTTGGAGAAAAGTGCAAATTATATAGTTCCAACCAAGTTTAATAAAGTATATATACACACATTTAACTAATAATAAAATCAAGGTTTAACTGAGTCTAGTATTACATTGGATATATTCAAGAAAAATACTAAAAACGCAGAAAGGGTTACATTTTGAATACAGAAGCTGTGTACTTTTTTGTTCGCAGAACAGAGCAGAACAAAAGATACATAAAAGAATGCCTCATACATTTTCATAGAAGCGAACAGTACAAATAGTTCGCTTCAATCGATAGAACAATTTGTTCTCTTCAGTATATGGGAGTTCTAGAATAAGGTACACAAAAGAACACAGGTAGAGCGAGTAGCTCTTTTTAAGGCTAAGCTTTCGGGCTTTTTAAATAATCCAATATGAGGAATTGACGTTTTTTGATAATAAAAATTGTAGTTCAATACAAAAAACGACTTAAAATTCCGAAATTTTAAATTTACTGAGTCATAACTGCGAAATGAAGGGGAGGACGTGGAAAATTTATAGACTACTGGAAAGGCCCAACGAGTATCTATCTTACAAATCTAAATTATTATCATAGAACGTTCAGAAGTTACAGGCTGATCTATAAAAACATACTCAAATATCTTTAATCCCGTTATCTCGGAAACCGTTAGGATCACCCTCCCCCCTTAATTTTTTGCTTGTCTAAGCATGACCTATCCATAGCCTTCGGATGCCAGACCACATCCGACACATCCAATATAATACTTATTTTAAATTTAAATTGTATGATTGTAAGATTCCTTCATTGGGATGTTTTTCTCGCATTTTGATATTTTAGCGATTCAAGCTCTTGTTTTGGAAATAATTCATATATACTTTAAAAACACTATTCTCAATCACCTTCAAAGGTTTTTTTTAGGCAAAGTTACACTGAAATCCAACAAAAATATTTATACAGGCACTTATATGTAGGTACTATACTAGAAAAGGTAATATCCCTATCGTATAAATAGTTTTATACTAAACTTACCCTCTCATATAAGTTATATCTTCAGGAGTCATATGGAACACAGAATATGGCAAATATTTTTGTGAAAAATTACTAACTAATAACACGTTGTGAATTGAGTCCTAAAAAACAAAAATATTATTATTTGGTTTTCTAATTTATACAACAATTTTCAGTACCTCCACCGCTGGCAAATAATTTATTCTTACACTAGTCCAAGGAACAACTTTGGGACAATAATATGAAATAAGGAGTGCTAAACAAACACCATCACATAAATCTTGAAAATTGCGTACAGGGGGTATATCTGGTGATTGTATTCGAACACCCTATAACAGGATATTATAAAAATAAACCGTTTTATAAAAAAATAGAGGAGGTATCTTACGTTTTCATCTACTGCACCATTTTCAATTTCTTGATCTATTCGTTTTTTTAAAGCTGCACATGCATGAGATATCCAAGAGAGTAAAGCTGTCTCGTAAGTTTGTCCTGTTGATTGTGTATTACTCCCGGATATTCTAAAAATGAAATCATATACATAATTTTATAAAATAAGATAAAAACCTTACCTTCTTATTGAATTTGGTATTCGGTCTGCTGATGAAATTTCTTTTGCATACAAAATCATAAGTGATTCTATCACAGACATATGGGCATTCTGAAAGGAATTTATTTTTAAAATAAATATTTCTATGAGCCTGTAATTGAAATAAATTTTCTACCGATATATCATATTAAATTATTGTTCTAAAATTAGCTTCAAAGTATACACATTATTGGTTGAATTTTTCTAATGGTATGTCAACATATTCCACTCCCATTATTACAATATTATTTATATATTTATTATTTATTACTCAATAATTTAAGATATGATTGTTTCGAAAATAAACTTTCCCATAAAATTTGTTTAAATTCACAATACGGTTAATAATTCCTAAAAGAGGGGAGGAGTAATAAATTTGACCATTCATTTTTCTCTTAATCCTCCCACAGTCTTTCATTAATAAGTTCAAGTCGACACCATTATGGAAATGAATGTCTTCTTGTTTTTCCTTTTCATAAACGTGTTCTCTGAGTGAACGCATCACAACCAAAGTATGTTATAGAAAATTAATTAAAATATACAGAAATTAAGACCGCGTATTGATAATTAGGGCATTTTGTTACGCTTTTACGTAATTCATATTCAATTAGAATAACATTCATATGTAGGATACAAGTACATTAAAATGAAAAAAGAATAATAAAAAGATTAAGAGTTATCACTTCTTTGCGAACTCTTTGAGACCCAATAATTACAAAACACATAAAATAATATTTCCCTTGGTAAGCAGGTTGTAAAGAAGACTCGTTGGATTCCAACTACCTTAAAGGAAGACAGAACGATTCTTGGGAGATTCTGAGCAGGTTGAAAACCCCCTCAACTTCCGAACGCATAAATTCATATTTAATTCATGCGTGAAATCAATTACTATAGCTTCTATGTACATATTATGGCAGAGTAAAATAAAAATATCACATAAAACGCCCCAAAGTATCAAGGTTTTTATTTAAAGTATTTTACAATACTTGATTATTTGATGATTATTTGACAGTAATTATTGGCATGTCGCGAAAAGCTATCTAAAATATATAGAAAAGTGGATGTTTTATCAAGCTTTTCTAGATTTTCGTCAGTGATAAATGTTATACAAAAAGTAACCCCTCTATAGACTTTCCGACTTTCCAAGCGGAAATCAAGGACATTCTTGAATCAGGAAGATATCTCCTCACTCAGACGCTGAGAACAAGGAGATTGCTATCTGCTTGGATCGGTTGTCACGGCCTTGTCAAAGCCCTTTACAATCAAACTGGTACTTGAGTGTAAAACCCTGAATTCTTTTTCTTAGCGTAATAAGGTAGTATTCCTATGGGTACGGGTCACAGCGATATTAGCGAAATGAAAAAACATATGACATGACCTTGTGAATATTTGATAGGCCATCGATTATTTTAAAAAAAAAAACTAGAAGATATTGAAAAAAATGTTTAAATTTTATTGTCTGCTGTAAAGACAATCTATGACAATCTATGAGTAATTATCTGGAGTGTTCTACCAAAAAGGTGCGACAAAATGATGACCCAGGTAGCAGTTATGTTCGGAAAAGGATAAAAAAAAAGATTGTTCGTTTTTCTAAACACTTTTATTATTTTTTATTAATGGGTGGAGTTCCCTCTTACTTTCTATTACCTCTACTATTCGTTTTGGAAGAGACTTAAACAACAATTTAGAGGTATTTTCTAGGAATCAGATTCCAAGCCTCCTGTGAACAGTATTTTTTAATTCATTTATGGTTGAGAATTGCCCGTTTCCTTGATAAACTGCAAACTTGCAAGATGACCAAAAACATTTTCAATAATCTTAAGATCTGGAGACTTTGATGGCAATTGCAGAAGTTTTTACTTTTTTTTGAAAATTCGCTGGACATTTCTTACATTTGGTGACACGCGAGCTCTGGTTGCAATTTCTCTAGCTGTAAATGTACTGTTTGGCGCCTCTCTCAGAATTGCTCGCTCCTCTGAATCGTAATTTTCGGGTTCTTTCAGAAAATTTGCAATCACTCGGCGACTTCTCTTAAAAATTCTCGCGAATGAGAAATACTTTGCTTTTCTTTTCCACGCCTACAGGACCATATCCTTTTCATGAAATTTTCCATAACCAAATCGCAAAGTGGCTGCCCTATGTCCTCGATAGCCTCACGAATTCCATCTTTGAGGTCTTGAATCGACGCTGGGCTGTTGGCGTAGACCTTCTCTTTCACGTGGCCCCAAAGGAAGAAGTCGCAATTGTGATCACCTCTTAGAGAGATAATACGGTCCGGAAACTTTTCCCGTAAAAGATCACTGGTTTCGTTGCTTGTATGGCACGTAGCGCCGTCTTGTTGAAAGTAAACGTTGTCCAGATCAATACAATCCAATTCCGGCCATAAAAAATCATTAATCATCTGTCGATAGTGCAATCCATTCACCGTAACTGTTGCTCCAACCTCATTTTCGAAAAAGTAAGGCCCAATGACCCCGCGGGACCATAAACCGCACCAAACAGTCACACGTTGAGGATAGAGAGGCTTTTCAACAATAACTCTTGGGTTTTCCGAGCCCCAGATGCGACAATTTTGCTTGTTGACGAAGCCATCGAGGTGGAAATGGGCCTCATCACTCAAGATGAGTTTTCGATGGAATTCCGGATCATTTTCATGCATTTCAAGGACCCAATCAGCAAAGACTCGACGTTGTTGATGATCGGCCGGCTTGAGTTCTTGTGTTAACTGAACTTTATAAGCCTTAAGACCCAAATCTTTATGCAAAATACAGTGTAATGACGTTTGTGGAATGCCTAATTCTAAAGAACGACGAGGAATGGACAAATCTGAGTTTTCTTCAACACTTTTGGCTACAGCAGCAATATTCTCGGCTGTTCTTGAGCGACGTGCACGGGTTTTATTCTTCATATCGCTAACTTGTCCCGACAGCTCGAATTTTTCTACCAATTTCTGTATTGCGGTCCGACAAGGTGCTTCACGACGACCCAAAAATGTACGAGTTTTACGAACCGTCTCTGCCACATTTTCACCATTTTTATAGTGAATTTTAATAATTTCAATGCGTTGTTGAATCGTGTATTGTTCCATTTTTATTAATGGCGTAGTTTCTACTTGTCAAATGTCAAAAAATGACATCTCCAAAAGTGATATCTACCGAAATAGCGGGCTAATTAAAATAACACCTCTTATTGGAAAACCATTTATATATATTAAAAGGTAAGATAATTAACATTGTCAACAAAGGGAAAAAATATATAAAGGTATACATATAATATATATATAAAAAAAAAATTAACTATAGGCTAACTAAGAATCGTGGATTATGATAATTATAAACTTATATTAGAAATCCACAGAAGGGTTCCCGCAGATTTCATGAACTACACTTTGTACATTAGGTTAATAATACTAAATAGTTTAGCCTACTGCAACTGATAGAGCCCGGATGGCCCTGTAGCCGTGGGCCAATAACTTTATTACAATAGGCTTATGTTAGTCTTAAGGTTATGTAATAAAGTAATTTAATAAATCAATAAATATAATTGCTTTCTACTGCCCATTATTACTGGTGATGACGTAGGTACTGACTTTCAAGAACACACTGATAATTAATTTCATATTGTTCATGTTTCCAAAGACGAGACGAGAAGAACTGTCCTTTTTATTTACCCTTCTCCGAACATAACGCTATCTGGGTCATCACTTTGTCGCACCATTTTTGTAGAAACACAAGATAATTACTCAAAATTAATTTCAAAGAAGAAACAATCATAATATACTAGAATTTTTCAAAGATTGTCTTCACAGCAGGAAATAAAATTTACGTCTGTACCCGTTTCGTTTGAATGTATCATCATTTTGTCGCGGAGTGTACTAACACTGAAAAAAACACTTCCAAGCACGGAGCTGGCAATGTTAGAATATCGTCGCCTATGAACCTGAATGAGAATTTCTATTCCCAAAATATTTTCCAAATATTTTATTGAAAAGTATTGCATTCACAACACTGGACAAATCCAATATTGATTATCCAAATGCACTAACTGCTTTATGATCATTTCACTATCCTCATATGTGAACATTTCTTTTGTTCCGCGAATCTTTGATCCAAAACTTTTTTTAAAGTATAACTGATATTTTGACAAATTCAAACAATGAAAAAATAACCCACTTGTTTCCGTTCCACAAAAAAAAAATCTTTAATTTTATTGAATAATTAAAGTTATGCCAAGCTATTCTTAGGTATCCTCAAGCGATGTGTCTAATACTATTAATAAGTTCCATCAATTGCCAACAAAAACTTCAATTATTTTGATAATTAAAACAATACAGTGAATAGCATATACAATTTTTGTTTTCTTTATATCCTCATTCTATTTAACAATTTGAAATTTAAACCTGGATCGTCCGGTGAACGTGCAATCAGTGACATTAGTTGTCATCTGCAGTCCAGATCAGACAGTCCATGGCTCGCAGGAGTCCCAGGACTGTAAGTGAATGGGTACAATAAAAGCCATATCTTATTTCACCAATAAGTAGGTCGGAATCAATTAGAGACTGGTCATCGTCAGCAGAAACTAATCACCTGACATAATATTTTAAATTTGTTTGACTTCACTGTGATAAAAGCAACCCATTTTATGTTGTTATTAAGGTGAAAAAAATCACAGCAGCAATGACTATTAGGAGAAAATATTACACGTTTACATGATATATGTACATAGTATTATGCATGTCGAAAGTTTCAAGCATATCGATAAATTTATCACATGATAACAAATATTATAAATATAATATTAATAACCGACAATCTTTCGATAAGCACAGCACTGATATTGCTGAAAGAAAAGACATCTATTGAATCCGTATATTGAATTCCCGCCCGATTTCAGATTGTTGTTTGATCAGCATTATTAGTAATCATAATATATTACTTATTATTTATTGTAGTACAAAATTCTCCCCTTACGTTCAGCTTACACTCTATTCTGTGAGCTAAGTAATACCTCTTATATACACAAGGTAAATTTAAGTGGATATTTAAATTAGCCTACTTTTACCCCGTGTGTTTCACCAAATACCCCGAAAAACGAGCAAGCAATATCAGGGTATTCTATATCCCCAAAAATTGCTGAGTAATTGCAATTACCCTGATAACAGCACCATAGGTAACCGGTAGAAATCATTGAATAAATAACTAATAAGGAAGCGGGGTATCGTGCGAATACAGTGTACGTGTTTACTCAATTCAATGACAATCAGACCCGTTGAACGGGGGCAGAAATGACAAGAGGGCTGTGCATTATTTTGACAATTCTGCTTGATTTCTGACATTTCAGATTTTATGAAAAAAATTTCGTGTTTGATTTACCGATTTTCTGGTAAATAAATAATTAAAAGTGAGTTTCTTAATAACAGTGTGTGTACAATAGTGAAATATTGTTTTGTGAACGGGATTTTATATAATCGAGACTCCGGAGTCTTGAATTATGATGTTGAAGTGTGCTGTGCTGCAGAAACAACCGGAGTTTGTGACGAGGGAAATGATTTTGCAAGCAAGTTTAATATTTTTACTAATAAATTATAGTGTTTTAAGTAAAATAAAAGTGAAATATTTATAAAAATAAAAGCCATGGCAAAACAATTAACAAATTTCAATGCCGGTTTGATTTATTACAATTGAATTAGGACAAGTGCATTAAATTATCAAAGGCAACGCCAAGAAATATTACCTGGAAATAAGCGGGCGCTAGAAATTTGTTTATTACATAGCAATTTGGATTACAAAAAGTTTCCACCTTCAAAATGTCACGATTTAATTACTGCCATGACGAAACGAATACAAACACAGCACACTAATACATTTCGTCGAGTGGCTTAGATTTTCTTCCGATATGCAGTTTCCTTATTAGTTATTTATAAAGGGTTTTACAATAAGAAGTGTTATTTTAAAATTAGCCCGCTATTTCGGTAGATGTCACTTTTGGAGCTGTCATTTTTTGACATTTGACAAGTAGAAACTACGCCATTAATAAAAATGGAACGATACACGATTCAACAACGCATTGAAATTATTAAAATCAGAGTACGGAAACGCACACTCACGTGCGCACGCGCACGTGAGTAATAAATTGTGTGCGATCAAAGCGCACATACTCGTGAGTCGTGTGCGATTTTCTTGGGCATTAGCGCACGCGCCCATGAGTGAGTAATTCACAATAAGAAAGCGCACACTCGCGTGCGCACACGAAATTTCTTACTGCTCATTAGTCACGAGTGAGTAATTCACAATAAGACAGCGCACACTCGCGTGCGCACACGAAATTTCAATATAAGGAAGCGCACACTCGCGTGCGCACACGAAACTTCTTACTGCTCATTACTCACGAGTGAGTAATTCAATATAAGAAAGCGCACACTCGCGTGCGCACACGGAATAACTCACGAGTGAGTAATTCATTGGAAGAAAACGCACACGAAATTTTTCATTGCTCAATTCCTACTTGTGTATGCTATTTCATTTATGAAATATCTGCATGATGTAGAAAACGTAGATAATTAATATTTAAATGTTTATTCGCCTGATTCTTAACTTATTATTAAGTTAACTTTGATTTAAAATAGGTAATCTTTGATGATAATTTGAAAAACGTTAGCTGTGATGAACGTCTGAGATGATTTCATCTCAAATGTACATATAATGAAGCAATTACTAGTAAAGGTAGCCATGTAAATTTCGAACTACTGCTCTGTTGAACTAATTATAATTCCTATCCTTACTGATAGGTGCAAAACGGGTTCATTCCTCGGCTATTCTTTCAAATATTTTAATTACTGAACCGCCACACCAATTTGCTAGGCGACAGTCTTTATAAATTGTAACTTATCTTAAAGAACGGAAAAATTTTTGTCAAATTCCCTTATTAAACCCTTCAATCCTGCACATACATATGTATGCTCATAAGGCGAATAAACATTAAAACTATTAATTATCCACGTTATCTACATAATGCAAGTATTTCATAAATGAAATTGCATACACAAGTAGGGATTGAGCAATGAAAAATTTCGTGTGCGTTTTCTTCCAATGAATTACTCACTCGTGAGTTATTCCGTGTGCGCACGCGAGTGTGCGCTTTCTTATATTGAATTACTCACTCGTGAGTAATGAGCAGTAAGAAGTTTCGTGTGCGCACGCGAGTGTGCGCTTTCTTATATTGAAATTTCGTGTGCGCACGCGAGTGTGCGCTGTCTTATTGTGAATTACTCACTCGTGAGTAATGAGCAGAAAGAAATTTCGTGTGCGCACGCGAGTGTGCGCTTTCTTATTGTGAATTACACACTCATGGGCGCGTGCGCTAATAAAATGACAACGACTCACGCTCGCGCACATGAGTTTTTAAAAATGGAACGCGCACATGAGCCGTAAATTACTCATGAGTCGTTCGTGTGCGCACGTGAGTGTGCGTTTCCTTACTCTGATTAAAATTCACTATAAAAATGGTGAAAATGTGGCAGAGACGGTTCGTAAAACTCGAACATTTTTGGGTCGTCGTGAAGCACCTTGTCGGACCGCAATACAGAAATTGGTAGAAAAATTCGAGCTGTCGGGACAAGTTAGTGATGTGAAGAATAAAACCCGTGCACGTCGCTCAAGAACAGCCGAGAATATTGCTGCTGTAGCCAAGTGTTGAAGAAAACCCAGGTTTGTCCATTCCTCGTCGTTTTTGGAATTAGGCATTCCACAAACGTCATTACACCGTATTTTGCATAAAGATTTGGGTCTTAAGGCTTATAAAGTTCAGTTAACACAAGAACTCAAGCCGGCCGATCATCAACAACGTCGAGTCTTTGCTGATTGGGTCCTTGAAATGCATGAAATGATCCGGAATTCCATCGAAAACTCATCTTGAGTGATGAGGCCCATTTCCACCTCGATGGCTTCGTCAACAAGCAAAATTGTCGCATCTGGGGCTCGGAAAACCCAAGAGTTATTGTTGAAAAGCCTCTCTATCCTCAACGTGTGACTGTTTGGTGTGGTTTATAGTCCCGCGGGGTCATTGGACCTTACTTTTTCGAAAATGAGGTTGGAGCAACAATTACGGTGAATGGATTGCGCTATCGACAGATGATTACTGATTTTTTATGGCCGGAATTGGATTGTATTGATCTGGACAACGTTTACTTTCAACAAGACGGCGCTACGTGCCATACAAGCAACGAAACCAGTGATCTTTTACGGGAAAAGTTTCCGGACCGTGTTATCTCTCTAAGAGGTGATCACAATTGGCCACCGAGATCTTGTGACTTAACACCTTGCGACTTCTTCCTTTGGGGCCACGTGAAAGAGAAGGTCTACGCCAACAGCCCAGCGTCGATTCAAGACCTCAAAGATGGAATTGGTGAGGCTATCGAGGACATAGGGCAGCCACTTTGCGATTTGGTTATGGAAAATTTCATGAAAAGGATATGGTCCTGTAGACGTGGTCGTGGTGGTCATTCGGCTGATGTTATTTTCCATTATTAACATCATACCTTCCTCTTTATAATGAAATAAAGATCGGATCATTTATCTCAAAAAATGGCATTTTTCTTTGAATATCAAAATAACACCTCTTATTGGAAAGCCCTTTACAATGGTAGAAATATAAAATTTGTGTTAGCGACAGCAGTGGCAAATAAAAAAAAATGGAAATGAAAAGTGACAATTCGAAAATTATCATCAATGTAATTATACATCCATACTGAACGTCAGCCATGCGCATTACCATTCAAAATATCCCGATTTATGTGTATCTGCATACAATTCGTTTCTGCAATTTCAGTTGAGAAAATTCTCCATTCAATGACGTCATTAACTCTACTAGTTGAATTTCTTCATTTCTGTATATGGTAGTTGAGAAAGGCATCGTGAGTTGTATGGGATGCAAAGGAACCTTCGATCTTGAAACAGTAATTGAAAAAGTAGATATTTATTGTATGATGTCATTTCGGTTATTATTACACAGTTTAATAACTCTGTAAATATTTCGCATCGAGAATATGCTGAACTGATAGAGAAGCGAAACTCTACTCGTGGCATTACAGAAACACTTCTAGTTGTCTATTCTCTATTCATAGGCTGAATAGAGTTCTACAGTAGGCATAATAGACAATAAAAAAGAGTTTCATACAGAAACATAGGGGTGGAGAATGACAACAAAGTGACGTGAAATAGAGAATTGCAGTTGATATCTTCTATATTTCATAGTTACAGAAACGAGCTACAGGGGTTTCCAATTAACTAAGCAATTCAATTACTCTGAAGCAAATATCCAGTTAATTTACCTTATTTGTAACATAAACATAACAAAATTAATTTTTGTAATCTTTGCTTTAAATGGTGTAAAATCAAATTTTTGAATGTAATCTGGCACAAAACAAATTCGGTAAATCTTTCGATCATATAGTTACTGTTATGGCAGTGCTTAACGTTAAGGAGTAAATTACTACTGCCAGTATTATTTTTCAAATTATCTGTGAATTTAGAGATCAGCATAATATAGCGTTGATAGTCGTTCAGATTACTCAAAAAGTAATATTTTTAATGTAATAGCTTACACACATACATACACTGAACGACAATAGGATAGGTTCGATAAAATAAGTAATCGTAATTGTAAAACTTTCACTTGAACAAAGTCAAAAATATTTTCTCCGTTAAAAATTCCCAGAAATTGTAGCATCAAAGGTTGATTTTAAAAACACTGACAAATTTTTTTGTGAAATCGTACGTTAAAAAAAAGCGGATAGCAGAATAGGTTCGTCGGTCATAATTTGTATTTCAAGTGATAAGGTTGAAGAAGCTTGTTGACAATCTTTGCTGTTATATAAAGTTTTAAATAAGAAATAAACGTAGAAAAACATTAAGTAAGGAAGAAAACTGTTCGAATAAGGAAATAGCAAATTGGTAGAAATGCAAATGTTATGAACTATTATTAAGAGATAGGGAAAATAATGGTGAAAATCAGAAAGGGAGAACGAATAGGAATAGAAAGAGAATGACGTTGGATATTAAGGGAAGCATGACGAAGTGGGCAATGCTGAAAGAGTCAGAACTGTTCAGCGAGTTATAAAAAACATATCTAAACTTACAAAGACTCTGCTTAAAGAAAAAAACCGATGTTGACTGCACGATACCATCCTGGAATTTGCAAGGAGTAATCAGTCTTGGGATCAACAATGGGGGGGCAAGTAATTTTTTCCGGTGAAAAATGGTTTTGCCTTGATGGAGCAGATTGGTTGGCCTTGGCATACTATTTTCATGACATTAGCGTGGAATCTTTGCGACCGACTAGAAGATATAGTTGTGTTGGTTCTGTAATGGTGTGGGACGCAATTTTAACAAAGCCAAAAAGGTAATATCGATAGAATTATGCAAGGTCAACTATGGATATTGCAACACGATGACGCAGTAATACACACTTCAGAGTAGTTTCCGATTGATTTTTGAAGAACCTTACAATTTTGGGTTGACCATCAATATCACATATCATAATGATGGGCGACAATTCCAAGATAAAGAAGAGCTAATCCGAACCATTCAACAAACACGGCCCCCGATTACGTTAGATTTAATTATTAAAAAGTAATAAGAAAGAATGACTGACGAAGTAGCCAAACTTGTTGAAATCAAACTATTCTTGTTTAATTTGCACATTTTATCCTCCTACTAAAAACTAATTTTACCCGACGAACAGAAAAATAATATACAAAAAAATCTTAGAATTTTAAAATCATCCACTAACGCTGCAATTTCTAACTGATGAAATATTAAAAAAAAAAAAAAAATTTTTGACTTTGTTCAAGGGAAATTTTTTCATTTACAGTTCTTTATTTTATCGAACTTATCTTATTGTCGGGCAGTGCATGCTCATTTTTACCCATTCAGAGTAACAAAGTTACTTTTTACGCTAACGTTGAATTCACAGAATTATTTCAAAACACTTTCGAAGTGGCTATAGCGGGCAATTCAATATTCGAGTATTTCTTTGAAATAATATTTATATTTCTTCTTCTGAGAAGGTCATCGAACAATTCTTTTAACTCATACAGTTCGAGTTAACTGCGAACCGAACAGCACCGAAAAGTATTATGCTACGAGTATCAAACTAAGAGGGCTCTAAACAGAAGGATGGTTGAAATACATATATGTATTGATAAATTGTGCGCTTTTTACATAATGCTTCTAAAATAATATCATAGGCTTTAAGAAGCAAAAAAATCTTATATTTTTTTATTCTAAGGTAAAGTTATAAACATATGAATTACAAAGTTAAATTAATCATAAAGAAAGAAGCAACTTACAATTCTTAATGGATTGGTTTGTATTAAAACAGTCTCCGTAAGCGGCATCTCAGGAGTTTCAGCAACAGGAACGCCCTTCCTTGCTAAAGTTTGTAATATTGCCCAGTGGTTAAGGCTTTGGTAATTCGGATCCGAATATAAATTCGAAAGTGTCTGACAGTACAATGTTGCATTTCCCAATCCTACAACAATTTGCGGCTTTAAATGATCTTGATTTTCATGGTCCCGATAAAATGGTTCTTTCAAATTTTCTGGTATCCTATTATTGAATGCTTTGGAAAGTAGCCATTTTACAGATGCCTTTTGTCGAGCCTAAAAGTAAATAAAGTAAGATTATTATATTTATTTGTTTCTAACTTATTTTAACAAATACATTTTAGCTGTTTAGCTTAAGTTATATGTATGAAATTTTTTCATTTTAAACCTTGAAACTCATAACAATAAAAGTAAATTTGATGTTTAATTAAGTGATTTTTGGTCAGAGAAGAGAGAAATCTTCACATAATTGATATAATACCAATAATATTATACTCTTGATAAAAATAAAAGTAAAACACAGTGAAAACCCAAAACTTTGTACGGCAACACCAACAAGAGCGGGCTTCCCGGTTTAGTCCATTTTTAAAATTATTTACTATTATTATGAAAACGCCTTTTACAAAATTTCAACTCTTTACGTCGATGCTATCTCAGACAGTCTCCAAATATATGTACAAGTGAAAATTGAAATTTTGTATGGCAACCTTTCAAAAGAGTTACCTGATTGCTCCCATTTTCGAACTTGAATTTGCAATTTTTTTAAAAAGGCCATGTGTAAAATTAAGGCCGTGTGTAAAATTTCTGCTTTCTAAGTAAATTCATTCTCGAGTTATCGTTAGGACGGGCGGATGGACATGCAAAAATCACAACAAACTTAGGGTATGTACCCTACAGATTTCATCTAGTAAATAAAAGTGAGTCAACTCCTTCTAATGCTTAAGTATGTGGTAAACGAGAAACTCGATTTGAAACCTAAAGTTGAATCGCACCAGTTTGTATCCAGAGATTTTAATTTCAACTAAAATAGTAAACGCTTCAGATTTGATTTTTTTATTTGTTCTTAAATGATATAACAATGCGACAATAACAAAAGATAATTCCAATATTAGTATTTCATTCATACTGTACACTTTTTTAGCTTTATAGGAAACACATAACACCCTGATATAGCATATTTTGATGGGTAAACGGGAATTTGTATCCTTTGAAATAACTTGACAAATTCACATAAAGGGCCATTCTATAAACCGAAGCGCATCAAATTCTGTCCAGCACCCAACGCCCTAGGATGGATATACTGTGCCCTAGGTTTGGGAGCATTATGAATGAAGATACGAGAGTCCAATAAAGCAGATACGATAAATACAAAAATTCGCACAGTATAAACGCATCACAAAGACGCGAGTCTCTTAAAAAAATATGTTAATTTATTTCCTCTCGGACTGATATTTTTTTATTTATACATTAATGCAAGAAACTTCTTGAAGGTACTCCAACTTCTGGACATCATTTGGTCCATACTTGTCAATGTCTTTTAACGCTGTTCCTTTAGGAATTCGTTTATTTGAATTCAGCCTTACTTACGGCAAATTATAAGTTTGTCGGAAGATTCTGCGCTGGCAAACCTTGTGTATAATTTGACCGGATAGCCTTTCTTAATGGAGTTACGACAATAGAGTTTCTGGTTTGCATTCCAAATTTCCCATTCACTTTTGAAAAACCTAATGTTTCTGCCCATTTTTTTCTAATGATTGTTATAGTCATAAATTTGATTTTAAGAGTCATTAATAATAACGTACAAATCAATGATAAACAATACAGAATTCTCTTCTCAACTCTTTTATCTCCTTTAATTTTCCAAATGGACTAATCTGTTGATAGCTCCGGAAACTGAGCTGACTGATCTCAACAACCTACAGGACTATTGACGGATCGTAGAATTATGATCGCTTTACGTTGTAGGGAACTTTGTTCTCATAATTTGAATAAAAACAAATATAATGTCAACTGCTAATTTTTAGTGCGTACGAAACTTGTGGCGGTAATTTCTGCTAACACAAATTTGAATTCTAAATAATGTATGCACATTAAAGTCATCCGACTTTAAAACGACATAAAAACAAGTAAAAAAGTTAGAATTGGTCAAGTTCAATTCTTATGATACCCTATATGAATGCCCGTATGTAATTTCATATGGTCACCCAACAGTGCACGTTTGATTTTTGAAGTGGATTTTCACATATACATACTTCTAAAACGGTTCGACGGACAGTAAAAATGGGTATAATCCATTTCATAGGATTTCATATTATGAAAAACTTTTCAGTAAAAAGCAAACTTCTTCTAAGACTGATCGTTTTTACAGTATGTATATACGTAAAAAACATCAATTTTTATATGGAAAAATAATAATCGGACAACCGATTAGCCCAATTTTTAAATTATATTTACTATTTTTATGAAAACACCGTATACACAATTTAAGAATTCTACGTGAAGACAGTGTCCAAATACAGGATGTTTTCTCCATGGTAGTCAATGGAGCAGAAGGTAATAGGACTAACCTAGACAAAAAAAATGTTAGGCGGGGGGGGGGGGGGGCGGCGACGGCATACCAATCGTTTCGGAATTACAGGGTGATTAAGAGGAGTCAGTAGTCAGAGCAAAAGTTTGAATTTAGATACCAGCGAACCTGTAGGTAATAAAATTTACTATACGTAGGTTTGTGTCCTGAAAGTGAGAAAATTCATATAAAATTAGCCTAGACCTAGACCACAGAGCACATTAGAGACATCTACCGTAAAAGACAGAAACCCAACATCCGACAAAACCATACAATTTAAGACGAAAAATGAAAATTTGCAGTTTACATAAATTGAAAAATTTTAACGAGAGTTAACTCCTAAATTTTTTTGGCCATTTGTTAAATATGCTTTTTTGCTTTGTATTTAAATAACTTTCAAATAAATATTGCAATTTCTCATCGGTGAAATGTCGGGAGAAAAAACAAGTACTATTATAGTCAAATAATTATAAAAAGCGCCACTAATAATGAAAAAACTCGACGTTATTTGCTAGATCTAGGCCTTATCCTTCTAAAACAGTCACAATTTAAAGAAATGAGAATACCTACCCACAGGAATTTGATTTAAAAGACTTCAATTTTTACCATTTTTTACAAGTTTCCGAGCTAAAATCTCGAATCCAATACACTTTTTTTTAAGAGGAGTCAGTACTCAGCAAAAATTTCAATTTAGATACCAGCGAGCCTGTAGGCAATAAAACTTACTATACGTAGGTTTGTGTCCTGAAAGTATGAAAATGCATATAAAATTAGCCTAAACCTAGACCACAAGTTACATTAGAGACATCTAGGGTAAAAGACAGAAACCCAATATGCGAAAATTTAAGACGAAAATGAAAATTTGCAGTTCAAAGAAATTGAAAATTTTTAAAGAGATTTAGCTCTCCTAAATATTATTTTGCACATAATTGCTAAATATACTATTTTGCTCTATATTTCTAAAACTTTCAACGAAATATTGCAATTTCTCGTCGGTGAAATATCGAGAGAAAAAACAAGTACTATTAGAGTTAAATCATTAAAAAATGCGCCACTAAAAATGAAAAAACTCGACGTTATTTGCTAGACCTAGGCCTTATCTCTCTAAAATAATCACAATATAAAGAAATGAGAATACCTACTAAGAGGAATTTGATTTGAAAAAAATCAATTTTTACCATTTTTTACAAGTTTCCGAGCTAATATCTCCATTCCAATACATTTTTTTAATTTTTCTCGACGTTATTTACTAGACCTCCTCATTACCTTTAATTTAAAATATAAATCAATATTCTGCTACAAATAGTTTGCCAGAAATTCGCATTGAAAAATGTATGAATCTTGCAAATCTTGGTACTGACTCCTCTTAAATTTTGCCGACGTTATTTACTAGACTTCTTCAGTTCCTTAAATACAAATAGTTTGGCAAAAATTTGCATTGAAAAATGTATGAAAATTGCAAAGATTGGTCTGACTCCTCTTAAGAAAAAAAGGCTAGTTTTTCACAAGACGTCTGTATCTGAAAAAGTACAGGGCGTACGGTCACAGTTAAGAGCTCATTGTATGCAGAGCTTCATGGCTTTTGCAACGACTGCCCAACCAGCCCGCCACTCCTCTCATCGCACGAGCTTCGAAAAAATTATGTTGTGGCAACACCAAGATGGGGTTGTGTGGTTTACCCCATTTTTATATTCTAGATGAAATCATAGGGTATACTAGGTTTGTCATTCCGTTTGTAACTCACAGAAATAATTCTGGTAGAGCAAAAATATATTCTGATTTTTGCATGTCCGTCTGTCCGTTCTCACGATAGCTCGAGAATGCGTTCACTTAGAGCAGAAATTTGGCACACGACCTTTTTTTTTAAAAAAAAAAAAAGAAATTTAAGTTCGAAAATGGGACAAATGGGGTAGCTCCTTCGTAGGATTGCCATACAAAAATTTCGTTTTTCACTATATATTTGGACACTGCCTGAGAACGCGTCAACGTAGAGAGCTGAAATTTTGTACACGGAAATGGAATGTTCTTCAGAACATGAAATCCTATGAAATTAGTCATACTCAGTTTTACTGGCCGACGAACCATTCTAGAAATATATCCGAAAAACCACTTCAACAATCTAACTCGCACAGAGAGCCGGGGAACATACGAAATCAGCGGGATAATGATTGTGCATGAAAGTAATGCAGGAATTCGTCAAATCAGTATCAATGAAAAATATGTGTACATTTCCTGCAGAAAAGGAGCGAAGACCGGCTTTCAAGTTCAAATCATGTTAGGACCAGGCTGCCTGCATGTACAAGATTATTTTTATTCTTTTCTGCTTTTTCATTGATGAGTCATTTGTGTAAACGACGCTGCAGGTCAAAATTTCAGGTTATTAACATGCCTGTTCATGACTGTTTCCTCTTTTCTTTTCCGACTTAGAATTTATGTAAATTTCGTTGCAGTTTTCTTGCTTCAAGTACGAGTGAAAATTAAAAAATGATTTTCTTAAGTTAATTTAGTATTATTATGTGAAATATACGTATGACTCTTTTAAAAATATTTTTTTAAATTTTCCAAATTTCTAAATTTTTCCTGGAATTGCAGAAACCGATTAAACTTTCTTTTCTATCCAAAATCCAGTCCTTTTTGCTGGGGCGCTACATGTAACTTGAATCGAGTAATGTCGAAGCGACTTCTAATAGCGGAATTAAAAAAAAAACAATCTAATTAAAAATTTAACAACAAATTTAGTTATAAGAAGCGTTTCCACTTTACTCCATTCATTTACATAGTAGATACCACCCCTGGATCTGAATAAATTGATTGGTCGGTCGTCAATATTTTTAACGATGATTATTCATAGACGTCTCTTGATCGAAGATAACTCATCGAGGTTTTCAACGATGATTATTCATCGACGCTTCCATCGACACTTACTCCTGCAGAAAGGCATCACACCCTGCCTAGACATCTCGTGTATAAAATTTCGAAGTTTTTGTGCAGAAATGGGCCGATGATACATGCCAAAGGTGCAATACGGCTTCTATGCGATGCTGCATCCATTTCCCGCTGGGATACATTACATATATACATACATATGTACATGTGTTACACATTGGTCTTAGATTAATTCTAGCTTTTTCACTTGTTGAAATTATATTTACTGTTTCTATGAAAACACCATGTACAAAATTTCAGTTTTCTACGAAGTTTGTGTATGGCAATCCTATGAAAAGGTTACCCGATTTGTAACATTTTTTTTATAATTCTTTTCAAAAAGACTGCGTGCAAAATTTCAACTCTCTAATGTCGTTTTCGTTTGAACATCAGTTTCGCTCTGGAGGCAACCTAAGTGCTGTCAAAGCGTTCGTTTGAAGCAAAAATTACGTCATGGGTTGCGTCTGGTGGCAACCCAAAAAGTATCAGTTTCACTCTGAAAATTTACTCGGGTACACCATGAGTTCACTCACCCAAACAAAGTCTAGTTGTGATTTGATATTATTTAATTAATTTTAAAGTCAACAATTATTATTAAGACCTCTACTATTATTATATTATCCTCAAAAATTTTCCGCAAACAAATTACCAACAAGTTTTCGCAAAAAGTTCATAGCTACTTTGACGTTAGTGTACATATACAAGCAAACTTTTAAAGGTGCACTCTGAAACCGTTCGATTGAACGGGGTTGCCTCCAGAGCGAACCTGGATGTTCAAACGAAAACAACAATAGTGAACTCGTTTTCGAGTTATCGTGAAGACAGACAGACAGACGAAAAATCAAAAATAACTTTTTATATTATGCGTAGATGATTAAATATCTATGTTGTTCTAGCAGCATTATTTCAACGGAATGACAAACTTAGCATACCCTATAGATGTCATTTAGGGTATAAAATAATTATTTCTATCAAAATAATTTTTTTGAAGCAACGTAGATTTCATTATCACAAACCCATGTTTGGAAACCCAAATTATCTTTTCAATATCTAGCTTTTTGATATTGTAGGTATCAGAAGACTTGAGCGTCGCTTCGGTTATGAACTCTGCTGAGATCCTGTCAAACGATGAACATACATATATGACTTCGCGAGTTACTTTGATTGATTAAATAGAAGAGCCATGTGGTTTCTTGGCCAAGTTAAGGAAAAGTAACTAGAGATATGCCGGCATTTTTTTTTAGGCTGATGACATCATTTAAGGAATACTACCTGTTTTTTTAGTGTAGGTTATAATTTCTTGACAAGTCAAGTAATTGGACCTACATTTTTAGGTGTGATCAGATCCACTTAAGTCACTTACACATTACAACATTCCAATGGGATATCCGTCTTCAAAAGAAAGAACCAAAGAAGCTCGAACCCAAACTCAGATCATGTGATGTACCTCTGCCAACGCTTTAAATATTTGAGATTACCGGAGAAAGTTAACTATAGGCTAGTTTAGACGGCATAGTTTTTACGCACGGGACACAAAAATGTGATTGGTAAGAGGGGTACGCGGGGTAACACTGTGTTACCTCGCACATCCCTCTAACCTACACATTTTCGTACGCGGCGCGCATGTCGTCTAAACTAGCCCCATCTAATATATGTTTGCCTAACTATCTTTATTAGTAATCGTGAAACCTGGGGATGTTCAAACAAAATGTGCATTGCACCCCTTCACTTAATTCCCTTGTCAACCTTTCCATACATCCTTCTTTTCATTGCCAATGCTGTAATCCGCGTCCCCAAGTCTCAATAAAACAATAGAACACTCCTTAAACTGTAGGCCGGATTATTATTTGTTATCAAGCTAAGCCAAGCTGTAATATTAGTTTCATTGTATTAAAAACAATATTTCTTAGTCTCATACTACAGAATTTTTTTATAACTATTCAAACAAAATGAGCTTGTATGTTAACAATATACGCTTTTAGATTGACATGAATAATACAGGAAAATGTATTAATATTTCAGAAGCCCATACTGTTTCCTGCATTCCATGTAATTATTCTCCCTCCTCTCGCTTTCAATTATTTTTGGCGCATTTAAGAATCGAGAACATAAAGCAGAAATACATCTATTTGGTTGACTTATGGTTCTGTGATTCTAGTATATTTTTAGAATTTCAGAACTGCTATAGATAACATGATTCTATTTTGAAAATGAGCACAACGATGCACATTTCCAATGCAGCAATCTAATTCCATATACTTGCTATAGCAGGCATCTTGATTCCCGTGGACAAAAAATCTTTTAAGTTCTTACATTTCTTCAAAAAGCACTTTCACTTCCAACAGGTTTGAGTGAAGTTTTCAATATATATATGTATAAGCGGGGAATATTTTGAAGATTTTTAAAGTGGTATATTTGAGTAATTTACTAATTAATTGATTTATTTTAAGTTTATATGAATCTTTATAACAGTTACAGTCCTGATACGAGTTTTACATTTTCTAATATGCGGGTTCAGTAAACATCTTAGAATATAGACTTCAATATACAGGGTGTTTCCCACTAGGAGGTCAATAGAGCAGGAGGTGATAGTACTCACCTAGACGAATCAAAAATTGTATGGCGGGGGGGGGGGGGGGGGCCCATATGTGTTTTTCACAAATCACCCTGTATCTTAAAAACGACTGCACGTACGGTGACAGTTAAGAGCTCATTGTATGCAGGACTTCATAGCCTTTCCAACGACGGCTCAATCAGTTCCACACCCCTCTCCCCTCAATTATGGTTGTCTAAACTAAAATTTCGGATTTTCTTACCTTTTTTTTTTTAATTTAACCTCTATTAATTTTGCAAAAAGGTCATTAACATAACTTTTTTTTTTACAAAAAAAAACTGTAAACTCTACTCTTTAATTTGACCTATTACACCCAATGTGCTATCTGAAAACCTAAGAGTTATTAGGTCTAAACCTATTCTCAAACCTATTTTCAAACCTATTCTCAACGATAATTTGTTCCCTTAGCACATCATTTTAAAAAATATCGTCTAATTTTGGTGTAACCTGAATAGGTTATGAGTTAATAACTGTTTAACGGCTACAGTTAACACATTTGGTGTAAGGGTCAACTTAAAGAGCAGCAAAAAAAAAAAAAAATAAGAAAATCAGAATTTTTTAGTTTAGACCAGTGCTCCGCAACCGGTGTGCCGTGAGCCAGATACACTATACAGGTGTGCCGTGGTCAAATTCAATGTATTTGACATTTTACAATTTTTCATTATGTATTTAATACACAATGACAAATTTTTTTTTCATAATATTTTCTATTTTACAATATGAAGTATAGAATAATTATTATGCCTAAATAATTTTTAAATGGTCCCCCAGCGCCTGGTGCCAACTGTGCCAAACTTGCATACATGGCTGATATATTCGAGCATTTGAATGAAATTAATAAAAAAATGCAAGGACAAATTGAGAATATATTGACGTGCTCCGACAAATTACAAGGGTTGAAAAAACAAACTCGAACTTTGGCAGAAAGAGTTGCAAAAAGGATGTTTGGAAATGTACCAAAGGACCAACCATAGTACAATTGAAAACAAGCAATTAATTGTAGATCTGGCCCAACAACATCTAAGTATGCTTCAGCAGAAATTTGATCAATATTTTTATTACATTAATACGGAACAATACGATTGGATTCGAAATCCTTTTGTAACCAATGCAATAAATTCTACGGAAGCACTGCCTCTGCAAATTCGAGAGGAATTTACAGATTTAAATAATGACATGACTTTAAAACTTCACTTCTCCGAAGTTCCATTAGATGTTTTCTGGATTTACGTTAAAAAAGAATATCCTCGCATTTCCAACAAAGAAATCTTAACACTACTTCCATTTTCGACGACATATTTATGTGAGCAAAGTTTTTCAACTATTGTATTAATTAAAAATGATAAGCGGTCCTGCTTAAAAGGTCTTGACCAAGAACTTCGGGTTGCCGAATATAAAACTTTTGTGTTCATTGAAACAAGCGCAGGTATCACATTAATTAATTATTATTTTATAATAATTATTAAGATTGCGTAAAAATAAATATGTTACAGTTTTATGTATGTGTATTTTTCAAATAAAAAACAAAAATTTATTGTAAAATTTGTGTATCAATTTAATACCTATATATTTTAGCTTGTGGTGTGCCGCGGAATTCTAGGAAGAAAAGGTTGCAGAGCACTGGTTTAGACAACCATAATTTTTGAGGGGAATATGGGGCTGGTTGAACAGTCGTTGGGAAGGCTATGAAGTTCTGCATTCAATGAGCTCTTAATTGTGACCGTGCAAAGGCTATGAAGTTCTGCATACAATGAGCTCTTAATACTGTGACCGTACGCGCAGTCGTTTTTAAGATACAGGGTGATTTGTGAAAAAACTAGCTCTTTTTCTTATTCACCCTGTAACTCCTAAACGCTTGATATGCCCCCCCACCCCCTACAATTTTTGATTCGTCTAGGTGAGTAATATCACCTCCTGCTTTATTGACCTCCTAGTGGGAAACACCCTGTATAGACTGATGACAACTCGCAAAAAGTGAAGTCTCACTCACATTTCATGTAATGACTCTCGTCTCACTCAAACTAAAATCTTAAAGTTACGGTCTTACGGAAAGCTTTGCGTACACTAGAATCATATTTAGTAGGTAAAAAGATATTTTTCGAAACTGGGTTTCTTGAAAAAAAAAATTTTTTCCGTAATATAAGAAATACCATTTATATTATACCATTTATGTTATACCATTTTAGAATCCTTATTAAATGCTTCAACTTTTTAAGTTACTTGCCAAACTGGCGTAATACATTTTTTTCAGTGGGTGAAGTATTAATTTTCTATTCTTGGTGCTGCAAAATGTGACATTTTCTTCCAAGCTGGAGCAGTTGGCTTAGAATTTAAAGCACCAGCTTACATAAGCACTATTCGGGATTACATAAGAAAAATAAAATTGAAAAAAAGTAAAGATTTATAGCAACAGGAGCTAAAAAACCATAGACCGGGAGATAAGGAGATAATGACAGAAAAATCCAAGTCATTTGATACAAGTATGGCGACCCTTAAAAGGTCGACTAGGTGATTTAAGAAACGAAATCATAATTTTAGGTCTGGCCGGCGCAGCGTAATTATAGGCTAATTAATTAAACTTGTCGGAAAAATTACGGATTCAAACGATTTGTTACACAAAATTCTTACATTTTTTTGTAATCCATGAAAATAAACATGGCGGGGCTTATGGCCAACCATACTAATTAAAATGCATTAATAATTTTTTTTTTTAAGATTTGTTACAGGATAATTTTTTTTTTAAAAGACAATATTCACGAGAATCACAATGCTATACCATTACGACGGTTCCAAATAGCCATCATACCGCTGCAAAAACGCAGATTTTTTTAATTATGTAAAACGATTTTTTACACTTGAATCCTGAACTATCTAAAAATCTATGTTTTTGCAGCGGTATGGCGGCTATTTGGACCAGCAGTTTTGTATACATTTGGTCGACTGCCTCAACTTGGTAGATGCGGGAAAATATGAATCACTCGACGTAACTCTCATCCATGTCGCTGCACTGATTAAAGTAAGGAATGATGCACAGCACAATTCGGTGCGGTGGGAGGGACGTAAATGTTACTTCTTTCTTGTCTCGTTTTTGGAAATACTTTTTATTTTGCTGTAGTTATTAGGATTTGATTTGAATTAAAAGAAACAACAACTTTATTAAATTCATTTGCCCCTGAGAGTAATTTTTTGTTATGGTATTGTATGACGGTTTTGCACCAAATAATATTCTCCTATCGAACTTAACAATTTTCCTAGAAATTTACAATTCGCCCTGCTTTGACAAACATACATACAAAGTCTAGACACGTTAGAACAAAAATATGCAACGCCTTTCGTGCACAAAGGGTAAGCCAGCAATGCCTCGCTCCATACAAAATCACCATTACTACGGCTAAGGCCACAATTTTATCTTAGAAATTTACTGGAAATTTCTTCCTTTGAATTTTCATGCATTGGCCGAGAGCTCTAATATAAAATCAATGATGCCTCGAGCTGATGGAAGGCCGCAATTTTTATACCTAGATGAAATCATAGGGGTATACTTAATTTGTCATTCCGTTTGTAACACCTCGAAATAATAATGGTAGAGCAAAATGGATTGGACACCCATTCATAATATTAAAAGTTATTTCGATTTTTGCATGTCCGTCCGTCCGTCCGTCCGTCTGTGCGCACGATAACTCGAGAACGCGTATACTTAGAGAGCTGAAATTTTGTACACGGACTTACAAATCGGGCAACTCCTTCGTGGGGTTGCCATATAAAAATTTCGTTTTCCGCTATATATTTGGACACTGCTGAGAACGCATCGACGTAGAGAGCTGAAATTTCGTACATGATGTTTTTACTACATTAGCAAATAAAATGTCAAATATTGACTAAATCGGGCAACTCCTTCTTGGTGTTGCCATATATTTTTTTTTTTTTTTTTTAATTTAATACGGGCATTCATCTAGGGTATCATAAGAATTGGTCTTAGACCAATTCTAGCTTTTTTACTTGTTTCTTAGAAATTTAATGGAAAAATCTTTCCTAGAATTTATATGTACTTCTGGAGGACGACAACAATTACTATGAGGTCGAGGCATTGCTAATTTTATATTGGAGCGAGGCACTATTCTGCATGTTATTAGTTTGTCTATGGCCTGTCTTTTGCCGACGTCTTGTATACATTTGCACACAATTAAAATGCTTCTTTCTCGTACACAAACATTGCGATATCTTTCCTTTACTTCTCTATTCGTAGATTACACTCTCTCCAGTCACCACACCACAGTGACCGATGCCGCATCTATTGAATGAAGATCGCTGTGAGTGCGCTTACGCCCCACCCACAGCAACGCATATGCTGTGTTGTACATCATTCCTTTCCTTTAGTTTGATCAGTACAGCAACATGTAAAGAGAAATGATGATAGAGACGTTGAGTGACTCATATTTTCCCGCATCTATGTATCACGTTGAGGGAATCGACCAAATGTATACAAAACTGATGTTAAAGGAACATTTGTTCTCAGCACCTCTGAAACATGTTGTGGTCTATTCCGGAATGGACCAGCGAATTAAAATCTGTATACTTTTCTCTGGTACTGTAATCGACATCTAGTTCTTATGCCATCTATGGTATTAGTCACATCCTAAAATTTGAAGCAAGTCATAAATCAATTCCAGTTTTTGGTCTAATTGCAGGTAATCTAAAGGATTGTTTTAGGGGCACGTGCATTACATGGAAATATTGCATTTTGGTCTAAGTAAAGATATTTTCATGCTAGGGTGTGGATAATTAAGTGTCGCGTAGGATATAAATTGCAGTTTTACTAAATATGTAATTAAAGGCTTTATTGTGAAGCATTTCCCCAACGTAGAGTAGCACGCAGATCCGTGTTTGCAGGAACTTACCAAAGATTGCGGGAAAGTGGAGCAGTCGGCAGACGAAGAGAAGACGCCCGACGATCAGCATTTATGGTCGAAGCGGAAGAACAAGTTCGAGTTATAAGGAGCGACCCTGCAATAAGTATAAGAAGAATTTCTCTTCAGACTAGAGCTCCACCGACATCTGTTTTTAGGATTATACACGACACAAATAGCAGGATGCACCCAAACCATTTGACTCCTGTTCAGGACCTCTTACCCACAGATTTTGGAAAGCGAAGAGAGTTCTGCAACTGGATTCTTGAGCGCGACGTGGAAGATTATACATTTTTAGACCACATTTTATGGACAGATGCATGCCAGCTCACGAAATCTGGCGTGACAAACTTCCACAACCAACATGTGTGGGCTGCAGAAAATCTTCGTGTGTCTCGTCGATCATCAACACAGCATAGATCTGCAGTTAACGTGAGGCATTGTAGGAAATTTGTTTTATTAACATAACGGAGCTCCAGCACATAGTGCTCAACCAGTTTTCAACTGATTTCAAATAAATTTCCCGGGGAAATTCATTGGACGTTATGCACCCATATTTGATTTGACTCCTTTGCATTTTTATCTCTAGGGATATAGGAAAGGAATGGTATATTATTCAGTGGAAATATCAACTGAAGATCATTTACAAAGGAGAATTGAAGAAGCTGCCCTAAAAGTGATGGAGGAATTAAGGACGACCGATATTAAAAGATCTATAAAACGCAGATGTTTGCTATGCATTAAAATAATGGCGGACATTTCGAAAATGTTTTGAATAGTTAGCGTCAATTATTTTTTTGTAAGTATTATAGTTTAAATCTGCATTATTATGTAATAATAAAAACAGTTAATAATAAAATCGAAATTACTTTTTCTTTATTTTTTGTGTAAAAATGTGTACTTGTCTGCTTGTACCTCGCCCTTTGTAATTATAAACTACTGAACATTGTTTTAGTTATGTAGTTAGTTAATTCGTAGTTAGTGAGTTATTTCGTAAAAGGATTTCCCTTTTCTTCACTTTGTTCTGGTAAAAACCTTAAATTCATTTTACGTTATGATTTGAGAGCGGTCAAGTCGTTTTGAGTGCAGTGAAGACTGACTAAAAAAAATAATAGGGTAAAATATCGCGATAATTGCATTTGAATTCGAAAAAACTCTATGCCCACCACATAAATTGTTGCATTTCTTACTTTGATTCAAGGAAACTATACAGAATAGAGAGAATTTCCACAGTATTTATTTCTGAAATTTAAAAGGAATAACATGAAATAAAAGTTCGTGAAGAAACATCTAAACATTTAAGATTTTTATACACCACAGATTTATCAATTCTAACGATTCTTACTTATCTCATAAAATATAAAATTTATTACAGTATTGTAAATTACATACTCGTATGAAGTGGTAAATTACAGTTTGAAATGGGAAAAACGTAAGTACTTAAAATATTTTCTGAATATTTAGCAACAACTTAATTATATATATATACAAACATTTATTATTTTTATACTCTAAGAAATCATAGTGTATTTAGTTTGTCATTTCGTCTGTAACACATAGAAACAATGCTGGTAGAGTAAAATGGATTGGACCGCAACGCATAATAAAAGTTATTTTGATTATTGCTTGTCCGTCTGTCCTCTCGATAACACGTTTACATAGAAAGCTGAAATTTTACACACGGTTTTTTTAAAGGATTTAAGTTCGAAAATGGTCTCAGTAGGGTTGCCATACAAAAATTTCGTTTTTCACTATATAATTGGATACTGTCTGAGAATTCGTCCACGTAGAGAGCTGAAATTTTGTACACGGAGGACGCTTGTGGGAACTGCGATCCGGAAGGCTGGGGGGCCTGCTTGGGAATTACGGGCTCCATGCGATTTACGGCTACTGCTGCTCTTGAGGTCCTACTTAATCTGCCACCCCTGAATCTTGTCATTCAGGCAGATGCCAAATGGGCTGTGTGCAGATTGCGCTCATGGAGAGTTGGGAGGATGGCTGGACTGGCTCTTCTCATTGCTCTCTGACATATGGGCTGGATTTGGAAAACCCTCTAGCCAGTATGCCACGTAATGCTATGGTACCTGAGCTTCGTTTTGGGCGTCGCTTCTCTGTGAGCTTTCCTGTAAGGGAATCATGGACTGAGGGAAGTGCCTTATCGAGCCTTCCCCGCTCCGCTCAAAAAAATTTCACCGACGGCTCTCTCACTAATGACGGAGCTGGGGCGGGTGTCTACTTTCCTGAGCCCGATATTGGGATGGAGTACTCACATGGAAGACACACCATTGTCTTCCAGGCTGAAGTCTTTGACATATCAATGGCAGCGAAGTTAGCCCTTGATATGCAAATTAAGGGGAAGGATATTACTATCCTTCCGGATAGTCAGACAGCCTTGTGACCTTGAGTGACCTTCGGATAACATCTAAGTTACTGGGGGATTGCCGGTCGTCAATGGATAAGTTGTGTATTCACAACAAAGTGTCCCTCCTGCGGGTTCCTGGTCACATGGGGATCATGGAGAATGTAAGGGCTGACCTTTTAGCTAGGGCTGGCTCTGATTCTCCGTTCCTCGGACCGGAGCCCGCCGTAGGCGTTGCCAACTCGAATATCGGATCTCTCATCAAAGCGGATGTTCATAGGAAGCATCAGGAGAGATGGGCGAGCCTGAGTACTTGTAGGAAGGAAATAATGTAGAACTGTAGTTGGCATCATCACCGGCCCCAGCTCACTTCACGCTCATCTAACAAGGATGGGAGTTGTTGATAGCCCTGAGTGTCTGTCCTACCTGAGACTACCGAACACTTTTTGTGTGTGTGTCCGGTCTTCGCCCGGAGAAGACTGGATACTTTAGGGTCTGCCCTTCTATCTGTGGATGAGCTGAAAAACCTTCCTCACCAAGACCTGATGCGCTTCATTAGGAGGACAGGAAGGTTTTGGTGAATGGGTTTCTATCAGGACAGCACAATTCCGTACTTGTTATGGGGTCTCCTGTCCCCGTGCCTGAAAAAAAAAATCAATTTTCAAATGTCATTCTACACTTCTTCCTTTTCTAAAGAAACAGAGAGTCGGACGGTAGTCATGCAAAAGTCAAAATAACTTTTAATATTATGCGGAATATATAACGGAATGACAGACTTTTAATTTCATCTAGGGCATAAAATGGACTAAATCGAGCAACCCTTCTTGGTGTTGCCATACAAAAATTTACGTTTTGTACACATCCTGTAATCAGGGATCAGTCCTAGACGTTTTCATTGTGTTGTACTGAAAAGTTCTTCAGAATATAAAATCCTCTTAAATTGGTTATAATCATTTTTACTATTCGATGAACCGTGCAAGAACTAGATGCGAAAAAGAATTGGTATTATGTATATTTGGGAGAAGAAGAAAAAAAGAGTACAAAAAGGTTGTGTCCAATTGAAATTAATTTATTAATTGAAAACGGAAAACGTGAATATGATATTTTCAAGGAGCAATGGCGTGTCGATATCTCCAATCAAAGTTGAAATAAAAAGATTACATTGTCTATTTTCTTAAAAGTTCAAGAAGAGGTAGATCGTAGTCGTATGAATTGTAATTTTTTAATTATAGGTAAGAAGACGAAATCTCTGGCTCCATACAATCCATAAGTTATACTAATGCTGATTTGTTTTTTTCCACCATGCACTTGAATGTTGTAAACAACTTTTCCATGTATTATAACATTGCTAATTCAGCCCTCTTGCAACTTATTTTTTGTATCTGACGTTTCGAAAATTCACTTTTTTAAACAACTGTGTCTAAGCAATATCTTTCTTTCCAATGACCTGCCACCGAAAGTCCTACTGAACCAAATATTATTGAAAGCCCTTCAGGTTTTAGCTTTCGCGAATAGTGTGAAGGCATTAAGGGCTATTTTGGATAATAAATTCAATGCCACTGGCCCTGTCACCAGGGATCTTCAAACAACTGCTTTACTAGTCACTTCACTAGATTTACAAACGTCATATACAGGGTGTTTCATAATTGGTGCACCTAGCTCAAGGGTTTGATAGCTGAGGTGGAGACAAGCAAAAAATTATAAGTTGAATGGGGGATAAGACGCGTCGTTTCGGCGGCAGGGGGGGTTTAAGACTTTTAGTACTTCTTCCACTTTACACCCTGTAACTATCTTGGTATACACCCTATCTACTGACGATAGAAATCGGGCCTAATTTTATGCAATTCTACGCAAAATTAGCAAAATTAATGAAATAATGCATCATAGAAACGGGAATAACACTCAAAAACGGTTGCATTTAGGCAGATACATGTGCTAAGTCAAATTAAAGGTAACATTCCGGGGTTTCTAACTTGTAATAAGACTGTATAGTTATCATGCATTTTGGCGGGAAAATCGTTAAAATTTGAAAAAATTAGGAATTTTTTTCCAATTTTTTGACTTTCTACTTTTGACGTCCTACTACTTCCGACAGAAGGTGACAGAAAGGCTGATTTGGCATTCATTGGAAAGCTTAGACGGTTTGCTATCATCTGAGATGAATCCCACCTTGATAGGGTGTATATCAAGATAGTTACAGGGTGTAAAATGGAAGAAGTACTAAAAATCTTATACCCCCCTACTGCCGAAACGACGCGTCTTATCCCCTCTTCACCTTATAATTTTTTGCTTGTCTCCACCTCAGCATTAAACCCTTGAGCTAGGTGCACCAATTATGAAACACCCTGTATATCCCTAAAAAGATCGCAATTGTGTTGCCTGTCGATTTTATGACCATTATATGTTTTGTTTGCTTTTCAAGGCTTTCAAAAAGCTGTTGAATTTATACAACATTATATTGTGGAAAACAACTTACATAATCAGTTGTTGGCAATCTAGATTTCGATTAAAACGTAGTTGTGAAACCACTCTACTTCAGAAGACAATAGATATTGGCCAAACACTCGATAAAAATGAAATTTCTATCTTAACACTCCTAGATTTCTCCAAGACTTTTGCCATAAAACCCTACTCGGAAAATTATCTAGCAGCTTTTATTGCTAAAAGTGCAATTTTTTTGTTTGTGCCTTTTTTAAATCCATGCTTCTTCATGTCTAAATGTTTTCTCTGACTTATTTATAGCGAGGTTTTTCAGGGATCCATTCTGGGTCCGCCTGCCTTTTAGTATAGACATCATTCACTTGCCTGAGGTAGTACGCAATGGTGATATTCACAGCTATGCAGACAACGTACAGGTCTACTTAAGCCGTCTAATTGGCATGATTGAAGGTTGAGGTTCACAGATGAATAGCGATTTGAATAGAATTTTCAACTGGTCCTTGCAGAAGAACCTAAAACGAAGCCCCGAAAAATTAAAATGCATTCTCCAACAACTGATTGTTCTATGTTACCTATAATACTATTGAATGGCACTGCTATTATTCCTTATGAGAATAAAGTCCGTAATTTTGATATTGTACTCAATTCAAAGATGTTAGGCTGCGATCAGATATAAAATAATCTCACTAAAGATCTCAAGGTTTCGCTACACAAGTTAGTTAATGTAAGTCTTGTTATCGATGAGGTAAACACTACCCACAATTTTTGATAAATGTAGGTATTCAGAGATTTCACTAATAAAGGAATTTAGTAGTATGTAGTACTCCTGTAAGTAGTTTTAAGACATACTACATAGCATAAATAGGTTGAGACTCAGAATAAGATATTTTTTTGCCTCTTTATCTTAAACTAAAATGCTCTCAATCTAATCCTAATCTAGTATAACAGTTAGTTCCTTACAAAAGCTGTTCAAATTCTTTAAATAAAAGCTCTCTCAAATGTATGATAAGTCTAATAATAAAAAGAATTTGAATTAAACTACAGCAAACATTTTTTTTACATTAGTAAAGTCAATAAAGATTAACATTTAAAGTTTTCTTACTACCTTTGAGTCGCTCACGGCTACCGTTGGCATTTCGTAAATAGTCCTCAAACTGCAACTGATAGACTGGAGAATACACAAATTTAACACCATTTTATACTTTCGATCTTCATTAAACTCATTCCAAATAAAGGAAATTTCACACAAATTCACATACACTTAATTAATGATAATTTTTACGAAGCAATATTGTAGCAATATGAAACTCAAGAATAAATTTCTTGCGCGTGGGAACTAATAGTGAAAGTTTGCTTTACTGGAGCGAGCTCGGCATGCCAAAATACGTGCGCATTTATTTCGCATCGGCTTCACTTGAATAAAACAAGTTTCCTCTTCATGTATTAACGTTGAAATTAGCCCTTTAGTCTAATTCACCAATTTTCGGAACTGATTTCATGAAATATTTATGAAGAGGAAAAGATAATTGCCTCACCTCAAGACAAATATTACTACAAGTCTAAAGAAATATGGTGGTGTATGCCTGGATTGGTAAATAAATTAAATTACACACATAGGACAATAACATGATTAGGGTATCAAGAGCCACTGTAATAACTTTATGGATAAGGAGGTGTAATTTTTAAGGTTTATATGGCTTTCTAAATCGTATATAAATAGTTAGTTCAAACATTCTCTGGAAATTTGAAGGAACAGGCATCTTAGAAGATTCTCTTTCTGGTTCACAAATTACATTATTTGTCCTTTTTAATAGGTTCATGGTTTGGAAACTAAATGATTGTCTCAGGTGAAAA
Source organism: Dioctria rufipes (assembly GCA_963924295.1). Classification (NCBI taxonomy): domain Eukaryota; kingdom Metazoa; phylum Arthropoda; class Insecta; order Diptera; family Asilidae; genus Dioctria; species Dioctria rufipes. Next base: position 106,528,041 of record OZ002740.1, read on the forward strand.
TTCGCTTTGGATATTATAGTACTCAAGAAGAAGACATAATTTTGTGGACAATGTGATGACTTTTCTAACTGTATGCGTAGTAGTAAAATATTCAAACTACTAACTCACTGATCTATTACGGACTGGGCTATATCAGTAATAAAATACTAACGATAGTCGACAAATGTCTTAACAAATAATTTACAGTAGATTTAGTCCGTTTATTTTGAAAGTGGTGCAAGCTAGTCTGGATATATTATTTCTATTTTCTTCAGAATTCTTTAGTAAACATGATTGGTTAATAAATTTACACTATCTTTAATTTCAAAGCACAGAAAAGTTCACTGTTATATCCTCTAAATATTTTTTAATTTTTTTTTTTTTAATGAATTTAAACTAAATTATTTCAATATTTCGTCGTAAAACAAAATGGGCTTACACCACTTTCAAAATAAGCGGCTCATTTATAGTTTTATTATTAAGAAGATGCCGAGGAAATGCAAGATATGTACTACCTACGTATGTTTTTTTTAACAAAGGAACAAAATATCAAGCATGGAGAAAAAGTGGCCTAATATACTGTCGGATTCGTGCGCCATATAACCTCTTGCATAAAAAAAAACGTAACTTTGTAACACATTGACTCATCTCGTATACACTATACAATTTTAGCACATTCTAAATTTTTAGATGGAAATCTGGAAAATTCATTTGTTATGATTAGTGCTTTCGTAGTGGAAATCGAATTATTGGAGATCATGTAGCAGAGCTTTAGCGGCAATGATAATTCTTAGCATTTAGTAATACATGGTTTTGAGCCATCTGCTCCGTCTGCGGGGTGAAGTATATTTTCTATGGTAACTTTCGTTTCCTCTGCAGATGTGTCTTGGATGCTGTAATTGGGCTTATTTTTGGCTCCAACGTCACCAAAATAATTGTAAGATCTATGTCGGATCTTTCCTCCAATCATATACATAGTTAGTATAACTACAGCGAGGTGGTCCTTTTAGGCGCCTCTTACTACAACTAGTAGGCAGTATTCTAACCGGAAAGGGGAATTCAACATTAACTTGAAATAAAAGAACAATTAAAGAGATAATACACCTGCAGGTCTAAAACACATTATGATCATTATATATTGTAACAACTTATGAAATCAATATATTTCTATGAAAATCGTGGCGGTTGACCAATTGGAAAAATAATCTACAGTATAATATACATAAATATAAATACTGCAATACTCGACAATTTAATAAATTCTTAACTACTATATACATATACAAAAATTATGATTAAATTATGATCTCAATCATAGGTATCTAATCTAACTAATAAGGCTTAAAATCGTCTCGCAGAGGAATTACTACTCCAGAATAACAATAAATCACATCGCTCTCCTTCGTTATTTTTTCTATATTAATTAATGTTCTACTTAAATTTTTACATAGATATCATTGTCTTTAAATACTGCTTAAACGCTATTGACTTTGTCGGGAGTTACAGTAGTAATCGATAACCAAGAGACTTGATTTTGAGCTAAATATTATATCATCGCTCCAACGTACACAATGTGGCACTCCCAATTACGTTGTTTTTCTTAAAGCATAGCTTGTGACATCATATTTTTATTTTAAGTATCCACACGCCGGTTGAACTTCCATGCTTACGCAATTAAGTTGGTATTAGGCAGGCAACAAAAAACAAAAAACGTAAACATAACTTCAACTGGTTATCAAGATTTTTTTGCTTATAAAATATTGTCTCAAGTTATTTTCAGCGATTTGTTTTCATTTGCAAAAGCAACATGCTAATAAGTGCTCTTATTTGGACTTTTAAAGTAATTAAAGGTTCGAGAAAAAATCTAGAGATTTTTTTGTCGGCTAGGCTAAGGTTTCAATAATTTATAATAAATAAATATGTAAAATTCATGTTACTTATTTTTTTTATAAATGTCTTGGAGTACAAAGGCGTTTAAGATTTAGGAATTTACTTTAATTGTATTAGCACAAAAAATAGATGTTTGTAATTATCAAAAATTGCTGTCAGTGCTAATCTTAACAAAATCAAAGATATTTAAAATAAGAGCAGAGTATACAAATTTTGTATGGAAGGTAGTACATTACGGAATGGGCTACAACATGAGAAATGATGGATACACCGAGTGATTCATATTTTCTTGCATTTGCTCTGTTGAGAACGATTAAATGTATACAAAACTGCTCTTAAAGTATCATTTACACTTGGCACGCTCTAAAATACGTTGTGGTCCAATCCGCAATGCACAACCTATTTCACAATCTGTATAATCTGCTTTGGTATACCATACTATATCTGGTTTTTGTGCCATCTATACTATTACTTATTTAATCACACACAAGATCAAATAAGAGAGTTGTAAGATATAAAATAACGAAGGAATTGAACTTACATTCTCTACCTTCTGGTTTCCTACTTGTCAGCTCTAGCAGAGAATAAAATAACTAATTGCAAACTGAACGCTTAGTGAGCGACTATAGAAGACCACATTAAAGAGGTGATAGATATTTGTTTTTGGGATAAGTACAATGAACCCCTTCGACTTAGTGGGGCATATGTGTACCTGGGACAATTTTGTCTTAATTGCTTTTAAATAGCAAAATTATATAGATACTCGGGTACCGTGTATATCAAGTTTTATTACTAATATCACTAATTGATGCTTTCATCATCAATACAACAGGAAGGTTTTAGATAATCTTGACGATATGTAGGTTAATAGGGTCGAGAGAATCTGGAAGATTGCAGTTGCGCACCCTGCCAATCAGCTTTCACGAACAAAAGTACCCTGAATGCAGAAAGCAGTTAGAGCTGTGTGAATTTTTTCATCAATAGAGGTCTGGTTATTTTTGAAAAAAATATTCATACAAATTTGTTGTCTGCGTTACATATCATTATCACGTAAAATTTTTCCACCGAAGATTTTTTTCTCCTTAAATGCAAACATATTCGCGTTGGTATTTTCATAATATTTCAGGATTTTGTCATTTGTAAAAATATCAGTTGGCTTTTAATAATATAAAAAACAAAATAGACAAAAATTGCTTTTATTCACTTTCCTCTAGCAGGCTATTGAAATAAAACAAAATTTAGTCGATTTATGTAAATCACTGGGAAAATTTATCACATGATGATTTCAGTCCTTTCACAATAGAACCAGAAAAATGTTGGTACAACTTTTGACATTTTTATGTTGCAAAAGCAATGTTAAATGTGATGATTTTCTACCAATGGTTAATGTACATTTACATACATTTTTAACAGTTTTTTATATCCACGTCAATTGACTGACAATCTCCTCTGTTCCAGATCAATACAAAAGAACGCAACTAGTAATAAAAGGGAGATTACTTGAAATTACTGTACATAAATCAAATTGATAGATATTAGATTGTAGTCAATGAATATTTAACTGGTCAATTTATTGAAATTTAAAATTTCAATCGCAAAATATTGCTCGCTCGAAATTTGGTGACACTACGAATAATTGTATGTATTAACACAAATTCACACTTGCACTCTCGTTTGTTTTATCGAAAACTTTGAATACTATTATCCAGATTTTTCACTTTTTACAACTTCTTTCACATTTTAGTAATATTATATAAAATTATTGTATACAAAAAACTATATAAAGCAAACAGTTTTAAAGCAACATTTTCCCACTTAAAATTATAAAAAATAATTTGTAATTGTTTTTTTAGATCCGACATACTAAAGTCGACACACTAAAGTCCACATTTTTTAATTGATAAATTCCAAATCCGTTAGACGAGCTTCGCGGACGTTTCTTATTGTACAGCAAGAATTCTTTCAGACGACTGAAAAGCGGAACTTAAGAGCTAACTATGTACATCTAAAAGATTTACTGCAAGCATAAAAGAACATGAAACTCTTGATTCAAGGCAGCATCAGAAGCTGGAGAGAACGGAGGTAGCTAAAAATATTGGAGCTGAATCAGTGACCGATAAAAGCATTGGCGTCGAGCACTTGCAAAAGAATTGTAATTGGTTACGTGTGGAAAGTTTTAGCATGAATACTCTTCAGATTATTACAGTAATTTTTGTCTACTTAATGTAGGATAGTTGCCAAATAAAGTCAAAATCAAATTTTGAGAAATTTTTAAGTTTTAAACTATTAGAAAAAGAAGAGAAAAACTCGATATTGTGCTTCTGATTAGAAGAAAAGCATTAAGGAACATTCGTCTGTATTTTAATTATTCGAAAATAGCTTTAACTCTGAATTTAAATTTTTTGAGGAATGTAATTTCACAATACATAAATATGAATATTGACAGCAATTCAATTTTAATTTGAAAACTTCATATGTAATGAGAGTTTGGTGAAAAAGTCATTACGTATAAAAAGGTAAAAAAATTACATTCGTTGTTTAGTTCTCTTATGCACTTTATTCTAAAGAACAAATCACATTCAGAGCTTCAAGCAACATGGTATAAATTTCAATTATAAATTACATGAATGGCATAGAAGTAATCACATTCAGCACTTTACATTTTGTTGCCACATTTTATAAATATTGCAAGTGGATGAAAATTAACATAAAATGAATTATTAGTACCTTTTCAGTGTGTCAATAATTAATTGAAAAATAAATATAAAAATAATATCCAAATACCTTGTTTTTTTAAAGAATTCCTTTGTGTTCTATTTTATACTCTGCCCAACAGATATCGAATAACAAGCTATTTTTCTTTTTTGGATAACAGTGGGGCGTAAATATAGTAATGTAGCGCATTCCATATCAAATATGCAACATGTGTTACACACAAATTATATACGTAAAGTGTTTGGGAAAATAAAAATACTAATTAAAAATTTTCCCTATACAATGCGTATTTCATGAGTTATGGCATTTTCACAAAAATTCTGTTCTGGTCTTCTTTAAAAATTCATATATGCATATTTTTCTATGCATGCTAGGAGAGTGCAATATGGTTCATTTGAAAGGTAGGATTTCAAGTTATCTAAGAAAAATAGCATCTTATAACATCTTATCCTTTATCCTTGAATATCCTGGAGGACGTACATTTGCTTTTATTCGTTATTTTTTTATTTTTACCTTATACTATCCACTAAAGCATATTAGAATTTTAACTTGAGATCTCAACGGGATGAAGGAGTAAAAAAACAAGAAGGTTTCATCAACATACATCTATAAATACCTACAAATAAAATAAATTGATTTCTAATTTTATTTCTTTCTTTTCCAATCCTCAATACATAGCAGGTGGTATAAGCAATATCCAACAGTATAAGCCTTATTACCACAACAATAATAAGGTCTCGTCATCACACGACTGTGCTAAATACCACTGGGGGGGGGGGGGGGTCATGATTGATTGAGTTATTTGAAAAAAAAAAAATTATTTATAAATTCAACTTCAAAAAAAAAATTTTATTCCAAAACTTTAAAAAATCAAAATTTATTTCAATGAATATTATCGTATGCATGTGATTTATGTGTATAGGTTTTTCTCAGAATTTGAGTTTGGGACCCCACCAGGTAATCCAAAACCCTCGAGAAACACATCCCAAGCCACGAAACAGACTCCCTCACTACCACATCAGAGCCCTAACTTAGTCCTAACTCCTAACATTCTAACATTTTTGCAGAGTTCTTATGTAAAACCACTGACATGTATAATATGGACTGACTACGTCCATAGAAATACACTGCAGAAAGTGGGCTCACTTCTATGTATATAGTGTTCTCTTTCGCTGTAAGCACCAAGATTAATTGAGAGAGAATTGTAAACAACAAATAAATCAGTGGTTTTGTCGAAATAAATGTTTTTAAATTAATTATCTGGGTTGATTAGTGATAAAAAGTGTTTTAACAAAGACAATATAATCATAGATACTCAACAGAAATTCCAAAGGTTTTATTGAAATACTTTTCAAGCTCCCGGTAATGGGTTTTTCAATGTTGGCACCGACGTTAAGAACTATTTTTGACACAAGAAATTGTACTTACATGAAATAGCATATCGAGCAGTCCATATTATATATGCCAGTATATAAAACTGAGAATTTGGTTTGAATGACTCCCGCAATTTGCATCCTAAACTACAATTCTATTAAAAAAATGACTTTTTGTAAAAAAGTATAATAAAAATGACACATCTTCGACACCGCTTAATGCGATTTCGATGAAACTTTCAGAATTAGTTAGGTATTAAAAAATATTGGATCCCTATTTTTTTGTTTAGTCTGCCGACCTCAGGTTTTGGATACAGGGTGACTCAAATTTTAATGTTTTCACTGTGGACGTGTTATTTAATTTGCTGATTACTTGGGATCGGCTTATTCGATTCTTTTGTGCGATATGTCAAATTAAAGGTATTAAATTGAGCTTTGAAAAGATATTCAAAAAAGATAAAAAAAATAAAACATATTGAAAAAAAAACATAATTTTTATTAATTTTTGATTTTTGACCCCCTCCGGAAGAGAAAGCCCCATTTAAAAAATATATAATATAATAATATTTTTTTTTAAATGCCCTAATATTAATACAGATCGTATCAAAAATTTGCGGATGTTCAGCTCTTAGTTTAGGAGAAACAATTTTTTGTGTGAGCGTCTCTGCAAAATTCCCAATGAAAATTTTAGAATTTACTCCACAAAAATGATTTTTTTTTAATATTCAATGAGAAATATGTGTTTAAAAATATTATAAGAATAGTTCTGTGTTATTATTTCATAAATTTTATAATTTTACTTTTACTACAAAACGAGTATTCTCTGACACTAACACTACTGACATTTACAGATATTGAAATGTGGTACTTTTGAGTACCTGGTATTGCCTTGACCCGATTATATTTATTTTTCATCCATTTTTTGTATTGACCAATCAGAAAGTATTATTTTTCCAGAGATTTAAATTTTACCTATCTAGCAGGCCAACTTATATCAACATCCTTTTATTATTTGTATTTATGACTCAGTCATAAAACATTCTCAGTTTTTCACAAAATATTATCTTCTCGTTCTTACTTCAAATAGGGACATATTACTATCCCACTGTCTTCAGTTTTAAGTACAAATTGCAATACATGTAAATGCTGGTAGGTAAATATGTCTCTTTGAAAATATTGATTTCAAAATGTAGTACGTGTATGTAGTGTATGTAGTACGTAATGATTCTAGGAATTAAGCTGGTGGTCATAAATGAAATGGCAGGCGCGAGGGCAATCTCAACCGTTTCGAAGTTACAGGGTGATTCAGAAAATAGGCATTTTACAAAACACATCGTAACTTCCTTGTTGTACAACCTATTAGCTCAGATGATAGTAAACAGTCCAAGCTTCCAACCATTTCCAAACCACCACTTCACCCCCTCATGTCGCTAGTTATAAGGACCTCAAAGTAAAAATATTAGAAAAAAAAATCATACTTTTTTTAAATGTTTATGGTTTCCCCCCAAAATGCTTGATAACCGTTGCAAGAATGGGAAATCTTCCAGAACGAAATTGCCGTAAGTACGTCAAATGACAATTTAATACAATTGTAATATTTTTAGTTTACTGCTATTGTTAAAAATTGTGCGAATAATAAGAGTAACATTTGAAAAATCTCGTACCTCATTAATTAATTTTACATTACGAATTCCATTCAAACAAACGTCTTCCTCAGCTATGAAAAAGCTTCTCTACGGTGCCTGCGTTAAGTTGGAAGTTGCCCAACTTTCTTGCGGTGGTGGCAGTAACCGCGTTCGCTCTGTGAGAAATAATTTATGCAAATTCATGTGCGCTAGAGTGATCAAGTTCGCTTAGAAGGCGAATTTATTACACATCGAAGGGACATCGTACCATGAAATAACGGTATTTTTCAGTTTAGAAATTATAGAACGGGAGGATAATCCAATTCCTATCCGAGAATAATCCCGCGCTTGCTCTGGACGTAAGCACCAACTCGTGTAAAATCGCGTTTTTTGCTTGTGTGACATTACTTTAGATTTTCGGGATGTCGAAATAAAGCAGTATTGCAGTATTATATAAAAAAAAAAAAAAAACATTGAATAAACAATATAATGAAGAAAATTAATTTAATTTTGCTTTTGTAACATAATATTTAAAAAAATTATTTGAGTAGAGAAAAATTTCAAATAAGTGAAATATCGTTGCCATGGAAACGTATTACTCTTTGATGATGTGTGCTGTCATCTGTATGCGGTTCGGATTAATCCTCGAATAGAAATTATATCCCAGGCAAATCTCGGATAAAATATTACACCGGTGTAATACGATGGATTAAATCTTGAGTAATCTTGGTTGGTGTTTGTGCGTTAAGTACGGATTATTCTGGTTAGTGTTTGCGGCCCTAAATATCAAATTTAGAAAAGTACAGTAAATTTCACATGTAAACACATTATCTGTATGAAGTGGCAAACGAAACAAACTTTGTCCAAATACACGCATTGCCACATTATAGTATCGTGTAGAATATGAATGATATGTTACGTAGAATGTAGACACAATGCGGCACACTTACTTTTGTTTATGTGGCAAGTGGACGCATCGTCTGAAGCCAAATTAATAATATGCAGAGCCTCCATTTTGCTTTATAACCTCAAAAATTCATCGTTGCATAGATTAATGATGGTTTTTTTTTCGCTGCATTTCTATTCTACTTTTAACGCAGTTTTTAGTTCCTGTATATTGGAAAACTGGCGTCCTTTGGCGTAAGTTCGACTCGCATTTATCCCCCAAAGACTGCAAGACATTGCAGGGTATTAACATTTATTTCTTGCAGCCACTCAATTACATTTTTCGATATGTGGATGCGAATATTTTCCCGTTGAAAAATATGTCATAAACGTATAATTTTTCAACCCGTTCAATCTTACATCTTGCAAAAGCTCCTTTTACTTTTCTGAGGTCATTCTTTGAGGAACCCATTAAAGCATCGTTTTACCACTTGATCAAAATCCAGCGCAGATCAATACATTACCACCTCCGAAATTACGACTCATCATTATTTTTTCTTGTCGTGCCAATATGACTGAAATTCATCGGGTCCATCTAGATTAAATTTCTTTTCGTTAGTGAAAAGAACTTTATCCCATTTAGTGACCCATGCCATAACGTTTTCAGCTAACCTTTTTGTGAGCTGCCATTAACACATTGTGTACCCTTATTGTTTATAAGAAAATTTCCTCTGATACCGACTGAATAATCAAATACAGGGTGTCCCGCTTTCCGAGGGACCCAGGCATGACATCACCACCATCACGGAAGAGCCCGTCCAACCAGCGACGGGAAATTATCCTATTGTAACAGACACTACCCATCAAGATGAGTTCTTTCAGCCAGCGCCTGGAAGCTCGGAAGCACACGCGACCTCACCTAATTACACAGGCCACCGTATTCAACTATCAGATGACGAAGAGCAACGTCAACGCAGCGTTAGATTTCTTTTAAATCACTCGCACAGACTAAGATTTTGGTGATGGAATGTTGTGGCGGGGTTGGCTTAGCGTCGATAATTACCTTTAGCGTAACGCCGGTGCGCTCCTAAAATGCTCGCGATTGGCAGGTTTCGACATTTGTAAGTTTGTACAACGAGTTTACCAGGCTACCTTGCGTGTTGTGGGAGAGGTAAGTTTTAGATAACTTAGCAATCCAAAAAAAATGAAGTTTTTGTTTTTATCTTAAAAATTTTTGTTCCAAGCTTCTTGAAATTAGACAGTTGATTTTGTTTCAAAATAGGAGATTTATTCTGTCAACTTACTACTAAAGTAATATTATAAAGAGATTAAAGAAAATATATTAAAAAAGCAATCATATAAGCACTAGTCTCTATTATCACCAATAGCCTAATCATAATTTGTTTTCTTCCTATTTAGAAAAAGAGGACTGAAGAAACATCACAGGCCTCCGAGGAAACGATAAGCCGAATAACGGTAGACATCCTAATTAAGGTGTGTATCATCTGTCGCACGCCAACTGCAATACATCAACCGATAATTTACGGTAAATTGGATAAGACGACACCCCTCAAGTTCCGCAGCGCCTATCCGCATAGCCGTTAAGGCCAATACCGAAACAGCATATTAAGCATTACCATAGAGTAAAGAAATCTATAGAGACTGAAAAGGTATGACGGAAATTCTCATAGATTTTGTCCACAAGAGCCGAATCTAACAGCGCTGCATTTTTGAAACTATACTAAAGTAAATGTATATTTGCTTATCATGATTACTGCCATCTGTCTGCCAATCTATATATTGATAGGGAACCAATAAATTAAATTAAATAAATAACTACTGCGTTATTATTGGAAAAAGGGACCTCTGAAATAAAAGAATCTCCTTAAATTCCTTCACTGAGGCGAGAAAGTAGCATGAGAATGCCCAAGGACACATTATGTAGTGCCGATGAGTTTTAAGTTTTGCTGCATGGAATTTGCATGGCGTAGGTAGTTCAAAATTGTGTAGCCTCCTCAGTATTCTAAGCGATTAGTGAAAGAGTGAATGGGTGAGTAAAGTTTGAATTAGTTTGAGAAAGGTCTAGGTAATCCTAAACTGACTACACGGTAGCATAATTGGATTACCTGTTGACCGAAGTAAGGTAAATTAGGCCTAGTATGAGCGAGTGCGTTTCCTCCGGGTGACCATGAATTACATTATGGTCTAGGAGGGGCTTTTAGGTTTTACTCACTGAGACCTGTTCTCACTTGTACCTTTTTATATTCTAATTACAGATCGCGATGGTGTGCGGGGACGCGCCGAAGGTCATTAATGGATATTCATCCGCCGACATAATTTTACTGGTCTTGTCTGCTTTTTCTTGTGAATAAAGTAATTGTCAACGTTTAACGTGTTTTTTGTATTACTGTAGCAAGTCCAGTTTAATATTATTATTTTAAAATATAAATCCAAAAAGAAAGTTACGTTTTATAATTTCGAATAAAAATCATAAATTTAAAAAGTATAGAAAATTTATGAAAATTCGGTAATAAGAATCATAATGCTACATTCCAATCAATCCTCCCATAACTTTTTCTGTATGATTTCTTGGTTAGAAAAAATGAAAATAATTGTTATTTGATTTTGTTACTTTGACGTCCTATAAATGTTAACAAAATGGGGATGGAGACTTTGAGAGGTGATTGAACATTTATTGGAAATTTTACGAATGACAGTTATCTTCACAGAATGCGCAACAAAAGTTACAGGAGGTTAATGGAGAAAGTAACTAAAGTCAAAAAACCCCGCTTCTACTGCCCAAACGAAGCATCAAACCGCAATTTTCTCAATATCAATTTCCATACTCTATGGTAAAATTTAATTTTACTTAAACATTTTATTGCAAATGCATTATCAAATATATTGGTGTTTTATACGGGCTGTGAAAGGATACATATTTAACATTAAAAATGTCGAAAAAGCTGTGAAATTTTTCGAAACTGTTTTTGGAACTGTGTAGCTGATTCAGCTTTATGAGTATAATATTATCATTGTGTAATTTTTTCAACTTATTTAAAGTACGGATGGCTGATGCTTGTATAGCGAGTTTTGTTTCAAATTTTTGAAAGTTATTTGGTTCTACTCTTCTCTGTATTCTTTGTTGAATTCTAAACACATTTTCGTAATTTTGTTTGCATCAGCATCATACAATGTTTTAATTATATCAAAAGTGTCCAGATCAAATTTAATTATTGTATTTCGCACAGATTTGACTAAATGAATGGAATCATGTGGAATGGTAGATGATCCTTAATAACTTCAAGCATCTGTCTGTCGCAGAAGTTTTTATCGAAAACGACGTGACGTCGAAATTCGAAATTTGGCAGAATGTTAGGTCTTCATGACGGGCATATATTCCAACAGTCAAAGATTATGAAATATTATTTTTTAATTTTAATGGGGTGGGGGTTGGGCTCCCTATTATTTTTTTTTTTTTTTTTTTGTATCATGTGGGGTATCGGTAACTTTCAAGGATTCCAATTTTTTTTTTAGTAAATTGATTATAAGGATAAAGCCCAAAATGTTCGAAAAAATGCCATTTCCCCTGATCTTCTATGTTTCTAATGCTAAAATTTTGATATTATCATGGTTAGGTAGGTGAATTATTTCTAACAGGGAAACTGTCCAATTTTTCGTCAGCCGCATAGTTGCTGAAAAATAATGTTTTTTAAGTTATCTTTTAAGACAACTCTTAATAATAAGACCAATTCTTGTAAAATTATCTTGAGTGTTTGAATGTTATTGAGTTATCACAGGCAAATTTGGATCACATTTAAATATATTTGAATTCGGTCGATCGACTGTTCGTTGATAAATTTCTGGTACGGAAACCTGATTGTCAGAACCCAACTCGCCTTTAACCGATTTTTTTTATACAGTACTGGACGTCATATTGAATACGAGTTTCATCGAAAACGAGCACAGCATAAGAATCATTAGATCTTTCAAACGTCGGGCTTATTTGTTGTAATAAATAAGCGTTTAGCGTATCTAGGCACAATAAATTAAACATTAGACTTTACAAGTGTAATTTTGAGGGCTTTTAATACAATTAATGGACCAGCATGGCCTGTTTTTTCGGTCATAAGGTTTTCTTAGTAACATAATGAGATAAGTTTTTGGTTTACTTGAAACATGATTTTTAATCTATATCAGTCTTTTAATCTCTTAGTTTCTAATTAATCTTTCTCATGTACATCTGTACATATTTGTATTTTTTTTTAAATCATTCAGGCTTCCTTCATACGGAAATAACTAAGTACAAGTTGAACAAGATAACCGATTGATACCAAAATCAGTTTTATTTAAATGCTTTTGGCCAATAAAATATTGCCCTCCTTCCAAAGAGAGCCTTGTAATTTTACACCATTCATTGAATCTATAAGGCCACCAAATAAATTTCATTTACAGATCGCATTATGACGATAACTCACAATGCTTTAAAGCACATTTCTAATGATATTTTTCTTTCTCCATTACAAAATTAAGAAGTAATACATACATATTATGCACATGTAGGTCCATATGCAAGGGTGTTCAGTAAGTAGTGCAGTATATCTGAAGGTTTGTTAGTTCAGATCGAGGCAAGTAAAAATGTATATAAAGAAAATTGTGGTTTGATGCTTTGTTTGGGCAGTAGAGGGGCGGTCTTGTGTACTTAGATACTTTCTCCATTAACCTCGCGTAACTTTCTTGTTGCGCATTCTGTGGAGATAACTGTCATGTCTAATCACCTCTCCAAGTCTCCGTCTCCATTTGTCAGCAGTTATAGGATGTCAAAGCAAAAAAATTGAAAAAATTTGCAAATTTCTAAAAACAGTTTATTGCAGCATCAAATGAAAATATGGGAGAAAACAAATTTATCCATCATACAAACAAATCAAAAAAGTCTTAAACGAAATCATAAAGATAGCAATGAAAAATATGAAATCTACCATTACTCTATACTCAGAAGTCAAAAACCGCAACAATTTTTTTAGTATTGCTTGCTTTTGTAGTTCTCCGATGCAAGTCGATGCAGTACAGTTGCTGTCCAGTCATCACAAAAAAATCAAGGCACAAATATTTTCATTAGAAAGACAGGTTTAAATACATTTGCATGCACACATTCAAGCTTCGTATGAAGTTTTGTCTATAAACTAAAAAACTTTCAAAGTTCCACGCAAAGTTAACCTAATGACAAGTTAAGAAACAGTAGAACAAAATTGGAAAAATTCTGGTGTTTTTTAGAACGAAACAAGTAATTTCATATACTTCCGTCTTTTGCATGAATGGGTGAAAAGAACTTGGCTATGCATTATTGTAGTCCGATTGAGACAACGAGTTAAAAACAAAAATTGAGAGAACGTAGGATTACCCGAACGACAAAATCTTATTAAATCCCTCAAAATTCGTTCAAACTATTCATAATAATGTACATTAGGTCACACTACTTCCCATTTTTACGAAAAAGATAAATTTCGCTTTGGCCAAGATGCTGAAAGGAGATGTAAAGTTCCTCTCAAATAAAATTCTCATTTTCCCCAAAAATATCAGAGAATCCAGCATGAATTTCTCCTACTTAATCTCTTCACATCACAAGCACGTGCTGCTCAATTAAGGCAAGAACCCAATGAACGCGGCTGGCGTCGCGTCGCTTTGACAGTTCTCCGCGGCAGACGCGTGTAGGATTTGAGCATGGCCACTGACTTATAACAATGGACTAAGCGATTTGCTATTTCATGTGGCACAAAAAATATTGTGTTTCTGTATATCACCGTTAGAGCACCCTTTAAAACGATTACATAAAAAACATGTAAAACTCAACCAATCAGATGAAATTTTACACCCGAAAATCGAATTAAATTAAAAAAATGTATTTTCTTGTGTCCAAGTGATATTTTAATCGTTTATAAGGAATTAAACTCATTCCTATTTAAATTTTCAAAATTTATTCTTAACTGAATCCTGCTTGTGGGCAAGAGAGACGGAGCATGGTAAACACTATCTTTACCTTATTCCTTCTGAAGTGATTGCATCTGTAGCCAACATAAAAACATCAAATGGTATAAGCAAATGTCCCCGAATGCAATATTTTTTGTTGGTAGCTCCAACTCTGCCACAGGGCGAAAGAGAGAACTATAAAACTTGTGCCATGCTTTCCTATAGGAAAATGGTAATACGCTCAGTCCATTGTTATAAGTCAGTGAGCATGGCCCAATGGACGCGTCGCGTTGGTACTCTTAAGATTTATTTATAAAAAGAAAAAGTGATAGAAAAGCTTGAATTATTATTTAAAAGTGAAATAATGGATATATCAGAGTTATTAGATGTGGCAGCTCTTGCGTTTGTAGCATACCAAGCATATAAACAGTTTAAAATCATCCCAAAGAACTGTCAAAGCGTCTGCCGCGCACTAAAAGTAGAACATTGCTCTACTTTCGCGTCGAATCCGGCAAGCGCGGCAGCCATTTGGCCAGCACGAACTTAAACACGTATATTCTATTGAACTGTCAAAGCGACGCGACGCCTGCCGCGTTCATTGGGTTTTACCTTTAGCATTGAAATTACACTAACAAACATTGGCCATGCTATAAAAACCATTAGCCGATTCTCTCAATTTTTCAGCAAAAACCGGTTTTCACAAAAGCGCGGGAACATTTTATGAGAGTAAAACGTGAAAACTCCGCCTCTTCTCATTTATTTACGAAAATGAAACATTTGCCATTCTGTTTCGTTGCATTCAATTTGCGCTTTCACATTTTTTATCTTATCTTTATTCATAAAAGATTTAAAGAGTTTGATTTTTTTCCGATTTTTTTTCATTCTTTCTTCCTTTTCTTGCCGTGTGCATTTTAAATGTTAAACACTCGGAAATCTCGCCTGCTTCCTAACTTGTCATTACGTTAACTTTGGTTCCATGTCAGACTACATGCAAGTGCATAGGGAAACAATATAAAGATTGGCAACCAGATAGCGGTAATCATGATAAGCAAATACATTTGATTTAATATAGCTTCAAAAAGCGGCGCTGTTAGATTCGGCTCTTGTGGACAAAATCTATGAGAATTTCCGCCATACATTTTCAGTCTCTATCAATTCTGATACCGAAGCAACTTACAAGCATTATACGTCAAGTACCACACTGAAGCAATATACAAGTAACGTCAGAACATCCGTATAAGTACATCTAACCTACGTTTTATTTGATCCTACACATATTGTCTAATTTCGGTATGACCTGAATAGGTTATGAGCTAATAATTCTTTAACAGCTACAGTTAGCACATAGGTATAATAAGTCAAATTACGTTAAGCACTTTTTTCTAAGAAAAGAGATAAAAGTCAATAAAAAGGTAAGACAATCCTAAATTCTTAGTTTAGACCATCATAACTATTGACGGGAGTACGAGGCTAGTCGAGCAGTCGTTGGAAAGGACATGAAGTTCTGTCTGCATACAATGACCTTTTTAAGATACAAGGTATTTTGTAAAAGGCTACCATATTTTCTTAATCACCCTGTAACTCCGAAACGATTGAGATGCCCTTGTCATACAATTTTTGTTTGACTAGGTGCCTACTATCACCTCCTGTCTTATGGACGACCATGGATGAAACACCCTGTATAAGAGGTACTACACGTATATATTGTCTTGGGAAGAATGTTCACGTTTGCGCTGCTGTAATTCGTTACACATCAGACTTACAAAAAAGTGTTTATACGATTATACAAAAAATGTAGGGAATTTAGTCTTCTGTTCGCCCATTTTCTCGTAGAATCAAGCGTTGAGGAATCATTTTGAGAGAAAAAAAAAAAATCTTGTATCTGCGTTCAAAGGGTGAAAACTTGAATTATTCATCGAGGCCCGGAATTAAATAACATATATAAAAATCACAACTACTTCACCTTTTGTAGGGCAAAAAAAAACCTATTGACTAGACTAGTAATCTAGATAATTTATTTGTGGTAAAACAACCAAATAAGTGTATTCAAACAATTAAATTGAATTTTGATAAATATAATCAAGTAATTTTTATACAATAAAAAATTGATACAGTGTCATATATATATATATGTATATATATCTGAACCAAAATATTTATATCGACACTTTTTATCACCACTTCATTCGTTTCTAGAGTAAAGCTGGAAAACAGCTGATTTCTGGTGTTGCTGTAGAATTGCACTTGACAATTTTGATTTACACTTGCACCAAAGCAAACGATTTTTTAAGTGTACGTGAAAATTTATTTATTTTTTTAATAAAATCTCTGTGAGACAATTTCAGTCAGCTTTTCTAAAGTTTCTAAAGGTATCGATGACCATGATTGCCGCATTTGATTCTTCAGCTCAGTTACACTGTTAAACTGAGAAAAGTCTGACAAACATAATAGTAAAATGAGCAGAAGAGCTTGGATGAAATGAAATATTTAGATGTTCAGTGGTGTCAAAATTATTCAAAAAATTGTTACTTTTCTTAATAAGCTCAGCTATTTGTAATAAAATTTCCACCAGTGTATGTATGTAGTTTAGTGCATTTCGATTGCTGCGCCAGAGCAAAGAAACATGTAATAGAATGAACAGAAATTCGGAAGAGGTAAAAAAAGCATTTGTATTTCGAACGTTCGGAAATATACGTTATATATTATATATTTTTGCGCTTATTTTAAAAAATATCTAAATTGCATTACATGCTGCCAAATTTTTCTAGCAATACCAATTGATTTAAATTTTCATTAGCTTAATATGAGGCCAAAATATACTTATACGTATATTTATCAACTGTTTTTCCTATCAATAGCAAAATATCTAAATACGTATATACAAATGCATAAAGCAGGGAAAATAATGATAATGATTATTTCGTGACTTAAACTAGGGACGTGGGATGAACATGCACATAGCCCTATTAACAAAATGTTTGCTAGAAAATATTTAAAAAAAACTAAAATTTTTTAATTTCATAATAATCCATCAAACATCAACAAAATAATGAATTGAACTTTTCATCATGAAATGAAATTTCTTAATTATTTTAAAATGCCAAGAAAAGAGATACATAATGTACGTACAAACAGGTGGCAACTGACTTATTTAGTGGTTACGTTATAGCTACAGTTTATGGCAGAGGGCGTTGTTAACTTGCCAACCATGTCAATCCCACGTTAAATCTGCTTTATTAAAATCATGCAGCCGAATCATAAAACACACAAGCGCTAGTTGGATTTGTAAGCACCGTATATATGTGCATACTCAGACATTTTACTTTCACTAAACAAAACGTAGCAAATCTAAGAAGGAAAACAAACTTGCCCAAAACTCTACCTGTATTAGAATGAATTCGTGGAACAACTTCTCTATTTCAATATAAAGTAACGATTTTCTTTACAATTTCTTCGTCTTTTACTCAGCTATTTTATTCAGCTTGTTGCAAAAACCTTTTTGGTCATATCAAAAATAAAAGATAATTTTTCTTGTGCCAGTTATTAATGCTGTCTATACTCGCTGGCGGATTAAATATGTATTTTCTTACCAAGTGGGAGTAAAAATGTGTTGGATGCCATGATGACATTGAAATAGAGTCTTGTTTTTTTTTCCGTAACTTATACATGCAAATAATAAAATCTACTTCCAAGGCGTTTTAGAGCAGTGTCTTAAATGACAAAATCACCTTGAAATCAGTCAAAAGAAATAATTAAAACATAATATCAACACAATGAATCATGTGCTATTGCAAAAGTTCATTAGCATTTAATATGTTTGAAAACACTTATTTTATTTTAGCCTGTATAAGAATTTAAAAAAATATTAGGAATATTTGATTAAGATAATAATAATAATAAATAATAAAATATTGTATATTTCTGTCTGTATGTTGAATATTCGCATCATTACATGATCTAATTAGATTTGGCGATAACTAGTCCATTTTCATTTCCCTAAGCAAATTCCGAACAAGATGTTAGTTAGGTTCAACCGGTCAAATTGAAACAGAAAGCAAACAGATACGCTTTAGTTTTGAAGACAGCGAACGAGCTTTGACCACAAAACAACGTGAATTTTATTATAAATATTTAATTATGTACATATATAGTCTATTTTCAAGTCATGCGCAATATTAATTGGTAACTTTAGAATCACATCTTGACGAAAACTGACTGATTTTATCCTTGTTAATCTTGCTCTAGAATCTCATATTCAGCGCAACAAGGAACAGTAAACTGTACCCAGATTTCACTTAATTTAATACGTCTCATATATCTTTTACTCTTATATGATCAGATCAACTGAATTCGAGACAAATTACAAGATTACATCACTGCTAGTTCTAAATGATCGTGATACAAATCAAGAAATGAACGATTCTCTCTCAATTGAAATACACGGATAACATGTGCATGCCAACACCCAAATTTACCTACAAAAATCCAACCATAAGCTTTTTAATAAAAATTTCATACTAAAGAATAGTTTCAGCTAACCTGATTTTTAATCCGACAAAAGAGGGGCGTTACTGGTATTTCATGAGAAGGAATACTTTCATCGTTTGCATGCTACGTCCCACGTCTTCCAGTCTGAGGTTTTCGCTATATCAATGACGCTGTAGCTAGCTGCGGAAATGAGTTAGTATCAAGGTGAATCTCATCGCTGATCATGGTCAGATTCATTCTCATCCTTTCAACATGTCCCTCCTGTCTGGATGAAGAGGCACAATTCCATGCGCTTGTGCGGCCATCTCTAGGTGGACGATGGCTATTTTTGGAAACGAATTTAAGAGATTACCTTGCCAGTAATCGAATAAGTACACGAATCAGGACACTGCATTATGCCGCTTTGGCTTCTGTGCTTGTGACAAATTAGTACAAACAAAATAGAGAGTGGAAACTCTAAGGAACTTCTATTACCGTAGCGATATTGTTATTTTCGACACTGCTTTCATAGAAGATTTAAGTTCAGCATATAAAAGAATGCCTTTCCGTATCTGGAACTAAATACTAGATTACCATAGAATGAAATTAAGGATTTTTATCTTGATATATATGATTGCGAAGGTGTGTTGCGGTTGCGTTACCTTGAATTATTATCTGCAGCTTTCAATTTTTTTTAAATACATCATAATAAATGCTTTCGTCGAATGCTAAAAAAAAAAAGTATTAATCAGAGAATTGGCTAGCCGCCCAGAACGGCATAGAAGAAGAAATTGAAGTAAGAGTTACGACAAATTACGATGTGACGTCCCAACGACAATTGTTGTGTTCCAGGTTTTGCTCTAGATCGAATCAAAATTCACGTAAGCCAAAACGTTCATACATAATATTGACGCCTACATAAGTGATATCAGGGATAAAAAAAGGAAATTAATTATGGAAAACTAAATTTAAAGCATATTTTATGTGCGAGAAAGAAGTTCCCAAATAAGTTAATTGCTTCCTATATAATTTCAATTTCATGGATATGAAACCAAAAAAAACCTAAATGACATAGAAAATCAAGCAGTTCGCAGTTCCGCAGCTAAGTGAGTAATTGCATTCAGTAAGTTGCAGCGTAAGCCCATCTGTGTAGAGGCTCATGAATACAATGAATCTTTATGTTTTCAAGGATATGAAGTCCAACCAAAGAATTCATAATTCTTTCTTTATAAACTTTTAAAACAGATAATCTACAGTTGAATTATAAACTAGCTAATTGAGTAAGGGGTGGGGTATGCCTGTCTAGGAATTTTGAAAAAAATCGATTTTTGGATTTTTACGTTTTCTTAAAGTAAAGCATGTCAAGTTTATTTTCTCAAAATTTCGATTTGGTCAGACTAAAATTGACAAACAACAAAGTTCCATATTGCAAAACAAAAAGGCAAACAAAATCAATTTTACTTGAACCATCTGATTTGGCAGAAATATAGAATATGTAATTAAAAGTCTTAGAAAAGAATCTGCACCTAGGCTTGACGGAATCACTGCAAATGATCTTGTTTTTGCGGCTGATATAGTAAGTCCGACTACCAACCTTGTAAATGAAACCATCTCAACGGGGATTTATCCAAATATACTGAGCGAGACCGAAATACTGCCAATTTTTAAGGCTGGAGATAAAAAGGATGTGAGTAATTACAGACCAATTGCAAATTTCAGTTGTATTGAAAAAATATTGGAGAAGATAATTGAAAAACGGCTCAGGATTTTTATTAACAAAACTGAAGGATATGATCAGAAACAATTCGGTTTTCAGGAATACAGCGGAATAGTCAGCCACAACTGAGACAATGAATGTCATCAACAATTATAGGACTATATGTTGGAGCAATTTTTGTAGATCTTAGAAAAGCTTTTGATACAGTTGACTATGATCTTCTTCTGAAATTTCTGGATGAGGTTGGAATAAAGGGTGTAGCCAATAAACTGATGGAAATCTATTTAACCAATAGGAAATTGTTTACAAAAGTACAAAAAATACATAGTGTTCGGAAATACTCCGCACTGCTGTACCACAAAGCTCCATCGTGGAACCTAACCTCTATTTGCTATGCATAAACAACATGCAGAACGCAGGAATCAAAGCAGACTATCATATATATGCTGATGACACAAACATTATGTATGGGGCGAAAACAAAAGGAAGTCCTTCAAAGAACTATGAATGAGGATCTCATAAGATATAAGCAATGGACGGATGGACACAAACTTTTGCTGAACGAAGAAAAAACCAAATTCATAATATTTCGACAAGTCAATAAGGAAGGTATTCACCCACAGATAAAAATTGGACCCATGAGCTTGCAGAGTTAAGAAAATAAAATATCTTGGTCTTATCCTAGATGAGCAGTTAAGATGGAACACTCAAATAAAAAACAAAATTAATAAAATTATACCGATGTAGGGCGCTATCAAAAGAATGAATTTGATACTAAGTAACGAAACTGCAAATCTAGTATATAATGCTAATGTACTATCACACAAAAAATATAGCATACTTGTATGATCCCAATACTCCAACGATATAATTAATAGAACACAGCCAACTATGAATATATATACATATAATGTACCTTGGGAATTACTAAGTAGAACGAAGAAATTTAGTCCACAGCAAATAATCTTCGTGGAAAAAGCTAAATTTGTCTATAAGTTGAAGAACAAAAAAATTAAAACAAATGATGGAGAATAGAAAAGCTTTTAAGAACTTTTATTTTTAACGATTCTAAATCAAATCATAAATACAAGAGGAAAAAACAACCGCCTCGTCCGGGGTTTGAAACCGGGACCTTCCGCATTCCGGGCGACTGCTCTTACCGCTGAGCTAACCAGACAGATGATTTTCCCTCTTGTATTAAAGCAGTTTTCTCAATGGATGTGCGCTCGGCCTAAAATACGTTAAAAGATCAAAATCAGCATCCAGGCTTATTTGTGTACTGGCTTGAAAGTAAAAACTTATAAAGCTGTTTGGTAAAGTTCTTACTCGAAAATTGATAAGAGAAATTGTTGACGGCACTTTACCCCTCCGTTCAATTCCTTTCTTGATTTAACTAGAGAAAAATCGACAAATATAAACTTTGAAAGTCCCCAATTTTGAGTTATTTTACAAGATTTTACTTTCAAGGCAGAACGCGAACAAACCTTTTATTTGATTAAAAAAAAAAAAAAAAATTATATACATATGTACATATGTATGTATATGTGTAATATATTTTATTTATGAACTTATATATATTTATTTTAAACGTCAACACGTGGTTTTTGATAAAAAAAATAGTTCAATAAAAGAAAAAGCCGACTTAAAATTCCGAAATTTTAATTTTGTTGAGCCGTAACTTTAACGGAAAGGGGGAGGGGGAAATTTATAGAACATTGGAATGGTGCAACGATTATCTATTTAATAAATTTCAATCATCAACTTTCCGTCCGTAGTTACAGGGTGATCTATAAAACATACATACTATGTTATAATGTGTTGGGTTAACCCTCTAGAAAGTAATAGTCTAAAATCGTATGTTCATTTGAGGTGAGCAACATACTGAAAGTCTCACTACCTCACAAATCCCTAAACTAATTTTTTCCTTCTGTGTAAGGTAAATGTGTAAAACTATCGAATTAAAATTCAAAAGAAACTTAAATATATGATTAATATTAAATCTGGTATACCTACATCTTGGATCTGTTCGAAACAGAACCGAAGCATAGCAACCAATTCACTCAACTTATGCATCATTAAGAAGAGTAAAGTATGAAACGGGAAACACACTTAATTGCAGTAACAATGAGCTTGACCAGACAATGATGGTCCATCATTGTAATTGGGGAAGATCACGAAGAGCTAAGTTTCCTCATCCGCAACAGCAGTTCTTAGCTAATTGCAAATCGAGCATAGAGTTTTTCTGAATGAATTCTCATTTCATGAAGACGTTGCTATGTATGTTAATTAGGTTGATTTTTATCGCAATGTTTGAATATGAATAATAAATAAAATAATGTTTTTATTTTTTAAAATTGATTTCTAATTTGAGACCAAGAGAAATAAATTATAAGTAGGATATACAGGGTGTCCCGTACGTACCGCATTTCCTTCATACCACAGATTCCTCACTCAATTTCGAGAAATAAATTGTATGGGAGGAGAGCTGGAAAATGCACGTTGTGGTTGGTAGGGGGATTTTGTGATTTTGGGTGCTTTTTATCCTAATACCATGTAACTTTCTTGTTATACACCCTATGAAGGTGATTTGCATCTCCGGTGATAGTAAACCCTCTACCGTTTCCAACAAATGCCCAACCATTCTCTATTCCCTTTCCGCCGGCAATTATAGGATGTCAAAGTCAAAAAATTGAATAATTTTGCAATTTCTTTTTCAATTTCAACGATTTTCCCGCCAAAATGCATGATAACTATACAGTTTTATGACAAGATTTAAAGACCCCGGAATGTTACCTTTAATTTGACTATGCGCATATACCTACCTAAATGCTACCGTTTTTGAGATATTCCCGTTTTTATGGTGCATAATTTCATGAATTTTGTTAATTTGCGTGGAATTGCATAAAATTAGGCGCGATTTCTATTATTATTAGCAAAATTAATGAAATTATGCACCATAAAAGCGGGAATATCTCAAAAGCGGTAGCATTTAGGTAGGTACATACATGCGCATAGTCAAATTAAAGGTAATATTCCGGGGTCTTTAAATCTTGTCCCGAATTCCGGAATTTTAACTCGGCTTTTTCTTTTATTGAACTACTATTTTTATCAAAAACCACGTGTTGACGTTTAAAAAATATATATACACCTAATCCTGTTTTTACACGGTCTTTTTTTACACGATTGTTAAATAACACGGTCGACAAAAATAAACTTATCATATTTTTACGTTTTTTTTTTTTTACACGGACAAAAACTTCTAAGAAATCAGCTGTTCCTTGTTTTTCTTTGATTTATAGTTAGGGGATTTACAGTTTACTCAATTCTTTTTACAGTTTTTTATTTTCTATATGAGTTTTGAACGTGTAAGGTGTAAGTGAAAAGTAATAATTAGTGAAAAGAAAATTTATAGAAGTAATATTTTTTAATTTTGGTTTTTAGAATGCTTTTTAATTTTGTGGTGCTGTTTATTTATTGAAACTCAACAACTTGTATTTTGTTTGATTATAATTAGGTAAGTTAACACTTATCATAAGGCATAAGTTATTTAATAAATTTAAAATTTTTAATTCAGCCATGAAAAAGCAAAAACAAAGAAGTATTTCTTTGGAAACAATGATACAGATTCCAGACCGACTTGGAAATGGTGAAGATCCCACTTCCGTTGGAAAATCTTTAAATTTAAACGAAGCGATAGTCCGGAAAATTAAAAAAAAATTAAAAAGCGATTAGACAAGCCGTGACTTCTGGTACCAAGTTGAGTGCTAAGTACTGTTCGAATTCGAGAAATATAGTTCTAACAAAAATAGAAAAGGTTCTGTTGACATGGATAGAAGGTTACACCCAAAAACGTATACAACTTGAAACAAATACCATTAAGCAGAGGGCTTTAAGAACCTATGACCAAATAAAAAAAAAATGATGGAACCATCAACGTCTTCGGAACCCACCGACGACAAAAAAAAATAAATTTGCTGCAATAATGGATGGTTGCAAGGATTTCTAGAAAGGCACGCAATTCATAATGTCAAGATAAAAGGTGAGATAGCTTCTGGAAATATTGCAGCTGCCTAAGAATTCCCTTCGCAGCTGGCCAAATTAATTGAAGAAGGTGGATACGATAGTGAACAAGTTTTTAACGACGAAGAGAACGGCCTTTTCTGGAAAAGAATGCCAAGCCGAACGTACATAGCAAAACACGAAAAAAGTGCTAGTCGCTTCAAGGTGGCAAAAGACAGAATTACGTTTTTGTTCTGCAGTAATGCTTCAGGAGACCGCATACTAAAATCTTTGTTGATCAATAAATCTCTCCGACCACGGGCTTTGAAAAGTGGCGATATGAAAAGTTTGACAGTTCATTGGATGGCAGACAAGAAGGCGTGCGTTACTACATCAGTTTTTAGTGAATGGTTCCACAATTTTTTTGATCCAGAAGTAAAATGTTATATGAATGATAAAGGCAAGCCATTTAAAATACGTTTGTTGATAGATAATACTCCTGGTCACCCAATTTTGGAGCATCCTAATGTAAAAATAGTTTTTTTGCCTGCTAATACTACTATCCTTATTCAACCATTGGACCAGGGTATTATCGCGACATTCAAAACATATTACATAAAGCGATCATTTCAATACATTTTGAATTAAACAGACAATGATGTTAGCATTACTGTTATTGACGCATGGAAATATTTTTCCATCATGGATTCCATATAATATGCTGCTTTGGCCTTTTTAGAAATAAGACCATCGACCTTAAATGCCGGTTGGAAGGCCATATGGCCAGAACGCATTAAAAGCGAAAATTCTGCTGTGACACCAAATATGGTCGATGAAGTGTGTACAGAAATAATACTTTGGCACAAGCAGTTGGAGGTGAAGGATTTGATAATTTTCCCGTTGATGATATAAACGAAATAAATGTTGACAGAGTTCTTAATTAAGACGAGTTATTAGAAATTGCACTGGAAGACGTTGACCCAAATGATAGCACTGATCCGGATGAAATTCCGTCTTCAATAATCAACAGCTCAATTCTCGATAGCCTTCAAATGGCAAATAAATTGGCAGATCATTTTCTGAGAAATGATCATATAAACGAAAGAACTGTGAAATATCAATCAGGTCTACAATACTGTATGGCTCGATACAAGGAGCTGTACAAAGAACTCTCCAAAATAGGATCACAACGTATACTATAACCGAATTTGCTATTAAAATAAATAAACCTGTGCTTGAAACTGTTTCTGATAGGCAGTTACCAATGAACGCAGTTGAAAATGTAGACGTACTACTAAGCACTTCTACTGATGAAACTGTTATTGAGCCAACGCAGTTGAAAATGTAGACGTACTACTAAGCACTTCTACTGATGAAACTGTTATTAAGCCAACGCAGCACAAAAGAATGCGCTTACTATCAAAAACTGACATCGAATAAAACGTTACCCTTATTTTTTTACGTTCCTTGAAGATGTGAATTTTCTTATTCTTAAATTGCGGTTTTATTTCTAAAATATGTGAATTTTTTTATTTTTAAGTTTTATTTTTATTTCTTAAAAATTATAAAATGATTAGAATGTATATGCAAAAAAATGGACATGGTAAACTGAAGAACAAAATTTGTGTTTGTTTTACCGAATTATTAGTTTTTGTAGTCCTTTTCGTTGTTGAACCAATCTAATATGTATTTTCCCATTACTGTGTGTCTTTTTTTAAACGTTTTTTTTACACGACATTCTCTCCAACGTATGTACATCAAATACTTAGAAAAACGGAGGGGCAAAGTGCCGTCAACAATTTATCTTATCAATTTTCGAATAAGAACTTTACAAAAAAGCTTTTTAAGTTTGTACTTTCAAGCCAGTACACAAATAAACCTGGTTGCTGATTTTGATCTTTTAACGTACATATTTCAGGCCGAGAGCACATCCGCTATTTAGTTTAGTGCACGTTGTAAAGCACGAAGTTGTTTCAATTAATTATTATTATTATGAAAGTATACAATGAGAAACTACTTGTTTTTGTGGAACAAAGACCTTTCCTATATACATAACTATACGACAAACGTATACCACGATAACGTTGTGGGTAGAAGTAGAAGTAGCAAGTGACATAAATGCTGCAGGTAAAAAAATGAGTATTCCAATAATTGAATATACTTTCCTCATATTTTATAAGCAGTTAACAATGAAAAACTATGATAAAGCTTTAGAACACATCACGTGGCTTGCCTTTAAAATCAGCAAAATGTTTGTTCTTTAAACAAAGTACTTTTTTCCTAGCAAGAATGTTCTTCTTAATAAATTCCGACTTTAGGCATATAATTTTATCACATATGTATGTATGTATATACATTTCACCAAAAATTTGTCGTACTTACTTCAATTTTCACTCAGGGCGGAGTTACAGGGTTTTCGCAAAACACCAATATTGTGAGGTTCTTCATACAATGTGTTCTTAACGGTGACCGTAGATCCTCTACTGTTTAAGTTATAGGGTGTTTTGTAAAAAAAAAAAAAGTAGCATATTTTCTTAATCACAACTTTTATATCAATACCACTGACTTATAACAATGGGCTGAGCGATTTGCTATTTCATGTGGCACAAAAAATATTGTGTTTCTATATATCACCGTTAGAGCACCCTTTAAAACGATTACATAAAAAACATGTAAAACTCAACCAATCAGATGAAATTTTACACCCGTAAATCGGGTTTAATTAAAAAAATATACTTTCTTGTGCTCAAGTGATATTTTCATCGCTTATAAGGAATTAAACTCATTCCGACTTTAATTTTCAAAAGTTATTTTTAACTGAATCCTGCTTATGGGCAAGAGAAACGGGACATGATAAACACTATCTTTACCTTATTCCTTCTGTGGTGATTGCATCTGTAGCCAACATAAAAACATCAAATGGCATAGGCAAACATTCCAGAATGCAATATTTTGTGTTTGTAGCTCGAACTCTGCCATAGAGCGAAAGAGAGAACTATAAAACTTGTGCCATGCTTTCCTATAGGAAAATGATAATACGCTCAGTCCATTGTTATAAGTCAGTGATCAATACCTATAATAAAAACTTCAAGAAATAAGAAAATATTCTTTTGTAGCGAAGTAGACGAATCCCTTAAAACGTTTACTACATAAAAAACATGTAAAACTCAACCAATCAGATGAAATTTTACACCCGCGAATCGAATTAAATTAAAAAAACATCTTCCTTGTGTTCAAATGATATTTTAATCGCTTAAGCACTGTTATAAGAAATTAAACTCATTCCGACTTAAATTTTCAAACGAATATTTTTACTTGAATCCTGCGTATGGCCAAGAGAGACGGAGCATGGTAAACACTATCTTTAGCTCATTCTTCTTGCGATGATTGCATTTCCAGTCAACATAAAAACATCAAATGATGTTGGTAGCTCCAATTCTGCCATACCGCAAGAGAGAAAAGTATAAAACTTGTGCCATTCTTTCCTATAGGAAAATTACAATACGCGCAGTCCATTGTTATAAGTCAGTTGGTTTCTTCTCAAAATTAAAGGCCAAGTCAAAGATAAGTTAATGACAAGTTAGGACATAGAAGAGTTTTCCGATTATTTTACATTTAAAATGCACACGGCAAAAAAGGAGAAAGAAGAAAAAATAAATAAAAAACCCAAATTCTCTTTAAAACTTTTATGAATAAAGATAAAAAAATGTAAAAGTGCGAATTTCATGCAACGAAACAGAATGGCAAGTGATTCATTTTCGTAAATAAATGGGAAGGGGCGTAGTTTTCACGTTTTACTCTCATAAAATGTTCCCGCGCTTTTGTGAAATTTTGTGAGAATTATACAACGTTTTTTTTATCAAAACCAATGTATGTATGTTGGTGTAATTCCTATGATATTTGAGCAACACGTGCTCCTGTTTACATTCGTTTTGCTCTGAAGAGATTAGGTGGGAGAAACTCATGGTGGATTCTCTGAAATTTTCGGGAAAAATGAAAATTTTTATTTGAGAGAAACTTTATATCTCCTTTCAGCACCTTGGACAAAGCGAAATTTATCTTTTTCTTAAAAAAGTGAGGTAGTGTGACCAAGTACATTATTATGAATAGTTCGATAGAATTTTGAGGGATTCAATAACATTTTGTCGTTGATTAATCCTAGGCTCTTTCGATTTTTGTTTTTAACTCGTTGTCTCAGTCGCACTACAAAGCTAAGCTAAGCAAAACACGAAAGTATATGACATTACTTGTTTCCGTCTAAACAACACGAAAAATTTCCAGTTTTGTTCGGCTTTGTCCTATCTTCTTATTACGTTATCTTTGGCCAAGTCTTTCACATTTTTTGTATAGTGTTTAGGAGTTTGTGGTTTTTTATAGGCTTTTCTTTTATCTATACCGTTTTTCCTTATAGGCTTAGAAATTTGTTCGGAAGATTTTATGGCTGTCGCTGTATTTGAATTTCTGCAATTTCAGTGTATCACCGTCAAATTTTAAATTAAATAAATAAATATATATGTGCCAAATACTGAAGGATAAACATCAGACATCAGTTCCCAGCCATAGCTGCTTCTGCTTCCTAACACTAAACAGCGAGCGCTTATTGAATCTTGGAATTATATTCTTATAAAACATATGATAGTAACGTTGTAATGTACCTCGACGTAAGGTAACCTCGTACGACTGGAAAAGCTACACGACGCAATTTGCCATTAGCAAATATACTTATATTCTGCAAGATCCCTCATTAGTATTAAGCCATAAAGTTAACACAATAAAGATAATAAATAAACACACGATAAAATTAAAATTATAAGTAAATAAAATTAAATGATAAATAATATTAATCAAACCAATTTAAATATATGTATGTATACGTGCAATGTTTTCAACAAACTCTAATTAATTCGCAAAATAATCGATTTAACGAAGAAACGTAACATGCCTATGTAATCCACCGCAAAATTCACTCTTTAAAACCTAACAAATGCTGAACACTAAAAGTCCGGCGATAAAATATTGGGAACTTTTTTTGTAAGCCGGATGGATATCAAGTCAAAACGAAGACAGGAAAAGAGGCTTTTTGTTTTGTTGGACAGCCTTCTTCAAGTTAAGACGGAGAGAAGAGAAGCTGCTTGCCTGAAAAAATATTCAAATTTTGCCCAAGTTTAATTGGCCTTTAAAATTTAAAACAAACTGCAATTGTGTGGAAACCTCCTACTGTTATCTTCAAGGCATCAACAAGGACGAATTTTAAATACGTCTGAAGATCTAAGAAGCTCTGCACGTGCTTGTTCTTGAAAATTCTCACGGAAGATCATAATTAATTTTCAATAAGTAATTAATATAGCTTAGCTAAACACACTAACGTAATTCAACACTTATAATAACATGTAATTAAAATTCTAACCTATCTAACAATATCTCTATTAACTTAAATTTGTCATTGAGGACGGCCGTAGGGAATGAAATCAAATAAAATTGTGAGAGGGATTTTGAAGAAAGAATAAATATAATTATGTGATCAAAAATTTCTCAAAACCCAGTGTGACTATTTATTCACTTAAATTCTCTGCTAGCATACTTGGCTTACAACGTTGTAACTATAAAGGCTAAAAGACAATGTGAGCGATACGGTAAATAGCACCGTAAAAAACATCGACAAAACATTTGTGAAAATATAATTAATTAAATTTATTCTGTCATTTGTGTTCTGAATTAAAAATAGAAAAAATTTCAACGAATAAATTAAATTAAATTATTAAGGTAGGTTAAGCTGCGTTTTTGGCTTATGAAGAGTTTAAAAAACATAGCCAACACAGAAGATGGCGGGTGCAAGAGTTATATAAAACTAGGCCGGAGTTGGGTTTCTATGCGCCGTATACAAGATTTCAGCTCTCTACGTTAACGCGTTCTCAGGCTGTGTCCAAATATATAGTGAAAAACTCAATTTTTGCATGGCAACCCCACGAAGGAGTTGCCCGATTTGTCTCATTTTCGAACTTAATTTTTTTTTTAAAGCCAGCGTGCAAAATTTGGGTTTCTATGCGCCGTGTACAAGATTTCAGCTCTCTACGTTAACGCGTTCTCAGGCTGTGTCCAAATATATAGTGAAAGACGCAATTTTTGCCTGGCAACCCCACGAAGGAGTTGCCCGATTTGTCTCATTTTCGAACTTTATTTTTATTTTTTAAAGCCCGTGTGCAAAATTTCAGCTCTTAATGGCACGCGTTTTCGAGTTATCGTGCGCAGAGACACGGACATGCAAAAATCAAAATAATTTTTATTATGTTTAATCCATTTTGCTCTAGCAGCATTATTTCTGTGCGTTACAAACGAAATAACAAACCATCGTATACCATATGATTTCATATAGAATATCCGCTAATTGTGTTACTTTTAGCCTTGGACTTAAGTTCATAAACGTGTAAATATGTCAACAACGAATTGTGGTGTGCGGTGCTGTATAAATAATCGCTGAAATAATAATTCAGGCTAAAGTAAGACAGCTAGCAGAATTCATGTAGTCGAATTAATCTAGGAGGGCAAATCTATCGATATTTCTACACGTTGCTATTCATTCATCACTTAAGTTTCCACTTGTTACTGTTTTTTTTTTACTTTCATCAAATTTTTCTCGGTATTTTGCGCCCTTGGTTACTATCTTTTGAGTCAAGAGAGGTATTTTTGTCTTCATTCATATGTTTACACAAATTTTATATGATACCCGCATTCCTTCACTTCTTATAGTTCTAATGGCTTGTTCATGAGCGCGATTTATCGCATGCGACAGAACTCTGATTGGCTGCAGCAATGTAGTTGTCGCTGAACAGGCTTACTCTTTCTACATTTCGTGCGATACAAAAATTTATCGCAGCAATGCTCTTAGTTTGGTGCGATTTTCACCTTAACCTCAACATTTATGTTTGTTTACATTTGTAGTCGAATGCTAAAGCTCCGCAGTGACGTCGAAATTTACTATAATATGTAAATATATAAATATAAAAACATAAGATATGTAAATTTCATACTAATATCTCCTTGCCACTACAAAATTAAACAAATTAATTTGTAGAAGCTCTCAACCTTGTGAGCGTATGGCGCGATAAAAACCAGTTGCAAATAGAGATAGATCTATACAAAGAGCAGGACGTCAACAAAATGTCGCACGTATTGTATCACGCTCGTGAAGGGGTGTACGAGTAAAATTAAGCAAGTTCCTAGAAAACATTAAAATATGCAATCCGAAAAGGCGAGGTGTAATGTGCTCAGATTTTTTTTTTGTGTGCATAAATTGATTTAAACATAGGAACGAGTGAACGACAGTTCCACTAATTAAGGACCCGTTCCACACATTTTTTTTTTTTTTCAAATTGTTTTGACAACTCAAAGTATACGGAATCTTCATTCGTTATTCAAGAATAGGGTCCATGATAACGGTAAACGTTAAAGATTACATATAAACGCAACCCAAAACCTTAATTTTGCTAAACGCACGACAAATTTCACTTAATATAATGATTAGGGGGCCTATTCTTGAATTACGAATGGTTTTTTACGAATTCGTTATATAACGAATGGTTAATAACGAATCGAATACCCCGTTCGTATTCTTGAACCTCTTCGTTATAAAGTCGAAGTGGTGAAAAAGTATTTCAACATAACGAGTGTGGTAAGATTAAATCTGTCAATTTACAAATTGGATGTCGTCAGCTGTTTCATATTTTAAAATATAATTTGTAAAAAATGGCAAGCTTCAGTGAATTGTCATTATTGTTTGGTCCTGAAATCGTTAAAGAATCTATGGACTATCAATTACGTCAATAGTTAATCAATTCCTGCACCCTTAATTCAAAGCTGGATAGAAAAAAAGGTTGCAGGAGGACCTCCTCCAGTGCCATGCAAATGTTTTTTATGCCGCCGCAGATTTTCCTTTTACCACACATTTTTATCCTGCCAAATCTGGAAGTTTTCTATTACCTTTGTTTCGAATATAATATCATAAAAAAACTTTTCTAGTTCTTTTGTGCTTCGTGTATGGAAATTAATACTGATTTTATTTTGCCACAATTCCGTGGCATCTTTTGAACTGAAAGAGTTCTCATATTTACCAAATCTCAGTTTCTGGTTTTCCTTTAAAAACTCAATTAGTTTAGTTTTTTGAGCATATGATATTTTCGCACATCTTTTATCTCCCATTATCACCCATAAAGTAGCAGCTGATTCACTCTTCGTTTGGCATAACGAATGGTTGAACCCATTCGTTAAATAACGAAGGGTTTGCGTTCGGTATATAACGAATGCGGATTTCAAGAATACCACAAGTCTCGATTCCGAATGGTTTTGACAGTATAACGAATACGGAATGTGCCTTCGTTATTCAAGAATAGGCCCCTAGATACAATGAACACCACACGATTTTGTTGTGGCGTTTAAAACACAATGAGAGCCAGGAGTTTTTATACTAGATAGTTCGAACTATACATAAACGACAACGACACCTAGCAAAGTGACAACTCAAAATTTGCCATTTTTGATTTAAAACTGACATTTTTTATTTCAAACTTGTCAATAATTTCATTTGTTCTTTTAAAATGAACAACAGGAAACAAACGCAGAAAGAAACATCGCACCACAAAATTTAAAATGGAATCGAACTTTGCGGCACCGCAAAGTGGCGTGCTACACACATTGTATCAAAACCATTAATTTAAAATTAATTTGTGGCGCGTAAAAAAGCGTGGCTCCCATTGTATTTAGGGCCTTATTTGTCGCTCACATTGTACTTTCCTATACATTTTACGATATTTCATTACCTAATGGCTGAACGTAGTTACCAATGGGAATACCTAGTATTCTATATAACTTAGGTAAACACCAAGGTATATAGAAGACAAAGTATTCTCATTAACAATTTTGTACTAGAACTGTGACGTGTTTCGTCCTATAACGTATATACATTTCTATTGAAAAGACAGAGAGATGAGAGATTATATTGTGTTCTATGTACTGTAAATTCCTATACGTTCGGATACAAATGGCGGAACGTAGTTCGTAATGGGAATACCTTGTCTTCTATATACCTTGGGTGAACACTATTTTCACCTTATTCTTCCTGCGGTGATTGCATATACAGCCAACATAAATACATCAAATGGCATAAGAAAACGTTCAGTAAACGATATTTTGTGTTGGTAGTTCCAACTCTGTCATAGCGCGAAAGAGAAAACTATAAAACTTGTGCCATTCTTTGCTATAGGAAAATGGCAACACGCTCAGTCCATTGTAATAAGTCAATGGTATGTATACATATATTTAAAAAAAAAAAAAAAAAAAAATCTGAATCTGAGTACGAGCAACAACAGAGGGAAAAATTGGTATAGTCATACATATATATAAATTATTACAAGAAGGAAGTCAGGGATTCTCTTCTAACGAATAAGCGTTGCACTCCATGTTCTTAAGGTAAAAACCCAATGAACGCGGCAGGTGTCGCGTCGTTTAGACAGTTCAATAGAATATATGTGTTTAAGTTCGTGCTGGCCAAATGGCTGCCGCGCTTGCCGGATTCGACGCGAAAATAGAGCAATGTTCTACTTTAAACGCGCGGCAGACGCTTTGGCAATTCTTTTGATTCATTTTAAACTGTTTATATGCTTGGTAAGCTGCAAATGCAAGAGCTTCCACATCTAATAACTCCGATATATCCACTATTTATCTTTTAAATAATAACTTAAGCTTTTCTATCACTTTTTCTTTTTATAAATAAATCTTAAGAGTACCAATGCGACGCGTCTGCCGCGATGAACTTTCAAAGCGACGCGACGCCTGCTGTATTCATTGAGTGGAACATGCGATAACAACGACAGGACGCTGCAGCACCCCAGCCATCTGGATGGGGGACAGTACAGTGAACAGGCTTCCTGAGTAGCCAGATATGACATATAAGCGGCAAACCAAGAGACAAATTTTTGTCATTTGTCGACAAAATTATGTCACAAATAAAATTTAAAACTGTGGTCAGGGTTGATACCAATTGTCACATAAACAATATTTAAGATTGTCACAGTTATGTTAGGACGATTTCGATGGGACTTCAATGGAACAACAGTGTTGCACTTTTTCTAGCAGTGCAGCACTGAAAATGTTCGATGGGATAACTTTTATAGCAGAAGTACGACACTGATTTTCCCTTTTGCACTGGATATTTTCTCGGTGTTACAAATACATATTCAAGTTGAACTGTCATCTGATCTGTCAAAGTGTACTGTCGCGATTATTTGTGAAATTTTTAATTTCGTTTTTTAATTTCGTTCTATATATCAATAAAGAACATTTATTACGTTTGACAGATCCGTGAATATAAAATGTGTGTCCACAAAAACAAGGAATATGACAGAAATATGTTCGATGGTCTTCAGTGCTCCCAGTTCTTCGCTGCCAGAAAAGGTGCAACACTGATACCAATTTCCATTGATTAGGTTTTCTAGCAGAAGTGTTACACTTTTCATGCAGTGCTACACTGAAATTGTTCCATTGACCTGAACTGCTAGAAAAAGTGTACGTCAAAGTGAAAAATCGGCGGTGTTACACCGGAAAACGCACACACCCAACTCTGAGAAATGTCTCTGCTGAATGTCAAAACAAATGTCAAGTGAAATTAATTTTAAAGCTAGGTAAAGTTGTAATAACTCATTTAATTAATAAAATAAAATGGAAAGTCCTGTTAAAAATTTAATTTCTGCGCTTATAATTATAATGTGCCATACTCCGCTCGGTGTTGTTTTTTCAGAAAATGTCAATCTGACAAATAACACGGATATGAGGTACTATAAACAATCTCAGCGCGTTAAAAGTTGTTCCATTGAACTCGTTTGTCATTGATTGGCGTACACTTTTTGTAAAATATCAATGGAAATTCATTCTTTTCTTGCATTTGTCATTTGAAATAATTCTTTCCGTTGTTAGGGCGATTTTTTAAAAATAAAACAAATAAAATGAAATAATAATTTTTTTTTTATGTTAATAGGCTCTTTATTTTGTGGCTCTTTGGCTCTTTTGACAATTCTCCAAAAGTACTTGGAAAAGTGTAAAAAATAGACGCTAGCTAAACTAAATTGTATAAAATGTCAATAGGGAAAAGTAAAACAATTAAACTGAACAATTGACACAAAATTAAAACAAAATGACACAAAAAGTAAAACACATTCAAACAAAATTCTCAAAACAGTCTAAAACGATCACAAAAATTTTGAAAAAGATCTAATTTATAACCAAAAATTTAAAACAAGTCCCAATTTTGGCAATTAGGTAAGTGGCAGTTCCAAGTAGTTCCAGAATTCCAAAATAATCTAATAACAAGTAAAAAAGCTAGAATTGGTCTAAGACCAATTCTTATGATAAGATGAATGCCCGTATTAAATTTCGTATGGTCACCGATCTATTCAAGTATTGATTTTGAAGTTGTTTTTCGCATTTATTTCTAGAACGGTTTGTCGCACAGAAAAAATGATTATAACCAATTTTATAGGATTTCGTATTCTGCAGAAGTTTTTTAGTACAATAAAAATGTCTTGGACTGATCGTTTTCAAAGTATACTTAAAAAACCGAAACTTTTATATGGCAACACCAAGAAGGAGTTGCGCGATTTAGTCCATTTTTGACATTTTATTTGCTAATGTAACAAAAACATCATGTACGAAATTTCACCTCTCTACGTTGACGCGTTCTCAGGCAGTGTCCAAATATATAGCGGAAAACGAAATTTTTATATGGCAACCCCACGAAGGAGTTGCCCGATTTTTCTCATTTTCGAACTTAATTTTACTATTTTTTTTTAAAGTCCGTGTACAAAATTTCAGCTCTCTAAGTATACGTGTTCTCGAGTTATCGTGCGCACGGACGGACGGACATGCAAAAATCGAAATAACTTTTAATATTATGAATGGGTGTCCAATCCATTTTGCTCTACCATCATTATTTCGAGGTGTTACAAACGGAATGACAAACTTAGTATACCCCCTATGATTTCATCTAGGGTATAAAAATAATGACGTAAACGAGCGAATTCCCAACAAAAAATTTTGTAATTTAGAACCGAAACCGAATTAAAATAAAAAGTCGAACGAACGAACGAAAAAATTTACGCGATACCGTTATAGAGTCCAGCGAAAGAAGCCTGTTGTATCATAGACCTCTACAAACTGCCCTCATCATCCCTCCAGCTGAGCATCTCTTACGGAGCGCTTGTCCTTCCCACAGCACTTGCAACGGTTCCAAAGCGAGGAGAAACCCTGTGGACTAGAGTTGCAAATGGTGTGCCCTGATATTACCAGCGAAAGACAAGAGCGCCGTCCTGCACCGACGATAGTGGCTGCCATGTGCAGTTGAATGTGTCTGCTTTCGTTGCCAGATATTAAGACGTAAACGTCTCTTCAATCTGTCAACGAAGTGGTGCTTAAGTGCTTCTGCGTGGTGTTGTGGGTCAGTGTTCTGATTCACATCTTCGACTCTCACGTAGTACAAGTGAATTGTAGATTTGGCCAGTGTCAACACAAAGCTAATCAAACAATTCAGCCGACTACAGACCTTTAGTCCTCATAGAAACGGTGTCCTAGTAATGCCGAAATTCGGGTGGATCAATTGACACATACCGCGCACGAGTTCCATTAGATTTTGCAAAGCTGGGCAAGTGAAGAACTTGTAAAACAGGGTGCCTTCACCAGCACAAACTGTGCAGATCCTCTGAGCTCGCCGGTTAGATGCACAAGACTGTGATGCAGCAATTTGAATGCTACATCAGCATCTTTGTAACTAGAAGGATAACTGTAGACTCCTCTGCAAGTTATCCCTACCATCACGCCCATATTCACCCCGAGGTGTGTTCGCCATATGTTGTATCCTGTATACTCCGGAGGTCTTATTGACATAAGCACGTCACGGAGCACACGTGTTGTAAATTTGCTGAAAGGTGTGTGAGGTGGTCTGTTCAGAACGAAAGCATCTTCCAACTTAGTGCCAGGGTCACTGGCCCCAAGTTGGCGAAATCTCTCCCGCCATGTCGTGTAGTTGTGGAGTGTTACTGTTTATTCGACAGTTTCCAGAGATATCAATAATATCTCCGAGAACTGTCAGTATATGCGTGTCAGCTTCAAAACCCCGAGATTACTGAACACTGAATCTATTAATTCAGGATTAAACCTGATTGGATCGACGTGAATTGCGTGTACCGTAGAGCATTCCACATAAGGTGAAATTCTGGCCTGATTCTGCCCCAGGTCTGAATCGTTGAGATTAGATCCTGCGGCCAGTCACGAGGATAGGGTGGTCGAACAGAGAGCCGATCCCTCCCAGTACATTCACCCACAGTTGAGAAATTAAGGTGTCTCTGGAATACATGCACTTGGAGACACCTTGATTTCGCAACCAAGTTAGTGAGACCTAATCCACCTATCTTGACTGGCAGGCAGAGCGTGCTTTCAGCAACCCATCGTCTTCCGCACCAAAAGGCGTCTATCGCTTTTGCTTGAAGAAGACCTACGAAGCCTTCATCAAACGTCAAAAGATGGACGAGGTAATCAAATAGTTTATCACGACTGACCTTCCCATTAAGGATAATACGCCATGAGTTTACAGCTCTAGAGTGTTTCTCAAGAGCGATGCGGCTATTATTTGATTTACTTTCGCGTCCGATATACACACCTAAATACTTCAGGTAAGTATTAATCCATTGGATGTTCAGTGGAGTATCTGTACGATCTCTCCACCTTCCACACCACAAGCTTTGACTCTTACTAAGGTTGATTTTAGCGCCCGCTATACGCTCGTACTGTTCAAAAACAGAACGAGGGACCGGAAAAGCTTCATCTCTTGTCACGAAAATAGAAAGGTCATCCGCATATGCCAACATAAGTGGCCTCACATTGGTATATGGTAGATGAACTGAATATTGTCCGAGCATTCGACGAAGATTCACCAACTATCCAGATTCATCAACTATCGATTCGACTTCACAAAAAGCAGTACCTCGTCTAGTTGCCTGAAAGAAGTACTCGATTGGAGAATCGCCTTCTCTCAGCCAGCGTGATTGGCTGCGCAGCACAAACTTCATGCTGTGCTTGTAAATTTGTGCTGCCAAGCATTCCTTTATTCTGTTAAAATAAAGAATCAACTCCGGCTGAGTTGGGAGAAGAGCTACCACCCACGATAATTCGGCCGACAAGCTAGAAGCTTGATACCCACTTCGATTGAAATTCGTTTCGATACAAGATCGAATTTGGAGCTTTCCAACATCCCACCATTGACTAAGAAAAGGAAAGTCATCTTTCCTCTCTTGCCAATCGTGCCAGAATTCCATGAACTCATTGATGAACTGCTCGAAATTCAACAAATAGTTGTTGAATATCCAGTATGCAGGTCTTCTTTCAAATAGAGTGCTGGTTGCCACTACAAGAAGATGATCGCTAACGGAACACACTTCATGAGTGACACCAACGAAATGTTCTAGTATTCCAGGTGAGACGTAAAGTCTATCGATTCTGGAGCCTGCGAGAGTTCCATGGATTTTTCGCGAGACCCTCGTGTATGATCTAGTCGTAGGATGCATCCAACGATATATATCCACGAGTCTGAAAACACGGACAAAATTCCTCAACCGAGTAGAATTGACCGAGTTGCACTCAACTCCGCAATGCCGATCCATTGAGGGATTCAGTGTGCAGTTGAAATCACCTCCGAGGACATATTGTCTTGTAATGTGATGGTCATGAGGAAGGTACACGTTTACTACCTTGATATGTTTGTCTTGAACGACAGGTATGGCAAACATTGCATAGCTAGTGTGTAAATAAGCATAGCGCTCGAGTTGTGTATAAGTGTCTTGGGTGAAATGCGTCTCCTGAAGAAGTGTAATGTCTATATCGAACATTTTGACATGTTCGATAGTGCTGTGTAACCTTGTATATGCACTTAAACCCCCGGTGTTGATAGAAGCTATCTTGCACATTCAAAGATATGAAAAGCTCAAACGAAGAATGTGCGACGTCTACTGACGAGGAGAATTCGCCAAGCAATGCTCCTGGATCAACTCCTCCACCTTTCTATGGAGATGCTCACAGCGAGCTGCATCGTTGTACTTCCCCTTTTTCTTCGACTCCTGTTGTAGGAGTAGAAGCTGAGGAAAGAACAACTCTGGCCAGCTCCCGTACAAGAATAGTCCAGATTTTACCTGAATTCTTCTTGTACTGGAGCTGGCCAAGAATTCTGCGAATTTTCTCCCTAGGAAGGGTTTTCATATCCTTCGAGACTTCAAATTGGCTACCAGTCAAAATGGTGCTACCACACGATTCGTAGCCACTGAAGCTCGAGAGACCAGTCTCATCCAACCCGGTCATATCACAGTTCGAAAGCTGTTCGAGAGATGCTTCCGCCTCTCTCACAACAACCTTCGAACCGCGAGCTCCACTATCGTCTTCCTCCAAGTAGGGCCGTTTTGGAGCGACTGGCTTTGCTGGCTCTGGAGGAGCTCGACTGCTCGACTCCTCGTCGGAAGTAGCCGTGTATTCACGTGCTGACGTGGCACCGTTTACAGCCGTAATAGTTTTTGCATCTGGGACAACTTCAGGCACCTTTGCCACTGGCTGCTCCAAGATAGCAGGTTGAGTGCTGGCAGAAAGTTCCTTCTCCGGAGCACTACTGTAGCAGTGGTTTCCTTCGAGGGGGGCAAGCATGGCATTTCGCTTCGGTGCCAACATCAATCCAGTGCCTTGAGCCGGATATGCTCAAGTAGAAGCCTCTTGGAAGCGTGCACCCCTTATTTAGAGTGATGGACGCTTCCCGGCTGGTACCGAAAATACCCCGCCCAAGGCCCTCGTCCTAATTTTAATGGGAATAGCGCGAACGCTGCCATGACCCTTCCCAAATCTTCCTAGGAAATTCAGGAGTTCTTCATGACTGGCTCGCATTGGGACCCGTGAAAACACGACCTTCGTGGGCTTTTCCCTAAGTGGGAACGACACAAGATGTCTACCATCCACCTCGATTCCCGCAAGCATAAGCTTGGTACCACTCTCGAGGGTCGTGGTGTACACCTCAACCATTCCCCCAGCTACTACTCCTCACGAGAGATGATCTGGAAGATCGCTTTCAGGTATGCGCCCTGAGGACATCTATCTAGCGTTTTCAGTGGGCTTTTGTGGGTCTGTTTTTGAAGAAGACTCATTTCTGCTCTTCTTCCTTCTTCCTTTTGATTTGAGGGGAACATCAATCCCACCAGAATCGCTGCTGCTCTCACTCATTTTGAGTGAGGCAGAGCAGGTTTATTACTTTTAATTTTATTCCAAATTAATTAATGCTTTATAATAAATTTAATTTTTATTATTTTAATTTTTAACGTTTAGATTATTATTTTACAAACGTCTTACTTTTTCACACAATTTACGAAACCAAAAAAATTTTTACGTTTGAAATGTTGCTATAGCAACCACCGAAATTAAATTAAAACACACAAATGTCATCAAAATTTTCGTCTTTTCACAATTTCTTTAAATCTTTTTATACTTTTTTGGATAAAAAATTCATAGAAAACGATACTTCCTCAGAAGTGGTATCGCCGATAAAACTTCACTTAATTTTTTGGGGCTTTATTTTCACTTATTTCACTTTACTTTTGTTAAATTCTGCGGAGCTCGATTTGACACATCTATTCTTAGTGAATAATAATAATAATAATTTATTCAGTCTACCGATTTTAACAATCTTACAGACAGGAGATATTACATATTTTACATATAAACTATGCATTATTAACATAATCATAGATACTTGAGGAATCATTAATTATAGAAATTATTATTGATACATAAATTATTAGCTAACTTTTACTCTTAGAAATATAACACAGACACATGTCAATTACAAAGTTATATCGAATATATCCTTAACAAACATAATTACATGTCGTTTGAAGAATTAATTAATAGCAAGGTTTAAGGAATAATGCAGAAAATGGAAGGAAAACTAGGTGGAAGGAGGAGCACAGGACTAAGCCGTGGTGGGAATCGAACCCACGACCCCAGGGATGGTAGCCAGCGCGCTTACCAACTGAGCTACTGATTTTATTACAATAAACAAAATAAGTTCGATTTTATTAAAAAAGTTATAAATTAATAAAAACAAGTAAAAAAGCTAGAATTGGTCTAAGACCAATCCTTATGATATCCTAGACTGCCCGTATAAATTTTCGTATGGTATCTATGCAAGTTTAATTTTTGAAGTGGTTTTTCGCATATATTTCTAGAACGGTTCGTCAGACAGAAAAAATGATTATAACCAATTTTATATGAGTTATTCTGAAGAAGTTTTTAGTACAATAAAAATGTCTAGGACTGATCGTTTTCACAGTATATGTTAAAAACCTAACTTTTTATATAGCAACACCAAGAAGGGGTTGCCCGATTTATTCCATTTTTGAAATTTTATTTGTTATTACTATAAAAATATCATGTACCAAATTTCAGCTCTCTACGTCGACGTGCTCTCAGGCAGTGTCCAAATATATAGTGGAAACGAAATTCTTGTATAGCAACCCCACAAAGGAGTTTCCCGCTTTGTCTCATTGAGCCCGTTTAGACCGTGCCATGTAGAACTAGTTTTACGTAAG
The DNA here is from genome assembly GCA_963924295.1 of Dioctria rufipes. Classification (NCBI taxonomy): domain Eukaryota; kingdom Metazoa; phylum Arthropoda; class Insecta; order Diptera; family Asilidae; genus Dioctria; species Dioctria rufipes. Next base: position 106,570,312 of record OZ002740.1, read on the forward strand.
TCGACTTACGTAGTACTAATATGAAGTGGTGTAAACATGCCGCATTACGAAAAACTAGACCTACTTTAATCCGGTATTTGATGCGGTATTGACCTACAAAATTAGTATTAAACGTAGACATAAACCTCAGATAAGAAATTGTTTACAAACTTGAAGGCGTTATATTCATTCATAGAGAGAATTGTTATTTTGTTTTAATGAAAATTAATGGAATTAAGGAAAAAAGTCCGACTGGTAAGAAGGAGGTAAAAGTGAAAAAATTAACAAGTGGAAGTTGACTTAATAGAATATTTGTACTTTCTATTAATTCGCAGTACAATTTTTATTCCATTTTAATTTTTACATTGCACTTTTTAACATAAGAATAGTAATAATTTAATTGTTTGGACACATCGCGTTCTTACGGAATGAGCGATTCTTAGCGCACTATACTTACGGAAAATTGAATATTTAAACTTAACGAAAGTTCCCCTCACACTAATTAAAGTTAATTTGTGTACGCCTGTTAAATTAAAGGGCGCTTTACGTATACTTCTATTGTAGTTCAGCCTATAGACTTTTGAGTTATTGAAGAAAGTATTCCGTCCATAATGGATGGTAAAAAAATTAAAAATTTAGAAAATTTAATTAGTTTCTTATGTTCTATTCTCTTGTGCACAACGCATGCACAAAATTAAAATATTCATTTTCTCGTGAAGAAATAGGCAGTTCTGACAAATTTGACAACTGTCAAAGCTTTAATACAAATGGACTAAACGGCAGTCGGATTAGTCCTACATAAGTCGACTTACGTAAAACTAGTCCTAAATAGCTGCGGTCTAAATGTACTCATTTTCGAACTTAATTCTACTTTTTTTTTAAAAAGTCCGTGTACAAAATTTCAGCTCTCTAAGTATATGCGTTCTCGAGTTATCGTGCGCATAGACGGACAGACAAACGGACGAACATGCAAAAATCAAAATAACTTTTAATATTATGCGTGGGTGTCCAATACATTTTGCTCTACTATCATTGTTTCGAGGTGTTACAAACGGAATGACGAAACTTATGTCGAGTTTCATTGATATTTTAAGAAAAGTACACGTTAATCAAAGAAGAAAGAGTTCAATCGAACAACTTTTGAAATCCGTGTGATTTGTCAGATTGAAATTTTCTGGGAAAAATTATGAAAATTGTAATTTAATGGCCGGTTTCACAGTAAAGGCTTAAGTGATATTACTGGCTTAAGCCCGTAATCTCGAAGGCTTAAGCCTCAGATGATGCTGTGAAACACATAGGAAATTATATAAATGAACGTGCATATTTCAAAAGTTATACTTTAAAACTAAATTGAAATTTTCCAAGCGATAAGTAGTTATCTGGCTATCAGTTTTGAGTTCTGTCTGGCAGCTAGTGTTAGCATTCCATTTGACGTTTTTAGGAAGAAACCAAACAGTTTAAGAGAAAAATTATGTATTTATCTGACGCAGAGGATATGAGCGACGAAGAAATGTATAATATAATATCGCAAAGTGTGACCCGTGGAAATATTTAAGTGCGCCCGCAACATTTCGAGAAATGGGATGACGTTGGTTTTTATTCTCGGTTCCGCGACTGTAAACACATTCGGCTATGATGGTTTACGTTGTCGAAACATTCTCCAATAATGGTTTTTGGATTTGATATTCCTCCGGATAAAAACCACAACAAACTGGTAAATAAAAAGTTCTCTTCGTCGTCCACAATGGCAATTTTCCTTTACAAAAATTCACAATTACAGCCGTGTTGACAACTTAAAATTTTTCATCTGGGGCTTAACTAAGGCCTCAGCTTACCGAGTAGGCTTAAGTTCTGAGCTTAAGCCATACCCGCGGATTAGCTAAGCTCTGGCTTAATCCTGGACTGTGAAAATGGCCATAAAAGATTTTTACGTGACTGAGGATGAATTTGGTGGAGTAATAGTTGAAGATTGATATGCTTAGAATATAGAGCAAACAGGAATGGTGGTAAGCCAGATTTTGCGTAATGAATTCCTGGTTGTGTTGGTAGTCCAGTTTTATATGTATTTACACGCCATCCCTATTCTAAACAACTTGTCAATTTGCAAAAAGTAAACAAAGGTTTTGTGCGGAGCATCTGTGGTAAAAAATGTTCTTTTTCTACTTTATTTTGAAATAATTCACATAATTAATTTATATAAATCTCAGCTTCTATTAACAAAAAAGATAATTTAGATAGTGCAGTTGCCTCAAACAGGATTTCCCTAGCTTATAATCCTATTTATATTTGCAAGCACTGACCGAACACTTCATTTCGGTTTTTTTTTAATTGATATGAAGATTTTAACAGGCACTAGTGGCACTATAAAACTTTGCACTAAATAAAGTTCAAAGATAAATAGTTTTGAAAAGAATTGATTCGGTATTTTTGTTAAATTTCACAAAAGAACTTTAAGTTGACTAAATCTGCTCACAAAACAAAAGCACATTTGACAATTAATCTACAGCTTTGACAATTTCTCCATCCAGCATCTCTCTTACTCCTATGTATAGTTTCCTGTTCTTGACAAATTACGCTCATGTACACGAATTTTACACGATTCAATCATTCCTGTTTGGTATATATTCTAAGTTGATATGTGATGCTCAATGACATTCGGTTGACATTTCTCATTTAGATGTGTGCGTTTTTCGGTATAACACCGTCGATTCGGGTGTAGCACGAGGGTCGTTTGACGTACACTTTTTATAGCAGTGCAGGTCAATGGAACGATTTTGGTGTAAAACTTCTGCTAGAAAACGTAACCAATGGAAATCGGTATTAGTATACCCTATAGATTTTATCTAGGGTATAAAAATTAATCTTGATTTTTGACAGCTGACATATTTACGTCGATTTACCCAGGCTTTACTCATAAGTTGTCTGTTAACTTTTTTCATTCCCATCTAGTATTATTCCCTCTACTAAAAGAAAGTTTTTACTTGATTTTTACTCAGGCTTTTTTACACCAAAGTAAGCATACAGACCTAATATAAATGTAAAACTATTGTGAGACTTTTCATTTTCACAATAATCTTCTTTTTGTGACAAATTTTCGACATTATTTTGTGATGATATTACATGGCTACCAGGGTTGAGTCTCGGATAGTACAGCGACGTGACGCCTCTAGAGAGCAGTGTACCCAACAACCGATTTGCATTCTTGCGTTCATTATATAATCTAAACACAATGCTTGTACGCAATAGTTTCCGTCGATTTCTTTCATGTCAGACTTCAGTCTCAACACATGCTCCGACTTTCGCTACACATGCTCCGACTTTCGCTACACATGCTCATGCAAATCGTATGACTTGGCTTGTGCATGACAAGTGATACCACCACTCCACTACCTGCTTAATACACACTTTCGTCTGTAGCGGCCTTAAGATATCATGTGAAGTCAATGAATTCAAAATTGAAGTCGAGGTTTCTGCAGTGAATGCGGTTCAGGCTACATTCATTCTCAACGTGCAGTCAACCTGCAATTTAATCATAGCACAATGCATATCCCATTTGGGACAGTTGGAAGTGTAGTTAAAGCACAAATGTACAATCACAGTTAGATATGTCCTCCCAAAAAAAAGCAATTTTACAAAATATATGTATGTGTTAAGAAATTAAGACTAATATTTTTCGTCTCATTAAATTTAATCGTTAAAACAAAATGCCATCCAAATAAAATTTTACTTTGCTTAATTTTATATAAAATTAAGGAATGCATGAATTAAGATGCCAAAACCCCTTACCTAGATGTTTATATTTTTGAATCAATTACAAAAATTATGATTCAAACAGCTGTCATTTGAATTCATCGTCAATTCGTCATCCCTCGAATCGACTAATATCGATTTCGATGGGACTTCAGTGTAACACCAGTGTTGTAACACTAAAAATGTTCGATGGGACAAGTTTTATAGCAGAAGTGCAACAGACTTTCGGCATGTTGTTAAACTAATGTCGATTTCGATGGGACCATTTCAGTGTTGCACTTTTTCTGACAGCGGAGAACTCGGAGAACTGAAGTCCATCGAACATATATCTGTTATATTTCTTGTATTTGTGGACACATGTATTATAAACACGGAACTGTCAAACGTAAATCTTCTTTATTTGTCATGGTCGTAGCGTATTGCATATAGCAATATGCTACATGAAATACTGAAGCGTGTAAGCCGGCTGCTGTCAGCATAAAAATTGAACGCATCCCGACCGAGAGAAGTGCGTTTCCTCAAGCTCAAGATGACATGTTGATGTGGAAAAGAGAAGAAGAAGACAATTCTGTCTTGTGGAAACCTGCCAAAAGTGAAGGCGAGGTGCATTTGTGCAACGTAAACCAAATCTAGTGAATTCCCAATCTACAGAAAACATCGGAGAAAATTCAACGCAGCCCAAAAAAGAAAACCCGCAAAAATAAAGCAAAACATCGAGACTCCGACAGAACTGCATCTCGCGGTCTTAGCCGAGACTGTAGCTCAAAATATATAATTGAAAAGTCTCAACAAAAGCTGTGCAAATAATTACGTCTGGATATTGAACATTTCACATCGGTCCGTATTGTAAATTGTGATAAGGAAAGTTCCAAGAAAATTTTATCCTTGAATTATGAACTGAATTTTCTGCAACGAGATCTTCAGAAGAAAGACTTCAACCTCTATGATATTGTTCATAGAGTTTTGTTGGGATTACGTCCAAAAATTAATTCAGAGGCAGTGCTATCTCGGCTAAGTTTGCCCGTTTTAACTGCTTTAAATGAAGCTCATGTGACCTAAAGAAAGAAATCTATGAAGATTCAAGTCCTTGTCGAATTTTGTGATGCACGGTACCAAATAAAACTTTAGGGACTCTGAATAATTATGCCCCTCAGAGTCAGATGGGAGGATGGGGCAGGCAAGGAAGGCAGAACATGTGCGCCTTGAACTGTGTATATAGGTAAGTGACGTAAGGGTCCCTTCAGGACCGAATGTGTGCCGGCTTTTGTTTGTTTATAGGCACGACGAATTTTTTTTGATTATGGCTGACGGCAGCGGTAGGTTTTCGTGGAACCTCCCCACACTCTCCGCCAATGAGCCGAGGCGAGCTAGCGTGCCGCCCTGCAGTCAACGCTGTCCGTCGAGTGATCTATCGGCTCATGTTGGCAGTCGGGACTTCACGTCCAAGCCCATCACTCACTATAGTTCCATAACATATTGATATATAGAAAGAAATTTCTTCTAAAATTTTATGCAAATAATCCAAATAAAATCTTTTAATTTATGTAACTCAAAAATTTCACAAGTAATCGCGACAGTACACTTTGACAGAGCAGATGACAATTCAACTTGAATATGCATTTGTAACACCGACAAAATATCCAGTGCAAAGTAGGGGAAATCAGTGCAAACCTCGTGTTGCACTTCTGCTATAAAAATTATCCCATCGAATATTTTCAGTGTTGCACTGCTGGAAAAAGGGCAATACAAGTGTTGCACTGAAGTCCCATCGAAATCGACATAAGATTTGTTCTGTATGTCAGACAGCTATCAACTGAACCATCTGAATGTGATTGGGACTGAGTTTTACAACACTTCACAGCTCACATCGTTATCGTTTTGACAAGTATAGGAATGTGTTTTTGAGTATTAATGAAACAAACACAATGAAAGAAAAAGTAACGACAAAATCATGCTTTAAGCACATACATATATATATATAAAGATAATCTAGTGCGTTCGGATCGCCCTGGAGGGTGATTCTGATCTTTTGTCGTACATTTTAGGCGTGAGTTTTAACATATTCCACATATACCACATGATGAACTTAAATGAATTGTCGATGAACAAACGTCAAAAAACACGCCTAAATATATGCGACAAATTAGTCAACTGGAGGGTGATTCTGTCTGATCTTTTGTCGTACTTGAATGTCAAAATATACGACTAAACGAAATGAACTTTTCTACTGTTTTTTTCGTATTTTTATTCAGGTCAGCAACCCTTGCATGACGTAGAATGTACTGAAAATGAAACTTCACATTACAAATTCAAAATAATATTTCGAATTTCAGCACTTGTAATGCTCTAATTAGGTGTAGAATTTCTATTTACCACAGTGTAAAATTTTTGTCACAAACTCTTGATCAGTTGACTAATTTGTCGCATATTTAGGCGTGTTTTTTCACGTTGTTCACCGAAAATTCATTATAGTTCATTTTGTGGTAGGTAATAGTGAAGACACAAAATGAACTGTGTTAAAAGAAAACTTCGACAAATTATGTCAAAATTCACGACTTAATAGCACGACAAAAGATCCGAATCACCCTCCTGGATAGTCTTTAAAGAAAAATTCTTAAGGCTGAGTTTAGCAACACATGACGTTTAAGAAATTGTTATGGTTGTAGCGTTTTGCATATAGCAATATACTACCTTGATAAGACTGCAGCGTGTATGCCGGCGGATGTCAATCAGAATATTCGAATGCACCCAGACCGAGAGAAGTGTGTTTCCTTGAGCTCGGTGTGACATGCCGATGAGAAGGGAAAAGAAGAAGAAGACAATCTTCTCTGTCATTTATAATCCATCGAACAGCTACATCAGTGAGGGAACAAAAATAAAGTTCCGCAATCATCTGCGAGTAAACACAGCCTGTAAGTAAATTTAGAATATTTTTCAGTTCGCATCTATTTTCAAATAATCTAGTTATTTTGCAACCACTCCGCACCAGGAAAGAAATCATCGGACCTCTGCCAACAGAAAAGTTGCTCGCGGTCATTGTAAGGGTTCTCTTGTGTAGAAAAGCAGGAAGGTATAGTGAAGAAAATTTTGGTGGAGCACACAAAAAAACAAAAAGGGATGTAAATTGCGACGTGTAAAAATTAAAATAAAGAAGGTATTACAGATTGCTTGGAAGGCCTCTGCTGTGACAATAAAGGAAAGAAAAGCGTTTCTTCCTGAGATTCTTAAGATCCAGGAATCTCTGTAAAGGAAAGGAAAAGCATTTCTGTGGAAAGAATTATATCCAAACTTGGGCATCACGTTTGTGATTTGATTGTCGCTGACCAGAGATATCGTCGCTTACACAGGGGTATCTTTTCTTGCGGCATAATACGTAGCCGAGTGCAGACTCTAATTACACCCAAACGCCTCTTGGCGTTGTCATAGGATCTCGGGTAGAGTTCCAGCAGCTATTTTAGCTTTAGTAGTCACCCATTGGCACACACCCGTCGATTGGAAAAAGGCGAACTGGGCAGTACCTGGCATATGTGCCCCAAAAGGAAGACCGTAGTGTCGGCCACTCATCCCAGCAATTGGTATCCAGCAGCGTCGTGTTAGAGAAATAAGTTTTTTTTTAGTTTGGCTTAAATAAAATAAGTACAAAACAAGTTTTCAAACAAAATTGAGGCCAAGTCGCATGGAAAAGTAGAAAATAAACTTTTCTTCATACACAGAGGTGGACTCAGATTTTATTCGCTGACAATCACCGATATATGTATATCAGTAAGATCAATCAGAGGTAATAAGTGATTTGATTCATGAAGAGAAAGAATATCCAAGAGAAATGTCCCAATCAAAAAATCTGAGTCCACCTCTGACATTTCTCTTGAATATTCTTTCTCTTCATGAATCAAATCACTTATTACCTCTGATTGATCTTACTGAAATACATATATCGGTGATTGTCAGCGAATAAAATCCGAGTCCACCTCTGTGTGTGAAGAAAAGTTTATTTTTTACTTTTTCATGCGACTTGGCCTCAGTTTTGATTGAAAACTCGTTTTTTTACTTATTTTATTTTATGCCTTTTTCACGCTAACTAAATTGGAAAATTCTGCATTTTTCCTGAAACAGATTTATCACTAATCCTATCGATGAAAATATTTCCGCTTTTCCATCAAGTTTTCCAGAAAAGCAACTCATTTCGCTCTACAACTTTGTCTTAGGTTGCAAAACGCTCAAACGCTTCCTGGGTAGGAAAAACTCGGGAAAAGCGTTTTACATGAATTTTCCTCGATTTTTTCTGCAAGTTTTCACCATTGTCGGAGAGAAAGTAATGATGCCAGTTGATAGGGAACTTGATCCTGCATAATTTAGAAAACTTTTTTACCGGAAAAGTCGGAAAATTCCGGAATTTTTTTCGAAAAAATCGGAAACTCTGCATTTTTCCTGAAATGGATTTATCACTAATCAAATTTGTACCAAATTTTCAAATGATTTTTCCCGATTTTCCGGGTTTTCCATGGAAATTTCCGGTTCAAATTTTGGCAGATTCAATTGTCACGCGACATGAACCTGTGACCAAATTTCAGCTCGCTGTGATGACGAAAAGTGGGTCTACGAGAGTATCGAAAGAAATATATAAATAAAAAAATTCGTGTACGAGTTAAACGTAATGGCTGGCCTCAAAAAAGGACAAAACCCACAGAATCACCCTCCTGATCTTTTGTCGTACTTTAACGTCAAAATATACGCCTAAATGAAATGAACTTTTCTACTGATTTTTTCGTGTTTTTATTCAGTACAGCAAGCCCTGCATTACGTAGAATGAACTGAAACTGACACTTCACATAACAAATCCAAAAATATTTTGCGATTTTAAGCATTTCTATTGATGTAAAAAATGCATTTACAACAGTATGCAATTTTTGTCACAACCTCGGGAGCAGTTGACTAATTTGTCGTACTTTTAGGCGTGTATTCTAACATTAATTCATTTCAAATTCATTTTAGTTTATTTTGTGGTTGATGAAAAGGATAAATCAAAATAAATATAGTGAATATAAAAGTACGACAAATTTGAGGTGAAATGTCAAAATATACTAAAATATACCCTAAGCTACGTTAAAGAGAATAGAATCACCCCCCAGGAGGGTGATTCTGATCTTTTGTACTATTTAGTCGTGAATTTTGACATATTTTGTCGTACTTTTTCTTTTAACACATTTCCTTTTTTGTCTTCACTATTATCTACCACAAAATGAACTATAATGAATTTTCGGTGAACAAACGTCAAAAAACACGCCTAAATATGCGACAAATTAGTCAACTGCTCAAGAGTTTGTGACAAAAATTTTACACTGTGGTAAATGGAAATTCTACACCTAATTAGAGCATTACAAGTGTTTAAATTCGAAATATTATTTTGAATTTGTAATGTGAAGCGTCATTTTTAGTTCATTCTACGTCATGCAAGGGTTGCTGACCTGAATAAGAACACGGAAAAATTAGTAGAAAAGCTCACTTCATTTAGTCATATATTTTGACATTCACGTACGACAAAAGATCAGAATCACCCTCCAGTATTGCACTTTTTCCAGCAATTCAACACTAAAAATGTTCGATGGGACAAAATTTATAGCAGGAGTGCAACATGAAGTATTTTGTCGGTGTTACAAATACATCGGACCCTGCTATGCAACTCTGAAATGCTAGTGTGTGTGAATTGCAAGGACAAGGCGGACAGTGTAGGCAAATGTAAGCCCCACTCAGCTGATAGTAGTATCTGCCCGGAGTACCTGAAGAAAGTTGATTTTGTGCAAAGAAATACGAATTACTCAATTGAATGCATTTAAACATGAATCGGAATACTGGAGGGATAAACTTGCTTTACCTAAATGTAGGAGCCTACGGAAAAAGTTATATGAAATACAAGCGCTTATCATGAAACATCAACCAGTAGAAATCTTGGTTCTAAATGAGACTTGGCTTTACTCAAATGGGTGCAATTTTATCATCTACCAGATTATATTGCTGTGTTCAATTGTAGAGATGACTCCAGAGGTTATTTACATACATAAAAGCCTGATTTACCGTGTAATTTTGAATGACTGTAGATTCAATACTACCATCATAGAGATAAAAACTATAGAGAAAAGGAAGCTAAAAGTGATGACCATGTACAGGTCACCCAATGAAAACCTTTTGGATTACATGCAGCACCTTGAAACATTGTTTTCCACATATAAGGGTGTCATTTTCATAGGTGATACCAACATTGATCTCCTTAATGAGAATAGATCAGCTACTGAATTGCTAAGCATCACCTCAGCTAGCGGTTTCTCCATTGTCAATAGTGTAGATGAGACCAGTTATACAAGGCAAGATGCGCATACACGTACGATCATTGATCATTGCATCTCGAATTTGAAGCGATTTTATAAGATGCACACTTCTCTACATGACACTGCTATGTCTGATCACCGGCTTGTAACTGTTCACATTTCTACTAGATGTGCTGCTAAGCAGCCTATGAAGACAATATTAATACTTAAAAACAACAAGGAAAAGTATAGGTAACATCTTACAAAACTATTAACGGAACATCAAAACCCATCAATTGAGACCATAATAGAAATTATTAGAGAAGCGAAGAATAATAGTACTACATATAAAAAAATCAGAACCAGGTCCAATGTATGGATTACGGATGATATTATCATGGGGATGAAGGAGCGAGACGTGCTTTTTGCTCGGATGAAGGCAAACCCAGGTGATCTGAGTACGAAACATGGTAACGGTAAGGTAAGGAGGGCCAAAGAAGATTACATAAATGAAAAGATTCTGCAGGCTGGGAGGGATGCAAGGAAGTTGTGGCGGGTCATTGACAGTGTGATAGATCTCAAACGGCGGGTCACATTCTGGAAATTAATATCAATGGATCGTTGGTATCCGATCCTAAGGTTTTGGCGGGGGAGTTTAACAGCTACTTTAATGGTGTTGGCTCGGCCGTGCAAAGCAGGATTCTGTCTGTGTCTCCAGTGGCAAATAAGCTAACTTTGAATTCGATGTATATGATGCCTGCTACTATGGAAGAAGTGGAAGGTGTAATTCGTAGCTTGAAAAGACATGCGGCTCCAGGTTACGAAGGTATCAGGGTCGAGAACATTATGGACGCTATTGACATCATCAAGGCTCCTCTTACTCATTTGATAAACGAAACAATGCGAAGCGGTATTTTTCCCGACTGCCTAAAGAGGACAATTATCAGGCCGGTATTTAAAGGTGGAGAAAATTTGTTGAAACGAACGGAGGTTTTGATAGAAACCAGTTTGGTTTTCTGCCACGGAGTAACACTGAATTGGCCACAGCTGAGACATTAAATAAGATCAATGACTATTTAGATAAGGGATACTATGTAGGTGCAATCTTTTTTGACTTGTCAAAGGCCTTTGACACTGTTCACCACGGTCTGATGCTGGACTTTTTGAGCACGCTAGGAATGAGGGGCGTTGTTAATGACTTATTGAGTAGTTATTTAATGGAGCGAAAAGTTAAAACAAGGCTCGATGGGGTGACTAGTGAATCTTTAGTGACAAAATGCGGTGTTCCCCAGGGTTCAATATTAGGACCGCTTCTTTACTTGTTGTGCATTAATAACTTGCAGTACACGGACCTATGCGGCGAGTACCATGTGTATGCGGATGACACCAATATTTTATGTAGAGCCTCAAATGCGAATGAGAGAAAGACCAAATATATAATATTCAAACAGAAAAACAAAACAGATATTAATATTTGCCTTAGAATTGGCACGGAATATCTGCAGAGAACCGCAAAAATTAATTATCTGGGACTATTGATTGATGATAAACTATGCTGGTCACAGCATATAGGGAACTTAGTTAAAAAGCTAACACCATTGATTGGAATTTTTAGAAAAAATATTAACCTGCAGAGGCATGTTGCGAGCTTAATTTACAATGCACACTTTTTGTCGCGCATTCGTTATGGCATTATAAATTGGTCGCATTGTACGATAGGCTTGAAAGATGATATAAGGATATTAATGAATAGAGCATTAAAAGCGCTATACCGGCTGCCGTGGGATACTAGTTCTCTGTTTGTCTATCAGTTTGCATGCCAATTTACCTTGCAGCAAGTAATTCAAATTGAAAAGGCGAAGTTTATGTTCAACATAGTAAACTATACTATACTATATATATACTATACAATATACTATATAGTAACTATACGGTCAAATCTAGTAGTGGAAAAACATCAGGATATTCACTTCACGAACACCTCACGAGAAATAGGAATAATATAACACTAGGCAGGCAAAGAACAAAGTTTTCGCATTTACTGCAACTCACAGCATTTTACTGTATACATTTTTGTTTTTCTTATGTTTGCTTATCCAATTCCTATTTGAGGACGTCACTGGCCACTATTATCTTGTGGTCTCTAGGAGCGGCTGTAATGCAATTGTGACGGATTTTCCCAACCCTCATACCAGCCTTGCTGACTGAGTGGGGACCACTGCAATTATACTAGAATTGGTCTAAAAATTTAAGAGAGATTGTGTTCTAATACTTGTTAAATAAGTGAATGAATGAAAATAAATAAATAATAATAATAAATAATATTCAAGTTGAATTGTCATCTGCTTTGTCAAAGTGTACTGTCGCGATTATTTGTAACATTTTTGAATTACACGAATTAAAACATTTTATTTGGCCGTGTATATAACACGTCTGTCCACAAATACAAGGCATATGAAATAAATATGTTCGATGGACCTCAGTGCTCCCAGTTCTCCGCTGCCTGAAAAAGTGCTACACTGAAATAATCCCATCGAAATTAGTTTAGCAACACGCCCTTTCCCTACTTTGCACTGGATATATTCTTGGTGTTGCGAATACATATTCAAATTGAATTGTCATCTGCTCTGGCAAAGGCGACTATTTGTGAAATTTTTAAGTTAAAATTAAAAGATTTTATTCAAGTTATTTGCGAAACGTTTAAGAACAAATTTCTTTCTATAAGCAATAAAGAACAATTATTACGTTTGACAGTTCCGTGTATATAATACGTGTGCCCACAAATACAAGGAATATGGCAGATGTTCGATGGCCTTCAGTGCTCCCAGTTCTCCGCTGCCAGAAAAAGTGCAACACTGAAACGGTCCCATCGGAATCGACATAAGTCCCACCCTTATCATCTCGACTCTTACTTCATGTGACAAAAATTATATTGGAAACGAAAATTTTTGTTAATGTGTCGAAAGAAGGCTTTATAAAACTAATATATATATATAAATGTTAATCATCGCAAGAAAAACATCGTTGTTTTTCCAGAAATGGATAATGTGCTGTTCATCCTTCGCACATGTTTTTAGTGCATTTGTATCAATACATTCTGCACGAAAGCATTCGCGGATATCATTTTAAAAGGAGTACAACATTCACCAAAAGCTCAAACTAGAGCGAAAGAGAAAAATACAAAATTCAAACATTTCTCTTCACAAACCTGTCGCTTACGTCACCTTTAATCAAAATTTCGATTTTTACACATTTTAAATTAAATTTCCAATAAAATATGTGGGTGTTAAGTATTCAAAATATACACGAAAATTTATAATAGTAAAAATTGATTTTTTCTATTGTTGAGCCAATCTACATGAAAGAAAGTAAACCTGTCAGCTTATTCCTTACCTGTTTTATTTCCTGAGAATCAATTCCTGCAAGTTGCCGATCCATTTTCAGGATATATTCAAATTGAAAAACCAGCTGTATGTGATAAAATGTTTAGGGAAATAGAAAATCTCTGACAGGGCCAGTGATGAACCATGAACGTCAATCTCGAATCCAGGATGTCACCATTGTTTTTTCACAAAATTTACAAAATGTGTTATTTCGCAATCTTTCTCTAAAGAACTTAAAATAACTACTAATAACTTTGAAGCACTGTTTAACTTAAATTTTCACCACATTCTTATAAGAAAAAAAAGAATGATACGAAACTTTCCGAGATGCGGCTCCTTCCTACGCAATTTAAATCCGTTAAACTGAGAAAAAATAATAAAGTTTATTTCAACTCAATATCTTAGATGTTATTTTGATTTTACGAGCAGATATTACTTTATTTTAACAATTTTGTTTGGAATTTGCGGCACTTTCTTACCGATTCTTGTGACTCGATTTCATTTGGATGGCGGCCATGTTACTTGTGTGCGTGTTTTTTATCTGACAAGCGATGAGATGAGTGGAATATCGTTAAGAATTTGGCTGAACGACTTTCAGAGACCTCGGGTGTTCGGTGATTGAAACAGAATCCAAAGTTTTTTCTTTTCCCGAAAGAGGGCGCCAAGTATGAATAAGATAAAGTATTTCCAGCTCTATAAGCGGAAATTTTTGGGGTTTTGAAAATTATACATGTTTCGTAATTTCTTTATTCACAGCCGCCTGTAAAGAGCATGAGTAAAAAAAAAACTGCGGGACAAAGATGAATAAAATGTCTAAAAGCTCTTCGCCTTAACCTTGATGCGCTAAAAGGTGATAGCATCAATTGTTTGTTTGAAATTTTTTTTTGCAGCTCTGACAGCTTTTGACAGTTCGGTTAAGTTTTTAGGTTTGCTTCTGCTGGTCATTTCGATTCATTAGATCCGCGTTATGTTTTTGTTAAATAATGGAGTGATAATTTCTATATAGGATGGAAATTGTTCTATGAATACGCTTAAATCGAAGGCACGATATTTGGCAAAGAAGATCAATAAAAATAAAGCGGACATCTGTATAATTGCAAGGCAACTTCAATCAATAGGTTGATGATAATTTTCTTATAACACTAAAAGGGTTCTATTACTTTCCAGCATTTCATTACATTGTGGATGTGCGGCAAGCATAAGATGACAAATATCTATTAATAGGCAATCGACTGAATTTTTTTTTAATAAAATCGGTCACTTGATTTTGGACCAACAAATTATGTACATACAGTAGGACTTGCCGTTTGTTGTATCCTATTTGCGCCTTAATATGCAGCATTCAACACATCAAGGAATCTCATTGAGTTTAATAGATTTTTAATTTTCGTTTCCTTGCTAGAATAGGACATAATATCGGAGTTTTCTTATTGTATGATTTGCAAGACGTTGGTAAATTAATCAGTTACGGATGTGTTTTACATGAACTTTGATAAAGATGTTTGCATGTATGTAGAGTTGTGCCTGTCGATGATAAATGTGAAAATAATTAACCTTGATGATTTTGTTGAACATCCTCCACGTTAGATAACATCCCAACATTTCTTCTATCATCTATATACAAACCTTTTTCTTGTTCCAAGTACCTACTTTATCTTTCATTCTCACTACAGCACACTTCTTTAAATTTTGCAAATGCAAAAATGTGTATTCTGTACCTGGCAAAGGTCGGACAAACGCACAGGAACTGTTCGGTCTTCTAACACTAAAATTTATTTATTATTTGCCGTTTCAGATGACGAAAGTACAGAATTCTGGAAGTCGCTCGGTGCAGATTCACAAGTTGCATCAAAAGAGGAAGTCAAACAACATATTTCCGATGATTTTACTCCTGTTCTACCACGCCTATATCAAGTTCCACTTGGAGTGGGCTGTCTAGAATTAGCATAAGTGGAAATACCCAAAAAAATTGGTCAATAGCCTCCTTAATAGCAAGTACGTCTATATTGTTGATTGTTTCCCAGATTTATTTGTTTGGTTTGGAAAGAAATCAATTCGTCTAGTCCGAGCAGCTGCTGTTAAACTTTCACGGGAACTATTCAAGAGTTTAAGACGGAACTGAAACGCAAATTTTCAACAGTAAATTCATTGGTTAGGATGAAATAATGGCAGTGGACTTACTCGAACAGCTGCATTGGTATCGAAAACTGTGTCGATCTAACAAAACAGATTTAGCTGCATTGTTTATGCCGCGTAGACCCATGTCGTTGACTGAAGCTGAACAATTGGAAGAAGAATGGAATTGTGTTTTCGAGAAGATGGAAGCATTTGTTCTTAAGGAGAATTAATTCGTTCGTCTAGCTAAGAAGAACTTTCTATATAGCCGAATGTTATGTTTTCCTCTGTCGGTAATGTATTCCAATTGAGGAAGATGATGATAACTTACAGCAACATGATTCACCTCCACCAGACGATAAAATACAATATGTTGTTTATTTCTGACAAGGAAGAGTTGCTGGTAAAATGGGTTGGCTAACGTTCACATTTACCTTACAAAGGAAATTTAAGGCTATGTTCGGAGAAGAACTGGAAGTGATCAGAATCCCTCAGCAACAGGGAAATCTAAAATTTATGGCACATTTTAAACGAAAGTTTATCATGCACACAGGAAAGAGGAAGTAGACATTAAAAAATTCTGATAGAAAAGCTCTTGTAGAATTCTTTCATCTTCGAACAAATGGTTGACCGTTGTGTACAAGACATACAGGTTCGCTATGATGCGACATTACTTAATTCAGCTTTTTGGTAAACTTAAGTTGAACATTTTTTATTTTTTAATTATGCGGGTATTTATAGCTATATCCTATATGTACCGTTTGAAACGAATGATGGGTCTCAATCTGGAATGTTTACGTTTGGATTGCATCTAAAACAGCTGCCGAAGAGGCTAAATAAATACAAGAAATATCTGAGGAAATGTTTAATAATCCCTGGGTTAGGTTACAGGTTTGTATATCTTTTTTTTAAAAGTATATCATTTCAAAAAAGTTTACTCAAAAATCTTTTTTCTCGGATTTTCAGATTTGAAATGAAGGTAAAGAACCAGAAAACTTTTTTGGATTGGGCTGCAGATTTTATGAATTTTACACAACAACTTCGTCCAATTCTTTTTATTATGCACACATGGGTACACTAAAAAAACCAGGTGTAATTCGGTTTGTTCTAAATATAAATATCACAATATACAGGGTTACAATGAAGTTTTCACTCTCCTTCCTTATCTTTACGCTTTACGCGACTTCAGTTTGATCTATGGTTGATACTGGTTGATTCTCTTAAAATAATTATCATTATCAATAAGCTGGCTGTAAAAAATCAAAGTAACAAACACTATCCTCAATTATAAGATCTCATTTTAAGGGACAAGTTTAGTTTTCCCATGTCGATATAAGTTCATTTGCGATGCTACAAGTCTGCTTAGATTTTGGTAGTGTTACAGACACAATCTTGACCATAGTTGTATTATAATAAATCCTCTGTTACGAGCTTTATTTACTTTTGTTGTAGTAACTTTTCGTTCCTTTCCTTTCCTCGAACGCGGTAAACAATCTGAAACTTATTTGTCAAACCCTAAGTGGACTGTTATAACTTTTGCTCGTATGAAGAAAAATGCATATACATTAATAACAATAAAAATATATTTTCTTTTTTTCTCTTTTAGTACATAATGTAAATTCATTCATATTAAAATATAAATAAAATAAATAAATGTTATATTATAAGATGCGATTTCACATCCAAGAACCTGTTCCCTTTTTTTAACTTAATATTTACAAATACTGAAAAAGTAACTTCACATAGATATGAGGTTGGAAAGGCAAAATGTATTTCGGGACTTTCTCTGTTAAAAGTGAATGCACATGTTTCATTTGCAACCAGAATGATGTTAAAGTACACTCCATATGTTTCTTTTTCAAAAAGCCATCAGAGGCTAATTCGAACAAATGCTCTTCTTTCGCATGCGATAAGCCTTCTGGCATAAATGTTGAGCGGATATCTCATCCATAATAAGGGTGACTTTGTAAACACTGCGGTACTCTTAGTTTGCACATTTATTACTTTTTTATTATTTAATTAGACGTGCATTAAGCCCCCTTGTCACGACAAGGCGGTACCACATAGCATACATGTATGCTAAAGGGGGGGGGGGGGTGGACATGTCTCATCATAACCACCGAAGATACAGATTACACTGGACTTTTGGAATGCAGAATGCGAATAATATAAATTGAATCTGGTATTGGAGCAATATGATTTCAATGAGATCTTATAGGTATCCAGCCACGGCAGAATGAATCAATTCCTCATATCCTCTAATACTGCCTATACTACCGTTTTGCCTTGCTGTACTTTGCAAGTGTATTTCAGGCTAATGTGAGGGGCACACCAAATTTCGATTCCTAAAAATGCAAACCGAAAAAGTTAAATAACTCAATTTAGAAACAATTCCTTGCATCTAGTAAAAAATATAGAATATGAGGTACATTTAGAACGCAGAGTCTGTTTGATGTAGAATTCAATTCGAGTGGTGTTTATGGCATAAAATGATATTGCGAAGCTGGTTAATGTAGCACGCACTGTATTTTTATCTCCAGAGAAGGAGTATTAAGCATTTCGCATGGAATTCCGTGTGTTTTCCATGTCATTTTTGACGAGTTTATTTGGAAATTCGTACGATTTTCGCATCTTATCGGTACTCATTTTTGCTTATTGTGTGTAATGTGTTTTTTTATATTCATAAGAGAGCAAGAAAAGAAGTGACGCTGATATTTTTATTTTCTTGTGCTATAATATGAAGGACACTATATGTTCAGTTTATTTATTAGGTGCAGTTTGGCTGTGATATAAGAGATTTTGTGTTTTGAAATCAACGCTGTTATTTCTGCATTAAATCTGCCTTTTCTGCTATTTACATTAGTCACACGTTACTGGAAAGACTTTTAATATTTATCAACCAACCCTTGAGACATTTAATAGAATTTGTGACATTTTTGTCATCTTTATCTAAGAACTTAATGCCACCTATAAAATCTCGAGCTTTATTCAAAAACGCAATTTGCTGCTCACTTCCGATAAACGGTCTTCTCATTTCTTTCGCTTCAGAATGTTTGGATGAGTTAAACATATCAAAAAGGTAGTCCATCCTCTTGATAAATTCTGTAGTATCCAAAGCAGTTGCAGAGAGTTTTTTTCCGGCAACAAGTGTATATACTCCAGCTGCAACTGAATGGCTTAGTACTTGAGCAGAATTTTTCACACTCATTTTCTGAAAGTTGTTTGGATATATATGAGCGTCAGTCAATTTTGGTGCAAGCCTAAACTCATTTTCACTATCCATTTTATAAAATTGTTTGACATCCTTGAATGAAGCACGTTTCTCTTCATCAAAAACAACATCATATTTCGAAAAATTGTTTTTAACGAGCTTCACTAAATGAGGAGTGTCAAAGAAATAAAACATATCTTGTTCGTCAACCGTGAAGGTGGTTTTTTCAGGGCTAATATCTAGCAATTTTGATAAAACCTGAAAATTTGGACCCATATCGCTAACTAAAGCCATGGGATGAAAGCCAATTTCTCTCAAGCCTCTTACTGCTTCAATAATCAATCTTTTGGCTTCTAATGGTGGACATGCAGAATTTACAAAGATATATTCTAATGGAAACTTCCAGTTCTCACAAAGTCCAGGAACCATAATAACAAACGCACTCCGAGCGAATTTATCGGTCTTAACACGTCCGTTATCTTCCAATCCTACTATTTCTCCTTTGCTTCGATTATAATACAAATGGCTTTTTAAACTCATTTCATCGATGCAAATTACACAATACTTGGAGAAATCCGATACCTGATTAAACTTAAGTCGCATAGCTTTTAAATTGAACGCCATGTTCCCAGGAGATGAAGGCCACTTTCTAGTAAACCGCTTTAGCGTACTAGTTGAGGGTAGAGTACTAATATTCTCACTGAAATATTTATATGTATTTGGCGACAAAAAGTTAAGCATTAAAGAAGTATTTTTCACTTCATTACTGTAACGATAGGCCTGCTTCGTTTTACCCTTATTCTTAATATTAGCTTCTACAATTTCAGCTAATTCTTTGGGAAGAACCTCGTTACAACGTTTAATGAGGTGCTCTGAGGAAATCTTTTCCTTCTGCAGACGTTTAATCAAATTATTTGTTTTCACGGCCTCATTCTTCAATCTAGCTATTTCATTTCTTAATTTCTCTTTTCGGGGTGTGGCATGGGATAGAGATTTCAGAGTTTGGGATGCTTTTCTTGAAGTAGAGGGAGTGCCCGTACTTACTATATTTGCAAAAGAATTTTCTTGCAAATAATTGCGGGAATCTTCCACAGAATCATTGTTTATTTCTGGAGGAGCTGTGTTCAAAGTCGGAGTTTCGTTCGCAAGCTCGTCCATATCTATATCTTCTATTACTCTATCTGAGCCTATACTGAGTCGCAGACTTGGGATTGTCCTTGGAGTGGAAAAAGATCCCGAACTTACTATATTTAGAATATCGTTTTCTTCCAAATAATTGCGGGTAACTCTCATTGGACTACTGTTGTTGTGAATACCCATAACTACACTTTCATCTAATAAATAGCTACTGCCTATTATGCTATCTGAGCGTACACTTGACTGGAATTGTGGCATATCCTTCGAAGTGGATGAAGTTGCCAAATTCACTATTTTCTGACTGTTGTCTTCACAAAAATTACTGCATTTAGGAAGAGCGATAGGAGAAGCTTGGAGCTCAGTAAAAAGCTCTTCCTTACCTATACCCGTACAATAACCTAAATCTAAGTCTACAATCCTACTAAGCTGCAAGTCTGATGGTCTTTTCTGAAAATCTAAAGTCTAATGTAACAAAATGTGAAAAACGGACAACAAAAGAAGGTATATTGAAATTGGGAAAAAAATAATAAAATATAAATTAAAAACAAAATGTAAAAGAAATAAGTAAGAGAATCTAAGAAATATATTTTAAATTATACCTCGTGGGGCGGATTCGGCATTGCCCATGGTACCAGACGTCCCCCGCTGGGTCCTAACATCTCCTTCCTGAAATGTTTTTCACATACTTCCACTCTTTTCCTGTGTGATAGGTGGCGCAGTCCTAATCTATTCAGCCATGCTTGCCGGCTACAAAATAATGAAAATTGGATTAAAATATTATATTATATTATATATGGTAATAATGTTATTAGAGTATTAGAAGAAGGCGCTTGAAACTGTAGATCATAATGTGTTAATAGAAATATTAAGCGAATTGGGAATTAAAGGAAATGCAAACCAGTTTCTAAGAAATCATCTGCAAGGAAGACAGTGTTGTACAAAAGTGGAAAACAGTTATAGTGATAATGAAGTGATGAGTACTGGATTCCCGCAATTAAAATTTAATGAAAGCTGGGTTGGTTGCGGAATTATTATTATTATTATTTTATTAGCCCATTAAAAAGCTTTTAGCAACCAAGTTTACATCATCTAACACTTAAATTTAAAAATTTAATCCTAGGTTGATATATAATTCGAAACTCTAATTCATTTAGACTAAAAACAATTAAAATACATACATTTTAATAAATTCAGATAAAATTCAGATAAAAAAGGGACATATTTGTAAGTTCACTGCACCTTACTGACTACAAATTTAAGCACTTCTCTTTTAAATACATTTAAATTATTCTCACTCTTAATTGCGTATGGAAGACAATTAAAAAAGTTTAATCCTTTGTACATTAAGCTATTTTGAGTACTACTCCTGTTACATCTTGCCAGCCTGAAGTCATCATATCCTCGTAGATTATAAGGCTGAGCATCCCTTGTTGTAACCAAGTTCTTATGCAAGTATTCCGGTAACATTTTTTTTTTCATTTTAAAAATGAAAATCATTGCATTTACACACAGCCTTTGCTTCACATTTAACCAACTCAAAATTTCTAGCATATCCTTCACAGGGGTGCGCAAGTTACACTTTAAAATAGATCGCATGGCTTTGTTTTGTAACTTCTGCAGTCTGTCCTTTATCTCCTCAGATGTCGTGTACAAAAGCGTTGCGCAATATGTGAAATGCGGCAGTACAAGTGCATTATAAAGCCTTATTGCACTATTTGTACTTAACATGCTTCTAATTCTGCGCAAGAATCCAATCTTCTTTGCAATTTTCGCACATATATAATTCGCATGGTCTCTGAGTTTCAGCTTAGAATCAATTAACACCCCAAGATATTTAATGCAATTTACACGTTCAGTTACTTCACCATCTAATCTTATAGGAAATTCGGCAGTTATATTGAATGTCATATACTTTGTTTTGGTCATATTCACCTTCAATTTATTACCTTTTAACCATTTGTCCAGCAGGACTAGGTCTTCGTTCATTTCCCGTACAATTCTACCGATATCTCTTCCACTAATATATATGAGAGTATCATCTGCGAATAAGGCAATTTTGCACGATTTCAAAATCCCATTGATATCATTAATATATAGCAGAAACAAGGTTATATATGTATATGCTGACGATACGCTGGTGCTGTACAGTGGAAAGATGGCGATAGTTTACAGAGGGTAATAATACGATACAAAAGATGGCTATATGGAAATAAACTTACAAAAGAATACATCGAAAACAAGCTACATGAATTTTGCAACAGAGATGCAAGCAAAAGTTGGACACTGTTCTGCAAGTGGAAGGAGAATTCATAAAAGGGTTGACTCAATAAAATATCTGAAGGGTTGACACAATAAAATATCTGGGAATGATAATGGATGATAAACTGACTTGGAAACAACAACCCACATACATATGTGAGGAAAAGAGTGACACCACCTAAAAGAATCACGTGAAGGGAGTGTTTTAATCGCCAGACGAGAATCTTAATCGTCAATGCATCTATGCTACCAATAATTATTTGCAATATAATTAACTGGTCACAATGTAGCAATAGCTTAGTGAACTACATGCTAGATTATTAAACAAAGCAATAAAGTCCATATTTAATTTACATAGACTTAAGCAAACCTATGTGCTGTATGAGTCGACAAACTTCCAGAGTTTAAAACAATTCATATGTGGATAAAGCTAAAATGTAATATTAGAAAGAAGATGATTAAGTCGAATATAAACTTAATAGAGCATGGTTAAACACATAACTACGGCAACGATTACGCCAGCATATAATGTTTACCTTAAGCTAGAACAGACAGATATCTAAAGAGTTTAAAACAAAAAGCTGTACCAAAATTTTTAATCGAAGCATCCATCGATATTATAATTAGGTATATCTTTTTATTATATCTTTTAATTGCATTTTACATAATATTTTACTAAAAGCATACATAAAGAGTATGTGTACTCTTACCAAATATTATCTCCCGGTACACTAAATAAGTGTTTCGAGCTGCTGCATCCTACTGCACACTTCTTAATTTTCATGTTTTTCGAAACTTCACTTAAAGAAAATTATTAATTATTGTTATTTAAATTCTTAAAAATTTACACTACCTGCTACTTCAAAGTTGTTTGACAACTAATTTGCCGCCAAATTTATTCTTCCCTTAACGGAAATTCTTAAGATTTGCAGAACTCAGACACCACATAAGTACATACCTACATATATCCCTATATGATATAATGTAAACATCAAGTAAAATTTATAATATTTTCTTCAAATTATTGTCTAAAGTAGGCATTAAATCATACTCCTGTTGATAAAATCTTCGAGTAAAGGCAAATTTGCGATTGCTCTCTAATTTTATAAGCAACCAACAGATTTACCTTCAATCGATAGATTTATATTTCCATGACTACATATAAAATATAAAACTTTCCCAGTTTCATCACTTGCATTACTTGCAACCTTTTTATCACATTCAACAAATTAAATTTAATCACATTCAACAAATTATAAAATAAGTCTTGCAGCACCTATGTTGAACAAATCTGCGAGGAAAAGTAAAACTAAGATTGCTCTTTAATTTTAAAGGCAACCAACAGGTTTACCTCTATCCGCTAGATATATATTAAAGGTGTAAATATCATGTATAATAGATGTAAGGTAAATGCACAAATTTTTATCATTTATAATATTTAAACTTTCCGAGTTTCATTTCACAAACTAGTCACTCTTTCGGGCTTTAAATTTTCACTAATTGTCATTGCAACCTATCTTATAAAATTAACAATTTTTAATTAATAAGATTTATTAGCAATTAATATTTAAGAAACGCGATACAGCAACTATATTTGACAACTGTTTGGTATGTTTATTTTCTTAAACAGCTGATTAATCCCATCCCTTGGCCATTTTAACAGTGTTAGTTAGGTTTATTAAGAAACCGTGGCCTGTTTATTTGCATTTGAGATTTCTTATAGGCTTTTACTCGATTTCCCGTGGCGAGTACAATTGTGTTGGAGCTTCTTGGATAGAATAAAGTATCATGGAACATCAATGTATAATTCACCACAGGCAATTACCTTGTTTTCATGGGCGGCTGATATTGTGTTGAGCGACACCGGCTTATCTATATACGAAAACCCGTGGCCAATGCATCTGTGTTGTAAATTTTCTTAGAAAACCCGTGGGCAATGCAGTTGTATTGCTTCAAATTGTAGTGTGAGAAATAATTTTGAAATGTCACTTTCTCATGCACATAGTCACACTCTTTACACTTATGTGCCATTGTGTTTAAAGTTCTTATCTTTCATTCCTGCAAATGGCTCTTATGGGGTAATGGGCTTTCAAGAACTTTAAAGCTCTACAAACACTTCCTTATAAAGCTCTTGAGTGCCTGCATCTCTTTTACATTTCTGGCCCCCATTAAGGTGGACTTTCTTTATTATTAGTCATTCTTCGACCACAACGACAAGTTGCTAACCTAAGTACGTTTACATGGGTGCTTTATTGAATTTTTCTTCAATTTAATTTTCCGATTACTTAAGTTGCAATTTATGCGTTAAATGAGCCTTTTCTGATATTTTGATTACTTCAAGCATACTTCACATAATTGTTATATAGACATTATGGTCTCAACTTAGGTGAACTGTCAAATAGAACAGAAAAGAGCGGGCATCTTACGAAACACAAATTTTCTGATATCTGTCACCAAAAAGCACAATTATGGCATGATTAATTTAAAGAAACAAGAAAACAGAACTATTATTTAAATTATTACACTAGAATTGCCCAGAAATTTATTTCTCCTAAAAAAACGCAATTATTTAAACTTTTACCAGAACTGTCAACACAATTTGTAGTTGTCAAATACCTGCTCTAACTTACTCCTTCGAAAAAGGTTCACTTTAGAGCAGAATCATTAAACACAGTTCAGTTCACTTTAGAGTACTTTAGAGCAGTGCTTGAATTCATTAAACACGGTTTTATGCTCTTTTCTGCTCTAGAGTAACCTAGAGCAGCTCTTCAAACAGACCTGTGGTGATTAGCAATATTAAAATAATGACTATCAGAATCAGCTTAACACAAGCTCGCTGCATGGACACGTTTAATAAATAAAAGTTCAACAATACATGCGTTTCATCACTTAGTCGGTGTTAGTATTAGTATGTTAAACTAAACATAAACCAAACACAGGATTAAATGATATGAAATGTGACATAGAAACAGAGAACTAAGTATTATATAGACGTTTTTTAGAACATGCTTAGAAACGTCAACGACAAAATGCTCAGCCTTAAGGCTTAAACACAATTGCGACGACAGACGACAAACGACGACGATATATCGCTGTCAAACTTCTAAAAGCACAGCATCTTATGCGAATGCACCAAATTGCGACGAGCGACGTTGAGCCAGGCAAGTCTCAGGCCTGGCCTCTCTCAGGCTTCCTCGCAGCTCGCCTCAAGGCTTGCCTCAGAGAAATGAAAACAAAATGATACCACCGGCCTCCGTACAATATACTGTGGCTCGGTGCTGTCATTTTAATTTTGTTAGTACATCTGTTGACAGAAGTAGGCCTGAGAGAGAAAAATTTCGAACATTGAGCAAAGTGAGCTTTGCGGCTAGGCCTTTAGGCTAGCTGCTGGCTTGGTTTTGTGTTGCATCACTTAAAACCCCGTGTTGGAAATTTTGACAACACCTCGAGGAAGCCTCGAGGCCTGGATGTGTTTCTGCCATAATTTTGCCGTCGTCGCTGCAGTCCTACCAACAAAATTAATCGAATGAAATGGTTGTGGCATTCACTTTTGTCTTTTTTAGGTGGTAGCACGCCGCGGTAATTTTAAAATAATGAGCGTTGAGCAAAAATTGATCGAGGAAATGCGAAATCCATAAAATAATTTATAGTTTACAAGACAGGCAAGACAAGTGGACAAAAAAGACGTGGGTTGGATGGATATTTCAAAGCGTTTAATTTAGTTAATTTCTGCATTTTCAGTTTTTTCCACACTTTGGTTCATTGTCTTTCAATATAATATAAAATATTCTTGATAAAAATCTCCTTTTAAAACGCTCGAAACATTTAACAACTGAAATTTCAATATCTTCTTCTTTCACAATCGTCGCTCATCGCCTGACTGACTGTTTCGCAGCGAATTATTCGTTGTCGTCTGTCGCCCTATCGCTCTGTTGTCGCAATTGTGCTTAAGCCTTTAGTATTAACAGTAATACACATGCGATTAATGGGTTCGTACATGCAAAAGTTGGATCTTGCGGAGTTAACATGCAACATAGGTAGTCTTCTCAAATTATGTCTACTATCGCGGAAAGAGATTTTACTAAGTAACAGCGGAGCATCAACATTCGCGTTGATGCACAAACGTTACATCGGCAACCATGCGACGTTTTTGAAGCGAGTACATATTCAAAAGCTTCAAATACGGCGAGGATTGCCTTTCTATTGTAAATTTTTCAAAAAGCAAATTTTAAATACGCCCAGTATTGTCTTTTCTATAGTAAACTTTTTAAAAAATAATTTTTTTCTGTTCATAAGGTGGAAGAATTAATGAATTATTCCAGGGTAGGTGTCTGAGAGCAAATCGTAAAAAGGTTATCTGAACAGACTCGATGCGGTCGATGTGTGTACCGTAAAATGGAGACCAGACCTGGCTAGCGTATTCAAGAAGTGGTCTCACAAAGCAAGTGTACAAACGCAATGTTATGGTAGGATTTGAAAACTCTCGGGACCAACGTTTTATAAAACCCAGCATAGAGCTACTCTTTGATACGGAGCTAAAATTCAATCTGTGGTCACATTTGACACCCAAATTACAGACAGAGTCCACACGGCGAATCGAGGTATCCGAGAACTCATAACCATAAGTGATTGGTGTCTGATTCCTATGGAAAGTCATAACTTCACATTTGTCGATATTGAGTACCAAATTATTGCCTCGCACCAATTGTAAAATTTTTGAAGGTCACCCTGTACCTGTTCACAATCGTGAACAGATTTAATCTGAGCGAAAAGCTTAACATCGTCAGCCTAAATCAAGACCTTACAGTACCTCACCACAGAGACAATGTCGTCAATAGACAGAATAAAGAACAATGGGCCCAAGTGACTCCCTTGAGGTACGCCAGACGAAGCCGTCAAGACTCTAGAGATGAAATGGCGGAATAAGATTTGTATGTTCTGTTATCTAAATAAGACTCTGTCCATTTTAGAAATGTTGGGGGAAACCCATACTTTTCCATTTTAAAGAGTATCACGGAGTAAGATAACTTGTCGAAGGCTTTACTAAAGTCTGTATACATAGATACAATCCGTTTGGTAGCCTTTTGCAAATCCGCGAATGGTCTCCGAGACAAATTCCAACAAGTTAGTGGTTGTAGATCAGCCCGAAATAAACCCATGTTGGTTTGAAGAGAGCAAATTCTTACATGAAACCGATAGCTCAGAGAGTAGATATACTATGCCGGTTCTGGATCACTGTTTTAGCTTCCAGGATTTCGCCACAGATGGCGCCACCGTCGCTAGGTGGTTCGATTCCATACTAAATGTGGGTTTGTGCCTTGGATGTACTGGTTTATGTCTTGGGTGTTGGGGATACGAGACCTCTTTGGGGGATACGAGACCACTTTTAGCACTCTCCAGCATAGGGAAATAGCATAGGATTTCGATTTTGTTTCTGAAGTGCGCCTATTTTTCATCTCGAATCTTGGGGATACGAGACCATTTTGGGGATACGAGACCACTTTTAGCACTCTCCAGCATAGGGAAATAGCATAGGATTTCAATTTTGTTTCTGGAGTTCGCTTATTTTTCATCTCAGACTCGTAGCCTCCAAGTTTTTCATCTCGAGTTTTGGGATACGAGATCACTTTCAGTTCTATATATTTATGAAGGGGGTGGGATGGATTTGGTCTTGACTGCGCCCTAGCGGCATTAGCCGGTACTACGGTTTTCTTGGATAGATATGTGGTGCGCCTAAATGTAGGCTTTTGGTTTTGAACTAATATTAGTAATAATTAAAGTTAACGCTAGGAAATTTTTGTTCATGCCAATGGATTCTAGATGGTAGGGGTGGGGGTACTACGGGGGACGAAATTTCCAGCAGAAATCCTCTACGGGCTCTGGTTTTCGAGATATTAGCGATTTTACGTTTTCAGATATAGTTAATATTATTAATAATTCAAGCTACCTAGGATAGTTTTGTTCATGCCAATAGATTCTAGAAGGTGTTATAGGGGCGGGGGGTTAGAGGGGGAACGAAATTTTTATCAGAAATCCTCTACGGGCTATGGTTTTCGAGATATTAGCGTATTAATAATTCAAGTTATTTTTTGCTCATGGAAATAAAAAGTGTCCGGAAAATTACAACTATTTTGGTGGTTCTGGACCGGTGCTCTGGGCCACTGGGGGAATCCGTCTAGTGGTCTACGTCACAGGGCCTGCCTGGGGAATTCCTTCTGGATCACTGAGGGTTCTGGGAGGGGGAGGAGAGGGGGTAAGGGGGCTTTTGTACTGCAATTTTGACATTATCTTGAAGTTTTCTTTTAGGAGGATACTTATGCCAACAACAACAACCAATGTAGGTATGTTGACTTGGATATGTCCGATAATCAAATTCTGAATAATGTAAACAAAATCGCAACGGAGTAAAGTAAACAAATTGAGCGATATTTACACACACACACACACCAGGGGCCAGGTGGCTGGTAGTTTGATATCGCCTCTTCGCACAAGTCTACATCACAGGGAATTCCTTTCCTACCGTCTGATAAACCAGAGTATGACGTCATCTGGTTGGCTGATCCCCTCAGCTAAATAAGCGAACTCCAGAAACAAAATCGAAAACCCATGCTATTTCCCTATGCTGGAGAGAGCTAATAAGTTGTGGATTAAAGATTTGATGATATTAATCTGTCGGTGTTTTTTATAAACAAGATTGCACCATATTCATATATCTAAAAATAGATCACTTAGATAAGTAATGGAAATTAGTAAATGTGTAATTTTGCTCTTCAGGTGGAATGCTTCTGATCTTATTCCTTGCATAAACAAATTCGCACAGTCCAGCAAAGTAAACAAATTCGCAGTCGAATAATGTAAACAAATTCGCACAGCAGCCGATTAAAGTAAACAAATTGAGCGATTTATGTAAGATTCCCAATTTCTTTAACTGAAAACAACAACAACCGATATTAATCTGTGGGATATGATGTCTTAGATGAGTAGTGGAAGATATACTTGAAAATTTCTTTTGCTGAAAAAAACAACAACAACTATTACGTAAGTTGTGGTCTGTAGGTGTCTTTTATAAACAAGAGTGATCATTATATGATATTCGATGTGTAAAAATTGATCACGGCTGCTTGGGATGGTAAGACACATGAAATCATTAGAAGTAATGGAAATTAAAGCATTAGAAAAGGTGGCCAGGTCGCTGGTAATTTGATATCTTGCGTAAACATATATAGCCGAGTAAAGCAGGCAAATTGAGCGATTAATGTTTTTTTGTATCTAGGAGTTTGTATTGAAAAGTCTTTATGACGAATTGTTTTTTATGTTCAATAAAATTTCTCAATCAGTCACACTGTTATGAGATTTGATTGATTCCCCGATATCATAGCTCACATGAAGCTGATAAGAATATGATAATTTTATCTTCATACTATTGGGGGCAGGTACATTGTTTACTTACCATTAAGTTGAGAGTGGGTTAAATTAAAAGCTTTAATAGACGAACGCTGTGTTATGATATTAATGTGGTATGATAACATATGTTGTCTGAGGTGAGTAGTTTAAGTTGTATGGGAGCTATGAATAAGCAGTAAAATCCTAATCAGCAATCTCGCTGGATATATGATAATTCTCCATGTCCATAGTGAAGATCGTGGTGGTGGGTTGAGAGTAGGTACTGTAAGTTATGTATTAAGTTAAAAGTTTTGCTGGATGGTATTTGGCATTTATCTCCTCGAAATGGTGTTGTATGAGTATCAGGAAGGTTGAAAAAAGTTGATAATGCTTCAAGTTCAATAGTGAAGACCGCGATGTTGAGAGTGGGTATTTGGAATGATATAACTCTAGTAGGATATCTTACCACATTTGAAAAAAATTACATAATATGATTAAGAAAGCTTCATGATATATATCAAAAGTGATCCCAATGGATTACATAAGGAAAGTATGTTCACTTCATCTGCAAACAACAAATATGGCTGAAAGCGACACACGGTGTGAGCAAAAATCATTCTTGCTTCAATTATCACTATTAAATGATGTGTGCCGCAGAAAATATATTAAGTCTAGCCTAGTCTAAAATATGTATTGTAAATAAAAATTATATCATGGTTATAATGCCATTTATTGAAATAATTTGTTTTAATTGTATTATAGCTTAAGTCTAAAATCTTTTTTTCTTTAGTTCAGCAAGGCCAGGATTTTATAGATATAGATTGATCCTTATATTGAATATTCCTTATGCCTTTACACCAATGTGGCGTTAAAAGGTTCATGGTGCACCACTTTCACAAATAACATCTCTCCATCTTTACTTTTTGCGATCTTTGTTGGAATATCCTGATTTTTCGACCTGTTGGTAGGGGACAGTCGACTCGTTTTTGGATGAAAGACTTTCTTCTTTATTTCTGGAAAGCGGATGAGCTGAAAAAGCTGTTTTATAAGCTGTTAAGCTGTTATCAGACCTGTTTTATAAGCTGTTAAGCTGTTATCAGACCTGTTTTAAAAGCTGTTAAGCTGTTATCAGACCTGTTTTATAAGCTGTTAAGCTATTATCAGACCTGTTATAAAAGCTGTTAAGCTGTTATCTGACCTCACTTCCGGTTGGTCTCATAGGTAAAGGTGACGTCAGAGGTCAGCGTCACATTGATGCCATGCGTCAAATATCCGTTTCAAGCACCATACCAAGACCAGGCACCCACCACCACAACCAATACCACCACCACCCACCACCACCACCACCCACCACCACCCACCACCACCCACCACCACCACCACCCACCGCTACCACCACCCGTTGTAGTGGTCAAACATTATTCGGGAGTTCCGGACTTAGTATGGGAAATTGAATAAAAAGAAGGCCATATATAGAATATCATTTATTAAAAATTAAAAAGTAATAATTCTTATAATCTTATGGTACAGAGCTGTATGTAATCAAAATTTCCTGTGTTTGATGAATCTGTTGTTGAAATCAGCATCTACATACAGTGTGAGTTTACAAGATCCTTTATGAGCTCTCCAAGTATACAAAATGAGAATTTCTAGTGCTAAGTTAAATCGCACTTTTTAAGGCATGCCTCGTAATTACTTTTTGTCAATGTTTGGTAGAATTTATATAGCTTCACATACATATGTATCTGGTCCATCCGTTGAATCATCTCTTGACCAAGGGCAGCTTATAAAGTGTTCACCAAATTTTGACTCGACTTTTTCAATATTTTCATATAATTTTAAAAAGTTATAGCATTCTTGAATTTGTTTCTTCTGCTCATCGAGTAAAATGTTATTATATTCTCCTAAAAACTCTTCAATATCCATCTTAACAGTTCAGCATTCGGGAATACACTAACCACTAACCAAACTCTCGTGCAATTTTCCCTTCCCCTTTTAGATTTTGTATAGAACATACCAGATTCTTTTAAATTGTCTGCTACCTAGTAGATTTTGGATTTTGGTTCTCGCACCGTTTTGGAGATATGAATTTTTTAAAATCACTATATACCCTAACTAATTTTTTAACAGATATTTATATACCGATTTTTTATATAGAACATATGGATTTATATAAGGCTTACACATCAGGAAATGCATAAAATCTTGGATTTTTCTTTGGAACATACTGTTACAAGATTCTAATAAAATTTTCTTCTGCCTGTTAAATTTTGTATGGAACATACTGTTACCGGATTCTTACCAGATTCTTATAAAATTTTCTTTCGCTTGTTCGATTTTGTATGGAACATACTATTACCAGATTCTTATACAATTTTCTTCTACTTTTTAAATTGTGAACTGAGCATGGTATCAGATTCTTATAAAATTTTTCTTATGGTTATTAGATTTTGTATAGAATATACTGCAACCAAATTCTTATAGCCTTTCATTTTGCTGCTATCTATTTTCAGATATTATATATAATGTACATTCATCTAGAACAAAAATCTATAGCTCGGTTTGGTCACATATGAATTTATATAAGGTTTATAAGGAAATGCAGTTACCATATTCTTATAAAATTTTCTCCCACCTGTAAGATTATGTATGGAACATACTGTTATCAGAAATCTTCTTCTTTACAGTTTACTCACAGCTAATTATAATCTCCCATACAACTTGCACTACTCATCATCCAAGTGAACCCAAGAGCAGACACTTTCGGTTTCAAAGGTTAAGGTGACGTCAGAGGTCAAGACAATGTGCCAAATCCATATAAATAGTAGTTTCATAACTTGTTTTTGCAATTGATATTTTGCTCTTTAGCCAAACAGATCACTGTTTCTTGGCAAGCTAATTACGCAATAATTTCAACATGAGCTCTAAGGACACTACAAACCTTCTAAAGCCTACGGATGAAAGGAGTAAAGAATATTCATATAAGGCTCAGTCTACATCTATGAAATCGATGCTTTCCAGAAATAAAGAAGAAAGTTTTTCATCCAAAAACGAGTCGACTGTCCCCTACCAACAGGTCGAAAAATCAGGATATTCCAACAAAGATCGCAAAAAGTAAAGATGGAGAGATGTTATTTTTGAAAGTGGTGCACCATGAACCTTTTAACGCCACATTGGTGTAAAGGCATAAGGAATATTCAATATAAGGATCAATCTATATCTATGAAATCCTGGCCTTGCTGAACTAAAGAAAAAAAGATTTTAGACTTAAGCTATAATACAATTAAAACAAATTATTTCAATAAATGGCATTATAACCATGATACAATTTTTATTTACAATACATATTTTAGACTAGGCTAGACTTAATATATTTTCTGCGGCACACATCATTTAATAGTGATAATTGAAGCAAGAATGATTTTTGCTCACACCGTGTGTCGCTTTCAGCCATATTTGTTGTTTGCAGATGAAGTGAACATACTTTCCTTATGTAATCCATTGGGATCACTTTTGATATATTTCATGAAGCTTTCTTAATCATATTATGTAATTTTTTTCAAATGTGGTAAGATATCCTACTAGAGTTATATCATTCCAAATACCCACTCTCAGCATCGCGGTCTTCACTATTGAACTTGATGCATTATCAACTTTTTTCAACCTTCCTGATACTCATACAACACCATTTCGAGGAGATAAATGCTAAATACCATCCAGCAAAACTTTTAACTTAATACATAACTTACAGTACCTACTCTCAACCCACCACCGCGATCTTCACTATGGACATGGAGAATTATCATATATCCAGCGAGATTGCTGATTAGGATTTTACTGCTTATTCATAGCTCCCATACAACTTCCACTACTCACCTCAGACAACATATCATACCACATTAATATCATAACACAGCGTTCGTCTATTAAAGCTTTTAATTTAACCCACTCTCAACTTAATGGTAAGTAAACAATGTACCTGCCCCCAATAGTATGAAGATAAAATTATCATATTCTTATCAGCTTCATGTGAAATATGATATCGGGGAATCAATCAAATCTCATAACAGTGTGACTGATTGAGAAATTTTATTGAAAATAAAAAACAATTCGTCATAAAGACTTTTCAATACAAACTCCTAGATACAAAAAAACATTAATCGCTCAATTTGCCTGCTTTACTCGGCTATATATGTTTACGCAAGATATCAAATTACCAGCGACCTGGCCACCTTTTCTAATGCTTTAATTTCCATTACTTCTAATGATTTCATGTGTCTTACCATCCCAAGCAGCCGTGATCAATTTTTACACATCGAATATCATAACATGATCACTCTTGTTTATAAAAGACACCTACAGACTACAACTTACGTAATAGTTGTTGTTGTTTTTTTCAGCAAAAGAAATTTTCAAGTATATCTTCCACTACTCATCTAAGACATCATATCCCACAGATTAATATCGGTTGTTGTTGTTTTCAGTTAAAGAAATTGGGAATCTTACATAAATCGCTCAATTTGTTTACTTTAATCGGCTGCTGTGCGAATTTGTTTACATTATTCGACTGCGAATTTGTTTACTTTGCTGGACTGTGCGAATTTGTTTATGCAAGGAATAAGATCAGAAGCATTCCACCTGAAGAGCAAAATTACACATTTACTAATTTCCATTACTTATCTAAGTGAACATATCTACCTACATTCGCCCCAATCAGCTTCGCCTGATCTATTTTTAGATATATGATCATATGGTGCAATCTTGTTTATAAAAAACACCGACAGATTAATATCATCAAATCTTTAATCCACAATTTATTAGCTGCTTATTTAGCTGAGGGGATCAGCCAACCAGATGACGTCATACTCTGGTTTATCAGACGGTAGGAAAGGAATTCCCTGTGATGTAGACTTGTGCGAAGAGGCGATATCAAACTACCAGCCACCTGGCCCCTGGTGTGTGTGTGTGTAAATATCGCTCAATTTGTTTACTTTACTCGGTTGCGATTTAGTTTACATTATTCAGAATTTGATTATCGGACATATCCAAGTCAACATACCTACATTGGTTGTTGTTGTTGGCATAAGTATCCTCCTAAAAGAAAACTTCAAGATAATGTCAAAATTGCAGTACAAAAGCCCCCTTACCTCCTCTCCTCCCCCTCCCAGAACCCTCAGTGATCCAGAAGGAATTCCCCAGGCAGGCCCTGTGACGTAGACCACTAGACGGATTCCCCCAGTGGCCCAGAACCCCGGTCCAGAACCACCAAAATAGTTGTAATTTTCCGGACACTTTTTATTTCCATGAGCAAAAAATAACTTGAATTATTAATACGCTAATATCTCGAAAACCATAGCCCGTAGAGGATTTCTGATAAAAATTTCGTTCCCCCTCTAACCCCCCGCCCCTATAACACCTTCTAGAATCTATTGGCATGAACAAAACTATCCTAGGTAGCTTGAATTATTAATAATATTAACTATATCTGAAAACGTAAAATCGCTAATATCTCGAAAACCAGAGCCCGTAGAGGATTTCTGATGGAAATTTCGTCCCCCGTAGTACCCCCACCCCTACCATCTAGCATCCATTGGCATGAACAAAAATTTCCTAGCGTTAACTTTAATTATTACTAATATTAGTTCAAAACCAAAAGCCTACATTTAGGCGCACCACATATCTATCCAAGAAAACCGTAGTACCGGCTAATGCCGCTAGGGCGCAGTCAAGACCAAATCCATCCCACCCCCTTCATAAATATATAGAACTGAAAGTGATCTCGTATCCCAAAACTCGAGATGAAAAACTTGGAGGCTACGAGTCTGAGATGAAAAATAAGCGAACTACAGAAACAAAATTGAAATCCTATGCTATTTCCCTATGCTGGAGAGTGCTAAAAGTGGTCTCGTATCCCCAAAATGGTCTCGTATCCCCAAGATTCGAGATGAAAAATAGGCGCACTTCAGAAACAAAATCGAAATCCTATGCTATTTCCCTATGCTGGAGAGTGCTAAAAGTGGTCAGAAATCCCCCAAAGTGGTCTCGTATTCCCAACATCCAAGACAAAAACCAGTACATCCAAGGCACAAACCCACATTTAGTATGGAATCGAACCACCTAGCGACGGTAGCGCCATCTGTGGCGAAATCCTGGAAGCTAAAACAGTGATCCAGAACCGGATATCTACTTCAGAGTAAATGATAGATTCGAATAATTTGGACATTCAAGATAATTTTGCAATAGGCCTATAGTTAGAAATTTCACTTTTACTACCTTTTTTGTGAATATGTATGATGAAAGAGTTTTTCCATAGCTGAGGGAAACAACCACTATCGAGCGATTTTTGAAATATTATTTTAAGCTGCGTTGCCAGGGCAAGGCAGCACGACTTAAAGAAGGCTGGAGGGATCCCATCAGGACCCGTTGCAAAGTCATTTGAAAGCCAATTAATATGATTGAGTATATCCTCTTGTGTAATTGTAGGAATAGTTAATGAAACGATATGAGAATCGTTCATTTGACTAAAATTGTTATGTCGAGGATGGAAATTTGACGAAGAAAAAGCAATGTCGAAAAAAGAAGCAAACATATTGCAAATTTCAGACGAGAAATGTCTTCGTCAACTTTATTGCTAGACAGTAATGTGTTGAAATCAATAGAGGTAAGGCTACTGGAGAGTTCCGAAAAGTTTGCCTAAAATTGAAGAAGTATTGAGTTTCGTCACAATTTGTAATGTTTTCGGTATCAAAGCAATATGTAATTAGTAGAGGGTGATGATATTTGTCAATATTAGACATTAAAACTAGGCTAGGTTCGACTAACAAGTTACCTGTGTCAGTAGAGAAAACCAAGTCCAACTGCCTATCCATGTCATTCTTTACATTACTGATTTGGCCGAGACCAAGAGATGAGATAGTGTCTAGGAACAGTGATTCCCTTGTTGATAAGTTATTAAGAGGAAGATAGTCATCGTCATCCTCATTTAGCACCCAATGTATATTGGGTAAGTTAAAATCACCAATAAGTAGAAATTCGTTAAGAATGTCATGAATAAAATTAGATGTTGAAGTTAGTAAGTCGTAAATATTTTGACCTTTGTCATCAACAATGTTTATGGAGTCTGGAGGAATATAGCAACATAGTATGTATAAGTCGTGTTTTAAAAGAGACGGCTTAAGAACTATAAGTTCAGTGTCAAAAGTGTTGGAAAAACTGGGAACCACAATTTGGCTGCAATTAAAATGGTTCTTACATGTGAGAAGTACGCCACCGCCACGAGCTTCAGAATCAGTATGTCTGTCTTTTCTAAAAACCTGGTAAGAATTGTCTAAAATTTCGGCATCACGAAAGCCATGGTGCAGCCAAGTTTCAGTGAAAGCAACAATATCAAAAGAAGTTGCAACAGAGGATTTGAAGATATGTGCAGTTTTTGTCCGAATCCACCTTACATTTTGATAGTCAAGGGAAAGCGACTTTAGTTTTTTGGAAAAATATTGCTTATTTTAGCTGTATTTCTGGGTTGGCGCCCAGAAGGTACAAATAATTTAGTAAAAGCGCCAGAGGGCCAAAATAAGGGATCTAATAACTTATTCTGCACATCTGCTGAAACAGTTAAGACGAAGGATGCAACCGGTTTGGAGGATTTACTAATTTTGCGGCAAGAAACACCCTCTGTTGCAATGCTTTTGGATTCGAGGTACCTCAATATATCGTCACACGCCGTTTCATAAGAGAATCTAGTGACGAAAACACTTGAAGGTCTTGGTACTGTCCTCAAAGAGGTACAAATACCATTCCTTCCTGTGGATACAGAATTAATATTATGTGTTACTGTGGATTCAGCAGCAGGAGCTGGAGTGGTATTATCCGCGTATTGATTCAAAGCGCTGCATACAGCCCCACCAGCCAAAGGAGAACCCTGTGTACCAGGAGTTGGCGAATTCGGCGGGTTGAATCCCACAGTCGGCAGAACCTCCTGTTTTTTGGAAGTTTTTTTCTTCTTTATAATTGGATTGCTCTTGTGGTTTCTATTCAGCGGTTGATTATGAAACCGTGGTCCAATTTTGGTTGTTGAGGGCAGTCAACGACAGTTGAACTGGGGCAGCCAACCATTTTTTGCTCAATAGACTGAGCATTAAGGTTAACTTTGTCCGATAGGCCAACCACCATGCTCTTAAAGTTGTCCATGTCACCTCTGTACAAAGCGAGCGTATCGAAAAAAGTATGGGCCGGGGCTCTTCCACAAGAGTCGCAGCCCCACAGTAAATTGCGAGTCTTTTTTAACAATTTTAAGGCCGCATTCTCGAGTTTTATTGCTTCAACTAAATGTCACAAATTGAAGACATTCCTCTGACAGCCTTTTTGGGTCCCTATTTGATGTAAACAGTGCCACAAATATTGGTGGTCACAAATTAAAACCAGAAAATGAATAATCGCACGTTATTCTAGCAAAATTAGTCATCATACAACTGAATATTTTCACACTATGTTCACAGTTTCTTTTGAAATTTTTGTCAATGCAAAATGATGTGAAATCACTATATGAATGTTAAACTATTGTGTGGCATTTCGTTTTAACAATTCTATTTTTACTTTTTTGTGACAAATTGTCGACATTATTTTGTGATGACAACAAACTCGTGGCGTGAATGCCGAAAAAAATGAATAGCAACGCCGAGAAGTGGTGTGAGTGTTGCGCCTAGAATATATAGCAAATAGGAATGGTGATAACCCGGGTATCAATATCTAGATATTCGGAATATGTGTGTCATCAAATACTCCTAATATACCCAGAAAAACCTTTGGGTATCTAGATATCAATATCCTCAAAAATTACTGGGTATACCCTGATCATCGGCACTTCTTACTTTGGGCAGCGCCATCTTGTTATTGATAATAATATGATAATGTGTCTATGCTTACCCAAAAAATGCGAAAAAGAAGAAGAAGAACCAAATATTTTCCGGGAAAAGTAATAAAAAGAGTTAATAAATTATTCCATTACAATTTTGTTATTTTTAAATAAACCGTCGACCACACTTTTCTTCGTTTTATACAAATTTGTGAATTGAGACACCACACCTCAACCAGGATCTTATTGAAAAATAACGCAATTTTGTCTTTTTTCGTTCCAATTCTTGAATTTGTCGTATATTTACAATTAATTGTTGCCGTTTAGCCTGCGTTAAAGCTCATATATTTGTAACTTCCATTTCCAAATTTGTTTACGCTTAAAGATTTGTCAACTGAATTGAAATGTCAAGTACGGTTTGTCACATCTGTCATAAGCATAATGTCATTACAAAATAATGTCGAAAATTTTCCAAGGAGGAAATAATTGTGAAAACGAAATGTCACACAATAGTTTGACATTTGAAATTTATGTTGTGTTGTGACATAATTTTTTATGGACAAAAATTTCACAAAAAACTTTAAACAAAGTGTGACAAAGTTTCGTTGTATGATGACTAATAAAACGTGCGTTTGATTGTATGTAAAAATAATCGAAGGGAAAAACATTAAAAACTCCGTCCGTCGTCTTATTAAATGAATATGACATCAGCATTCAAATGAAAATAAATTTCTAGGGGGAAAATATAGGTAAATTGATGATATTAATTCCTTTCATAATTCCAGATTTAATTTTTTTTATTTTTCCCTGTTTTCAGATATCGTAAAAATGTCCACAAAAAGATATTGCTGAGGACGCCGCACTAGAGGAAATAACCTTTTGAAATTTTTAGAAATAAATAAAAATGTTTAAAAAATTTGGCTATTTTTTTAACAACTTTAGGTTTAAATACCTGTATACTATTTATTACAGCTTGACAAAATGGCGACATTTAAATCCCACAAATATAAGTGAATCAAATGTCACAGAATTTTTTAACATTACAGTGACAATCTTAAATATTGTTTACGTGACATATTATGTCAACCCTGGGGCTGGATTCTGATCAATAACTAATAACAACTAATAACAATAACTTCGTGACTTTTTTCCGAAAATGCGATTCTTACACCATGACTTCATCCATAAAAAGTGACATTTGGCGTTAAAATATGACTTATTTTCGAAATGTGGATTCCTAAAAAATGACTTTTTTTCATGACAATTTTTGCAACCGAAGTCATTTATTCCTTGCCGCTGTGACTTTTGTCATATTCAAGCACTGACATATAATAAGAATGGACTGAGCGTTCTTGTTTCAAAAATGGCACAAATATTGAACAGGCTGTGAAAACCCTTTATTTCGTACAATTGCACACCGATTCATAATTTATTATTATTTGTAGATTGGAAGCACTAAATATGTTGAAAAATAGTATTGCATTAAATGAAAATTGTTTAGGAAGATAAACTCGTTTTAATTAACACAAACCTTAATTTTTAATGCTACTGAAAAATGTGCTCCTCTACAGATTTGATGTCAAATTTCATTGAGCTTGTAAGAGATAGACGTATATAAACAATATATTTGTCTCAATTTTTATGTCAATTTCAATGCATTCCAATTAATACAGCCGTACTGTTTCCAAAATTTGTTACAGTTCAGTGTACATTTTGAGCTTGAATGAGACAAACAGATTTTAGCCAAAATTTGTGCCATTTTTGACTATAGGAATTAGATAGGATGGCTCAGTCCATTCTTATTATATGTCAGTGTATTCAAGTGATATATATATATATATATATTAGCTCTGCCTGTTTACTTTTGAGTAAAAACTTTTATGCGGTAGAGGGGATAACTCAAGAAAAGTTACCAGACACTTCTCGAGTAAATATTGTTGAGCTTGCCGTGTGTCAAATAAGTTTTCTATGCAAAACAAGGTTTGAAAATAATAATTATGATTAAGTAAAACATCTTTCTCTAATTTAATTAGAAAATGGAAAAAAAAATGTGCTTAAAAGCTCGCTTATAGATATTCCATCGGATTCGAGTAGCAGTGATAGTACAAGCGACAGTTGTATTCTAATCACAAATCAAATTAATTTTCACTTCATATCACAACAAGCGTGTTAACGTCAAATTTAATACTTTTGACACTCAGCTGATTGCATATCGAAGTTACACATCTTCTTTATCATGAGTAAAAATGTACAACTTTGTGCAAGAGGGGAAACGAATAAATTTACTCGATTTTTACTAGTTAAAAGTAAACAGATGGTTTGTGAGTAAAAATGCGTAAAAGTTTTTACACCGAGTAAAAGTTTTCGAGTAAACAGACAGACCTATTGTCATAGCAACAAGTAATATCAGTAATATCTTAGAATAATAAAATTAGAAGAAGAATAAAATTAGAAGAAGAATAATAAAATTACAAGAAGCGACAAGAAGAACACAAAATGTGCAACCATTTCTGTTCGTACCCTGTGCCACATCACCTCCAGTTGAAATATATTAAAGCTGTAGGTCATCAAAGTTGAAAACCCGAAAGCTTGAAACGAACTTTTTTATACTGTCGTGATGATTTGTTCTGTTACTTTTTGAACTTGGAGAGGAGTAGAGACGTAAGGGTGTGGTAATGTTCTGCAATCATTTCATTATTTGCTTCTAGCGACAGGCACTGTTTTCTGAGACATTATTCTTGGAAGCTCGATTGCTTGGTTTGCCCGCCTACCGCCTGGCAAAGGGAAAAGAGATATAATGCGAGAATTTTTTCATCAGAATTTTTTGTTTTTAATTTATTAATGATTGCAGTTTACATATTTGCTGTGGTTTTCATAGTTTTTAGGTGGATGCGATTGCGTAAGCGTGGGAAAAAATAAGTAATTGTGATTCTGCGCACCTCTTATTTTTTTTTTAATTGTTGTAATATTTCATTAGTACGTTACCTTTATTTTAGAATAAATTTTATTGACAAAATAAATGGATGGTGGAAGGGTCGGTTATAGGATGGATTGGATGGGATGGTAGGATGGATTAGACGAATATGGATGGGTCGATTGTATTGGGGGCGGGGGGTGAATCTAGATGGATTGGAAGGTTAAATTGAAAGAATGGAGGAAAGGAAGGATAGGTGATAGGATGGACGCGGCACGGACAGCGAGAAAAGTTACAGTGGATTTTTGGTTATCACAACGAAGCTGACCCAAAAATTCACTGCAACTTTTACAAATTAATTCAAAATAGGAGCGCGGAAATATTTATGAAAATAAAACATTTTTTATTTACATTTTTGCCAATTTTGTTATTGACAAATCAAAGTTATGTAAAATTTTAAAATCCATGGTATGTTACTGGGAAATCCTGTTAAGATATATAAATTGTCCGTGGGAAATCCCGTCCGGTCCCAGTTAATAACTTAGGACATCCTTGGGAGTGACGAATGTCCGGGGTTGGGATGTCCCTGCTAGATCCCATGACCTTCCCACAGGATTTCCTGTGGTTATACTTAGGAACAGTTCACACATTCAATAATGCAAAATTCCCGCTACAATAGTACCTAGGACGTCTCACGGAAATCCTAAAAAAATATCTGAGGTATTTTCTGGGATTGTAAATTTGTTTGTCTTTTTTTTTTTTTTTGTAGAAATTTTTACAAAAATAAAAATAAATACTGGCTGGAAAGTATATGCCAGAGATGGATGCACTTGCACAAAACATAAATCCAATAATGTTAGCACAGGAAAAGTGAATTCCTATGACAAAGTTACTAAAAAATCAAGTTCTGAAATGTACAACTACAAAACTTTACCAAAACAATAAGAAATTTTCATAAGCGAATAGGTTTCTAGTATAGCTTCACGCGTGTAACTAGTTTCAACAACTCAGTTTCCAAATGGCTTCTTTCAATACATACTTTTTTATCATATTTTTGTACACCAAGCAACAAATTAGTGCTTTCATCAGAGAGCCACGCAAACCATCAGAATCAGAGAACAAGCCGAAATAAATTCTGGAAGGGGAAAAACGAATTTCCCATGCTTGTCCCAAAATTGTCCTGCACATCCCGTATGTATTTGTCTGCAACATACTGAGAATATTCCCATAGAGAGTAGTTGTGGGATAACCCAGGGAATAACTTATGGGAAATTTTTAATAACTCCTAGAAATAAGGTCCCAAGTACATACTGAATACTTCCTGTTTATCCCGGGAAAGCTATGGGATCTGTGGGATAAGAATGGGATATCCCTGGGTAAATTTGTGCTGTATGGGTGTTGTCCATATGAAATTGCTTGTATAAGTATTCTTTTATTTTAATTTCAAACAATATGTATATAATATGTACCCTGTCCGATGGCTTCCCATAAGGAAACGAGCATTTGAAGGTATCTGTGTCATAAACTCAAAGCAATTCGAAAATTGTTTTCATAACTTTGATTAGTCAATAAAAAATTGGAAAAAATGTAAATAGAATGTGTATCCAAAGAAATAGAGCATGTCGTTCTGAGAAAGAGCCTGCTCTTATTTTCTGGAATATTTACATGCTCTTATTTTCAATTAATTTTTAAAAGTAGCAGTGAATATTTGTGAGTGCCCCGACTAGAGCTCCACCCTTGGCATCCCTCTCTTCTACTGTCATGGGCATCCTTCTCCACCATCCTCTTATCCATTCCCTCTCCCCATCCACCCACTAAATCTATCTACTCCATTTGTATTAGTTAATGTGTGTGTTGTTTAAATTTACGTCGGGGATAAGTTTTAATGGCTTTGTTTTTGATGAACAACAATTTATATGATTTTGTACTTGCTTTTGTCAAATGTTCAAAGAAATGGTCAAAGAAATGTCAAACACTTGGAATGATTCTATTTAGTTCCTTTTCTATGTGCACAGAACATTATGACGTCGTTTTGCCGATTCACACAGATTCATTCAAGACGATAAAAGGAACGTAGCATATAGCCACATTTTACAAATTAAATTAATAATGGATATACTATTGTTTAATGATTTTCAATTTTGGGTGCATTTTCTCTTGTATACTCATTAATTCTGAAAATTTGTGTGATTCCCAAATACAGTATTTTCTCAATAGAATTAAGATAAAGTAATCCAGAATTTTCATATGGTGCTGGAAACATGGATTTTCAGTAGACAGCCAAAACGAAAAATCAGGATTGTCACAAGTTTTTTTCGAAGCCAATTTAATAATTTCTTCTTTAATGTTTTTTATACCAGGGTTAACATTTATTATTGATTTAAATTCACTTATATGAATTTTCGAAATTGCAAAAAAATAATCAGTTGGAGCCATTAGCTTGCCAAAATCTGATTGGTTCGAATAATTCTTGTGAAACAAAAAGTTTTCAAATTTTTTTTTAAGTGTAAT
This sequence comes from Dioctria rufipes, assembly GCA_963924295.1. Classification (NCBI taxonomy): domain Eukaryota; kingdom Metazoa; phylum Arthropoda; class Insecta; order Diptera; family Asilidae; genus Dioctria; species Dioctria rufipes. The sequence continues at coordinate 106,614,107 of OZ002740.1, forward strand.
CATTTCACCAGATCTTCTCATCTCTGAATTACATGCTTCACAACATATTTTTGGCAACAATTTTGAAATTATAAATCCAAGAAAATATCTCAAAGAGGCGTCTTCAGATAAAGTATCTTCTCCAATTGAGACGTATTCCAAATTGTCAATTTCACTGGTAGAATTTATAATATCCTGCTGCTGCACTGCATCATCGGAACATGTTTCATTACGGATTTTGCCGCTATTATAAGCAGAATTTTCTCCCATTAGTTCATTTTCAGAATTATCCTGAGCAATTCCTTCTTCAGCAAATAAAAATTCCTCTTCATCCTCTTGACAATTACCACTTCCTGATTGGGAAGGAAGAACTTTGTGTGACATAATTTTTGCAACTATTTGATTAAAATTACTTAAGGATGGATTTCTCTTGAATCCACCTTTACTTCTTATTAAAGAAAACAAATTTTCTATACTATCTTGATTTAATTTATATGTTAAAAAGAAGTTGATATCAGGGTATTCAGAAAAAAGGTCTTCTGTTAAATGCAAAGTGCCTGTAACTGTTTGGACAAGTCCTTTAAGCCAATACGTTTGCTTATCGGCTTTGAATGATAAAGCATTCAAATAAGGGTTAATTTCTTCTAAATATGCACGCACCGCGTTATCTCTCTTTAAAGCGCTTTTGTAGAAATTTCTGTTGTACGGTTCCTTGCTATTCAAACAATCAAATAGCCTGTTTATTTTTGCAAAAAATATTGATGTTGATAAAGCATTTGGTGATACTTCTTTACTAAACAGCTCCAATTCATTCGCCGTTTTGATGGCAGCGCTACAGGTGTTACTCATTACTTGAACAGTGTATGATACTTTCATTTTCTGCCAACTATTAGGCCTTACGTGTTTGGAAGATAACTTATGGAACATTTTTGTGTGATTATTTTTTTCTAATGCATACAATTCTTCGACACATTTCCATGTTACAACACCATCCTTGCATTGTATATCCTTTTTCAAAAGAGTATTCCTAATAGATTTCATTAGATGCGGGCAATCATATAACGCAAAAATTTTATTAGTACCATTATAGAAATAAGGCTGTTCTGGAGAAATATTTAGGCGTTTAAAACAATTTCTGTTATTTGAGCCTTGATCACACGTAATACTTCTTACGTTAAAACCAATCTTGTTGCAATAATCAATATTTTCCTTTATTTTTTGCTCCAAGCACTCACCTTTTATAGGTTTGTTAGTTGCGTAATAACTAATAATAAATTTCCATGTCCCAAATAATGCTCTAATCATAAAAAGACATACATATTTTGCAGGTTCTATTGTTTTGGTATCTCCAGTGTCAGAAAATCCAATAATTTCATCGGAAGTTATATCATAAGTTAACTCTTTCTTATGCATATTTCGTCGAAAATCAAGGATGCCTCTTTCATTGATTTATCCAATTTTGATGCAACTTTCATCAAATTTTCCGTTATGTTGGCATTGAAACCAGGCCTAGTATTCTTAATTAATTGCCAACGATGCAAGGACCTAACAGAGGGAGGATTGAAATGTAAAATTACTTTCAAATATCTGTATAAAGAAGGAGATTTGTAATGAATATCCAATGCCAAATTCTTTTGATTTTGATCGAAACGCTTCGATTTTGATTTCTTACACAAAATCATTTTGGAGAATATCTTAGCGTAATTGTCTACATAAGGCAAAGCTTCAATTACAGTCGAAAGGGGCTTCTTAGTTTTTCGTCTTAAATTCGTGATTTGATTTTTTTTAATATTAAGCCTAAATTTATTTTCCTTTCCTTTAATAGAAACATATTTTATCCTCTGTTGTAATTTTTTATATCTTTTTAATAGATGAGCGTACTTGGACCGATAAAATTGAACAGTTTTATCAGAATTTAAGCAAGAATTACGCTTTGCAGGAGGTACGTTTTCGTCTCCATCGGAAATTACTATATCCATGGGTTCTAAATGTGGAAGTTCGCGAAAATTTAATTCCGTTGGATCTCGCTTTGAATATGTTTTCCCAGAAAACAAAACCGGAATATGACATGCAGGCTCGTCTTTATGAGTTGACTCATCAAACGACAAATTTCGTGAAGGAATCATATTTCTTTTCAATTTTTTCTTTCCATAATCATCTTCATTGAAGTGACGGGAACATACATATGCACATTTTGCTGAAGGTGGAAAATTTAAGCGGCAGGCAATTATCCACTTATCAAACATTACAGTCCCCCTGTCAGGAAACTTAAAAAATCTCAAATCAGGATTATCCCTCTTAGCTTTGTTGCAATGCAATACTTCACATTTAACACCCCATATCTTTTCTCGGTCCATTTTTAAAACAAAGAGTAAAAAACCAAATTGATCAAATTTATTACCTACATATATACTTTTTAATTCAAAAACAAAAAAAAAGAGGAAATTATTATATACCTACATATGTATATACGTACCTATTAATGTGCATATATTTAGTTTTTTAAGGTAATTATAACTTTTAGTCAATAAAAAACAATGTTTAACAGTTTTATGAAAATTTCACATAACATCACATTTCATATTGCGTTAAATAAAACACAATAACTCCATCTTTAATTTATATACCACCTTTTCAATTAATTTTTCGATCACAGAAAACTGTTACACAAATAAGAATCACTCTTAAATTCAAGCACAAGGAACTTTTTGAGTAGATTAACTGTAAAAAATGATGTATCCAAGAAAAAACAAAACTAAATTACACAGCACAGCAGAAAACTAGACTGGTTAGATTAGGAGTATCTTGCTTTTCTTACACTTCTAAAAGCCAACAATGCTTCGTTCCAATATAAAATCAACGATGGCTCGACCTACTGCATTTTTCTTAGAAATTTACTGAAAATTTTTTCCTTAGAATTTGTTTGCATTATTTGAGGCCGACAACGGATGCCTGGGCCGCCAACAATTATTAGTAGAGTAGACTCGTAGACGAGCAACAAGCATTCATTTCTTCTCAGAAATTTACAGAAAATGTGTTTTTCAGATGCAATACTTTCATGGGTGCCGTTGTCGGTCTCCAATGCATAAAAATTCTAAATCGCTTGGAGGCATAGGTAGTCGTAAATATTTTTGTTGTCAACGCTATTTCTATGCTGTTTCATAGCTTTCCCGTACATACTTGTGCCAACCAAAAATCCACTGTAACTTTGCTCGCTGTCCGTGCCGCGTCCATCCTATCACCTATCCTTCCTTTCCTCCATTCATTCAATTTAACCTTCCAATCCATCTAGATTCACCCCCCGCCCCCAATACAATCGATCCATCCATATTCGTCTAATCCATCCTACCATCCCATCCAATCCATCCTATAACCGACCCTTCCACCATCCATTTATTTTGTCAATAAAATTTATTCTAAAATAAAGGTAACGTACTAATGAAATATTACAACAATTAAAAAAAAAATAAGAGGTGCGCAGAATCACAATTACTTATTTTTTCCCACGCTTACGCAATCGCATCCACCTAAAAACTATGAAAACCACAGCAAATATGTAAAACTGCAATCATTAATAAATTAAAAACAAAAAATTCTGATGAAAAAATTCTCGCATTATATCTCTTTTCCCTTTGCCAGGCGGTAGGCGGGCAAACCAAGCAATCGAGCTTCCAAGAATAATGTCTCAGAAAACAGTGCCTGTCGCTAGAAGCAAATAATGAAATGATTGCAGAACATTACCACACCCTTACGTCTCTACTCCTCTCCAAGTTCCAAAAGTATCAGAACAAATCATCACGACAGTATAAAAAAGTTCGTTTCAAGCTTTCGGGTTTTCAACTTTGATGACCTACAGCTTTAATATATTTCAACTGGAGGTGATGTGGCACAGGGTGCGAACAGAAATGGTTGCACATTTTGTGTTCTTCTTGTCGCTTCTTGTAATTTTATTATTCTAAGGTAATGTTTTTTTTTTTTTTCTTTTTTTTGCAAATGTGTTTCGCTAGAGGTTAGACGTGCACGAAATTAGCTCCTGGTTCTTTTGCAGTTCTTTAGTATAGTATCCGGATTTAATTATTTTTCCGCAATCAAATTCTACATTTGCATAACAGTGTGTTGTTGACGTTGTGTTTGGTGATCAATTGAATTTGTGTGCTACAAGAAACGTGATTGAATTTTAAAGATTCTTCTAGTTTATTGTGAGCAGTCCATAACCAGTATACATAAATTCCTACGTGCTTGTGTCCCGCTACTCTCTTACTTCACTATACCAATTGGACTAAAAAAAAAAAAAAAAAAAAAAAAAAATGGCAACGAAGGGGCAACAGAAAGAGAAATCTCGCACAAATTCGACATCTGAACTTGCAGCCAATGTAATGACGCGTGGCGCTGCAGGCAAGCAACAAGCTACCAGTAGTGCTGATGCTGCTCTTAAGTCGTCCACGATTAGTATCAAAGAGGGGAATGCACTTCTGATGGTCCAGCTCAGTGATAAAATGGATGATCTCTTTCACCAGCTTGAACAAAGGATTACTAACGTGGCTGATCTTTTCCAAAAGTTTGAGGAGCGGATTGCAAAGAGAATTGAAGAGTCAATGTGTACTTTAAATGATCGCCTGACTAAGTGTGAGAGTGATATATTGGAGCTGAAGGTTAATCAAAAATCTATACTCAAGCAAGCTGATAATGTTCTGCAGGCGCACAGAATGGGTGACGTGATCATAAGTGGCATCCCCAGCAGTCCCAATGAGAAGGTCGTTAACCTTGTTAAAAATATTGCTTGTGTAATTAAGCATCCTATATCATCATTTTTCGATGTATTCCGATTGAAGTCTATGACGAAATCTTCTTCTAGCTTTTCTCCTATTGTTGTGCGCCTTTCAGGGAATGCTGAACAACGAGCGTTGTTGTCTGCCTTTCGTCACTGTGGGGATCTGAAGCTGTCGCAAATCGATGGATTCTCCACTGCTAGTCTCGTTTACATAAATGAAAGCCTGACCCCAGCTAACAACTCATTACTGCGAGAGGCACTAAAACAGCGTCGACTGCAGAAAATTTCTACTGTCTTCACTAGGAATGGCTCTGTTTACGTAAAAAAAAAACACTGGATGGGCACCCAGTAAAAATGTCGAATGTGGAGCAATTGCTTACTGGCCTCGACTAAAGGTTCCAAGTTATCATTATCCACGGATGGAGCTGATTAAATAGTATGCATTTTATTATTCTTCTATATCTTCTTTTACATTTTATTAATTTTCTTTGAATTATTTTTAACAACACTCCTTTTTTCTTTTTCTTTTTTTTAAGTATATACACTTTCTTGAATTATGATCAAACTATTAATTACCTCAGTTTACTTAGAAATTTCATGTAATTATTTATTAGTTAAGTTCTCCCTATTAGCTTCACTGCATGGATTGATATGGAATAGTACTGTTTTTTATATAGCAATTGAATTTGTTGGCTGGCTATGCATTTTCGGTTGTGCCTTCTTGTGGTCTACTATGGGTTCTCATATCTTCGGTGGCCTGGACAGGGTGAGAACTCTGTTGAAGATTTTTTGTAACCAATCTGTGGGGTTGAACATATGCTCGATCAATGCGCGAAGCATTAGAAACAAAATTGGTGAATTCTGTGAGCTTTTTGCCGAGGTTGAGGTACACGTGATTTTAATAAGTGAAACCTGGTTAAATGGCAACATACCTTCGTCGCTGGTTAATATTGCTGGCTACAGATTATATCGGCATGATCGCAAAACACGTGTTGGGGGTGGAGTGGCAATCTATGTTATGGAAACCCTTAAGGCGAAAATTATCTTTTCCTCTGTCAATAGTGACCTAGAGTTCATGGGTGTGGAAGTCTCTTCTGGATTGGAAAAATGTGTATTGATTGCTGTGTATTGTCCTCCGACCAAATTTAGCTGTGAATGTGCATGTGAACTAGAAGAATGCCTATTAAGTGTCACGAAGCGTTGCACTAATGTACTGGTGGGAGGCGACTTTAACGTAAATATTCTACGAAAGGACTCCATCGCTAATCAGTTTCTAAATTTCTTCCAAACAATTCACCTTAATGCAATTAACTCCCAGCCCACCTTCATTAACGCAACAAATCCATCACTGCTTGACATTATCTTTGCATCGGATATGGGAAAAGTATTATTCTTCAATCAGATTTCCCCATTCAGTTCTTTGGATCATGATATTCTTTTCTTGACCTATGATTTTGCGTTACATCGTGACTCAGCGGTGGAGTATTTCTACCGAGACTATAAGAATATTGATGTAGTGGCTTTGACTGAGGAATGCAGGATACTTCCTTGGGATCGAATATATGAACGTGTAACAGTGAACCAACAAGTTGATATCTCCTCCTCCTTGCTCAGGTACTTGGCGGATAAGTACGTTCCTACCAAAATCAGGCGTATATCTGGAGCAGGCTGCCCATGGTGCTCGCCCCATGTACGTTTACTTATTGCGGAGAGAGAATTTCTTTATCAACGCTTCAGACGTTTAAAAACTAATCAAGCTCGAGTACTGTATAAGGCTGCTCGCAATAAAGCAACGGTCGCCATTAGAAATTCCAAGAGACGTTATTTCAGCGCTAAGTTTAGCTTAGACCAAAAACCCAAAGTACTTTGGCGCAATCTGCGGAAGGCTGGTGTGTATGGCACTGATGGTGCATCTTGTAATTTAAACCCTGATGACCTGAATTCGCATTTTCTGGCTTCAAGTGTCTCACCTCTAAGCAACATTCCTAGCTCCAATGCTACTTGGGTCCCCCAAATTAGCCAAGACTGTTTTTGCTTTCGAGGAATTGATTTAAAAGAGCTGATCTCTGCTATTTTCTCAGTTAAATCGGAGGCAACAGGACCTGCTTCTCTACTACCACGCCTTATAAAACTACTACTTCCCTTCATTGATAAGTACATTCTTCATATCATGAATACTTGTTTTACCTCTTCTACCTTTCCCAACGCCTGGAAAACTGCTATTGTCCTGCCAATCCCTAAGAAGGCTAAAGCTGAAACACCTAGTGACTTTCGTCCTATCAGTATCTTGTCATTCTTATCGAAAGTTCTAGAGAAGCTCATATATAGGCAAATACTAGGTTGGATTGATTGTAATCAGATGTTGTCTCCTTGGCAGTCTGGTTTCCGTCCGTTTCGCAGTTGTGAAACTGCTATATTAAAGATATCAACAGATATAAGAATGGCCATGAACGACAATAATTTCAGTACGCTTGTCCTTCTTGACTTCTCTAAGGCATTTGATAGCGTTAGCCATGAATTCCTGCTTTGTAAACTTGCATCCGAATACAGATTCAGTGCAACCGCTATTTCCTTGATTAAAGAGTTCCTCTATGATCGACATCAGCTAGTTAAGGTGGATAATAACTTTTCGGCCTTGAAGGCCGTCTCATGTGGCGTACCACAGGGTTCTGTACTTGGTCCTCTACTTTTTAGCCTGTTTATTAATGACCTTCCTGATGTTATTGAAGATGCTAAAATTCACCTATATGCTGATGATGTACAGCTATACTTAAGTAGGCCTATTGGCCTCATTGAGGACTGCATCGAGCGTATTAATCAGGATCTTGGGAGGATTCATGAATGGTCTAGGCTGAATGGGTTACTGCTTAACCCTGCAAAGTCGCAGTGTATCTGTTTCTTTAACCGACTACTGGACGAAATTGACATACCTGATATAAGTCTGAATGGTTTTATATTGCCTGTGTACAATAAAGTTACAAGCTTGGGAATAGTACTGAGCTCAGACATGAAATGTTGCGATAATACTAAAGTCTTACTTAGCAAAGTCTATGCAGGTTTAAGAAGGCTATGGCTCTCGGCGAGTATTTTAGACACGTCCGTTAGGCAGAGATTGGTGAAGACATTAATTATGCCTTACTTCTCTTTTGGAAATACTATCTTCCCCAAATTAGATAGTAAATGCGCCCGGAGAGTCCAAGTAGCTTTCAATGATTGCATTCGATTCATTTTCGGCTTAAGAAGGTTTGACCATGTTTCACCTTACAGTAGTGCCCTACTTGGCTGCTCTCTAGATAACTACTTAAAGCGTAGAATTTTAATTCTGCTCTTTGGTATATTAAATAGCAATGAGCCAGAGTATCTCCGAGAATTTTTCCAATTTATGGTATCCCCACGTAACCGTAATATTATTATTCCCCGTTTCAGCAGAACAGTCATGGAGAGTTCTTTTCCTGTTCAGGCTGCCCGCTTTTGGAATCTGCTCCCTTCTAACTTGCAGGGGGCTCGCACCGTTAATGCATTCAAAGCTATTATTAAAACTCATGTTCTGTAATCTTGTGAATACTTTTGAGCGCTTTTCTGAGTTTCAATCTGTGCAGTTTATTGCTAGTGTAGTAGTTGTTCGGTAGGGGAACCGAAAGGTTAATTAACGCTTACCACTTGTGGGGGCGTCGGTGTAATGCTAGAAGTACGCTTACCACTGGTGGGGGCGTAGCAAAGTTCTAAAAAAAGGTAACTACTATTTTGGCGTATAATTAAAAACTCTACTTTATTATAAAATATCGATTAATTTATACATATTAATTGCTTACGCCTAAATATTATGTTTTTCCATTTTATTTTAAGCAAAGGTGAACGACTTTGCTTTACTTGCATTTATTGCTGTATACAGTTGAATTGCGCTAGCTGCAGTATTTGCGCGAGTTGCATTTTCATGCGGATTATTTTTTGTGGAATGCAGCAATGGTATGCAGAATTGATGATTGGTATGTTGTGGGGTCAGTGTCTGTTATGATTGTCTGATCATTCTGCCACGGGCGGAATTGGTGTCGTCTTTCGTTTCGCAGGTTGTGGAGTAACCGGCTGGACTTCAAATGATGTTACAGTTGTTTTTTTACATGGTCGCAAACGTTGATATGTGACCCAAAGGAAAGCTGCTACTATGATGAGTACAATTATGTATGTGCTTACATAATGATGTACATGATGGGTGTCCAGCGGTTTTAGGTCCAAATATTTCTTGTTGATATTCAAGGTATTTAACGTATTTGTATCTAGGTGAGTTAGTGGGACTGTCTGCAGTGATATCTGGTGATTTATGTTTAATTCCGGAAGTATGTCAGCGAGATTAGTTGATGGGAGGAATGATGATTTTGTATATTCCGTAATAATGGATTGTGCGCTAATGCTCATTGTCTGATGTTTTATGGTACAGTCTTCCCCTAACCTGATGATTCCGCTTCTACTTAATGTTTTTATAGCAACCCTTTTTCCACATACTACATTAATTGTGGTCTCGTTGTTGACAACGTATATCCAGTGGTTTCTGTGCTCTAGCTGGACCCAATATTGAGAGGGAGTTGTCTTTTTGATTTTACATATATCTGGTTTTACTGCTTGATGATTGAGGAGCCGCATTTCACACTGGTTAAGAGATGAGTGTACTGAGTAGATCGGATGGTGCTGTTGGCATAATAATCCCAGTTTTTCGGTTGTAATGCAATCCTTGATTTCATTTGTAGTCATGTGGTAAAAAAGGTCTCTATGAAGTGTTGTAGCCAAGTAGTCTGATGATGGTTCTATGTAGATGAACTCTGATTGGTGTCTTGTAGGGACAGGATATATTCGAAATAATTGGTAGAGGCCTTCGCTCGGGAGTGGTATGCGAATTTTAAAAATGATGTAGTCAGTTGTGATCCTACTTCTGACAGTTATTATTTTATATAGATTCAATAGATCTTCTGAGCTACCTTCGCCTGGAATTATGAGAGATGATGTTATGTGCTCTCTTATGAACTTAATTTGATCACGCAATTGCATCGGAGTTAGCAAAAAGGGACTAATTTTGCCGCTATGAGAGTCCACTAATAAGTTTATAAATTCATTTTGCGTCCTCTCATATGTGGTTATAAGTAAATTGAGGTAAGAGGTCATAGCGGTGAAGGTCTGTATCCCTTTGTTGTCTTCTACTCCTCGCCGGAGGGTTTCAAAGTTTGCTGTAATGTGTTCGTTGAAAGCTTCGAATTGACGTTGTATTTGTTCGGTAGTCTTTTTTAGCACGTTTGTAGTGACCTCTATTACTGATGTTTGATTCTTGGCGAGATCTAAAAGGTAATCCTCATTGTCTTTGAGTTTATGTATTTCGTCTTCAATATAAGTAGCATAGTTTTGATCTAGTACTCCAAACAAACTATTTTGGAGTGCCCCTATGATTTCTAGTGGAGCTCTACGTTGTCTTTTTATGCCTTTTTCATTTCCATTTCTGGTGTGAAGGATGAGATTATTGTGTTTCATTTCTTGTACTTTATGCGACACTTCTATAAAGATGGCGTTGCAGAAGTAACGGTATGTTATCATCTGGTCGCACAACTCTTCCAGTTTCTTTAAACACAGCTCGAATCCCTCTAACTGCTGATAGTATGTACTCAGATTGTAATAGACTATCGTGTTCCATTCATTGTTGACCATATGAAGATTTCCTAGGTCTTCAAAATAAATTCCTGGATTGTGTTCGAACTCTTGAATGTCTATACGTTGTTGCTCTGTGATCTTTCTGAGGTTTTCCATCGTTGGTAATATTGTTGTCGTGAAGATTGGTAGTACGCAGTTTAGTAGTAGTAATGACGTGATGGTGCCGGATGCAAATCTTTTGCCTTGTTTTGAATGGAGGCATGTCCTTTTAAGTTCTTCTATTGATGGTCTGATGGGAATATTGGTCGGATGAATGCGTGGTCGTTTTCTGGACTGCTGTTTGGAAGCCATACACTTGTTGTTCAGTGGATTTTTTGATGACTGATTATTGTCAGTGTTTGGCAGTTCTTCTTTGTCGTACGGCAATTTGCACAGTTTTGCTATTGGTCGTTCTAACGTAGTTTTTGCTGTACGAACATGAACTACGCGTACTAGTCCGTCTTTCCCTGGATGTACCTGAATTACTCTTCCCAACGGCCATCGTGCTGGGGGTACGGATTCATCAGTTATAAGGACTAAGTCTCCTTCCTGAATGTTATTCTGTTGTTTAGTCCATTTCGGTCTTTGCTGTAATCTCGACAGATATTCTGTGGACCACACTTTCCAAAAGTCGTTTTTTAGCTTGGTTATGAGCTCAAATTTTTTCAAGCAGTGTATTTGTTTTTCCGGGGGAGTTGGTTCAGGAGGTACAATTATGGAGCTTCCAATTAGGAAGTGTCCCGGTGTGATTGCTGTCAACTCACTAGGCTCGTTACTGAGTGGGCACAATGGACGCGAATTTAAACACGCTTCAATTTGGCATAGTAGCGTTGAGAATTCTTCAAAAGTGAAATTTATCTCTCCTGCAATTCGTTTGAGATGATATTTCACTGATTTTACACCGGCTTCCCACAGTCCGCCGAAGTGTGGTGCTGCTGAAGTGCCATTGAGTTCCGTTAGTAATAAGCTTCTTGGATGATTGATTGTGAATTTCTTTAACGGCGAGGTTGAACTGCTTATCTAGCTCGTTTTTGGCTCCTACGAAGGTGGTACCGTTGTCACTGTATAGATTTGTACAAAAGCCTCTTCTGGATGTGAAACGTTTGAAGGCGGCAAGAAACCCTTCTGTAGTCATATTACTAACTGCCTCTAAGTGCAATGCTTTTGTAGAGAGGCATACGAAGATTACGATATATCCTTTGTACACTTTAGTGCCTCGTCCTGGCGATAATCGAATGTTAAATGGACCTGCATAGTCCATTCCAGTGTGGCTAAAGGGCTGTGATGGTATGACTCTGGGGCCTGGTAAGGTACCCATAAGTTGTCTGGCTGTTGTTGCTCTATAACGGCAGCAGATCGTACAGTTGTGTATGAAACGTCTTATCGCTGTTTTGGCATCGATTATCCAATACCGGCGAAGTACATATGCATGTGTGTTCTGGTTTCCTCCGTGTAGTGTCTTTTCATGCGCGTCTCGGACCACAAGTGTAGTAAAGTGATGATTATGGGGAAGTATGAAGGGATGTTTCTCATCATAGGGGAGTAGAGAGTTTTCCAGTCTTCCCCCTACTCTCAATAATCCCTTTTTATCCAGGAACGGCGAGAGTGTGAGTAATTTGCTGGATTTGTTCAAACTTTGCTGCGTTTCCAGTTGGTGCATTTCGTGATGAAAATATTCCTGTTGAACCGTTTTAATTATGTTGGTAAGTGTGGTATGGAGTTCTTCGGTAGTCAATTCGTTTGTAGGCGGCTCCTTTTTCTTACAGCAGGTGGCAAATCGTTTGCAGTATGTCAGAACACGTATCATGCGGGATAGATTTGAAAATCTTTCCAGTATGTCAGTTGTCTTTGTATTGACATGTAATACTAGATGGTGTTCCCGGATTTCTGTACTAGTTCTGTAATTATTGTTTAACAATGTAGGCCATTTATTTTTTGATAATGATAGCCATTTAGGCCCGCTCCACCATAGAGGATGTGTTTTTAGCAGTGTTGGATGTATTCCTCTTGATGCACAGTCAGCTGGATTTTCGTCAGTTTTTATATGCTGCCACTGTTCTGGTCTGATAAATCTTTTTATTTCAACCACTCGATTAGCTACAAACGTATTCCATCTGCTAGGATCACCTTTTATCCATGCTAAGGTGATTGAGGAATCGGTCCATGCATACAGAGCGGTTTCCGAAATGTCTAATGCCTTGGCCACCTTTTTTAGAAGTTGTGTTAATAGAACTGCTGCGCATAGCTCTAGTCTAGGAAGGGTGCATTCTTTTCGAATTGGTGCGACCTTAGTTTTGGCAGTGAGCATTGTAACTGAAATTTCTCCGAGTGAATTCTCAACTCTGCTATATATCACTGCAGCGTATGCTTTTTCGAACGCGTCGCAAAATCCATGTATCTCCATTCCATTACTCGAAAGGGTGTATTTTATCCAACGGTATATTTTTATTGTCTGGACGGATGTCAATTCATTTTTAAATCTTGTCCATTTCGCCAGTAATTCAGGTGGAAGTACTGCATTCCAGGACAGTTTTGTTACCCAGAGTTCCTGCATAAGTATCTTGGCTTGTATGATGACAGGTGATAGCCATACTAGTGGATCAAAGATCTTGGCGATGTCTGATAGAACTGATCGTTTTGTTGCTATCTGGTCTGCTGGAGATAGCCTGACTTTAAATTGAAAACAGTCACTTGATGGGCACCAGCGTATGCCAAGAGTTTTGATGGTGTCTTCATCGCTTATTTCCTGTGTACCCTTTTCTCTATAATCCTCTGGTATTGCTTCCAATAAATCTTGGTGGTTGGTAGTCCACTTGCGCAGTTTGAATCCTCCGGCTGAAAGGAGACTGGTGAGCTCTTTTTGAATCATTTTAGCATCGTGGCGAGTGTTAGCTCCCGTCATGAGGTCGTCTACATAAAAATCAGTTAATAAAATCTGTGAAGCTCGACTATATGCCTCTTTTTCATCTAGTGCCAATTGCTGAAGCGTACGTAGAGCCAAATATGGTGCTGCTGCTGTTCCATATGTGACCGTTGTCAAGCAGTATTCTTTGATAGGCTGACTATCGGAGATTCTCCAAAGAATTTTTTGGTATTCTATGTCATCGTTGTGTATCTTTATCTGCCGATACATTTTTTCAATATCGGCAGTAAAAACATATCGATGTTTACGCCATCTTAGTAGTATTTCGGAGAGGTCTCTTTGTAATTTTGGTCCAACATGCATGGTATCATTAAGACTGATACCACTAGTGGTTTTCGTCGAGGCATCAAATACTACCCTCAGTTTCGTGGTTGTGCTGTCTTCCTTGATGATCGCTTGATGAGGTAGATAGTAACCATTTGTAAATTTATTGGTACAGGGCATCATGTGATTAAGAGTTATGTAGTCGTGCATAAACATTTTGTAATCTTTCTCCAGCTCTTTATTCTTGGAAAATTTTTTCTCATTTTGTAGTAGTCTCGCTGTAGCTCTCCGTTTTGATTCTCCTAGCTTTTCTATATTGTTTTTGAAGGGGATTCTCACTGTATATGTACCATCTGTATTGCGTTGGTGTGTTTTCTGAAAATGTTCTTCGCAGAGTCTATTTTCTTGGGAAAACTCCTCTATAGGGTTATCTACACTCTCTATCTCCCAAAACCTTTTGAGTGTATTGTCAAGCTCCGCATAAGAGACCATGCAAGTGATTGAAGTACTTGGAACGTCATCTGTTTGGCCAGATAAGATCCATCCAAACTCTGTGTTCTGTGCTATCAGACCATTGTATTTTTTGATGCCGTCTATCATGATATAGCGGTAAAAGTCAGCTCCAATTATAAGGTCGATGGGTCCTGGTTTGTCGTACGTAGGATCAGCTAATAATGTATTTCGCCAGATGTCCGTGTTATTACAATTTATTACTTGTCTGCTTGGAAGTAATTTTGTGAGGCGTGGCAGGATGAGTGCTTCAATATTTATTGAAAAGTTTCAAGCGAAGTGTGGGCATAACTCAATTGTTATTTTGTTTCGAGCTATTCCGGATTCAGCCATTCCAAGTCCAGAAATCTCCGCGTGTGCTTTATATCTTGGTAGGCCAAGTATTTGTGCTGCTGATTCGGATGCAAAGGATGCTTGTGATCCTGGATCGATCAACGCTCTTAAATTTTCCAGTCTTCCATCTACGGTTCTTGCTTTAATACTAGCTGTTGCTAGCAATGTGGATGGATGATATTTCGTTAGAAGTGCTTGTACTTGCTCGGCTTCATTCGTTGATATATGATTCAATGTTTGCATTTTATGTTCTTGATGTAGGAGCGTGTGGTGTGGTTGTTTGCACATACTGCATTTGAACTTGCTGTGACATTTCTCATCGTTTTTGTGGGTTAAACAGTTACCACACAATTTGTTGTTCTCAATATATCGTGTTCTCTCATAAATTGATAAAGCTTTAAATGCTTGACAGATGTATATTTTGTGCGGTTGATGACAGTACTGGCATTTAGCCGCATTTGTAGTAGAGTGATATGCCTTGAAGCGGGACCATTCTTGGTTTTTAGGGGGCCGCATAATTTTCTGTGGCATGAGCTCTTTCTTTTTAGAATCCTTTAGTGATTCCAACGATTGAAATCTATTTTCCAAGAATCGAAATAGAACGTCATACGTTGGAAGCTCTCGAGGCTTTTCTAGACCTTGCTCATACAACTTGTGGCTTTCGAGGTCTAATTTCTGAATTACTAGATGAGCTATTAGTGGAGCCCAGTCGGTAGTATCTATACCAAGATTGGATATTGCGTGTAAGCATTCTTTTGTTGTATCGTGAAGCTTGCGAATACCAACAGCCGTCTCGTGGTCTAGCTTGGGTTGGGCTAGTAGTACCTGTACTTGAACTGAGAAGAGCTTCCTTTTATTATTGTATCTATCATTGAGTAACTGCCATGCAGTCTTGTAATTGGCATCTGAAATTGTGAGGTGTTGTAATAGACTGGCGGCTTCTCTCTTCATATGAGTTTTTAAGTACTGCATCTTCTCAGCCTCTCCCAGCCTGCTGTTGTTGTGGATCAGCCTGATGAATATATCATGAAATGATGTCCAGCTTTGATAGTCTCCATCGAACATAGGTATTGCTAATCTAGGTAGCTTGATGTCATCATCGCTTCTTTGGAAGGTACCTATTTTTTCTTGCAAAAAGATGACAATATCTTGGTAGATGTCTTCAGTGGCCTGAAACACCTTGTTTTCATTGTACTCTTTGTATATCTCAGTTGGACTAGCTATCATATTAGTATGATTTAGCGCTATATTATCCCAGTAAGCTTTAATGGTGTTTAGCTTATGTTGGTAATAAAAATTGGAGTGCACGTTCTCTGCTTCTCCTTTTATAGATTCCACTAATCTTTTAAACAATTGGATTGTTTCTTGCTGAACACGGAAAAGTTTCATGTGATCATCCACTTTGCTGGTATCATGTTCAACCATGGATTTTTCCTCTTCCAATACTTCTTCCAGTTTATTCAGCAATAATACAGAAATCGCGTCGTAATGTTTTTCTGATTCTTTGAAGAATTGCTTCTCGAAATACTGATGCTTGGGATTTGTACTCTTTAATTCCCTTATTTCCGTATCTCTTTTTAAAAATTCAGCCCACAAACCTTCAAGTCGGTCAAGTCTTGCCTGTAGGTATATTTTTGTTTTGCGCTCATCACCGTCTTTTTTAAAATTAGTTTTAATTTTAAGAATGTCTTCTAGGCATTCTGTTTGCAATAGTGCCGCTTCATCCATGCTGAAGTTGGATCTTCTTTTAAGTTTCCTTCTGGATTGTTAGTGTCTTCCTTCTAATGGAAATTGTCCAGCGCAGTGAATGGTGGCTAAAGATAAGACCAGCTAGTAGACTTCCTTCCTTCTGATAGAAATCGCCGTGAACTTTTGTTGAAGCTAAGATCAGCTACTAGACTTCCTTCCTTCTAATAGAAATCGCCGTGAACTTTTGTTGAAGCTAAGATCAGCTACTAGACTTCCTTCCTTCTAATAGGATATGCTGTAAAAAGGCTCGAAGGACCAATGTTCGGTAGGGGAACCGAAAGGTTAATTAACGCTTACCACTTGTGGGGGCGTCGGTGTAATGCTAGAAGTACGCTTACCACTGGTGGGGGCGTAGCAAAGTTCTAAAAAAAGGTAACTACTATTTTGGCGTATAATTAAAAACTCTACTTTATTATAAAATATCGATTAATTTATACATATTAATTGCTTACGCCTAAATATTATGTTTTTCCATTTTATTTTAAGCAAAGGTGAACGACTTTGCTTTACTTGCATTTATTGCTGTATACAGTTGAATTGCGCTAGCTGCAGTATTTGCGCGAGTTGCATTTTCATGCGGATTATTTTTTGTGGAATGCAGCAATGGTATGCAGAATTGATGATTGGTATGTTGTGGGGTCAGTGTCTGTTATGATTGTCTGATCAGTAGTCTATCTATTTTTATTGAATTCTTGAATTTTTCTATATAGTTTCTCTTATTTTCTTAATTGCTTTTTCTCAGATTTTTGTAATTGTGTATTAATTATTAATTTTCTCTAATAGTTAAAATTGTTAATATTTGTTTAATCACCTCATTTATATATAACTATAACTTCTAGATTCCACCGTAATTTCTATATGTACGAACAAAAGATTTGTAAATCTTGTGTACCACTTCCTATAAATAAATTATTATTATTATTATTATTATATCAAAGATGTAAAGTATAAAAATAATAAATATTTGTATTGTGAGTCTAAGTGTGTAGACATTTTCAGTCTATTATATAGGGTTTTTTTGTTTCCAGAAGTTTTAAAGCCTCTAAATTTGAGATCCTCACGTAATTCATCCACTGTATACTTTTCAATAGATTCCAAGTCGATCAAACGAGGATTTTTCAGAAAACTATCCACAAAAATCTCTTTCATCCAAGTAAATCACTATCCATTATCCCACATCTGAGATGTACTTAATGTCCTTAATTACTTTAAATATAATTGTACCAGTTTTCAAGAATAAGAACACAACGTTTCAAGTTTAATTTATACTTTTATTTTCCAAGCACAAGTTCTTTAGTTCTTCTTTCTTCAAGTGTCAGGAACCAAGTGTCCCTACTCTTTTACTTACTTACAAATGTCATGACCGGCTGTCAACACACAGGCAGGCCATCAAGTTTTCTATTAGTTCAACAATCCTACTCACAGGTGGCACTCAAGTATTTTTTCAAGTTACAAGTATATCCTTACAGTATTTATTATATTATTATGTATTGTATTATTGAAAAAAAAAATCGATTTTAGCAGCAAACCGCAAAAGGATAAGTTACTCGTTATAACATTACAGCAATTATTTTACGTACTGCCTCCTTCTTTGGATACGCCTTCGCAATAAGATGTGCTCAATTACTTTGTTGTTCGGAACATATTCAATCACAGCACAATTGTCAAATTGTCACTGCTATAATTTAAGATACATGTCATGTCACCCAACAATCAAAATTCCAAATTATGGCATAGTGACATTGTCCTTCCTTCGAAGTCATTTTAATTTTATCAGAATTCAGCCCCTGGCCACAGTTTCAAATCATATTTGTCACATAATTTTGTCGACAAATGACAAAAATTTGTCGTTGTTTTGTCGCTTATATATCATATCTGGCTACCCGGAACCCAGATTTTGCGTAATGAATTCTGGTTGTGTTGGTACATGTATTTACAGAAAAGTGCACGTCAGCCAGTAACAAACGAGTTCAGTGGAACAACTTTTGACGCGATGAGAATGAAATAGTAGCTCATATCCGTGTAATTTGTCAGATTGAAATTTACTGGAAAAAATAACATTACGAATAACGTAAAAAATATGAAAATTGTATATAATTCAAAAGATTTTGACAAGATTGCGGATGGAGTTGTTAGAATAATAGTTGAAGATTGATATGTGATGCTCATTGACATCCAGTAGATATTTCTCATTTAGATGTGTCGGTTTTTCGGTGTACGCCGATTTTTCGGGTGTAGCACCAGATTCATTTGACGTACACCTTTTCTAGCAGTGCAGGTCAATGGAACGATTTCGGTGCAACACTGCAAGAAAAGCGTAAGACTTCTGCTAGAAAACGTGATTAATGAAAATCGCTATAAACTTGTCAGTTTTCAAGAAGTAAACAAAGTTTTTGTGCGGAGCATCTGCAGTAAAAAATGTTCTTTTTCTACTTTATTTTGAAATAATTCACATATTTATTTTATATAAATCTTTGCTTCTATTAACAAAAAAGATTATTTAGGTAGTGCACTTGCTTGAAACACGATTTCCCTAGTTTATAATCCGATTTATATTTGCAAGCACTGATCGAACAGTTCATTTCTGTTTTTTAATAATATGAAAGTTTTAACAGGAACTAATAGCACTATAAAACTCTGCACAAAATAAACTTAAAAATAAATAGTTTTGAAAAGAATTGATTTCATAAGGATATGGTCCTATAGGCGTGGTCGTGGTGGTCATTTGGCTATGTTATCTTTCATTATTAACGGCATACCTTCCTCTTTATAATGAAATAAAGATCTGATCATTTGTCTCAAAAAATGGCATTTGTCTTTGAATATCAAAATAATACGAGGGCATAATCAAAGGCGAAGGATTTTATGAAATCAGTCTCTTCGAGAAATAGTTCAAAACTGATGTGCGACTATATTGAGGAACATGCGAGGACATGCAGCATTGACCAATCCAATGGACAGAGTTACTGAAATTGATGCTGAATGAGGTCTTCATATTCATCGTCCTTGAAGAGACTCTTATATTAATTCAGAATAGCGTTTAAGATATTTAAATAATTAGCAAGGAATGGAAATCGGCATATTAAACATTTGGAATTACAAAGTATGAATTTATTATGAAAGAAGTTTGAAGTGGCCGACAAGAATATATGTATATACAGGGTGTCCCGTAAGTCGACGTCAAGCCGGAACCGGGTGATAGACCAAATCGTAACAGTTACCAGAAAAATATAAAAAAAATCTAAGTCATGTATTTTTCAAATTATAGGCATTTCTTTTGTTTTCGAGAAAATGTACACCTTGTGATGGTTTATTAGCTCCTGTTGCTACAAATCTTTAAAACTTTAACTGACTGTACTGAAAAAAAATGTACTACGCCAGTCTGGCAAGTAACTTTAAAAGTTGACGCACTTCATGGAATGACTATCCGTCTCACTCAAGCTAGAATCTTAAAGTTACGCTCTTAAAGCAAGCTTTGGGTACACTAGATTCATGCCTATAATTTGAAAAATACATGACTTAGATTTTTTTTTATATTTTTCTGGTAACTGTTACGATTTGGTCTATCACCCGGTTCCGGTTTGACGTCGACTTACGGGACACGCTGTATATATGTATATATAAAGGGTTTTCCAATAAGAGGTGTTATTTTGATATTCAAAGAAAAATGCCATTTTTTGAGATAAATGATCGGATCTTTATTTCATTATAAAGAGGAAGGTATGCCGTTAATAATGGAAAATAACATCAGCCAAATGACCACCACGACCACGCCTACAGGACCATATCCTTTTCATGAAATTATCCATAACCAAATCGCAAAGTGGCTGCCCTATGTTCTCGATAGCCTCACGAATTCCATCTTTGAGGTCTTGAATCGACGCTGGGCTGTTGGCGTAGACCTTCTCTTTCACGTGGCCCCAAAGGAAGAAGCCGAAGGTGTTAAGTAACAAGGTTTCGGTGGCCAATTGTGATCACCTCTTCGAGAGATAAACACGGTCCGGAAACTTTTCCCGTAAAAGATCAATGGTTTCGTTGCTTGTATGGCACGTAGCGCCGTCTTGTTGAAAGTAAACGTTGTCCAGATCAATACCATCCAATTCCGGCCATAAAAGATTATTAATCATCTGTCGATAGCGCAATCCATTTACCGTAACTGTTGCTCCAGCCTTATTTTCGAAAAAGTAAGGTCCAATGACCCCGCGGGACCATAAACCGAACCAAACAGTCACACGTTGAGGATAGAGAGGCTTTTCAACAATAACTCTTGGGTTTTCAGAGCCCCATATGCGACAATTTTACTTGTTGACGAAGCCATCGAGGTGGAAATGGGCCTCATCACTCAAGATGAGTTTTCGATGGAATTCCGAATCATTTTCATGCATTTCAAGGACCCAATCAGCAAAGACTCGATGTTGTTGATTATCGGCTGGCTTGAGTTCTTGTGTTAACTGAACTTTATAAACCTTAAAACCCAAATCTTTATGCAAAATACGGTGTAATGACGTTTGTGGATTGCCTAATTCCAAAGAACGACGAGGAATGGACAAACCTGGATTTTCTTCAACACTTTCGGCTACAGCAGCAATATTCTCGGCTGTTCTTGAGCGACGTGCACGGGTTTTATTCTTCACACCACTAACTTGTCCCGACAGCTCGAATTTTTCTACCAATTTCTGTATTGTGGTCCGACAAGGTGCTTCACGACGACCCAAAAATGTTCGAGTTTTACGAACCGTCTCTGTCATATTTTCACCATTTTTATAGTGAATTTTAATAATTTCAATGCGTTGTTGAATCATGTATCGTTCCATTTTTATTAATGGCGTAGTTTCTACTTGTCAATTATCAAAAAGTGAAAGCTCCAAAAGTGACATCTACCCAAAATAGCGGGCTAATTAAAATAACACCTCTTATTGGAAAACCCTTTACTTTTGTTAAATTGCACAAAACAACTTTAAATTGAATAAATCTGTTCACAAAACAAAATCCCATTTGACAATCTTTGACAAATGTTCCTTCCTTACTCTTAAGTATAATGTCCCGCTCTTGACAAATTAAGCAGGATTTACATTATTGGCTGATTTACATTACTCGAACATTGCTTAAAAACAGAGTAAGTAGTTTCCCCTTATCTGAAAATACTGTTGCGAGCGTGGCCTTTAGGTTCGTTATTTAAAACACAATATTAAATATTTAATATACAAGTTCTTTATTTAACTCTAATCTTAACAATTCACAAACTTTCAATTAATCAACTACACTTTAATTATCGCTTAATACTGTACTTTCAATTATCGCAATCTAATTACAACACTTTCGCACGTTTATTACTTTCGCTTGTTAACACTGCAACGTCTAAGACAAGACTCTTATTCTGGCTATGACAACTGTTATATTTATACCCTAGAAACTCTCCAGATTATTCTCGAGTGTTCTATTTTCCAGAAGCTTCTTGACTGTTCTATTCATTCTATTCCTGAACCTTCCTGTAGATACCATAATTAATTCTCCGAACCTAAAGTCGTTTACTTCTCCATTGCCACATTGCCAGTAGATGTCACCAGTTGTCTCTTTCTATTGCACGTATCATGGCCCCTTCTTAAGTTTGTTCGTCCCGAACAACAGGTGGTCCACGGTCTTGATGCTCGTAGTATTGACACAAGCGGTCCAAATGAACAATTTTATGCTTGCCTCTTGTGCCACGCTGAATCCTGTATACCACGTCATTAATTCTAGTTACTACTGAATACGGTCCTTCCCAGTGTTGTTGCAATTTTGGAGAACGTCCCTTACGTCGTCTCGGATTGTAGAGCCAAACAAGATCACCTTCATTAAATCCTGCGGAATTAGCACGTAGGTCATAGCGGGTCTTCATCCGATCAGTATTTGTTGCTAATTTCGTCCTCGTGGCCTCGTGCACATCAGCTAATTGTTGTTTGAGCTCCGATACGTAGTCTTCTGGTAACTTTTGTTCACCTCTCGGGGTACCGAATTTGAGGTCGCTAGGTAAACGCATCTCTCTTCCGAATATGACTTTAGCTGGGGTTTGTCCGGTAGTACTATGAATAGCTGATCTATAAGCCATTAGGAATATAGGAATGTGTCGATCCCAATCGCGTTGATGATAGTCAACTACTTTCTTTAGATGCTCGATCAATGTTCTGTTGAAGCGCTCTACCATGCCATCAGATTGTGTATTTAGAGGAGTTGTTCTAGTTTTTCTTATTCCCAACATTTTACACATCTCCTGGAAAGTCCGCGATTCGAAGTTCCGTCCTTGGTCCGAATGAAGTTCGTGAGGCACTCCAAACCTACTGACCCAATTCGTTATTATTTGTTCCGCAACTGTGGCTGCCTCTTGATTAGGGATTACATAAGCTTCAGGCCATTTACTGAAATAGTCAATGGCAACTAAAATATAACGGTTACCGCCATCCGTTTCAGGAAAAGGTCCAGCGATGTCTACAGCTATCCTTTCAAAGGGAGCTCCGACATTATACTTATGCATTTCACCTCTGCTTCTGTGTTGCGGTCCTTTGCAAGCAGCGCAGACAGTGCATCTGCGGCACCACTCCTCCACATCTTCTCGCATATGTAGCCAATAAAACCTTTCCCGTATTTTGGAAATTGTTTTGTTCACTCCCAAATGTCCTCCAGAGGTTCCACCGTGCATTTCTTCTAGAACATCTTTGACGTTTGATGCTGGCACGACTATCTGCATTCGGAAATATTCGCCGTTAGGTGCTTCCCATTTGCGTTTTAATATACCACATTCAACACGAAGAGAGTTCCATTGAGCCCAGTAACTTTTCAGCTTCTCACTCCGTTCCGAAATATCCTTCCAGTCTGGTCTTTCCATATCTTCTTTCCAAGCGAGAATAGGTGAAATGTCCGGATCTTCTCGTTGTGCTGTTCTCAGGTCCTCGTTGTCCCAACCTGTAGATGGTTCCACGGTTACCAACTGTATAGTTGCTGTTGTTTCTTTTTCTTCCACCCGTGCGCAATGTTTGCATTCAAGTTTGCATGGACGTCGTGAAAGGGCGTCTGCATTTCCATGGATACGACCTCTTCGGTGTTGGATCTCAAGATCATAAGCCTGGAGTCGCTCTATCCATCTCGCGACTTGTCCCTCAGGGTTCTTAAACTGCAGAAGCCATTTAAGTGCTGCATGGTCGGTGCGAAGAATGAATTTCTGCCCGTAGAGATATTTATGAAAATGTTTTGTTGAACTTACAATAGCAAGTAGCTCTTTTCTTGTAGCACAATAATTTTTCTCTGGCTTTGAAAGTGCTTTGCTATAGTAAGCTACTGGAACTTCTTGACCATTCTCCTCCTGCGAAAGCACTGCACCAATACCTTCATTGCTGGCATCAGTGTCTAATATAAATGTTTTTCCCAGCTTTGGATAATGAAGTACTGGAGCATCACAGAGCTGTTGCTTCAAATTTTCAAAACTTTCGTTGCATTTATCCGACCATATGAACGGCCTTCCCTTTTCTGTAAGTTGATGTAGGCTTCTTGCTATATCTGCAAAACCTTTCACGAATCGCCTGTAGTAGGTAGCTAAACCAAGAAAACTCCGTAATTGATGTTTGTCCTTTGGAACTGGCCAATTTTTGACGGCTTCTATCTTCTCTGGATCGGTTCTTACTCCTTGTGATGAAACTATGTGCCCTAAATATTTAACTTCATCTTTGAATAGAGCACATTTACTCGCACTGAGCTTCAATTTTGCATCTTTGAGTCTTTGAAGTACGTCCCGTAAGTTGTTTTTATGTTCCTTGAATGTCCTTCCGATAACTATTATGTCATCCAAGTAGACAAGACATGTTTTCCAGGTTAAACCACGTAGAACACATTCCATTAGTCGTTCGAATGTGGCTGGAGCATTACATAACCCAAATGGCATTACTTTGAATTGCCATAAGCCACTGCCAACTGAGAAAGCAGTTTTCTCTCGGTCCTCGGGATGTATTTCCACTTGCCAGTAACCACTCTTTAAATCCAGCGTGGAAAACCATTGCGCTCCGGAAAGGGTATCCAACGTGTCATCAATCCTGGGCAATGGATAGCTATCTTTTCTTGTCACGTTATTTAGTTGGCGGTAATCTACACAGAATCGGGTGCTGCCATCCTTTTTCCTAACCAGGACAACCGGCGATGTCCAAGGGCTGTTAGATTCCTCTATTATGCCTTGTTTCTTCATAGAGTTCATCATGTCTGCAATTTGTTTTACCATAGTCATCATCATTCATTGCAAATACTTCCGAAAATTCATCGATCACCTCTTTGGCATCGTTGTGTTGTTGTTTACTTAAGGCACTGGACGAAAGAAGTTTCTGAACCTGTTGGGTAGTAGCTGGTATAGTTTTTGTCTCCTTGACATTACTACCATTACCCAAATTGACGATTTGGTAAACGGGTTCACAATTTCCAATTATAGCTCCTTCTTTTAGTTGTACCTCATTTTCGGATGTGTTAAGCACTCTGACTGGTATTAATGTTGCACCTTCTGCCTTCACTAAAGTCTTCCCCACAATGATGCTCGATGTGACTTTTGTGGGGTTAGGCTCCACCAGATAGAATCTGCAGGTCCCGATGTCATCAGTAAGCTTTGTCCATATTAGTGTCTCGGAGCACGGCGAAAGAGTTATATTTTCGCAGACCATCGTCCTTACTTTCACAGGATGATCTGCTCCTTCTCCTAGTTTCATAGGAATTTCTATGTTCCCATATTTGAGAGTCCGCTCTCCGACATCCAGATTTATTTTGTATGTGGTCATGAAATCTATTCCAAGAATGCATTCATCCATTATGTCTGAAACCAGGAAAGTGTGAGGAAATAGTAGTTCGCCTAGTTGAATATCTAAAGTTATTTCTCCAAACACCCGTGCTGCTGCTACAGTTGCTGTTCTTAGTAGATATTTGGTGGTATTATGAAGCCATTTGTTCTTAACAAGATCTGGTCTAATAATTGATCTTGCAGCTCCAGTATCGATAGTGACTGCGCAGTCATTTTTTCCTACACTTCCATATATAATAAGACTGCTATTATTTCTCTGCAACTGGCCTACTTGAATGATGACTTCGGGGCTGCCGATTCCACCAACCAACTTCTGCCCCACAAAGTTGGTTTTTACTAGTTTTCCGATTGCTCAACAGGAGAGCTGATGCGACTAGTCGCTGCTTGATATCTAGTCTCTCCATGAATAGCTTGTGCCCTGGCTCGACATCTTTGGCATTCTTCTTTCCCTTCTTCAGGTGATTCCACTCGTCGACGTTTTCTGCAGTCTCTTTGAAGGTGCCCTGATCTATTACAATTCCAGCATCGAAGGACACCACGTGAGGGCGGGCTCTGTGATGATTGCACTCTGTTACAAGTACATTCTTCCACTGAAATTTCTCTTACTCGTACTGCACTCCGTGAAGCTTGTCTGGCGGATTCATACGCTAATGCATGGGCTAGTGCTTCTGCTGTTGATTTCTTTCCTGCTAGCCTTAACGCTTGTTGTAAATTTTGATCTGCAATAGCGTTCACAAATGCCTCCGTCGCCACTTCATTAAGGAAATCCGCATTTACGCTGGAGTATGAAAGATGCGCTAATCTTTCCACATCAGCCTGCAATTGTTGTAGTGATTCGCCATGCTTTTGAATCCTGTTGCGCAACTGTAGGCGATATACTTGCTGCATGTGCTCATCTCCGTAACGTAATTCTATCGCCTGTACTAATGAAGAGTAATCACGTTGATTTTCAATCGGTACAGTTTGTAAGAGTTCTGACGCAGGAGCTCGAAGTGCTAACACCAGAGCTATAGCTTTGTCTTCATCATTCCATCCATTTACCTCTGAAGCTGCCTCGAATTGTCTCTTGAAGATATGCCATGAATTTTGTCCATCAAATATTGGAGGTTTCATTCTACCTGCGCCAGATATTTCAGCTGCTACGTTTAGAGGCTGACGATGCCTTATTCTTTCCAGATCTGCTTTAAAACTGTCAAGCTGTTCTGTAACATTTTGTTGTACTCCTGTTACATACAGAAAAACTCAAAATCTAAAAATATCAATTAACTACCTGCCTACCTACATCAGTACATTAAACATTTCACGTATTCCGATCAGGAAATAAAACGAAAAGTTTACGGCATGGTATACCTACATACCTACATCAGTTTTCACTGCATGTAAAAACAAACGGTATACCTACATACCTACATCAGTTTTCACTGCATGTAAAAACAAACAGTATACGTACATACATAATTAATCATCACTGATCTACCTCAATTATTTCAGTGAATGATGTGATAATACCGCTGGGCGCAAGAATTCGCACGTTGAAATACGACGACCTTGCACCAGAGGTAGAACATATGTTTGTAAGAACTAAATTGTTTTGTAATAAGCCGCAAAGTACTGAGTGTAATTCGAGTAGGAAAGAAATTAAAATAAACAATGAGTTGAAAGCCCGCAACATAGATTGGGTAAGATATATGTATAAATTTATAAAAAGCAACGAGTGCCGTGACTTGCATACTTCCGTAAGTAGTAAAATTAAGTAATAGTTGTTAATGAAATACTTCCGACTTACACTTTGTATGAATTATATGCTAAATAAATAAAGTGCTGGGTCGGAGGTATTTTATACATTATTCTGTGTAGTATTAGTAGTCTTAGAGTAAGATAATTTTTGTATAAATATAGTACAGAATAAAGTACTTAGAGTTCAGTCGTAAAGAAGTCTTTCTAATTAAAATAGGTGCAAAGCCTTATTTGGCTTCGCCTAGAGTTAAGTTTTAAAGAAGTCTTCAGTGATTAAATAGGTGCAAAGCCTTATTCGGCTTCGCCTATTGATCGATCTCCAACCAGGTCTTCTATAATTAAATAGGTGCAAAGCCTTACTTGGCTTCGCCTACTCTTCAGGCAACAACAAGTTGAACATTTAATAAATAGGTGCAAAGCCTTATTTGGCTTCGCCATTTATTGAACAACAACTTGTACGTTAAATAAATAGGTGCAAAGCCTCAATTGGCTTCGCCATTTATTTAACAACGCTTATTCCGGAAGATACTCGAAAGATACTCGGAAAACACAACAATTTTGGCGCAGCCGGTAGGATCAAGGAAGTTGGTCAATCTACATACACTTGAAAAACCTTGATTCTCCAACCTACGAGTTATACGAGCTACTTACCGTGGAATCTGGCGATAGAACCCAGCCTAAGAAGATAAGAAGTCCCCAACTTGGAGAATACGACTTCCATTTAAGAATAAATAATACACAACAAAGAGTACGGCTAAACGAAGCTGACTGAAACGACAACAATCTTTCTTAAGTAAGTTAAAAAGAGGCAAAACTGTTATTCCTCATTAATAATAGAAAAAAGACTAAAACAAGGCAGCTTTCACATATTCAGGAAAATTTTTTTTGCTTTGATTAAATTAATTAAACTTCTTTGATAAAACTACTTATTCCCTGTTCTCCTCTATTCTCTCTAACTCGAATGATTTTGCTTTCATGCCTAAAACTGGCCGTAGTTCTTCATGCTCTACCTTTGAGACGGTAATAAATTCATTATCATTTGATAATACCAGTCCTCCAGATAGGCCAAGTGTAGAGTGTAATTCATCCCAAAGTCGACCTTCCGTAAACTGGTATCGTGAGCATCGCTCAGGTAAACGTTTCAGAAGGCACAGCCTAATTAATTTTCTAGTAAGAAGAAATAGCTTAAACGCCCTAATCACAGAAAAATCATTAACCTCGCCTACTTCTAATAACGATACTCCAGATATTCCCCAGAGAAAGCAACCAAACCAACCAGTCAAAATGCCAGTGAATTATGAAAAGGTAGTTAAACTGACAGCACAAATGGTGCCCTTGTTTTCTGGAGAATTTAGTCCCCAAATCCTCACAGAATTGCAAACCTTTATAGGCTGTTGCAAACAAGTACAACAGTGCCTAGAAGAGGAGGAAAAGCAAGCTTTTATGCAGATTTTTCCCACTAGATTGAGAGGAAATGCATACCAGCTAATCGCATCTAGCTCACTCACAACATTTGCAGAGGTTGAACAATTACTCTATCGTAATTACTTACCTCGTGAGACTTACCATGAGCTGATAAATAGATTAATCACTTGCCGACAATACCCGTACGAGTCATTTAACTCCTTCACAACTAGGCTAAAAGGCCTATTGTTACAATGTAATGAGGCAGCACAGAGTAAATATGGTGCTGAAAATTTCAATATGGTGAAGCGACAAATAGAAGATTTTGCTATGGCTTCAGTGAAGAGTGGTGCTAATAATCCGCATCTAAGTGCCTATTTACTTACTTTAAATGAAGATTCGGTAGACCAACTCATCCAAAAGGCACTAGACATGGAACGATTACAACACAGCCTCTTTTATAATCCACAACCCGCCATTCATAATCACGCAAGCTATTTTCCAATGGATAACTTTTCAAGGCATAATTCCACAAATTATGCTAATGCTTATAGTCATCCTATTCACTAGACTGTTGCTCCATACCTTTACACAAGTGAGCTAGGAAAACCTAACATAAAGACTGAGTTCCATATACCTCCCACACAGGAGCCGACAAAATTAGCTTCAGTATCCTTTAATACTGGCAGAAACTCACCGGATAATTGGCACTCGACCCAAGTCAGCTCAATAAGAAAATCTTTAGGAAGTCCACCTCCATACCAGAATTCTACCTTTCATCATACAGGAGAAAGAAGAGACGAAAAACAGAAATTACTGTTAAACAAGATTACCTGCAGCTATTGCAACTACAAGGGGCACACGTATGACGAGTGCATAAAACGCAAAAACACCCCTTTCTGTATAAACTGCAGAGCGAAAGGACATGATGTCCAATATTGTCAACAAAATGTTAAGGCACCACCTGAGCGAGCAAATACAAAAAACAGTTTTCAATGGGGCACTTCAGATCGCGAACCTAGAATTAATTATGGACAAGAGATGTGTAGTTTTTGTAGCAGAAGGGGCCATACCGTGTCCAACTGTCGGCAGAAACAACGATGGGAAACTGCAAATTCGGGAAACGGCACACTGTCGACCGAAAAGTCCCCGGCTCGACATTAAAGAAAACTTATCATACTACTTCAGAGTCCTCTCAAAAGAAAAACCCCCGAAAAAGGGAAAACATTTCAATAGTAGATTTGCCATTAGATATAAGCAAAAACGCAGCCGTTCGGCTGATAGTGGACACTGGAGCTGAAGTAAGTCTTATAAAACAGGAAGCACTTGATACGCCAGAACGTATAGAACAGAGTCAAAAGGTCACTCTGAAAACTCCATTTGGAGATGGAGAAACATTGGGTAGCTGCCAAGGCAACTTTTTACTAAGCCGCAGTATTCCATGCCATCTACAGGTTGTAGAAGATAACGCCCAACTCTCTCACGATGGGCTGTTAGGTAATGACTTTCTTGCAAAAAATTGCAATATAGAAGGCCCTAACAAATTACTCCGGTTTCCTCGCACGGAAACCAATCCTATTGAGTTCACGGTACCTCTCGAAACATCCACAGAAGATGGGGAGGAAATACCAAGGGATCAAATAGAGGAGCAATTTAAATCTTCTGCTACCACTTCAATGGCACCCAATAGCAAAAATTTCTTACCTCAAATAGAAGAAATTTCGAGTACCTTGAAAAACAAGAATGAAGACGAAAGTAGGCAATTTGAAGTAGTGCTTCAGCGACCTAATAAAATACCTCCTCGATCTCAAATCGTACTGAGCATACCATTACAATTGGATCAAGAAATGATCTGTATGTCTCAGGAGATAGGAGAAGGAGTATTTGTCGCAAATTGCTTAGTTAGTCCGAATAAAAGTTTTATACCGTTATCCGTTCTGAACGTAAACACAGAACCAGTATTCCTGAAGAACTTAACGCTTACGCTAGTTCCACTTAATTACTATAACCTACAGCCTCTCTATTTACCTTTGGACGTCAGTAATTCCCAAAGTTTTCAGAATAAAGGTGGTCCACCTTTCCCTCGTGCACAAAACAATAGCTACTACAACTTCAAAAGTGATAAGACAAATTTCACTTCCAATCCATATTCTGTAAACGTAAACCATACTAAAAGCTCTAATCAAGACAGACTTGCGGCTTTACGTAAAGAATTACTGTTGGAAGAAAATTTAAATCACGAAGAAGAAAAGTCAATTCTTGAGCTATGTTATAAGTATAATGACCTCTTCTACTTAAAGGGAGATAAACTAACGTGCACTAGTACTATAAAACACACCATACCTATATTGCATAATCAACCACCAATAAATCAAAAAATGTACAGACTTCCAGAAACACATCGGTCTGTTATTAATGAACAAATAAAAGAGATGCTAGAGCATGACATCATTCAAATAAGCAAAAGCCCATGGAATTCTCCGTTACTTGTAGTCCCCAAGAAAGCTGGGCCTGACGGCAATAAACGTTGGCGCGTAGTAGTAGATTTCCGTAAAGTCAACGAGAAATCTATAGGGGATGCCTTTCCACTACCCAGGATAGAGGATATACTGGATCAACTTGGGGCATTCACGGTATTTTACCACACTTGATCTTGCAAGTGGATACCATCAAGTACTGGTTGACCCAAGGGATAGACCAAAAACTGCGTTTAGTACTGCTTACGGGCATTATGAATTTAAGAGAATGCCATTTGGACTGAAAGGCGCACCTGCGACTTTTCAGCGCTTAATGAATTACATTCTAACGGGTCTCCAAGGATTAGAGTGCTTTGTCTATCTCGATGATATTGTAATATATGGAAAAAATTTACAAGATCACAACGAGAAATTGGCTAAGGTATTCGACAGACTTCGAGCCCATAATCTTAAATTGCAACCCGAAAAGTGTCAGTTCCTTCGCAGAGAAGTGATCTACCTTGGACACAAATGCTCGAACGAAGGAGCACTTCCAGATCCCAGTAAAACAAGTTGCGTTCAAAATTTTCCTCAACCCCGAACGGTGAGACAAACTCAATCATTTCTTGGACTGGCCAACTACTATCGCAAGTTCATTCCAAACTTTTCAAAAATAGTCAGGCCACTAACAAATCTCTTACGGAAAGACGTCAAATTTAATTGGACACAAAAATGCCAAGACGCTTTCAATGAAATCAAAACTTCTCTTGTTAATCCTCCTCTACTCACCTACCCAGATTTCACCAAACCTTTCAATCTAACGACAGACGCTAGCAACGAAGCATTGGGAGCTGTTTTATCTCAAGGGATAATAGGCAAAGACAAGCCAATAGCATATGCAAGTAGAAGTTTAAATAAGGCGGAACAAAAATACTCCACAATAGAAAAAGAGTTGCTCGCTATTGTATGGGCCGCCAGGAACTTCAGGTGTTATTTACAGGGTAGAACCTTCACGGTTTACACAGATCATAAGCCCTTAAAAGGCGTATTCAATGTAAAAGATCCGACTTCGAGATTAGTAAGGTTTCACCATAAACTCTCGGAATTTGACTACAAGATTGAATATAAGCCTGGCAAATATAACACTAATGCAGACGCGCTTAGTCGAATACCTGCCCAGCTGAAACAGACAAGCCCCAATTCGATCATGGTAGAGGCCCAGGTACATCACCGTGTCGATTCCGACATAGACGATGAAGATACTAGTTCTTCGCCTACACCGAAGTCCAAACCAGCACATTGCCATGCTGTTACACGAGCTCAAGCTAGGGAAACAGAAATTGAGGACATAATTCACAAAACTCCCCAGAGAATTCAAGAACGTTCAGGGAGTCCCCAAAACGACTCAATGAAACACAAATCAACTACAAACAACCAATCTGGAAGTAGTACCTCTGAACACGGCGAATTATCCCCGAGCAATAATTATATAAATTTTCAAAGTAAATTACCTGAAATTATCACAGACCCCGAGGAAATTCAAATAATTCTAAAGGACTATCATGACTCGGCATTTGGTGGTCACCAAGGAGTCATTAAAACGTACAACAAAATAAAAAGAAAATATAAATGGAAGAATATGCTCAGTTCTATTAAGAGATATATTCGGAAATGTTCCAAATGCCAAAAAATGAAGGCTAGCCCGGAATACCGTATGCCAATGATCATAACAGATACGGCTCAAATGCCCTTCGAGAAAGTCTATTTAGATATAGTAGGACCACTTGAAGAAACCCACTCCGGAAACAAGTACATATTGACATTCCAAGACAATCTTACGAAATTCGTAGATTGTTATGCCATGCCGAATGGCGAAGCAGAAACGGTAGCAGGAATATTCTTCGATGAGATAATTACTCGTTATCGAATTCCTAAAAAGGTAGTAACTGACCAAGGATCTAACTTTTGAAGCGATCTTTTCAAACGTGTCTGTAAACTTCTAAAAATAAAAAAATTACAGACTTCCGCTTATCATCCGCAATCAAATGGCGCACTTGAACGAACCCACAGACCTCTAGTGGAGTATTTAAGAGCTATTGTGTCCGAAAATCCAAAGGTTTGGGATCGATTCCTGAGAACCGCGGCTTTCGTATACAATAATAGCACACATGACGGCACTAAGCTCACTCCAATGGATTGTCTGTTCGGGTTTACAGCGGATGTACCATCAAATCTGAAAAGAGAACCAGAGCCCATTTACAACCATGAAAGTTACTACCACATTCTTAGGTACAAATTACAAAAAACATATGCTATCGCCCGGAAAAATCTGCTCAACGCCAAGGAAAAGTCAAAACTTTATTACGATAAACACTCACGCCCGGTAACATTCCAACCAGGTGATAAAGTTTTACTGAAAAATCCGGCCAAAAAACACAAGCTTTCCCAGATATGGCTAGGTCCATATCTCGTGGTAAAAGTTTTTACCCCTGTTAATACTGTTATTCAAATCGGTAAACGACGAGTAACAGTACATAACAACAGATTAAAACCATTCCATGAGTAATGGTCAAAAAAAAAATATATATATATATATAAATATATATATATATATATATATATATATATATATATATATAAATATATATATATATATATATATATATATATATATTTTTGCAATTCCCATGCAGCAATAGTAGGCACCTATTCAAAAATTCAAAAGAAGAACTTCTCATGCAGAAAAATAATACCCCTCAACCTACCTATTAGGGATAAAAATGGTAAAAAATTTCTTTTGGGTTAATGAAAGAAAAAGAAAGTAATTATATAACTAATCATTTATTTTATAATTTAGACATATTTTTTTTTTGTTTCTTTTTGAAGTTTAGAATTTCTCTTTTTATCCCTTTTGAAGGCGTTAAGTTCCTTCAATTTTCCTTTGGCCAAATCCTCATACTGAGCACGCTCCTCGGTTGTAGCGGCTAGACTAGCCCTAAGCCGGAAATAATGTAACTCTCGGCTTAGCCTAACACGCCTACCTCCTCCGGTCGACTTGGTTTTCTTTGCCAGATCTGGCTGCTCTCCGCAATTCTTCGTAGTCCTCCTGCGATATTCTTCTAAAGTCAGCCTCCTAGGTCCAGGTACGTAAGCCGGCACTTCTTGAGAGGTTCCAGGCAGCCCCAGATGCACGTACGACTCGATTGGCTGGTCCACTCGATATAAGGGCATACCTTCAATATTCCTCTCCGGCTGGATAGTCGATTTAGCCATCAATTTGTCAAAAGCAGCACCAATTTTCTTCTCCATATTTTTAATAAAATAAACACTCAAGATCACAACAGTTTGTAATACACTACAAACAAAGAACGCATTGCCCCTCAAATCGCTCGTTCTGAATTTAAAGGTTCAATTAAATCACAAAATATTTCGTCTCCACAGACAAATAGTAGACACAATTTACCAATACCTCCACCACCACCACTTCCACCATCCTTAACCAATTTTGAACTAGATTCAATTAAAAGACCCCGCAATTTACAAGTAGTTTAATTAATCATTGAATATAAATTTATAGAAATACCAGAAATAATAAGAAATACCTGCCTTGTTTGATATATAATTCTTCACAAAAAAAAATTTTTCCTTTTTTCAAAGATTTATACCTATACGTATATTATAATTAAAGATAAAAACATACATACGAGTATGTATAATTGTAAAAATATATACATATATACACATAAATTAGAATTAGAAATAATATCTATGTGTACAATAATAGAAACTAAAAATGTTAATTTATAAGAGACCAACTTAAAAACCAACATACCTAAAATGTATACTATTATTAGAAAATTAATTAAGAAAAATACATTATGTATAAACCTTTAAAAAAAAAAGAAGAACAAATATATATAATTAATAAAATTAATTAAGAAGAATATATGAAAGCAATCCGATTATAAAGAAAAATATGTACACACAAATATGTATAAACAATATGATTAACCGTGCCCTATAGTAAAAGAAAAGAAAAAACAATTACAATGTGAAATTTTTAATGTGTGCCAAACAAACTATCAAATATTATAACTTTATTGTACTAATATAAGAAATATTGTAACGTATTCCTAACCTTAATTTAATTTATTACATAGATAAACTTGTACTTATTAGTCTTAACGTCCTAACCGTATGCTTGTCCCAGAGTTCGACATAATTTATACATATAAAATCAATAACAAACTGCCAATAAGATAAAACCCTTTCATCATGTTTTAATGCGTTATTCCTCTTCAAAGAATAACACATTTTTTTTTACAAGGGGGAGATTTGTTACATACAGAAAAACTCAAAATCTAAAAATATCAATTACCTACCTACCTACCTACATCAGTACATTAAACATTTCACGTATTCCGATCAGGAAATAAAACGAAAAGTTTACGGCATGGTATACCTACATACCTACATCAGTTTTCACTGCATGTAAAAACAAACGGTATACCTACATACCTACATCAGTTTTCACTGCATGTAAAAACAAACAGTATACGTACATACATAATTAATCATCACTGATCTACCTCAATTATTTCAGTGAATGATGTGATAATACCGCTGGGCGCAAGAATTCGCACGTTGAAATACGACGACCTTGCACCAGAGGTAGAACATATGTTTGTAAGAACTAAATTGTTTTGTAATAAGCCGCAAAGTACTGAGTGTAATTCGAGTAGGAAAGAAATTAAAATAAACAATGAGTTGAAAGCCCGCAACATAGATTGGGTAAGATATATGTATAAATTTATAAAAAGCAACGAGTGCCGTGACTTGCATACTTCCGTAAGTAGTAAAATTAAGTAATAGTTGTTAATGAAATACTTCCGACTTACACTTTGTATGAATTATATGCTAAATAAATAAAGTGCTGGGTCGGAGGTATTTTATACATTATTCTGTGTAGTATTAGTAGTCTTAGAGTAAGATAATTTTTGTATAAATATAGTACAGAATAAAGTACTTAGAGTTCAGTCGTAAAGAAGTCTTTCTAATTAAAATAGGTGCAAAGCCTTATTTGGCTTCGCCTAGAGTTAAGTTTTAAAGAAGTCTTCAGTGATTAAATAGGTGCAAAGCCTTATTCGGCTTCGCCTATTGATCGATCTCCAACCAGGTCTTCTATAATTAAATAGGTGCAAAGCCTTACTTGGCTTCGCCTACTCTTCAGGCAACAACAAGTTGAACATTTAATAAATAGGTGCAAAGCCTTATTTGGCTTCGCCATTTATTGAACAACAACTTGTACGTTAAATAAATAGGTGCAAAGCCTCAATTGGCTTCGCCATTTATTTAACAACGCTTATTCCGGAAGATACTCGAAAGATACTCGGAAAACACAGCACTCCCGACACTTGTTGTCGAACTTCCAACACTTCCTGCTGGATTTCCTCAATTTTCACATTTTGTTCGTCTAATGAACCTTTCAGAAAGTTCTTCTGTTCCTCCAAACAAGTTTCTAGACTATTCTGCAGAGAATTCTCTTGTTCCTCAAAAGCATTCTTTTGCTCGTCCAGACGGGTTTCCATAGATTTCTTCTGCTCATCTAAACGGGATTCCAGAGGATTCTTTTGCTCCTCGAGAGAATTCTTTTGTTCCTCGAGAGAATTCTTTTGTTCATCAAAACCGGCTTCCATTTTGCTCAGTAAAGCACTCAAAAGCTGTTCCATTTTCATTGCAGGCTCTTCTTCAACTTCGGTTCCTTCCAAGTTATCTTCAAAAACAAATGTTTCAGGATTCTTTCCTTCCTCTATCAAAGCTTGTCTGAGTCGCTCGACTAGAACTTTCTTTGCACCTGTCGTTTGTAATGACCGGTTCCCTAACTCCACTTTCAAATCCTGCGTTCGAAGCTCCTCGAATTTTCGCCCCATTACTTTAGTAATTCACTTTAAATTGAATATAAATTATTTTCAAGAACTTTCAAAATTTAACACAATTTCACAAAATTAATCAGACTTTGAATTTTAAAGTCGATTGCCACCACTTTATTTCGCGAATTTATTTCACTTCTGACACCAGTTGTTGCGAGCGTGGTCTTTAGGTTCGTTATTTAAAACACAATATTAAATATTTAATATACAAGTTCTTTATTTAACTCTAATCTTAACAATTCACAAACTTTCAATTAATCAACTACACTTTAATTATCGCTTAATACTGTACTTTCAATTATCGCAATCTAATTACAACACTTTCGCACGTTTATTACTTTCGCTTGTTAACACTGCAACGTCTAAGACAAGACTCTTATTCTGGCTATGACAACTGTTATATTTATACCCTAGAAACTCTCCAGATTATTCTCGAGTGTTCTATTTTCCAGAAGCTTCTTGACTGTTCTATTCATTCTATTCCTGAACCTTCCTGTAGATACCATAATTAATTCTCGGAACCTAAAGTCGTTTACTTCTCCATTGCCACATTGCCAGTAGATGTCACCAGTTGTCTCTTTCTATTGCACGTAACAATACTTTAGAACGATAAGGACAAAACATAATCCAGCAAAATTTTACTGAGTTAAATGTCAAATTCCCCGACGAAGGGGAAATTTTGACTGCCATAATTAGCCATAAAAAGTTCTAGCCAGAAGTATATTTTATGGCAGTAAATTTTGCTAATATGGCAGCAAACTCCTACATATAACTACAAGCGTGTACGAATATAATTGTTTACACCACTGACTTATAACAATGGACTGAGCGTATTGCCATTTTCCTATAGGAAAGAATGGCACAAGTTTTACAGTTCTCTCTTTCGCCCTATGGCAGAGTTGGAGCTACCAACACAAAATATTGCTTATTGAACGTTTATTACTGCCATTTGAAGTTTATATGTTGGCTGCAGATGCAATCATAGCAGAAAGAATAAGGTAAAGATAGTGTTTACCATGCGCCGTCTCTCTTGCCCATACGCAGGATTCAGTTAAGAATAACTTTTGAAAATTAAAGTCGGAATGAGTTTAATTTCTTATAAGAGTGCTTATAAGCGATTAAAACATCACTTGGACAAAAGAAAATAATTTTTTTTAATTTAATTCGATTTACGGGTGTAAAATTTCATCTGATTGATTCGGTTTTACATATTTTTATGTAGTAAAAATTTTAAAGGGTGCTCTATCGGTGATATACAGAAACACAATATTTTTTGTGCCACATGAAATAGCAAATCGCTCAGTCCATTGTTATAAGTCAGTGGTTTACACGCACAAAAATTAAAAATATTTGAAGAAAGTCACAGCACATCAGCTGGAATGTGTCAAAGTTATCCTGATGGATGTAAGTACTTTATTCAAATAAATATTGCATTAAATTATAGACATCCTATAAAGTGTTCAATTTTCCATATATATTTTCAGTGAAACAGTGCAGATAGTGAAATAGATAATGGCCTTATTTGAGAGACGTACTTCTTCTATATCCTACTGGCTGGTGTACTAGTCTTAAATAGTACTTGGACAGCAATTTTTAGTTGGATCAATTGGCAACGGAAGCAATCTCATACTCCAAGAACACAATCGAAAGTGGAAATACAAATAAGTAAAATTAACCAAGATATTATACGACTGAATTCAACTATCTGGATGCTATCTGGAGCATCCTGCTCCTATCAAATTTATGTATGTGCTTTCAGGTGATTGGACTAAAGCGGATCATGACTTAAAGGTAAATATATACATATTACTTCTACGCACAAAGTTTCGACATCTTTTAATAAATATTTGCAGGAACTGCAGCCTTTAATTGATGGCAAAAACTCGACCTACATGATGTGTTCTAATAATCAAGATCTATCAAAGAGCTAATTGGGAGGAGAAACGGATTATATCAAGGTCTCAGGTAAGGAAAGACTTCAAGCAAGTACTAAATGATCCCTGTTATGAGTTGTGGTACTGCAAATTTTTCTCCAGATGGATTAAAATTAGCAACTTGGTCAAAATATTCTTGAGTAGTTGTGTGGAATGTTTACCCACAGAAACTTTTAGTGACTCTCAATAGAAAAATTGATGGACATTCATAATCATATTTCATTTGTGAACTGGAACCCAGATTTCAAGCACTTGCTATTTGGAGGTCCCGATGAGCTTCTAGAAAATTATGTGTATAGAGTCTTGCAGAAGATAAGTTTTTTTTTTAATTTCCCCATTCAATGGATGATAATTTAGCATGTTGAGTATTAAAAAAGGACGGGACTCGTTTTGTTACTGATGATACACGGGGCCAATTTTTTTTTATGCGGTCTCAAAGGAACGATGTTGGAAAGCAGCGAAGGTTTCCGTGTTAATGGATTAGCGTTAAGATCCGACAATAAAACTGTGCTAGCCGCAGATACTCATCAATAACGAGGGTATAAATTGCTAAATTTAAATTTCTTTCACTCTAATTTTTATTTTCTAGGTATGCTTTCGAAAATCTTCGATCTGATTTTAAAATATCTCACGAACAACATTAATTATGACGTTCAGCATAAATTCAGCAGATGATTTGGAACTTCTAAATATTGTAGCTCAAGGATTGCATTTGTGGGCCATCGAAGACAAATGTTTGGTTAGACGTTTCCAGGGAGTCTGCCAAGGGAACTTTTTCCATTTATTCTTGTTTTGGCGGTGTGCATGAAAGTTTCGTTGCCAGCAGAAGAGAGGACAACAAAGGCAAATTAAAAAGGAAGATCCATTTGCTGGCCATACAAAGCTTGTAAATTCTGTATCATGGAATCTGGTCTATATTTCCTTGCTAGCATGCCCGTCTGTGACGACACGGCTAGGATCTGGGGACCAAAAAATATTCAACAAAACCAAGGTTCTGAAACTGGTGAATGTTCATTCTACTCATGGTATAACAATCGAATAATTTCAAATCAAGTAACGTTGTAAAATAACTTACATTCTAAGTAAAACTCTTATCTAAAATATAAGGTGTATTTATTCTTGAGATGAAATTCTTTCGCTATCTACTAAAGTTATATAATGTGGAAAGAATAGTTTTAAAGCTATTATTAGAAGCTGAAACAAATTCAAGAAGAAGAGACGATTTCGGAGGCTAAGTCCAAGGAGGCTCAAAACTTAGCCCACATCTATTGTTTACCCACATGATTTAAGAAATGGCTCGTAAATCTCAGTAAGTCAAGATTTCAAGACTTTCCTCAATGAGTTTAGTTTGGGTTTCTCACAGTTTTTTTTTGTTTTTCTGCCCGTTATATCATCGAGCCAAGGTTAACCTTACTGGCAGTTGACCTTGCGTGCAATAAAAACGAAGGAAGCCTCTGAGCTTGTTCCAAGACGCAGTTCATCCACCTCTCAGTCTCCAAATATATTGCTGTAACATCACACCCATAGAAACAGGTATATAATCAGACCCATCATTTGGAACGGCAAGCTGTGAAATAAAAATAAATGTTTATTTCTTTAATTCGAAGAGTTATGTATTTAAATTCCATAAAATATTTTGGAACTAAAATTATTAACTCTTATTACGATCCAGGAAATTGGTGTGTAATTTTTAGAAAGCTGTAAATAAAGAAATAAAATTTATATTTATTTAAGACTGAATTCGAAAACGAAAACTATCTGCTTTTATTAGTTATTGTTTTTTAAATACAACTAAATACATGTGAAATTGTCAAACATATTAACTAGAAATTTCTTCATCCATTAATTTTTCTTCTTTTTTTTTCTCTGTAGTTATTCCTTATAATTCTTGGTGTCCACCTATAATTTGATTTTGAACATTAAGAAGACACGGTGAGTAACGACTATTTTCCATGGTAAATTCACCTGTACCTTGTGTACTAGACAAAATTTCAAAATAAAAACATATATAATAACAATAAAATCTGAAATACTGTGTATGGCTATGTACAGTAATTATCTTAATTCCCCTGCATATCCAAACATATTGTTAAGCGGAACTTCACCATAAATAGTCGCTATACCCAACGCTTGTTTGCGTGGCGCATATTCCGGCGTTTGTAATAAATAAACTTTGAATTTGAATAGTGAACTATTTTTGACGTCCGACCTGACTATGTTTGCAATTGACAATTTAATGAAATGTTACAAGCGACACTTCGCTATAAAAGAGTGGGAAATAATATTTTGACAGTCGATCACCTCTTCCTTTTCTTCTAATAGAGCAAAGTAATATACACCTCTCACTCACTTTGTCAGTAAAATCGCATGTTCGAGTAATGTATGTAAATCAGCCACATTACAGAAATTGTGAGGGAGATAGTACGTACATCTTATACGGAAATTTATTTATGAGTGACGAGGTAAGCAAAAAAAGACCCCAACATAGGGAGTTTTTATAGTTACTGAAACTAAAACATATTTATTGGCAACCCTAATTTGTCAATTTCGACTACTTACTATAATTTTATGGCATATACATACCTGTCAAGTAAAATTATTTGTCGATTAAACAAAAGTAAGTTTTGAGTTTGTAATTAAATATTGCGAAATTGAAAGTTATTAAATATTGCTTTATAGAAAATATTCAAGTTATTTCTGAGGTAGTTTTCTCTCCACAAGCAGAGAGTAGTGTGTTCACAGATTGACTGCAGTGGTGCTTTTCCTTTATAATTTGCTAGAATTATTCCGCCTTTGAGATAATCCGTCATGTGAACACGAACCGGACGGGAATTATCTTCACCGGCGTTAGTTCGGTAGTGGAGTGGGATTATTTTCATGTGAGCACTTGAGTGGATGAAGTGGATTGACTTTTACATATTAGCAAATTAGTTACTGAACTTTTTGTTTACTATATGAAATAATTATTAAATAAAAATTTCGTTATCGTACAACATGATGATTGTAGAACCTATTTTAGAAATTGTAAAATTATACTTCTTTTCATGATCCGTCTTTGAATATCTACGAAAAAACGATTAAGAACTTGACAATTTCCAATTAGACAGTTTGAGAGTTTTGCCATAAAAAGTAGAGGGGACTGTACGTGTGAGGTATAGCGATGTTGCTTCCGCAACATTTATATTTCAATAAACTCTCTCCCTCACAATTTCTGTAAAAATTGGATGTCATAATGTAAATCCTGCCTAACCCATTCCTGTTTGCTATATATTCTAAGGTGTTGCTGATTTGAAAGTTGGGAGATTTTTCGTTTTTATCTTGGGTTATTTTCTTCAATTATTGAAAGTATTACAGAGACCTCGCGTGTCCGATGAATGAATTGAATTGATTTCAGCATTGATGAGCCCGGAGATTACACGAGATAGTACAGCAAGGTATTTAGGGCCTGTCCGGATCCAAGTCTTCGTCTGCGTCTTGTTAGTATAGCTAGTGACGTAACATCGAGACAAGCTCTATCCGAATCCATGTCTATGCCACCGAGCTTTGCTAGTTTGTATAACAGTTTTGACATTTGGTTAGCTTGATCACCGAGTCAAGGTTCGAGTTGACTTATTTAAATAGACAACGTATTGTGAGGTTATGTTTGCTTGCTGTCTGTGAAATCAAGCTGAGCAAACGAACGAATTCGGACAGGTTAGCTTCGTCTTCGTCTAACTATTATAATAGCTGAGCTTGTTGTGTTACGTCACTAGCTGTAATAACAAGACGAAGACGAAGACTTGGATCCGGACAGGCCCTTAGAGGGCAATTATTCACATTAAAATTGTGACGTATTGTAGCTGATAGCCTGTGACGTAATTCTGTGACAAATGTATATACATTTTTAAAGGAAAGGAGAGAGAGTATTGTGTTCTCTGTACAATAAATCGTCACTAATGGCGGAACGTGGTACGTACTGCGAATTCTATATATCTTATGTTATGTAGGCCCAAGGTATATAGAGACAAGGTAATCCCATTAAAATTTTGACACATCAC
This sequence comes from Dioctria rufipes, assembly GCA_963924295.1. Lineage (NCBI taxonomy): Eukaryota > Metazoa > Arthropoda > Insecta > Diptera > Asilidae > Dioctria > Dioctria rufipes. The sequence continues at coordinate 106,656,610 of OZ002740.1, forward strand.
AGCTGACAGTCTATGACGTACTTCAGTGAATGAATAAAAAACAAAAAGGAAATCTGACAGTGACAGTACAGAATATTCTCTATTAAAGTTCTTCAAAAAAATTATTTCTTTTCAGTAATTAAGAGATTTCGTAAGTTTGTAGCGTATTCTAAATATCAAGTGCTATCGGTCAGAAAATTAAAAGCGCTCTGAAATTAATTTTGAATTTCAATTATACAAATTACTGTAAACATGAAAGAATTTCGAGAAATTGAAGACAATTTTATCAAATATTATTTGCTTTTTAGCGGGCCTGCTATTTATTACCTCAATTACCTTCTATTTTATTTATTTTGAAAAGTATTAAAAAATTACTGAAATATATTTTGTTATTTGTATATATAATTAATCAATATAAAATTTTATTTTTATTTTCCATTTATTTTATAGTTCCAAGATGAGGAAAATTATGAAAACAGGGAAAGTTGTATGTATTGCAATTTGGACATGCTCTCATAGCTGGGATTAACAGGTATTCAAGAAAATAGACAAGACGAAATTGAAGAAGTCTATGATAAAGCCATTCTTAGGACAGATCCGAATCCAAGTCTTCGTCTTCGTCTTGTTGGTACAGCTAGTGACGTAACATCGAGTCAAGCTCTATCCGAATCCATAGGTTTGTTCGATGAAAACACCCCCGGGCGGTACTATCTTGTTTTTTGAAAACCCTGGGCTTACACGGGGTTTCTGAAACTTGTTCGATGAAAGCCCGGTGTTTCTGATTTCGTGCCCCGAACTTGCACTAAAAATTTGTAGGGGTAAACGTTTGACATTTGTCATTTGTGAACTGTCACATGTAATTTGTTCGGTGATTGCAGTCGAGTGCTATATATAAAAGTGAAAAAATCGTGGAGCTCATACCAAATTCAGATTATATAAGGAAGTTGGATAGGAAATTAGATGACAAAATACCCATCGATAATATGCACATAGGAAATTCGAATGAAAATTACAAGGAAATATTTGAGGAGGTGATTAAAGTCGAAGGACATGGATGAAATCTTAAGGTCTGCCTTTCTAGTATGAAATTTGATCGTAAAATGTTTCTTTGCCAATTATTAACAAGTAATTTTTATAGACTTCACGTTATCCCTGCAGCTACCAAGCAAATAGATTTGAAGCAAACAACATATAAGAAATTCTCTAAATTCTTAAATGAGATGTCAGGAAAGGGGATTAATAGTGGCTCGAGAAGAAGCCAATGGGATAAAGAAAATCATTTCTGCAGATTTTGATCATCCAAACTATTAATTTTATACCTAGAGACAAAACATCTGATGATAAAGTGAAAATAGTGCAGAAATGATGGAGCTATATCTGGTCACAGATGAACCAATTGTCATTTTTTCAAAGTAAAGTTACAGAAAAGGCAATAATGTCTATGTAAAAAAGCTAATAAAAGAATATGTAATTAAGAAAAAACTGAGAAATATTTTTTGTACATTTTAATATTTATTTATTCTTAAATTTTTAATTATTTCACCTATTTTATAAATAAATTTTGACAAATCACTAGAAATTATTAATGCTCAGGAGAACTGTCAGAGAAATGTCATTACATTAGATTTACACGGTGTTTTAAAAACTTGTTCGATGAATGCACAAAACCCCGGGTAAATTTTGGGGAAAATTGTAGGGGAAAGTTTACACGGTGTTTTTACACGGTGTTTTCATCGAACAAACCTCATGTCTATGCCACCCACTGACTTATATAACAATGGACTGAGCGATTTGCTATTTCATGTGGCACAAAAAATATTGTGTTTCTGTATATCACCGATAGAGCACCCTTTAAAACGTTTACTACATAAAAATATGTAAAACTCAATCAGATGAAATTTTACACCCGTAAATCGAATTAAATTTAAAAAAAATTATTTTCTTGTGTCCAAGTGGTATTTTAATCACTTATAAGCACTCTTATAAGAAATTAAACTAATTCCGACTTTAATTTTCAAAAGTTATTCTTAACTGAATCCTGCGTATGGGCAAGAGAGACGGAGCATGGTAAACACTATCTTTACCTTATTCTTTCTGCGGTGATTGCATCTGCAGCCAACATGAAAACAGCAAATGGCATAAATAAATGTTCAGTAAGCAATATTTTGTGTTGGTAGCTCTAACTCTGCCATAGGGCGAAAGAGAGAACTGTAAAACTTGTGCCATCCTTTCCTATAGGAAAATGGCAATACGCTCAGTCCATTGTTATAAGTCAGTGATGCCACCGAGCTTTGCTACTTTGTATAACAGTTAAGACATAAACATAAACATAAACATCAATTTATTTGAGCACCCCTGCCAAAGGCACGCCGAGCGTTGGGCACATCACAGCGAGTTACATAGTAGATTTGGTTAGCTTGATCATCGAGTCAAGGTTCGAGTTGTCTATTTTAAATAGACAACATATTTTGAGGTTTTATTTATTCGCTGGCTATCGAGATCAAGCAAGCTAAGCAAACGAATTCGGACAGGTTAGCTTTGTCTTGAGCTTGATTGCATTTATTTTGACATTATGGCGGACACGGAAAAAGTGAAGTGTAAATATTGTGCATTTTTTACTGTTTTCCTTCAATTCTTCTGTGCAAAATAAGCAGATATATATGTACCAATTAGAGATAATTGTAACACATTTTTATTTCAAATTTAATTTAATTTTAAATCATAAATAATAATATTATAATTAATTACATTTATTAATTATGACAAACAGTAGGAACTGGCTCTAAACGTGGAACCAGCGTTATACGCTGCTTTAAGCAGGGGTTCAAAAAATAAATGCACTTTGACTTTGAATATCAAGCTAAGCACACGAATTCGGACAGGTTAGCTTCGTCCACGGTATACATACTAACAAGGTATGACTATCCGGCCCCATAGATTCGCCATTTTCGGTGTTAATCGATTCGCATGACTCGTTTCTTAAAAAGTAAATAATATAAAGTTTAATATTTATGTAAATTTATTCAACTGGATCCATTTAAAATATTAAAATAAGTACCATTTTACTTTCTAAACAGAACAATAAATTGAAGGAAGATTATTAGAATTGTATTCCACATTTTAATTTGACACTAACCCCACTTTTTACACTTCGTTATGATGCATTGCAAATTTGCCTTCTATTTGAGAAAATTACGATTACCACTAACTAATTTCACTATAGAAATAATAAAAAGAACTTAAATAATCAATTAGGAATGCAAATAATAGGTATTTCAGTCTTATTTTGCATTTTTTATCGATAAAACTTTCGTGGCACTTTGTTTAGATCCGCACTGATTTCCCTGAAATGAGCTTTAAACTAACAAATTCAAGGTATATTTATGTTAAGAAACTCATATTATATTTATTCCAACCTTTTTTAATGGATCCAGTGGAATAAATTTACATAAATATTAGCACTTTATTTTTCCCGTTTTAAGAGTCGATTCGTGTGACGTCACACGCACTTGACAGCCCGGACAATCATACCTTGTTACTCTGTATATCGTGAGCTTCGTCTTCATCTAACTATTATAATTGCTGAGCTTGTTGTATTACGTCACTAGCTGTACTAACAAGACGAAGACGAAGACTTGGATTCGGATCCACCCTTAAAGAATCTCAACTATAGAATAGAATAGAATAGAATAGAATAGAATAGAAAAATCATTTATTGAAGAACCTCAGCTTAAGCTACGTAACAACGTTAGGTACATCGAGTTAACATTAGATGATTGGCATAATTGGTATTGTACAAAGTTATTAAAAAAAATTAAAAAATGAGCAATGAACAGGCTCACTGCGGTAGATTGAGACAACAGTAATATGGTTAGCTTTATGATGACAAATAATAGCAAGCATAAAGTGCTTAACATAAAGTTTGAAATGTAGAATAAGTGACAGTAACAATAGCAGCTATCACTAAATTATAAGTCGTAAAAATAAAGTAAAGTATAGCTTATTAAATATTCAAAAAACTCAAACAAAGTAGAAACGAAAAGAAAATAAAGAAAATAATTTTTTTTTTATTTATATATAGGCTCTTTATTTGGTGGCTCTTTGGCTCTTTTCAAAATCCTTAAAACTAAGTGGCAAAAGGCTCTACAATATGTATATAAAAAGGCACTAACTAATCTAAAAAACAAAATACAAACATGACAGAGTCAATAGGGACAATAAAAGCAAACAAGACACTAACAATTAAAATAATTAAATGGACTAACATTAAATGCACAAATGGGACCATGTATAATGGACACTAAAAATTTTGAAAAGCTCCTAAAAGGTGAAACAAAAAAGAAAAATTTTTAACTTGTCCCAATTTTGACAATCAGGCAAGTGGCAGTTCCAAGAATTTCCAAATTTCTAAATTAAACTAATCAAAATTGAATTCCCTAAACGAACGAATTTTCAAGAAAAAATTTTGTATTTTAGAACCGAGACCGAAACCGAATTAGAAAAAAAGAAACCGAACGAACGAAAAAATTTACGCGATACCGTAATAGAGTCCCGCGAGAGCAGCCTGTAGTATCATAGACCTCTACAAACTGCCCTCATCATCCCTCCAGCTGAGCATCTCTAACGGAGCGGTTATACTTCCCACAGTACTTGCAACGGTTCCAAAGCGAGGCGAAGCCCCGTGGACTAGAGTTACAAATGCTGTGGCCTGATATCACCAGCGAAAGACAAGAGCGCCGTCCTGCACTGACGATAGTGGCTGCCATGTGCAGTTGAATGTGTCTGCGTTCGTTGCCAGATATTCAAGACGTAAACGTCTCTTCAATCTGTCAACGAAGTGGCGCTTAAGTGCTTGTGCGTGGTGTTGTGGGTCAGTGTTCTGATTCCCATCTCCGGCTCTCATGTAGTACAAGTGAATTGTAGATTTGGCCAGTGTCAACACAAAGCTAATCAAACAATTCACCCGACTACAAACCTTTGGTCCCCATAGAAACGATGTCCTAGTAATGCCGAAGTTCGGGTGGATCAACTGGCACATATCGCGCACGAGTTCCATTAGATTATGTAAAGCTGGGCAAGTGAAGAATCTGTGAAACAGGGTGCCTTCACCAGCACAAACCGTGCAGATCCTCTGAACTCGCCGGCCAATATGTGACAACTGATTAGGATGCACAAGACTGTGATGCAGCAATTTGAATGCTACATCAGCATCTTTGTAAATAGAATGATAACTGTAGACTACTCTGCAAGTTATCCCTCCCATTACGCCCATATTCACCCCGAGGTATGTTCGCTATCTGTTGTATCCTCTATACTCCGGAGGTTCTATTGACATAAGCACGTCACGGAGCACACGTATTGTAAGTGTGCTGATAGGTGTGTGAGGTGATCTGTTCAGAACGAAAGCATCTTCCAACTTAGTGCCAGGGTCATTGGTCCCAAGTTGACGAAATATCTCCCGCGCAGAATCAGCCATGTCATGTAGTTGTGGAGTGTTAGTGTTTATTCGACAGTTTCCAGAGATATCAATAATATCTCCGAGAACTGTCAGTGTATGCGTGTCAGCTTCAAAACCTCGAGCATTACTGAACACTGAATCTATTAATTCAGGATTAAACCTGATTGGAATCGACGCGAATCGCGTGTACCGCAGAGCATTCCACTTAAGGTGAAATTCTGGCCTGATTCTGCCCCAGGTCTGAATCGTTGAGATTAGATCCTGCGGCCAGTCCCGAGGATAGGGTGGTCGAACAGAGAGCAGGTAGTAATGCTCCCCTATGCCGTTCCCTCCCAGTACATCAGTACATTCACCCACACTTGAGAAATTAAGGTGTCTCTCTGGCAAAACACTCGTTGGAATGCACGCACTTGGAGACACCTTGATTTCACAACCAAGTTAGTGAGACCTAATTCACCTATCTTGACTGGCAGATAGAGCGTGCTTTCAGCAACCCATCGTCTTCCGCACCAAAAGGCGTCTATCGCTTTTGATTGAAGAAGACCTACGAAGCCTTCATCAAACGTCTCAGACTTTAGCAGATGAACGATGGACGATGTAATCAAATAGTTTATCACGACTGACCTTCCCATTAGGGATAGTGGAAACCGTCGACTACGCCATGAGTTTACAGCTCTAGAGAGTTTCTCAAGAGCGATGCGGCTATTATTTGATTTACTCTCGCGTCCGATATACACACCTAAATACTTCATTTTCTTCAAGAAAGAATTTTTTGGGATATCTCCGGTATATAGCAAAAGCTAAAAAATGTTCTAATTTGTTATTTCATCACACAATCCATTAATTTTTGGTGACAAGTTTCAAGTCTTGGTTTGACTCATCAACAGGTCCCAAATAGCGAAATTGGGTGATTAGAAAAACAAATGAAAAAATGAAAAAAGAAGAAAGAAATGAAAAGTTTAAGAAAAATAGAAAAAAACAATTTTTTTATTTATTAAAAAAATTTAAAAAATTTTAAAGAAACAGATTCATTCGAAGCGAATCGAACCTGTGTACGCCACGCAGTGGGCTGAAAAATGAAGAAGAAAAAGGAAGAAGAAGAAGCGTTTCGTGTCAGCAGAAAACCTTCCACTCATCGGTGCAGCTTGGTTTTCTGCCTGCTGCAGACGCTTGAAAATAGATCAAACCGATCTCTTCTCATATAAACTCAGAATAAATTCTGGGTGTGAATTATATGAGGAAAAAACACTCCTATACAAGCCCAGGAGGAAAATAAATAAAAAGAGATTACTCTTTTGGACTTTTTACCGGGTTAAACTTAATTTTCTTCAAGAAAGAATTTTTTGGGATATCTCCGGTATATAGCAAAAGCTAAAAAATGTTCTAATTTGTTATTTCATCACACAATCCATTAATTTTTGGTGACAAGTTTCAAGTCTTGGTTTGACTCATCAACAGGTCCCAAATAGCGAAATTGGGTGATTAGAAAAACAAATGAAAAAATGAAAAAAGAAGAAAGAAATGAAAAGTTTAAGAAAAATAGAAAAAAACAATTTTTTTATTTATTAAAAAAATTTAAAAAATTTTAAAGAAACAGATTCATTCGAAGCGAATCGAACCTGTATACGCCACGCAGTGGGCTGAAAAATGAAGAAGAAAAAGGAAGAAGAAGAAGCGTTTCGTGTCAGCAGAAAACCTTCCACTCATCGGTGCAGCTTGGTTTTCTGCCTGCTGCAGACGCTTGAAAATAGATCAAACCGATCTCTTCTCATATAAACTCAGAATAAATTCTGGGTGTGAATTATATGAGGAAAAAACACTCCTATACAAGCCCAGGAGGAAAATAAATAAAAAGAGATTACTCTTTTGGACTTTTTACCGGGTTAAACTTAATTTTCTTCAAGAAAGAATTTTTTGGGATATCTCCGGTATATAGCAAAAGCTAAAAAATGTTCTAATTTGTTATTTCATCACACAATCCATTAATTTTTGGTGACAAGTTTCAAGTCTTGGTTTGACTCATCAACAGGTCCCAAATAGCGAAATTGGGTGATTAGAAAAACAAATGAAAAAATGAAAAAAGAAGAAAGAAATGAAAAGTTTAAGAAAAATAGAAAAAACAATTTTTTTATTTATTAAAAAAATTTAAAAATTTTTAAAGAAACAGATTCATTCGAAGCGAATCGAACCTGTATACGCCACGCAGTGGGCTGAAAAATGAAGAAGAAAAAGGAAGAAGAAGAAGCGTTTCGTGTCAGCAGAAAACCTTCCACTCATCGGTGCAGCTTGGTTTTCTGCCTGCTGCAGACGCTTGAAAATAGATCAAACCGAAATAACAAATTAGAACATTTTTTAGCTTTTGCTATATACCGGAGATATCCCAAAAAATTCTTTCTTGAAGAAAATTAAGTTTAACCCGGTAAAAAGTCCAAAAGAGTAATCTCTTTTTATTTATTTTCCTCCTGGGCTTGTATAGGAGTGTTTTTTCCTCATATAATTCACACCCAGAATTTATTCTGAGTTTATATGAGAAGAGATCGGTTTGATCTATTTTCAAGCGTCTGCAGCAGGCAGAAAACCAAGCTGCACCGATGAGTGGAAGGTTTTCTGCTGACACGAAACGCTTCTTCTTCTTCCTTTTTCTTCTTCATTTTTCAGCCCACTGCGTGGCGTATACAGGTTCGATTCGCTTCGAATGAATCTGTTTCTTTAAAATTTTTAAAATTTTTTTAATAAATAAAAAAATTGTTTTTTTCCATTTTTCTTAAACTTTTCATTTCTTTCTTCTTTTTTCATTTTTTCATTTGTTTTTCTAATCACCCAATTTCGCTATTTGGGACCTGTTGATGAGTCAAACCAAGACTTGAAACTTGTCACCAAAAATTAATGGATTGTGTGATGAAATAACAAATTAGAACATTTTTTAGCTTTTGCTATATACCGGAGATATCCCAAAAAATTCTTTCTTGAAGAAAATTAAGTTTAACCCGGTAAAAAGTCCAAAAGAGTAATCTCTTTTTATTTATTTTCCTCCTGGGCTTGTATAGGAGTGTTTTTTCCTCATATAATTCACACCCAGAATTTATTCTGAGTTTATATGAGAAGAGATCGGTTTGATCTATTTTCAAGCGTCTGCAGCAGGCAGAAAACCAAGCTGCACCGATGAGTGGAAGGTTTTCTGCTGACACGAAACGCTTCTTCTTCTTCCTTTTTCTTCTTCATTTTTCAGCCCACTGCGTGGCGTATACAGGTTCGATTCGCTTCGAATGAATCTGTTTCTTTAAAATTTTTAAAATTTTTTTAATAAATAAAAAAATTGTTTTTTTCCATTTTTCTTAAACTTTTCATTTCTTTCTTCTTTTTTCATTTTTTCATTTGTTTTTCTAATCACCCAATTTCGCTATTTGGGACCTGTTGATGAGTCAAACCAAGACTTGAAACTTGTCACCAAAAATTAATGGATTGTGTGATGAAATAACAAATTAGAACATTTTTTAGCTTTTGCTATATACCGGAGATATCCCAAAAAATTCTTTCTTGAAGAAAATTAAGTTTAACCCGGTAAAAAGTCCAAAAGAGTAATCTCTTTTTATTTATTTTCCTCCTGGGCTTGTATAGGAGTGTTTTTTCCTCATATAATTCACACCCAGAATTTATTCTGAGTTTATATGAGAAGAGATCGGTTTGATCTATTTTCAAGCGTCTGCAGCAGGGAGAAAACCAAGCTGCACCGATGAGTGGAAGGTTTTCTGCTGACACGAAACGCTTCTTCTTCTTCCTTTTTCTTCTTCATTTTTCAGCCCACTGCGTGGCGTATACAGGTTCGATTCGCTTCGAATGAATCTGTTTCTTTAAAATTTTTTAAATTTTTTAATAAATAAAAAAATTGTTTTTTTCTATTTTTCTTAAACTTTTCATTTCCTTCTTCTTTTTTCATTTTTTCATTTGTTTTTCTAATCACCCAATTTCGCTATTTGGGACCTGTTGATGAGTCAAACCAAGACTTGAAACTTGTCACCAAAAATTAATGGATTGTGTGATGAAATAACAAATTAGAACATTTTTTAGCTTTTGCTATATACCGGAGATATCCGAAAAAATTCTTTCTTGAAGAAAATTAAGTTTAACCCGGTAAAAAGTCCAAAAGAGTAATCTCTTTTTATTTATTTTCCTCCTGGGCTTGTATAGGAGTGTTTTTTCCTCATATAATTCACACCCAGAATTTATTCTGAGTTTATATGAGAAGAGATCGGTTTGATCTATTTTCAAGCGTCTGCAGCAGGCAGAAAACCAAGCTGCACCGATGAGTGGAAGGTTTTCTGCTGACACGAAACGCTTCTTCTTCTTCCTTTTTCTTCTTCATTTTTCAGCCCACTGCGTGGCGTATACAGGTTCGATTCGCTTCGAATGAATCTGTTTCTTTAAAATTTTTTAAATTTTTTTAATAAATAAAAAAATTGTTTTTTTCTATTTTTCTTAAACTTTTCATTTCTTTCTTCTTTTTTCATTTTTTCATTTGTTTTTCTAATCACCCAATTTCGCTATTTGGGACCTGTTGATGAGTCAAACCAAGACTTGAAACTTGTCACCAAAAATTAATGGATTGTGTGATGAAATAACAAATTAGAACATTTTTTAGCTTTTGCTATATACCGGAGATATCCCAAAAAATTCTTTCTTGAAGAAAATTAAGTTTAACCCGGTAAAAAGTCCAAAAGAGTAATCTCTTTTTATCTAAATACTTCAGGCAAGTATTAGTCCATTGGATGTTCAGTGGAGTATCTGTACGATCTCTCCACCTTCCACACCACAAGCCTTGACTCTTGGTAAGGTTGATTTTAGCGCCCGCTATACGCTCGTACTGTTCGAAAACAGCACGAGCGACCGGAAAAGCTTCATCTCTTGTCACGAAATTAGGTCAAAAAGGAAAAAGGTCATCCTCATATGCCAACATAAGAGGCCTCACATTGGTATATGGTAGATGCACTGAATATTGTCCGAGCATTCGACGAAGATTCACCAGTAGCGGCTCCAACGAAAGATCATAAAGGATACCTGACAATGGACAGCCCTGTCTGATACCTCGATGAAACGAGATAGGAGCCAGAACCTGTCCTTGATGCTTAATCAAAAGCGCTGAATCTCTATACAGTTTCCCGATGATATCGAGCCACCTGGGCGGGAACCCAAATGCTTCGAGAGCAGTCAGGAGATACTCGTGTGAGACGCTATCAAAAGCCTTTTGCTGGTCAAGAGAAATCATGGCCATTTGTGTACCTGTCTGTTCATGGTAGGCAAACAAATGTTTGGCTACCGCGATGTTGTCGTAGATACTACGACCAGGAACACAATAGGACTGTTCCGGGTATATTACCGAAGCAATCACTGAGAGGACTATCTCCCCTAATGCTTTGCAGACGATTTTGTAGTCAACATTACATAGGGTTACTGGCCTCCAGTTCCCCATCCTCTGCAAATCTCCTTTCTTTGGAATCAATCGCATAACAGACCTCCTCCAACCAGAAGGAAAGTCTGAATATGTCTCAACCGCCGAATTGAAGACTTCCAAAAGGTCAGGAATTAATAAATCCCTGAAACGTATGAAGAATTCTGGAGTCAAGCCGTCATAACCAGGTTAAGTGTGTCGCCTTAGATCCTTTGTCGCAGCGATCATATCTTCCAATGAGATTACTGTATCCAGGATCTCCTTGCTGTCTTCAGAGAAAGTGGGAATATTCTCAAGAAATTCATGAGTGGTCGAGGATGTTGTCGACGTCGATTCAGAGTAGAGACTACTGTAATAGTCTCGAATAAATTCTGATAGCTGTTGTCCGTTGAGGACTTGTCCAGATTCATCAACTATCGATTCGACTTCACAAGAAGCAGTACGTCGTCTAGTTGCCTGAAAGAAGTACTCGGTTGGAGAATCGCCTTCCCTCAGCCAGCGTGATTGGCTGCGCAGCACAAACTCCAAGCTGTGCTTGTAAGATTGTGTTGCCAAGCGTTCCTTTATTCTGTTAAAATAAAGAATCAACTCCGGCTGAGTTGGGAGAAGAGCTGCCACCCGAGATACTTCGGCCGACAAGCCAGAAGCTTGATACCCACTTCGATTGAAATTCGCTTCGATAATAGATCGAATTTGGAGCTTTCCAACATCCCACCATAGTTGTTGAATATCCAGTATGCAGTTCTTCTTTCAACTAGAGTGCTGGTTGCCACTACAAGAAGGTGATCGCTAACGGAACATACTTCATGAGTGACACCAACGAAATGTTCTAGTATTCCAGGTGAGACGTAAAGTTTATTGATTCTGGAGCCTGCGAGAGTTCCATGGATATTTCGCGAGACACTCGTGTATGATCTAGTCGTAGGATGCATCCAACGATCGATATCCACGATTCTGAAAACACGGACAAAATTCCTCAACCGAGTAGCATTGACGGAGTTGAACTCAGCTCCGGAATGCCGATCCATTGAGGGATTCAGCGTGCAGTTGAAATCACCTCCGAGGATAGTTTCGCCACTAAAATTCACCAGACAGGATTGAACACTATCAAGAACTTGTCTTGTAATGTCCTGGTCATGAGGAAGGTACACGTTTACTACCTTGAAATGTTTGTCTTGAACGACAAAGTCCAAGGAAGAAGCGAAGCCTGGGAAGATATCTGTATAGACAGGAGACGATAGTGTGAATTTGTTGGATACAATGATTGCCACCCCTGAGCCTCGACGAGGCGCAGGTGTGGTAAACATTGCATAGCCAGTGTGTAGATAAGCATAACGTTCAAGTTGTGTATATGTGTCTTGTGTAAAATTCGTCACCTGTAGAAGCGCGATGTCTATATCGAACATATCGACATGTTCGATAGTGCTGTGTAACCTTGTATGTGCACTTAAACCCCCGGTGTTGATAGAAGGTATCTTACACATTCAAAGAGATGAAAAGCTCAAACGATGAATGTGCGACATCTACTGACGAGGAGAATCGGCCAAGCAATGCTCCTGAATCAGCTCCTCCACCCTCCTATGGAGTCGATCTAGCCGAGATATACCGCTGTAATTCCTCTTCTTCTTGCACTCCTCTTGTAGGAGTAGAAGTTGAGGAAGTAACAACTCTGGCCTCCCCAGCTCCTTCACAAGAATACTCCAGATTTTATCTGAATTCTTCTTGTACAGGAGCCGGGCAAGAATCTTGGAGATCTTCTCCCTAGGAAGGGTTTCCATACCCTCCGAGACTTCAAATTGGCTACCAATCGACATGGTGCTACCACACGACTCGTAGCAACTGAAGCTGGAGAGACCAGTCTCATCCAAACCGGTCATTTCGCAGTCCGAAAGCTGTTCGAGAGATGCTTCCGCCTCTCTCACAACAACCTTCGAACCGCGGGCACCACTATCGTCCTCCTCCGAGTGCGGCCGCTTGGGTGCTACTGGCTTTGCTGGCTCTGGAGGAGGCAGCATCACCCGGTCGACTTTCTTCCTCCTCGTCCTCTTTTTTTTTACTACATGGCTAGTCGACTCCTCGTCGGAAGTAGCCATGCTTTCATGTGCCGACGTGGCGCCGTTTACAGCCGTAATAATTTTTGCCTCTAAGACAACTTCAAGCACCTTCACCACTGGCTGCTCCAAGATAGCAGGTTGAGTGCTGGCTGAAAATACCTTCTCCAGAGCCACTACTGTAGTAGTGGTTTCCTTCGAGGGAACCCTCGGTTCAGCCTTCTTCCCGCTTCTCTTGGGGCAGTCAGCAATAAAATGTCCTACCAAATGGCAAGCATGGCATTTCGCTTCGGTGCCCACGTCTATCAAGTGCCTTGAGCCGGATATGCTCAGGTAAAAGCCTTTTGGAAGCGTACATCCCTTATTTAAAGTGATGGACGCTTCCCGGCTGGTACCGAAAATACCCCGCCCGAGACCCTCGTCCCAAATTTTTAAGGGAATGGCACGAACGTTGCCATGAACCTTCCCAAATCTCCCTAAGAAATTTAGGAGGTCTTCATGGCTCGCTCGCATAGGGACCCGTGAAAACATAACCCTTGTGGGCTTTTCCCTGAGTGGGAACGGCACAAGGTGTCTACCATCCACCACGATGCCCTCAAGCATAAGCTTGGTAGCACTCTCGAGGGTCGTGGTGTACACCTCAACCATTCCCCCAGCTATTATCCCCATGGAAAATAGCTCCTCACGGGAGATGACCTGGAAGATCGCTTTCAGGTATGCGCTCTGAGGACATCTATTGATGTGCTCGAGCTGCATACCATAGCTCTCATCTTGCCACCTTCCGTCGAAAAAAGCCTGAAGACCCGCACCGGTCTTAGGCCGAGGCTTATCTGCGTCCAATGGAGCTGGACGAGGAGTGATGCCTTTACCTATAATTTCGATGGTGGAACTATTCTGGGAACTGCCACTTACCTGCGCATACGAAATCCCTGATACTAACACAGGGGATTGTGGTGCTGCTGCTGGTGCTGATGGCTGCTGTTTCGAGGCATTTGTCTTCGTTGCCGAAAGTGGTGGCCTCATGATAACACCGCTCGGCTTATGTGCTGACTCTGAAGCCTTTTTCACAACTCCCAATAATTGCGGACGTTGTCGTGGCTCTGGACTTAATGGCGGCAAATTTGCTGTAGCCGGTGGTACTGCTACTATTGTAGCAGTTGTGTTTGAAGCGGACACCACAAGCTCTTCTCGGTTAGCATTCGCTGTCCTGCCTGGAAAATTCTCCAAGAGATTTGTCTGCTGTTTTTTGGCCTCTTCGCTTGGGCCCTGAGTGGCCTTTTCTGTGGGCCCTTATGTGGGTTTCTTGGAAGCAGAAGAAAAACCTTTTACTGCTCACACTCATATTGAGTGCGGCAGAAGGTTTTATCGTAGTCTAACAACATTTATAATTTTCTATTTTTCTATTTATTCTTTATTCGAGAATTTTTTGTGCGCTTGAATCAATTTGAAATTTGAAATTTTTCACTATGATTTAGATATTTAAGTTGTTTTGAGGGTATCAAGATCCTTCACAGGAATATGAATTCTAAAAAAAATTGTCTGGATAAAAAAAAAATACACCAAAAAAAACTTTTCTTAGTGAGACCACCGCAGGATTGAACTTTAAATGTTTTATCATAAGTCCAAGTGTACTTCCACTACACCATAAGCGTATACTTGGGTAAAGGGCTGGTAATGAATAAAAACGCGCTGAGTACTATAGTCTAAGTTTAATGAATTCAAAATTCCTCGATTACAAATATTTAAAACAATAAGCACTATAATTCAAATTGAAAATATATAGACCGAGTTCAATAATGATTCTATGCAATGAAATTCAAATTTATTAATCAAAAGAGTTCAATAGTATCACAATGACACACTTTGTTTTAGCTTTCTCAGATTCCGAAAAAAGGTCACGACTGTCGCGTACCAGAATTAATCTTCGACTCAACTCTAGCTTATTTCTCCTTCATGAACATTAATTTTGTAGAATGTTCGATTGGGTTTCCATTTTTTAACGGATATTAAAAAAGGGGGAATTACTTTAACTATTTATTTTTTTCTGAAAGGTATCACTATCTCTTTCATCGATATAGTATGCATCTCACTTGAGGCAGAATTTACCTCTTCGATGTAAATTATGTGCTATAAAATATTCCAACCCACTATTTTAAAGTAAAGGTTCTACAATTTGCTTAACGAAGAAGGAGAAATGGCAGAGTCGAGAAGGGAACGATCGAAATGTCAAATCGTTTGTAAGTGAAGTGGTGATCATTGTGATACAACATCGCTCCGTCCGGAATCAAATCTAATGTAAGTAAATTAAGATTATGTACTAAGATTTGATAATTAAGTTGTGTGTTATAATGTCTAGAGTTACATATATTTCAATTTCCTATGTTAATTATTCTAACTGGCACGCATGTTTACCTATCTATAACCTAACCCTATTACTCAGTATATTCGTGAAAATTTCAATGTTTGAAGAAGCTGTAATAATATCAATAACATAGAAGTTTATGAATTAGGATAATAACTAATCTAGCCCTAAAATGTGAATAACCTATTTAAATCATTTTTCAATATTAATTAGCTTTTGTTTCTCTTCTAGTTGCATATACCTATACACACACGCAGGCATGTTGAGTAGAAGTGTGATGAATGTTTACCTCGGATAGTGTCAGATGAGTATTTCGATATTGGTTCTCGATGCTTTGTGTAAAAATTATTCTTTCTTTTTCAGGGCGTACAGGAACGGAAGTTTAGCAGCATCCCAAACATACTCCGGGCCTTGGAACATTTGAGGTTCCAATGAATTTGTTGCACGTTGATGTCAAATGTGGTGAAGAAGCGCCAGTTATTTCTGGTGTCTGCAACAATATAAGAAGACTGGAAGGTTGTGATTGGACAGTAATGGAAATGTTAAATAGGAAGGAGCTTGGATAATCATGTAAGGGATATTGGGGGTTTGATTTATTAGCTTTCGTATTACTCTGAATTTTAGTTATTTTCTTGGTTGAATGAGTCGAAGAGTCTGGTTTACATGCGATTCGAACCGATTAATTGTTATCACGATTTTGGGTTCCGATTTCTAAGTGAGTTTCGCGCGAATTGTCTATGCTATTTTCAATTGGCAACTAGCAAATTTTCGTAATCGGACGTTTTAATATCGAATCTTTGGTTTTAAGCGTTACGACGCGAACGAGTTGATCGGATCCCGGATGAGTTTCCGTTATGCGTCCCAACATCCATCTCGACGGAGGTAGATTATCCTCTTTTATTAAGACTAGATCTCCAACCTTTACATTTTCGCATTTTCTTGTCCATTTCGGTCTTTGCTGTAGACGACATAAATATTCTGTATTCCAACGCTTCCAGAATGACTGATATATTCGTTGCAGATATTGCCATCTATCAAGTTGATGCACATTAATGTCCAATAATGAAGGTTCTGGAGGAGTAAGTAATACATCTCCGATTAAGAAGTGTGCCGGGGTGAGTGGGGTCAGATCATTTGGGTCGCTGCTCATTTCGCAAATCGGTCTAGAGTTTAAGCGCGCTTCGATTTGTGCCAATATCGTGCTTAATTCTTCATATGTGCAGGTTGATTCTCTTAGGATTCTTTTCAGATGATACTTGGTAGATCGAACGCCTGACTCCCAAAGACCACCAAAATGTGGTGAAGCAGGAGGTATAAAATGAAAACTTACTCCTTCGGTTTCAAGACTGGCAGCAATCTCAGAATTCATTCCCGAGACCATTTGATGGCTTTGTCGAGTAAGAATTCTATTCGCTCCTACGAAATTGGAGCCACAATCACAATAAACATCGCTGCAGGGACCTCTTCTGGATACAAAACGACGATATGCTGCTATGAAGCCCTGAGAGCTAAGATCAGTGACTAGTTCAATGTGCATGGCTTTGGTTGCCATGCATACGAAGATTGCTATGTATCCTTTATATTTCTTAGCTCCTCTTCCTTTATGATTTCTTAATTCGAATGGACCACAGTAATCTACTCCCGTATGGCTAAAAGGTCTGGACATTCTTACTCGAGCAATAGGTAAATCTCCCATCAATTGTTGTCGGGTAGTGGCCCTTTGTTTAAAACAAGATATGCATTTATGTATCTGTTGACGAATTGCGTTCCGTGCATTCAATAACCAATATTTCCTTGCTATGACACTCATCATCAGTTGGGGACCCCCATGTAGCGTTTCTCGGTGAGTTCTATCAATAAATAACCTCGTGAAATGGCTTTTATCTGGTAGGATTATAGGATGTTTCTCACTGAAACAAAGATTTGAGTGTCTTAGTCTACCGCCAACTCTCAGGAGTCCATCATTATCTAGAAATGGTGTTAACCTTAACAAACGACTGTTTCGACTGATGTCACGCACCTTCTTCAAATTTTCTATCTCGTCTGAAAAACTTTTCATTTGAACATCTCTTAGCAAAATTCGTAATGCGTCCTGTAGCTCCGTATTTTTTAGATGACCTTTGTTTTTATCTTTCATGGGCTTTCGACTGTTTTCTATGAATCGTTTGCAATATGCGACTACTTTGATTAACTTCGTGAGAGATGAAAATCGTTCAATGATTTCATTTTCTACAATCACTTGAGTATAGCAAGCTTCCAAATTCCGCATTTCGATCTGGGTAGCTGGGTTCTTACAGGGAGGCCAAAGGTTTTGCGGTCTCTGTAGCCAGTCGGGTCCTTGCCACCATAAAGTATAATTCCTTAACTCATCTGGAAGAAGACCTCTTGTAGCGTAGTCTGCTGGGTTCTGCTTCGATGGTACATGTCTCCATATGGCTTCTTCTAAATAATCATGGATCAATGAAACTCTATTGGCTATGAAAGTTTTCCATTTGGTGGGATGACCTCTTAACCAAGCGATGACGATTTCGGAGTCTGTCCAAGCATATGTAGGAACGTTGTCATAGACTTTCAGAGCTTGTTTTACATATTTTACTAATTTTGCCAGAAGCACTGCTCCACATAGCTCAAGTCGAGGTAGCGACACTGTCTTTATAGGTGCTACTTTTGTTTTCGCAGTGAGCATAGATATCTTTCGTTGTCCATATTGCATACTACAGATGTAAACTACAGCTGCGTAAGCTTGAGTTGACGCATCACAAAATCCATGAATCTCTATGCCGCCGCTTGAATTGGAGAGATTTATCCATCGGGGTATAAAAATCTGATCGACCTTGGTGATTTCTTGTTGATAATTCACCCATTCAGAGGACAGTTCTCCTGGTACAGATTCATCCCAATAAATCTTCGCCAGCCACAGCCTTTGGATCATGATCTTTGCGATAATGATAATTGGAGAAAGCCATCCCAAAGGATCAAATAACTTGGACACCTCTGATAAAATTGATCTCTTCGTTATGTTGGTTAAGTCGGCCTTTGATTTTATTGTGTAGGAAAAGGTATCATTTTGTGGGTTCCAGTACATTCCAAGGGCTTTCACATTTTCATGAGCGTTAACATGAAATGGCAGATCAATCTCTCTTAATTCCTTTGGAAGATGTTCTAGGAAAGTTGCGGAATTCGATACCCACTTACGTAGAGAAAAACCTCCTGCCTTCATCAAATTTAAAAATTGAGCTTGCTTTTCCAAGGCTGATTCTACATTGGGGGCACCCGACATCAAATCGTCTACGTAAAAGTCTGTCAAAGTCGCAGCTGAGGCCAGTGGAAATTTATCACCTTCATCATTAGCTAACTGCTTTATTACTCTGGTGGCTAAATAGGCGGCGCTTTTGGTTCCAAAGGTAAGTGTTAACAGTTTATAGTCTTTTACAGGTGCCTCAGCTGACTCACGCCATACTATTCTTTGATAATCGGCATGCGGCTTCGTGACTAATATATGCCGATACATTTTCTCGACATCAGCGGTAAAGGCGATCTTATATCTACGCCATCTTAGAAGAATGGAAGCTAGTTCATCTTGCTGAGTAGGACCATTTAATAAAATTTGGTTCAGTGACACACCATTACTTGTGGGAGCGGATGCATTGAAGACAACGCGAAGTTTAGTGGTAGTACTATCTTCCTTCATAACTGAGTGATGTGGTAAGTAGCAGCAGGAATATGTTGTATTCTTGTCATTCTCGATTCTATGTTCTTCTTCTTTACTGTTTGTAGGTTCCATGTGTCCTAAGGAAGAATATTCGTTGAGACATGCAGCGTACTGAGCTTTCAAGGTTGGATTTATTTTAAACCTGCGCTCCATTTGGTAAAGACGAGATAAAGCGATCCCTCTAGATAAACCCAAATTAGAAGTATTCTCTTCGGAGAATGGGAGTTCGACTTCATAACGTCCATCAGTTCGACGTTTATGTGTTCTTTGAAAGTGTTCTTCACATTGCTGCTCTTCTTTGGTAAGGGGTCTCCCTATATTAATTTCTTCAAGCTCCCAAAATTGTCTTATTTGTTGCTGTAATTCTGATGTGATGTGAAAACTATTTATCTTTACAGGTGCTATGCTTTCCTCTACCTTACCACATAGTATCCATCCGAAAACGGTTTCTTGTGCCACTGGTGTACCCGGATACCCATGTATGAGACCTTTCAGAATGATTTGGCCAAAAACGTCAGCCCCTAACAAAATGTCTATCTTGGAAGGGCGATGGTATAGAGGATCAGCTAATTTGAGGCCTTGAATATGTTCCCAGTCCTTTCTAAGTCTTTCTCTGGTTGGAAGAAAATGAGTCAGCTTAGTTAGAACTAATGCGTCCATATCCACGGAAAAGTCATCATGGTATAGCGATTTAAGCGTAAGATGGACCTTGGTATTTACTTGTCCTGCATGCGTTTGACCTATGCCTGTTACATTAGCTCTAATGCATTCTCTTTTTAGCTTTAAACTCTGAACGACTGACTCAGTTACCAATGAAACCTGAGATCCCTGATCTATCAAAGCTCGGAATGTGTTTTCTCGACCAGCTGGAGATCTTAGCTTGACTAGGGCAGTGGCTAACAATGTCTGAGCCCTTTGAGAATTTGCATCTACAAGCAATGAATTCAAATTGCATGAAGCAGTGCTTTCACGCTGAGGTACAAAACTAGATGCCGAAGGAGACAAATTTGCTTGCAAATTAGAATTTGATGTAGAGGGTAATGATGTCGTTAGTGCTTGCATTTGATGTTCATTAGCCGAAGATATTGTTCGATTGGGAGCTTTGAGCTCTGAGTTGAAGGTGTTTGGTCTATCAGTCGACCTCCGATGGAGAAGCGTATGATGACGTTGCCGACAGTGATTACACCTTTGTTGGTTTGGGCAGTTTGCAATTATACGCCCTTGACCTAAACAGTTTATGCATAGACCCTTTGATTTCACAAAATCAAGCTTTTGATGCGATGGCAAAGAAGAAAATTTCTGACACTGGCGGATGTTATGACTATGCGCGCAGAGAATACATGTTGCTTTGTCTGATAAGTGGAAAGATTGTGGAGAAAATTTTGATCTAGGCGGATTAATACGGCTATCTTTAAACGAACTAATTTTCTTCTGAGAGACAGCTTCTAACGTTCTGAATCTTGACTCCAAGAATTCTTTTAACCTCGCCCAGGATGGAATGTCCTTATCTTTGCTGATACCCTGCTCCCACAACTGATGCGTTTCGGTGGGAAGTTTCTGCACTATGATGTAAACTATAAATGCATCCCAGGTCGTAGTATCTATAGACAAATTATTCAACGCCTGAAGAGATTCATTTGTGATGTCCAAAAGACTTTTCATTCCCTGTGAGGTTTCACTAGGCAAAGAATTTTGTGACAGTAGAAGCTTCAATTGGGCATTAACTAACACTGTTTTATTGTCGTATCTATCATTAAGGAGGGTCCAAGCAGACCCATAGTTGTCATCCGTAACTTGTACATGTCTCAAAAGATTGTCTGCCTCTCCTCCCAAATGTAGCTTTAAATATTGTAGCTTTTGGACTCTAGATAGATTAGCATTATTGTGAATAAGACTTTGAAAGAGATCATGAAAAGTTGTCCATTTTCTATAATCTCCAGAGAATTTCTCCAAAGCAATTTTCGGTAACTTAATCAAATTATCGTGCCCAGGTTTTTGTTCTATCCCAATAGCTACTTTATCTTCCTTAGAAGTACTAACGATTTTCGACGATGGAAAATCCCGTTCGAACCTTTCTTCAATGAAAGGATAATTTGCATAAAAGAACTCCTCCAATTTAGAGTAAAAATCATCCTTAAGGTAAGTGTGTTCTAGAAGAGCTGATTTATCGGGTTCCGAATTTTTCGCGACGAGAATTTGAGTATGTGTTTCCTGTATTTTGTCGAATAAATTTTGAAAATCTTGCAGGCGCTTCTTATAATAGGATGCGGTACGTCTGTCTAGGGGATCTTTCTTGAAATTATCGATGAAGCGTTCTAGCATATCAAATCTAGCTATTTGGATGGCCATTAAGCTCTCCATTTTATTGGTTTCGAGAAATATATTTTGTACAAAAGTGCTCAAAATAAACGGACTTACCAGTGATTTCCTTTGATGCTTCTAGATTTATCCAATAAATTTTTATGCGGGATAACAGATCAAATACGAAACCGATCACGATACCGTTACCGAACTCACTTATGATTTCAATGTCTAGAATGTTCGTTTTCACCGCAGATTTCTTTGTCCACGTGTTTTAATATTATAATTATCACTGATTCTGTCCTAGTAAAGGATCCGGCTCGAAGGACCAATGTCTTGAGGGTATCAGAAGGACTATAAGATCCTTCACTGGAATATGAATTCTAAAAAAAATTGTCTGGATAAAAAAAAAATACACCAAAAAAAACTTTTCTTAGTGAGACCACCGCAGGATTGAACTTGAAATGTTTTATCATAAGTCCAAGTGTACTTCCACTACACCATAAGCGTATAATTGGGTAAAGGGCTGGTAATGAAAAAAAACGCGCTGAGTACTATAGTCTAAGTTTAATGAATTCAAAATTCCTCGATTACAAATATTTAGAACAATAAGCACTATAATTCAAATTGAAAATATATAGACCGAGTTCAATAATGATTCTATGCAATGAAATTCAAATTTATTAATCAAAAGAGTTCAATAGTATCACAATGACACACTTTGTTTTAGCTTTCTCAGATTCCGAAAAAAGGTCACGACCGTCGCGTACCAGAATTAATCTTCGACTCAACTCTAGCTTATTTCTCCTTCATGAACATTAATTTTGTAGAATGTTCGATTGGGTTTCCGTTTTTTAACGGATATTAAAAAAGGGGGAATTACTTTAACTATTTAATTTTTTCTGAAAGGTATCACTATCTCTTTCATCGATATAGTATGCATCTCACTTGAGGCAGAATTCACCTCTTCGACGTAAATTATGTGCTATAAAATATTCCAATCCACTATTTTAAAGTAAAGGTTCTACAATTCGCTTAACGAAGATGGAGAAATGGCAGAGTCGAGGAGGGAACGATCGAAATGTCAAATCGTTGTAAGTGAAGTGGTGATCATTGTGATACAACATCGCTCCGTCCGGAATCAAATCTAATGTAAGTAAATTAAGATTATTTATTAAGATTTGATAATTAAGTTGTGTGTTATAATGTCTAGAGTTACATATATTTCAATTTCCTATGTTAATTATTCTAACTGGCACGCATGTTTACCTATCTATAACCTAACCCTATTATTCAGTATATTCGTGAAAATTTCAATGTTTGAAGAAGCTGTAATAATATCAATAACATAGAAGTTTATGAATTAGGATAATAACTAATCTAGCCCTAAAATGTGAATAACCTATTTAAATCATTTTTCAATATTAATTAGCTTTTGTTTCTCTTCTAGTTGCATATACCTATACACACCCGCAGGCATGTTGAGTAGAAGTGTGATGAATGTTTACCTCGGATAGTGTCAGATGAGTATTTCGATATTGGTTCTCGATGCTTTGTGTAAAAATTATTCTTTCTTTTTCAGGGCGTACAGGAACGGAAGTTTAGCAGCATCCCAAACAAAGTAACTAAGTTTCCGTAGCAACTGCCAAAATAAAATAAATTATTCCAAATGTCACAAGTTTTCTTGAATTTCACAAATCTTTTTTAAATTTTGGTACTTTTTATTTATATTTCACTTAAAACAATATTATTATTTTAAATCACGTATCATTTCTATTACTTTCCACACTTTTTTCACCTTTTTCAGTGATTATTTCAGTTGGATTTTACTCAATTATGCGGAGCTCGAATTGACACGTTCGCTCACTGTTAAAAAAAAAAAAATAATAATAATAATAGAGTACGGCATGAGTTTAGCCTCTTAGGCAGCTATGAGATGGCCCACAGCTAGCTCCTTGAATTGTTCATGAGGGCCTATTCTTCTGATTGATTCAGGAAGCAAGTTCCAGAGACAGCCCCCTGACGAAATACGTCGTTAGACCCAAATCGAGTGCGGGTTCTGTGCAGGACAAGTCTAGTATCATTAAGGTTGCTCCATGAGAGCGATTGACATATGTATGAGGGTAGAGAGCCACATCTTGCTTTGTGAATTAAGCATACCACTCTGAGTTCCAGAAGCTTGGGGAGGGGTTCAGGCATGAACAACTGAAAAAGCGCAGAGATGTGAGAGCGCCTCCTGACCCGGTAAATATACCTCACACAAGCCTTCAGAGCTCTGATTAGTTTTTCAGTTACTGTGACCTGAAGCGTGTACATGGCTACATCCGCATGATAAAAATGCGGCATGATGAGAGAGGAAATTAAAGATTGCCTGATGGACTGGCCTAGATGCTGTGAGACCGCGTACAGCGAGCGGAGCCCATAATAGATACGTGAACATACTCTGCTGATCTGAGGTCGCCACGTAAGATGAGGGTCCATAAGCAGTCCGAGATTTTTGAAATGCTTGTTTGTGAGAGGGATAATAAGGTTATGAAGATGCAGATTGGGGAGCGTGTCGTTGGTTGAGGTGTCATTGTCGCGAATGGAATATCTTATCGCTTGTGTCTTAGCTGGGTTGAGGGCCAGACCATTGGATCTGCACCAGTTGGAGATGTCTCCAAGTGTTGTGTTGAACCTTTCGATCAGGGACGGAAGATCCTCTACCGTGGCACCGCCATATATTTGCAAGTCAGCCGCATAGAGATGATATTTATGATCACCCAATACGTCCCTGACGCTGTTAATGTAGATGGTAAACAGGAGCGGCCCGAGAACTGCCCCTTGCGGGACGCCTGAGGTGATATCTCTGGAGGAGGAAAATCTCCCATCACTATTGACGATCATCGTTCTGTCTGATAGGTATCTCGAAATGAACCCGCTAGCGGTGGCACTAAAGCCAAAAGTGTTCAAAAGTTTGGCAACGAGTATGTTATGGGGGACGGAGTCGAACGCTCTACTGAGATCCAACAGCACATGCACCACTTGTTTGCCCTCGTCGCAGAGACTGCGGATGTCAGCTGTTACTTTAACTAAGGCAGAGGTCGTGGAATGTTTGTGCCTGAAGCCAGACTGAAACACTGACAACTGGTTAGTGTCTTCGATGTGTTCGCAGATCTGATCCGCAAAAAGAACTTCGAAGACTTTCGAGATGGCGGGGAGGATTGTTATAGGACGCCAGTCGTTAGGACATGTGGGAGATGTGATTTTGGGAATGGGGGTGATGATGCCAGTTTTCCAGCATTTAGGGAAGAGAGAGCTGGTGACAATTCGGTTGAATAGATGCGTCACTAGGGGCAGAATAAAAGGGATGATAATTCTTAGAAATTTGATTGGTATCCCGTCGTATCCGATGGCATTGGATTTGACGCGGCCAAAGGCCTCCAATACTTCAGCCTCACTGAAGTTGCGGAGAATAAAATCACCAGCCGGGGGATTGGGGCTGTCCATAGGAGATTGGCTGGAAGTATTGGTATCACGTGACGAGGAGTTTGGATCGTTGTAGGAGGAACCAATGAGGGCCGAGGGAGGAGCAGCGAACTGAGCAGAGTTTGGGCAGAGATGATTAGCAAAATCATCAGGATCGACATTAGCCGGGGGTCTAGCTTTGGATCACAGCCCGAGATTTCGAACTCTGCGCCAATCAACTCCATCCCTAAAGTTAGTCAAGGTGTTTTCCCTGATTAAAGCTCGAATGCGGTATTTCGCTGCCCTTCGCGCAAGTCTGTAGGCCTTGAGATTATCGGGATTCTTGTATCTTTTCCAGTGAGTGTAGGATAAGTCACGAACTTGACAGAGTAAAGACACATCGGGTCTATTGAAAATCCTATCACTTGCACTCAATGTTCGCATGGTTTTGAGGGGGACATTATTGTGAAAAACATTTTTGATGGTGCTCATGAATTGCTGAGCGGCGTCCTCAGGGTCGACTGCATTGTGGATGAATGACCAATCTCTGCTGACAAGATCTGCCTGAAGGGCATCTGGCTGAATAGCTGAAAGGTTGCGAAAGGTGCGTGTAGTGCGAGGGGGAGATGATGGTCGCAGATGAAGCACCATGCAGTGTGGGGGAGTGATTGACCAGTACGAGCCCTACCTCGTCCAGGAGCTCTTTAAGACAGCAGCCGAGGTGAGATTCCGAGGAAATATCAATATTGAGGTCTCGCGCAATAATCAGCTTAGAGAATTGGCTGGCAATGAGGCTCATGACGTTCCCAAGGGAAGACAGGTCGTGATCAGTGAACCCCCTCACTCGTCTGTATAGCACCATTAGTGCAACTGGGTCGTTAATAGAGTGTGCATTCCACGCCTTGACCACCAGAATTTCCCAGCTATTATTGATTTCCTGAAAGACAACTCCGGATAGTAATGAGTTAGTCAGGTATATGGCGACACCTCCACCTTTGTTCACCGCACGATAAAGCCTGTGCAGCCTGTAACCAGGGATTTCCAGCATTTTTGCTGTATGAAAGGGTTTGGTCCAGGTTTCACTGATTAGAAGAGCACTGGCCCTGCCGAGTCGCGCAGTGTGCCGAATCTCAGCAAGACTACTGAGAGTCGATCTGGCATTGAGGGAGATGACGTTGAGGTTATTGGGGGAGAGAAGATTGGGGAGTGACTCGCGAGTTGGTAGCAGATGATGCATCGTATACAATAAACGTGGACAAGTTGTGCTCTGAAGCTAACGTAAGCAGCTGTTGCCCGAGAATTGAGGTGAAGCGCTCATATATGTAGTCGGTGGCAATGTTAGGAGATTGCCTGCAGATATAGGTTTTCCTGTGCTTGGTAGAGACACGCAGAACCACATTCACCCTTTTCAATTTCAGCGCAAGGTTAAGCAGTGCTACTTCCTCGGTGTCCAGGTCTTCATTGACAAAAATTCTAGCATGCGAGCTGTCCCCGATGACTGAGTTGAGTGGTACGTAGTTGCTTGATGTAACCCTGGAAGAAGATGGTACAGTCCTCTTCTTTGTAAAAACGAATAAAGCCTTTGGGCTTCCTGGGTTGGGTCTGAAGTGAATAGAGGGGACGCCTGAAGGGCTCCGCCTTCTCAATTCTGCTTGAAAAATTTGCGTGAAGTCCCATACTGGAACACAGGGCAGGGAGCAAATATTCTTTAGACCCAAAACTGGCTTCAGGAATATTGCTGACTATGATTGTTCGCTTCTTGGTACTGGTCCTCGAGTAGGATTTGAGGATTTCGATGTCTTTATTGATTTTGGTGATTGATTGGTGTTTTATGTGGTCTAGTTCTTTGCTAAGAGAGCTGGGTTCCAGAAGGATAGAGTTTAGGCCAGTGGTGAGAGAGGGACAAAGGGTTTGACGTGCTTGCCGTCAATAGAGTGAGACACAAGGTCGCCGTTGCAATGAGACTTAGCTGTCGCGATGCAGGTTTTGCACACCCAGTCAACACTCTTATCTATGTAGACTGTCAAGTAGTTCACCACTGAGATATTCACGCAGCCCAGATGGAACCATAAATCACAGGCGTCGCATGAAATCCAAATTACATTTGTTTCGTCACCACACTTTCTGGGATCCGTGAGAGTACAGACCGCACAGAAGTGATCTTCTACGTCGTCAGATGGGTTTGTGTTTGCACTAGTTATGGGAGGAGGGGGAGCTAGAGCGATGCTGGCGATAAGAGTCGGCCTGAATGAGGATTTTTCGACCCGCTTAGCTGCAGGTGTGGGGGGGTTACTGAGTTCGCCCAGCGATTCCGACCTGGCATTAGTCTTACATGGAGCCTTGGGGTCAGGTTTCGTTTGGGTCTTTATGGCACTCTTGCCTGGGGGGCTGTGTTGATGTTGGTCAAAGAGACTGATCTGTCTATTTTCCTGAATACACCCTTGGTTGATGTAGTTCCACCTTTTATAATGCTATTTTTTGAACCCTCGAGGGTTCTTTAGCAGTCTTCGATCGCGTTGAGACTGTGTGCATGATAAGGTTACACAGGTATCCTGGGCTGGAGAGGGGAGCTGTTATGCTGGTGTTAATTCGGATAGACTAAAGCAATGCAATGTGTGCTTGTGTCGACAGAATGATATCCAGGAGTATTGAACGAATCGCTATGTTCAGATTGAGACTATAGCTTACTCACTGAAGAATGTACCAACTTAATGAGGTTTGTGCCAGTAGGTGGCACCTTCACTCGGACTTGTGGGCCCTACTGAGTTCGGCGTAGATTGAGTAAATTGCAGATTGTATCGTAAATTTTATCTCCACCCAGTCCTGACACTAAATTGAACCTAAACGGTATGTGTGTAAGTCCAAGAACAAATTCCTAAGCTGCTATCGTGAACCGTGCAAAATGCTTAGGAGATGCAATATGGACAGGAGTTAGCTCTTCCAATTCTCTAATCACAACTTTTAGGCTCAAAGCTTTAATTCTGGTCGGATTTCAAATAACTAATTTAATTAAATTAATTTGAATGTAATTTAATTTGAATGTATACTGCTGATTTTGTAATAATAAATCATATCTACTATGGATAGTGGTTAATATTTACTTTGCTAATTCCTAAATTCTAACCTAAACTCGATATATATGTACTGCGGGATGTAGTTGTTATGCACTCTGTCAGTTTCAATCTTTCAATCGTAACTATGGCTCTAAACTCATAAAATTCTTAACTTAAATAGTTTCGAAGGTTGTTAGTTGAAGGTCAAGGCACAAATTAATTGGATTAGATTTAATTCAGTTTGAAATTAGGGTTAAGTGTTGCTTTAATTTAATTTCACTTCAATTTAATTTAATTTGATAGTTCTAGGCACAATTTTAATTTAGTGTAAGTCCGTTTAAAATTAAGATTAACCTAGCTCTGAATTCAATTTCACTTCAATCAATGGATCAGTTTTAAGCTTCTAGCCTTGAACTCTGTGTATATACATACTATGAGGGTAATGTTTATTGTTCTCTTAGCTATTTCCGACTTCTAGATTAAGCTTTAAATTTCAAATTCGTAATTTTTAATTCAAATCGTTTGTGATATAGTTGATTGTAGTTCAATGTTCAAGGTTTGATCTGATATAATTTGGTACCGTTAATGTTAAGAATATCATTAGATTTTAATTTAATTTAATTTGACTTCAATTTAGTGGATCCGCGCTAGTATTTGGTACCGTTTAATCGTTAAGAATATCATTAGATTTTAATTTAATTTAATTTAATTTCACTTCTGTTTAGTGTATCCGCGCTGGTATTCAGTCACGGTTCTAAACATATAAATATAGCTTATCTCCAAGGTGAAGATACACTGGTCCCAATATTATCAAAATTTTATCAATATATATTAAAATATGATGGAATATGTTAGAGTATGCTATATGACTATTTAATTACACTTCAATTTAGCGGATCTGTGCTAGTGGCCAATCAGAGTTCTAAATATATAATTATAGCTTATCATCGAATGATGATACACTGGACTAAATATTATCAAAATTTTATCAAAATATATCAAAATATGAAAGATTATGTTATATGACTAATGTATTAAGTGACTATTCTATAGCATACAGCCAGACCTGACTAGTTCTCACTTGGCTAATTCAAATTCAGGCTTAATTTGGACAAAAGCTTACCTTACCAATTTGCCAATTCACAGTCTTAACTCTAATATTCTGGTTATCTAAATTTTAATTTTGGATTTCGTTTCAGTTATAATATTAATAGTTTATTATTAGCTTAATGTCAGCTAGGTTTCTGATTTCTGAACACACTCTGGTTTGGTGCACTGGATTTGATGTCCGGCTGAGTCTCGAGGTCTCAGGCTTGTTTAAAAGGTGGGTGGAGTAATTGCAGGCTAGCTCCAGGTGCACCTTTTATATTTTTTGTGTTTGTTCCAGGCCCAACTTAGATCTTATTGTGCTCAATGTCCGTGGTGGCACCCGTGGCAACATGTGTGGCGAAGCGCAATAAGTAGTTATAAGAGAGGGTCGGTCCCTGGGATATCCAAAGTTGAACTATAAATGTGGGATCTCCTCAAAGATCCGTTTCCAGTGATATTCTTGGATATTTCTGCGTAAACATTCGATATATTCGATTGTCTCGGACTTATTTCGAAATTTAAAACTTAAGATCGTGAAATTAGGTCGATTTCAAAATGGCGTCACAAAGCGTCCTCACTCAGCATAAAATAAAGTTTCAGTAAGAAGCACAAGAACAATCACAGTTAGATAACTTTATAAGATTTGTGTAGCAGGTGATCTCGAGTTTAATTTAAAACAATTTCCACACTCTAATTTCCAGTAAAAACTGTAATTCTTGTAAATTTACAGAGCGGTACAATTTTGCCACTTGACAGTTTGACGTTTGACGTATCTCATTGAAAATAATTCTACCTATACTCACATCATGCTTACGCGCTACACAGTTCAAGATATTACATTTTCAAAGGTGTCTATCAAGGACCTGAAGGATCCAATTAAGAGGAAAACAGAACGTTTCAAGAACGGAGTAAAATTTGAAGAGAAGTACAGGGCTAGCAAAGATAAAGGGTTCTTCCAGAAGTTGCGTTTCTAGGTGGTATCTCTACATAATAGCGCGAACCATTTTTTAAGATCTTATTAAATTTAATAAAAGATAATGTGAAACATGAAGTACATGTATTATTTATAATTAACAGGTCCAGGCTGAGGGTTTTCAATTTTTGGCACCTATTTTTGCAATGTCTTTATCGACAATTCAAAGAGAGTTAATTTGAAACGTTTTCAAAAGGGGCTTATCGTCTTACATGAGGGGGCCCTCATTATATTGAATTCCCATTGTGCTAATAGATTTTTTTCTTGTACGATGGAAATGTGTATTTGTCAATGCGAATTTTACCAGGGTGGCTGATTTGTTTGGTTTGTTGCTTTTATAACATTCGTTTCAGAAGTGTAAGTGTGGTTTTCAATATTGCAACGGATGAATAATATTTTCTGCTGTTTACTGAGCTCGAAGTTGCCTGTTGTTTATTTATAACTTTTTCTATTGATTGCTTCAGTTGGATTGGCACTTGCCATGAGCATCTTCGTATCTCTGCCTACAGTATATATTGCCTGAATCACGGCCTGCCATAAGTTTTATTGCATCTTTTTTTTGTAAACCACTGACATGTATAGAAATGGACTGCTTGTTGAACCAAAAATGCATGAAAGCAAATGGTCCACTTTCATATTCCTGTCTCTTTCCGTGAGAGCATACTTTCCCACTGAACTGTAACGATTAGGAACGAGAAATTGCTTGTAAAAATCCTTGATATAAACATTTCCTTCGATTCATAATTAAAATTTAACAATACAAATAGTCCCAAATACTTTTGTGGTCACGGACATGCATATAAGTAAATTCGCAAATAATTTAAATATAGCGCTAATTTACGACAGTTGGTAACATTGATAATGAGAGCATACTTTCTGAAATCAAAATTGGTGCCACATGAAACAGGAGATCAAGCAGTCCATTTATATATATGTCAGTGCTGTAAACATATCTAGTATGTGTGTAAAATGTTTGATAGGTAAACAATCAAAAGCAAAGCTTATAGCTGCGTCATACTTTACTTTAGGTTACTGTTATTATATAAGGATAAGAATTACGATGATGGATTACTGATCAGTTCAAAAGGCGACAGGAGAATTTATGCAACGATCACAACACATCATAAATAGAATCTATCTCGCTTAACTTCCACAAATAAATATCCATTCTTCAAAAAATTGAAATAACCTCTACGAATGCCCAGCAACATTGACAAGTGAAGTATAAATTGAGACATTTCAGTATTCCATATATCGCTGGAAATAGCATGCAGTATATATTCTCCCAAGAATATTTTATTTTTAATGCAATGGAAAAGTGCCAATTATAAAGCAATCCAAAGTACTATTCTAGGAAGATTGAATGAAAGATGTCCTTATAACAACACAAAAGGAATACCCTCAAAATCCTCTGCAGTCAATAGTCTAACCTAGGTACTAAAACAAGAGATAATTCACTGTAATAGACAAAGCAATCAGGTGTGAAAATCTATGAAAATAATTATTATAGATCGATAGTACGGATGTCCAGCAATTTTGGCTAAACAAAAAGTGGAATTTAAAGAAACATTAGTAGAACTTTGCTCGTTTGATTATCCTCATAAAAACAATCTGCAGGATCTGGTACACAAAAGAACACATTATGGTAGAGTAAAATACAAAATTAATTCATGTAGGGTATCATAACAATTGGTCTTACATCAATCCTAACTTTTTGAATTGTTATTGAATAATGTTACTAATTGTTGAAATAATTACTTTCCACTTTCGTTTCACATTTGAGTTTTAGTAAATTGGTTACACGTAAACTTTGAAAAATAAAGGCTGATGTAAAATGATTGTAAAAAAATAAAACAACCAAAAATGTTTATTTTACTGTTTTATTTATCTTTCTTATTTGCTTGTGCTCTTTATTTAAGAAATTGTTATTTAAATGCCTAATTCGGAAATACATCCTGCATCTGAAAAACAGTTTTTTTACTTTATCTGCTAATTTAACATTTTCGGCTGCTTTCATATGGTGACTTATGAAATCATTTTCGAAACATATTTTACACTTATTTCTGCTCTTAAATATTTGCTCTAATTTGTAAATATCTTTTAAGAAAGCCTCTTTATACTTTTTAAGACCCCCTTCCGATACTTCATCTACTCAGATGTACCACGATCGGCAGTCGCATTTGCAAGCTTACATTTTTTTATTATGTACCCCGCTAAATACTCCAGCGCATCCTATTCTAATTCGTCAAAGTTTATCGTTTCCAGTTCGTCATCCTCGCATTTGTCAGGTGGTTCTGGTGTTGCAACCCCTTGTAACAATTTCGTGCTGAGCATATCAGCAGATATGTTGGTGTTTAAATCAAAATTGCTACGTTGCTGTAGGAATTAACCTGCTGTGTAATATCTGAACGTCCTTTAATTTAAACTTTATTAGTAAATAAAATAAAATAAAGATTTTGAACAACTAATTCTTTGTTCAACTTTTGGCTAGAGCCAGCTCTAGCCGGCTCTAGCCAAAAGTTGAACACAGCCTTATTATTTCTACAAGTGATAAATATACAACCATCAAAGTACTTCCTAGTTCTAAAAAAAACGGGACAACACAAACATTGAGTGTTTAGTAATTATTAACAACTTGGTTAGTTTCTAGAAAGTAAAGTTTTACAATTACCTAAAATACATGAACGTAGCCTATACTTAAATTCTAAAGGTGATGGATGATCATGAAGACCGCCTTTAGCCCGTATAACGCCAAAAAAGTGTTCCAGTTCATCCTGACTTAATAGGGAGGTTAGTATATATTGAACACTGTACTTCTTTTTCAGGATATCATATAGTTGAGGTAGTGATGAATTGTTAAGCAAGATACCCTTTTGGAAAGGAAGCAAAGTTCTACTTCTTGGCGTTCTAAGTTTCTTTATGGATTCAGTCATTTCAGCAATGATTTTATTGTGAGCTTCAATGGATATTCCGTATACTTTCACTCTATCCCTAGAATCAGAATATGGTTAGGTCGAGTTGAAAATATCAAACCAGTCGTTAACGAATTTCAGGAAATCACTGCAATGTATGGCATGTGATGACTTAAGTTTTCCTTGCTTAACACACCTTACAATGCACCTTGAAACAGAGTTAGAAAGTAATTGCGTAGCTAGCTTCACTTTCTGACGCCCTGCACGTTTAACGCTCAGATGTTCGATTGTTAATTTAGGACACATTTTTAAATCGGATATCTCCAAAAGCAATATCTCCTGTACTGGTTCGGAATCGATAACCTTATCTTTTAAAAGAAAACCTGAATCTACGAAATGGTTTCTAATTAATTTTATTAAGTGCGGGGTATCAGCAAAAAAGAAAATTTTGTCCAACTCATTGCCTGAACATTGGATGAATGGTTGTTTCTCACTAATATCTAATTCCCTCCATAAGGCCACATTAGTTGGTCCCATGTCGGAAACTATCGCAACCACGTAGAAAGATATTTCCCGAAGTGATTCCAGGATAGTTTTCAAAACACTGTAAGACATAGGTGTGTCGAAATTATAATAAATGACTTGCTTCCAGTTTGTGAATAGTCCTCGTACCATAGCTACTTGCGCATAGTTGCTCGGCTGTAAAACCTGGTCAATTGACTTGTCGTATTCATAGCAAGATTTAACTTTCATCTCATCAAATGAAAGTACACATATATTGTCTATTGCATTGTAATTAGATTCCGCTAATAGCTTTATGACGTGAACCAATATTCCTGGTTTTAGAATTAGTTTAGCAAACCACCTACCCAAGGTGGACTTGCTAGGCAAAGGGTAGCTTTTCTTCCTTAATAACCGATAACTACGGGGACCAGCAGAATAAAGTGATTTAGTGGAGGAGATATCTTCATCACTCCATCTCAAAAATTTTGTGGGGTCTTATAATCTCCTTAATTGACCGGGAGTGAATATTTTGTCGACTTGATGCAGCTCTGACTGAAAACAGTTTGTTTTCTTAACTAACTTTTTGTTTTCCGTCTTTAATTTGCGCACTTCAGCCTCTAAGCTCATTATTTTAAGCGCTCGTCCACTTTTAATTTCTACCCTGAAATAATTCAATTGCAACAAGTAAATTAGTAAAGTAAAGTAGGAAATTACTCTGTTTGGACTGCAGTATCGGCAAGGTTACTTATGGTTTCATTTTTCTTCATTTCTTCTTCTTTCTGTTTGCTTTGAATTAATACCTCCTCTTGAATTGACTCCTCATTTTGAAGAAATTCTGGCTCTGTCTCTTCTGTAGCTTCCGGTAAAGAATCCGAAACGGATTCTTGTTGTTTTAACCTTTTTAGAAAAACATACATCTTAATGTACTTCTTTTCATTTTTAAAATTAGCACAACACCTTCTTTCAATGCGATTGGATATACGGACGCACCAATCAAGTTCTATAAATTAATATTACAACACGTCATACCCACAGTTACACATCTTATCAACAGGCTCTTGACTGGATCGCACTTCCCAGAAAACTGGAAAGTGGGTGTTCAGAATTCATCACAATTCTGATATCATTAAAACCAGCAAATTTACATGTCGACACATGTATATACCGACCTAAACAAATAAATATTTTAGGTCTCAGTTGTAATAATTTCGCAGAGAGATGACCCAGATAACTGTCCACGGGCAGTACATTGCATTCACGCATGGTAATTTTGTCTGTCGATCTAAAGGAAATTATCATCAGAAGTTCAAATTATCAACGCTGCAGTGAAGTGAGCCAGCCAGAAACAACTGTACACTGAGATCGGGTGTGCCCCAGGACGCGATCCTAGCCCCTCTTCTCTTCTCATTATTAATTAATGACGTCAAGGAGGTCCTTAATGGAGTACACTTTCATATATATGCAGATGACATCCAGATATATGCCAGCGCTCCGTCAGATAGACTTCAGGAATTGGGGACAACTATCAATGAAGTCTTAGAGAGAATAGTAAACTGGGCCACCATGAACGACCTTTTGCTGAATCCAGCCAAAACTCAAGCGATCTGTTACGCTATTACCAGATAGAAGCGACCACCTAGTTTCACAGATGAATACATTAAGCATTATGGGTCATGATATCCAGATCAATACTAAAACAATAAAAAATCTGGGTCTCTTAATGGATCCAAACATCACATGGAAGGAGCAGATTAATCTGATGTGGTCGCGTGTGTATCATGGACTACGATATCTTTATGCTGCCTCACAACACTTTGATGAACGCACGAGACTAAAACTATTCAAGGCCCTTATTCTACCACATTTTTTTTATGTGGATATAGTCATCTACTCAATGTCTCAGGCAGGTTTGATGAAACTACAGCGGGCACTCAAAGGATGTGCGAGATATGCCTTCAATCTTGGTCGAAGGGCATACATTGAACCATTGCTGGACTTATTGGTACCCGGTTCATTGCAGAGCCTATATGAGGCGAATGCTCTGGCGTGCATACACAAGGCTAGGCTGGGGCTTCTACCTGGTTATGTGAGAGACCGATTCAAATGGAGCACACTGGACAATAAAAGATTGATTTACCCACGAGTCAACTCACAATTTGGCAGCAAGAACATCTTCTCAAAAGGGGTGACGGGCTGGAACATGTTACCGGGAGAAATTAGAGAAATCACATTTCCAAAGGAATTCAAAAAAGAAGTCCTTAGCTCTATTAACCAGAGATAACATTAACAGTAATAGGCTTCCTTATACCTTCACACATTGACCATTACTTAATGACGATCATTCGTTCACTATTCGGATACATCCTTACAGGGAAAGTCGGGCCCTGGTTCTGTGGTGGGGCATGGGGAGGATTGATTGGGTTCCACTTAGATCTCTCATGTCATCCACGATTCGGTCATTACATCATACACAATCCTTAAGACAGTGTATGGTAGTATGTGGAGCTAGGAGTCGCTGTTATATAACTATATGTATATATTTTTTGTTTAATAACACTAACCGTGGTGTCGTTCCTTAGTTGTTTCGCTGGTAGTCCAGTTTCTTTCTCTCTTTTTTTCCACGGAATAAGATGTATAGCCACTTATATTTGGTTTAACTCTTTTTATTTTGAACCTTGATCTCCTTATTTCCATATATTAACAGTTACAATTCACAAAAACTTTTACTTTTTCTCTTCCGCCCGACAGAATTAGAATATATCTTTTTTTTTAACTAATACCAACTAAAACCTTTCGAATCTTTTATTATGTTGATTCGTTACAATTCACAAAAACTTTTACTTTTTCTCTTACGCCCGACAGAAATAGAATATATCTTTTTTTTTAACTACTACTAACTAAAAGCTTTCGAATCTTTTATTATGTTGATTCGCTACAATTCACAAAAACTTTTTGTTTTTGTCTTCTAAAAATCAGACCGCCGATTTTTCCTATTCGATTCGTTCTTGTAAAACCTTAACCACTGACTGACTCAACTCCATAGTTTTCGCCCCCAAGAGTCTCCTTCAGCGGGCCACAAGTGCTTATCATGCATTTTTCGTCAAGAAAAATGTCACTTCGTTTGAACATGTCCATACATGCCCAAATGAGTTCCGTTCAACCGTCTTTTTTTAATTGTAATTTAATACCGTGTGCCGCTGATAAGATTTTCGTCGTGTAAAAAGGCATGGACGTTCTTGCGTTCATCGTCGGGAAAGCTTATTTTGCACTTTTCAAGTGCAATATTAAACTTTTGTTTTTTCCGTTTCGCTTGGAAAAAAATATTTTGTTCGTGAAATTATGTGAAGAAATTGCTGATGCAATTTCTTAAACTCTTTTAGCGATAAGCTAGTTGTGTTTTTAAGCATGATTAGCATATGATAACTTTTCCGAATGTAACCTTTTGTGTGTGTGTACACTATGTATACGCACATAGTATTTATTATAATTTTTCTATTTCTCTATTCAGGTCTTTTTAGGATTATTAGGGGAAAACGGGGAAAAGAGTGTTCGAACTTCTGAAAAGGGTTTGTGTTGCATGCATATACCAATTCAGGTCCTATACACACTAAGGTTTTGTGTATACATATGTATACGTCAACCAAGATTTTGTATGTAACATTCCTTCCTCCCTCAAAAAAGAGAATTATTCTTTGTAGAGGAATAATTCTCTAAGAAACTATGTGGGAAGAAGAGAAAAAAAATTTTGCTAGTATAGTTGTGCGGGATCACGTTAAAATGAATTTGATATTTGTTATTTTCTTCATTATAACTAAAAAAATGACAATCAAGGGTATGCAGTATCAGTATGATACATTGTATTTGCACCTTGCGTTTTTGTTGACGCTAAGGTTTTGCCCTTCATGTGGATTTATGTTTTAATTGTTCGTCACAGTTGAGACTATGCCGTTCTATGAGATTGTTGCTCCGCGTTCGCCTTATATAAGCCCGGCACCTTATTGTGTACGGGTTATGGCAGTTTTCGTGCAAATTGTGGCTCGCGGGTGGCGGGGCCAAATTCGGCTACTGATCCGGAGGGAGGGTCGCCCGGATATATGCTTCTGGGCAGCCCCGGCTGAGGTGGATATTTTCTATCCAGGAGAGTTCTATTTGGGGCCTCATGGTGGTGCTTCTTGGGTTGCATTGGGTAAGTTCGTGTATATAATTATATATATTTGCTGTTTTCTTACCCACCCTTTTTTTGTTTTTTTATATTTCTAGGGGCGACTCTTACCCTGGTTGGAGAAATTGGGTGGTGTGGGTGTTTGGCGTGCAGAAGGCATTCGTTCTACATGCGGGATGCAGACGACTTGGGGTCTGAGGGTGGTACTTCTTCCGAGTGGGCCCATTGGGATCATCCAACCGTATCATCCAGTTCTACGTTGGAGCCGGTCGTCCATTGGGGTGAGAACAGGGGTGCCCCTTCCGAGTGTGAGGACTGGGACTACACGACTCTATCATCCAACTCTACTTCAGAGCCGGTCGAGGCGGCCCCCCCTCATATGAGGAGTCATGGTAATTTGTTCTTCTTGAATTCTAACTTGATCCCATACAAATTTCTCCCCTCTCTTTGTAGGAGTTGTTGATGGCCAATCACCCCGACAGGTGCCCGTTGAAAACACACAAAAAAAATCTCTATTTTCAAAATTTTTCTGCATTAATAAATTTTTTTTTATCTTTTGTACTTTAATTTAATGAAAATTTCATAATTAAATGAGCGTTGTTTCTAAAAAGTTTTGTGTTTACCTTATTTTCATTGTTCTTTTTCAGGTACTTGTTTATGTTAGGCCTATGAAAATGACTCTGGGGGTTTTCTGTGTTTTTTGTTTTACAGAGTTGAGTCCTTGGTTGTTGGTTTACATATTTATTGATTGTAGTTCGCTATTAGTTTATATATATTTTTTGTTCCTTTTTTTTTTTGTTACACCATGTCTTTGTCGGTTGTGATTTGACTTATACTACAGCTTGAATATTTGTTTATTCTAAGTCGTTTAAATATTCTACGTTGTTTATTATTATATATATATTTTTTTATATGTATTTATTCAAAGTTATGTCTAAAAATTCTAAGGATTTCGATTTCAATTTTCATTTCTGCTAAAGGTTTGTAAAAAAATGTTGTCCAATCTAGATTTTTATGGTAGTATCTTAGTAGTTAGCTAAATGTTCTTATTTATTACTTATTGTTACGGAATATTATTTATTTATTATTTTTATTCTTTTTGTTTGAATAAATTTCGACTACCTTTTAATCGGTTATTTGTTTGTTTTAATTCTATTATATTAGGTTTTTTTTTTTATCTTCTTAATTCCTAGAGCTTTGTTTGTATCTTTTGAAATATATTTTCTATTTCTTAATGTCTAGTTGTTTATTTCACTTATTTTCTATCAGCCAGTGTAGTAAAAGGAGAGAGGGGCTGTGCTTGTAACAGAACAATAGTAGAAAAAGGGGAAAGACAAAAATGGGTATTGTGGTGCTTGACTTATACTAATTGTATAGATCTCGCTCTGGGGAGACTTTGAGCCCGTTTTTACTTTTCTTGGGGTTTCGCGTAGACCGGTTCCATAGGAATGTTTTCAGCTGTGGGCTATTGTCTGCGTTTAGCAACTCATGTCATGAATACCGGTATGACATATTTTGCTATTGCCACCACTGATACCATTAGCAACAAGAGTCCGGTCATGGATAAGGATGTGATAGATAGTATATGAGGGATCTTGGCTTTTGGTCCAAAGTGAATATTGCTCACTTTGATACGGATTTCGTCTAGAGATTTTGTATCTAGGTGGATACGTTGGTTTGTATCATCTCCGAGGAGTAATTTTGGGTGTTTCTCAAAGTTTCTAGGAGCGGGTACTTTGGATAAATAGTCTGCCAATACCACTAGAGTTTCGTTTGAGCCTGGGAAGTAGGTTGGTTGGAGAGTTCTAAGCGGATGCAGATTTTCTGCTTCATAATAAAGTGTATGAGGCCCTATTTGCAAGGAGCAAGGCTTGTTGATTGTTATGATTCCTTGTCCTGCAAGACGATGAGTGAGTAACTGCTGAGTACAAGTTATTTGTACTATGGTGGTTTCGGTTAAGGAGTACAGCCACGAATTTGACCTATTGAGCTTAATTATTGTATCTCTTGGGGGAATTTGAGCTCTGATTTTACACTGTGGGTGTTCACCCAGTGGATTGAATAGAAGTTTGATAACACATTCATCTGTTTTTGTAGCTTTGGTGACTGGTGTATCCAGCTTACGAACCCACGTATTCTCATCTATTCCCTTTGAAATTTTATTGAAAGATCTCAGGGTTTCTGGCTTCAGCAACAGAAATTCCTGGGTATGGATTTGACTTACCACATGAGAATATATGATATCAGGTATTAATGAATGGTTTGGATCCAACCGTATGTGGAAACATCTAATCTGTTGGTGTTAATTCCACAGAATTTTGTGAAAGAGTTGATAGGAGGTTTAATAATTGAAACTCTTTTTCGTTAATTTCGACTATTTATTTTTATATGTTCACAAGTATACTTCCTGAGTGGTACTGATGCCTCACAGATCAAGAGATGCTGCCGGCTGCCTGATTTACTAACTGATAACAACAAAACCGGTTTCAAGATAATGTGAAAAAATGAGTTACAACTGAAAGAATGCAATATAATACTTCAAAATACTCTGCTTGGACAGTAGG
This sequence comes from Dioctria rufipes, assembly GCA_963924295.1. Classification (NCBI taxonomy): domain Eukaryota; kingdom Metazoa; phylum Arthropoda; class Insecta; order Diptera; family Asilidae; genus Dioctria; species Dioctria rufipes. Next base: position 106,696,623 of record OZ002740.1, read on the forward strand.
AAACAATTTTATGTCAATTATAAATTTCTAAATTTGCTTAAGTAATCTAGTACAATGTAGCAATTATACATAAAGTTTATTTAATGTGATAACTGAAGAATTTAACTTCATATGAATATACTAATGTGCGATGTTATGCATTAACATATGCAGCCCGCCTTGAAAGAACCAAAGGATCTTTCAACCTTCCGCTGGGAAAGGTGCGATCTTATGGATAGGCCGCCTGAGGATTCCGTTTTTTGTCTTTACGTCCACTACTCGAGTTCTTCTGTCCGTTCCGCTGATTGTAGATACTAGTCTACCCATCAACCATTTTTGTGGTGGAACATTGTCTTCGGCAATTAGAACCAATGTGTCCTTTTCGACATTCGGAAATGGCACTTTCCATTTGGTTCGCTTTTGAAGTTCTAGCAAATACTCACGCGACCATCGCTTCCAGAAATACTGTATTATGGCTTGCAACCGATTCCAGCGGTTGAAGTAAGAAAGTGTTGTATTGGACTTGTCGGGCGACAGATTAGTTACCAGTGGAGCCCCGATTAAAAAATGTCCGGGCGTCAGCGCTCCTTCGTTGCTCGGGTCAGCCGCCAATGGCGTGAACGGGCGAGAATTTAAAGTTGCTTCGACTTGTGCCAGAATCGTCGACAATTCTTCAAAAGTAAAAGTAATGTTTGCACAAGCTTTACAGAGATGTCTTTTCATAGATCCTACCGCGGCTTCCCAGAGCCCGCCAAAGTGTGGAGCCCTAGGTGGAATGTGTTGAAATTCAATGTTGTCTTCTGCACAAATGCGACGGATATCTTCCTGAAGATCTTGTTCAAAGAATTTTTCACGAAGTTCACGTAGTTCATTCCTTGCACCTACGAAAGTTGTTGCGTTGTCGCAAAAGATGATATTGGGCAGTCCACGACGACCCATAAATCTTTGAAGTGCAGCGATGAATGCTTTTGATGAGAGATCGGACACCGCTTCCAAATGCACAGCCTTCGTACAGAAGCAAACAAATACAGCACCGTAAGTCTTGAGTATTCGTGCTCTGCGCAGTGTTGATGATTTTGCCCAAAAGGGGCCACAAAAGTCAAGTCCCGTTTTTCGAAAAGGCCGATCCTGCTGCACTCGATCACTCGGCAGGTCACCCATAATTTGCTGGAGTAACTTCGGTCGATAACGAAAACAGTGCAAGCATCTTCTAACTATCTTGGTCGTGACTTCGCGCAGATTGGTTGCCCAGAATTTTTCTCGAACCATGTTCATCAGTGCCTGAGAACCTGCATGACAATATTTATTATGTAAATAAGCAACATATGATAGAATGAAAGGATGGTTTTTAGGAATGAGGATTGGAAATTTTACATCAAAAGGTAAGTCTGCTTTCTGCAAACGCCCACCAACACGTAGCAAGGTGCGTGATAGAGTTCTATCAAGGAAGGGACTTAGATTTTTGATAGAGCTCTTTGGGCTAATCTCTTCGTTGTTTGAGAGTTGTTGCAGTTATTCGTAGTTAACGCAAATATAAAAATGAACACACTTTGGATTTAATTTCTTAAAATCCTTATCATCTATATTTCAGCTTTTGTACAGTATAATGGTTACTACAAATTCACAACTATGTATATAATTCCTATTCAGAACAATTAGGTTATTTAACCTGCTTAATACGAGCGCGTGACCAACGAGAGAACACTGACAGCTAACTCTGTCATATCAAAAACTAAAAGGAATTCTCGTTTTTAGAACTAGCAGGAATCATGTTCGAATCTTCGAAATGAGGAAGAGTAATTTTAATCGCGCGAAATTTGAATTTATTTAAAGCGTGACTTTTTGAATGTTTCGCTATCACTACATTACCCCCCTCCAAAAAGAAAAGAAAAAAAAATATGAATGAGGCTAGTTATCTACTGTGCACAACAAATAGTCAACGACGTGGTTCGGCCGAATCTTCACTTGAATCTATGTTATAGGCAGGTTTCAGTCGATCGATAGATATTGATTGGTTCTTGCCATTGATATTTAAAACGAAGTGTTTACGAAGGCGTTTCACTACTTTGAATGGGCCTTCATATGGTTGTTCCAGACCTGTTTTGACTCTGTCTACGCGAACGAATACGTATTCGCATTTATTTATGCTGTCTGGAACGTAAGTATACGCATTTCTAGGAGTACGCGGACATTTAAATGTTAGATTTCTCATTTGATTTCTCAGGGTGCTAACTAAGTTTGTAGGATCTGAATCGGTTTGGTTTGTTATTTGGACGACAAATTCGCCAGGTATTCTAAGAGCTTGGCCATACACTAATTCGGCTGGTGAAGCATTCAGATCTTCTTTTATTGAGGTTCGCATTCCTAGAAGTACCAATGGAATTTCCTCACTCCAATACGCGGTGTTACCACGTGCTTTAAGAGAGTCTTATAACTGTCTATGGATCCTTTCTATCATACCATTGCTTTGAGGATGGTAACTTGTAGTGCGGATTCTATGCGAACCTAACAGGCTAGTGAGTTTTGAGAACAGATTCGACTCAAATTGCACGCCTTGGTCTGTAGTTATTTGTAGGGGACAACCGAATCTGGATATGTATTCGAAAACGAATGTTTTTGCTACTTCCGTCGCGGTACTTGTTCTTAAAGGATATGCTTCCGGCCACCTAGTAAACCGATCGATCACCGTTAAAATAAAACGGTTTCCATTAGACGGAGGTAGTGGTCCTACTAAATCCATATGAATGTGGTTAAATCTTTTTAATGGTATGTTGCAGGTTTCTATTGGAGTTTTAATGTGCCTGTGGACTTTTGACTTTTGACAACTTATGCAGGCTTTTGCCCACATGCCGGCATCGCTATTAATTCCTGGCCAAAAGTATCTGGAAGCGCATTGCTTTCTACTTGCACGTATTCCAGGATGAGATAGACTGTGGAGTTTATCGAAAACGGGTTTTCTTAGCTCTCGCGGGATGTAGGGTCGGTTTATGTTTTGGGGGACTTCACACCATACTTGACAGTGCATTTCAGGTATGTCGACTTGCTTCAGTTTCCATTTCGCAGTATTAGGTACTGAAAGTAACTGTTTTAATTCTTTGTCGTTTTCTTGTAATTGTATTAAACGTTGTAAGTCGATGCCTGTGAATCGCAAGCTACAGCTTTCCATGCTCGGGCGCGACAGGAAGTCGGCGACTACATTTTCTTTTCCTGATATGTGGCGGATATCAGTTGTAAATTGTGCAACGTACTCTAGGTGACGTGTTTGTCGGGGACTGTGATCAGTTTTAGAGGTTATTGCCGATGTCAATGGTTTATGGTCGGTGAATACCATCACTTCTCGACCTTCGATGAAATGCCTAAAGTGTTTGATTGCCAGGTAAATAGCAAGTAACTCTCGATCGAATGTAGAATATCGAGTTTCTGCTGGTTGGAGCTTTTTGGAGAAAAAGGCTAAAGGTGCCCAGCAGTGTTTATTTGAATCAAACTGTTGCAAAACAGCACCGATCGCGATGTTTGAGCTATCGCAGGTGATATTGAAAACTGTATTATTGCTTGGATGTATTAGAAGCGTAGCCGATGCTAAGGCTGCTTTAGCTTTTTCGAATCCATCATTACAGGTTTCTGGCCAGTGGAATTGTTTTGAGGTTTTACCAAGCTTTGCTGAATTAGCTAAGTGTGAATATATCGGGGCAAGCATTTCTGCGAGGAGTGGAACAAAGCGGTTATAATAATTTATCATACCGAGAAATTGCTGTGTTTCCTTGATAGATGTCGGCGGTGTAATCGCAAGGATCGTGTTTACTCGATCCTCTTGTGGGAGAATGCCATCTTCATTTACTGTGTGCGCCAAAAACGTTAAACTTTTAGCACCGAATACACATTTTGAAATTTTTATTTTGACGTCGTATTCGCTAAGTCGTTGAAACAGTAATTTTAAATGTTGTTTATGTTGTTCCTCGGAAGTGCTAGCAACGAGGACATCGTCAATATAGGCGTATGCAAAATCCATTCCTTTCAAGGCTTCGTTTATGAATCGCTGAAAGGTTTGGGCGGCATTCCTGAGACCAAATGGCATTCTTCGAAATTCGTACAAACCAAATGGTGTAATAATACCAGTTTTATACATGTGTTCGTCTGCTACAGGAATGTGATGAAAGGCTCTAACCAGATCTATTTTGGAGAATATTTTACAACCACTTAAATGCATGGCAAAGTCCTGAATGTGAGGAATCGGGTATCGGTCTGGTATGGTACAGGCGTTTAAGCGGCGGTAGTCCCCACAGAGTCTCCAGTCGTTATCGTCTTTCTTCTTAACTAGATGTAAGGGTGAGGCAACTGGAGACGAAGGTGGTTGACATATGCCGAGATTTACCATGTATTCGAATTCATTCCGGGCTAGATCGAATTTATTTTTATCTAGTCTACGTGGTTTTGAATACGGTAGCGAGCCTTTCGTTTTTATGTAGTGAACGACGTTGTGTTTAATTGGGAGGTTGTAGTCGGGCGGTGATGTTATATTAGGGAAACTTTTAATTATATCACCGTAGTCATTGTTGACTTGAAAATGTTTTGGGGTCGGCGAGTTATCTGGCAATGTTATGGTATCTACTTTCAAAGATGTTATTTTATCTAGCAGTCGGCGCTGTTTCAGGTCTACTAGCAAGTTGATTTTTTTCAAAAAATCAGCACCTATCATTGGTCGATTGACCGTTGCGACGATAAAGGTATGAGTAAAGTCGCGTCGTAGACCACGGTCTAATTTTAGGAGTTGCGAACCGAAAGTACGTATAATTGTTCCGTTTGCTGCCGATAGACAATAGTCATGATCCTTCTTGTCTCGTGGAAACATTTGAAATGGCACGATTGAAACGTCCGCCCCTGTATCTATTAAGAAGGTAAGTTTCGTATTCTTACAACGAATAAATAAGCGGCTTGTGGTAATGTTACTGCTAGTAGCCGCATTTCCAGCAGATATATTTAGTTTTTTGTTTTGCTATAGGAGGAATCGAAACTACATGGCTTCCTGCACTTTTGAGCATTTGCTCCGAAGCGGGTATGAAAGTAGCACACTGGATATTTATTAGTTTGTCTCTCGTTGCGTTGTTTACTATTATTTCGATTAGAAAACGGTTGTTTTCGATTTACAGATCGCGATCTATTAAAGTTTTTATTTGAGGGTGCAACTGCGAGTTCGTTTAATCTTTTTACTATAGTTTGCAATTGTGATGCAATATCAGGTGAAACCGGTTGTACGCTCGCAATGCTGTGTGGTTGTCCCACCTCATGTATTTTATCTGCTGTTTTTAATAAATTTTCGATGTCTGTTTCGCTAGTCGCGGCTAGGATAGATTTAACGTGTGTTGGCAAACCATTAAGCCAAATTTGTTTTAATAAACTCTTTGTAAGTGCTTGAGAGCTTCCTGCTAAAGTTTCTAAATTCCTATAATATTGGGATGGTGTGTTATCACCAATTGCTACACCATCTAAAAGTTTTGCTAGACGTTTATTTTCACTTTCCGTATGTCTCGCGATTACTGCATCTTTAATTCGTATATATTTGTTTTCGTTAGGTGGTGTATTAATTAGATCTGTAATTGACATAAGAACCTCCTCAGGTAACGCAGTTAATATGTGATGATACTTGAGCTCATCGCTTTTTATATTATTTATGATGAAAGTAGATTCGGCTAAAGCAAACCACGTCGTTGGGCTACTATGGCAAAAATTTGGCATTTTTACTCGCGCGATTGTGTTAGCATCTTGAGTTGTTTCAGATGCTAGTAATTTATCATCGTTTCCCATATTTATTAATAATTATTTGGTATTTTATTCGTAAAATATTCAAAAATCAATTCACTCAATTCAAAAAGAAAAATATATGTATATATCTTATATATTAAAAATATATTTAAGTGTTGAAATATCGAAAAGTCGCTTGTAGTTAAAAAGAATCTATTGAAATAAACGTTTAAGTTCTGATATCTTACTTGAAAATTCCTTGAAATATTCTTATTGCAATGACGATTAAAATTCCTTTCACTCACTGTGTTTGATCATGATTACCAATGTATATATAGATTTAAATTAGAAGAAAAATCCATTAATTGTGTTACTGTAATCGCGTGTTGAAAAAGATATTGCTCGTTGTTGGTCGCACGACGTGAACAATGTTGAGTTACAACCTTTATTTCGGTATATATGTATTTCCTAAAACAAAAACGAATGCTAATATAAATTTAATGGCATACTAAATTTCAAAATAATTTAATTTATTATTTTAATTTCGACTTTATAAAGATATAGGCTCAAGCAACATCTGCATGTATATATATGTGTATATATCGAAAAAAAATTAAAAAAAAAAAAAATACATAAAAATAGTTTGAACTTAGCGGGTTCTATTTGATTGCTGCTCCAATTTCCGATATTTCTGCCCGTAAAGAAATTCTTCAGGTCAGATCGTTCGGTTTCTGTTGCCGCTATGTATTGTGACGCTGTCAATTGTGTAATTGATGCTAATACTTGCTGATGCTGGATGTTGGTTTAAGCAGTACCTCTAGGTGCTTTCGTCTCCTTTATACAGTTGTACAGTTGAGTGTAAATATGTTGTATTTAATGTACATATATTATAATGCACGTGCTGTTATGCTCCTTCAACTATTTGATTTCACATGTTAGTGATTTATTGAAATCAGATTTTTATTAAAGGTGATTTAATATTGCGAGAGTGCGCCTTTTCTTTATATATATGCGTGTCTGCACGTCGACGTCGGGGTCACCATTTGTTGCAGTTATTCGTAGTTAACGCAAATATAAAAATGAACACACTTTGGATTTAATTTCTTAAAATCCTTATCATCTATATTTCAGCTTTTGTACAGTATAATGGTTACTACAAATTCACAACTATGTATATAATTCCTATTCAGAACAATTAGGTTATTTAACCTGCTTAATACGAGCGCGTGACCAACGAGAGAACACTGACAGCTAACTCTGTCATATCAAAAACTAAAAGGAATTCTCGTTTTTAGAACTAGCAGGAATCATGTTCGAATCTTCGGAATGAGGAAGAGTAATTTTAATCGCGCGAAATTTGAATTTATTTAAAGCGCGACTTTTTGTATGTTTCGCTATCACTACAGAGTCTTGCTCTTTCTTCGGGAAAGCCAGTATTTTGAGCGATATAGGCCATAAGATGTTCTGCATTCTTTAGTTCTGAAGCTAGCAACGGGCCTGACTGCTTTGGTTTGTTCTTAATCGACGATATCAAGTTCTCGATAAATCTTAACACATATGCAAAAATATGTCGTAGTTTGGCAAAGTTATTTACGAATTTGCACTCGACGATATAGTCTGTAATTTCAGAAGTTTTTGCCAGTAAAACAGCTTTCGATTTTCTTCGGCCTTCCACACAATTCTTAGTGTCTGCATTAGTCAGTGCTGGCCAAGCTTCCTCAGAATTGTACAGAAACTTTGAACTACAGAACCATGAAGAATTCAGGAGCTTCGACGGTGTTGTGCCACGAGAAATAATATCTGCAGGATTCGAAGTAGAATCTACGTGTCGCCAAATGCAACCTTCAGTTAATTCCTGTATTCGAGCTACCCGATTGGCAACGAATACTGTCCAAGTTGAAGGTGGCAATGCTAACCAATTTAACACAATCGACGAATCTGTCCACAAATAAAACTTGCTTACTGATTTTGGTAGAAGCTTCCGAATACGATTCAGTAAAGTAGCCAGAAGGTAGCCAGTTGCAATTCCGGTAATGTCCGAGTTTTTAAAGCGGCTACCTTAGATTTTGCGCAAATTAGCTTGACAGCGGCGTTGTTTTGAGCATCTACTACCCTCAGATAAATACAGCACCCGTAACATCGCATCGACGCATCTCCAAAACCATGCACCTGAATGTCTATTGCTTTGTCGTGAGATAAAACGAAACGAGGTATTCGGAGTTCATTCAAGGTGTGTAATTCTTGTCGAAATGAGTCCCATTCGGTATATAAATATTGCGGTAATGACTTGTCCCAATCTAAATTTGACTTCCATAGTTCCTGTAGAAAAACTTTACCTTTCACAATGACAGGATTAATGAGACCTAATGGATCAAAGAGTTTTGCGAGGTCAGATAGAACTATGCGTTTAGTTATCCGTAGCGACGTTGAGATTTCAGGAACAACGAAACGAAAGTAGTCTTCTGTCGGCTCCCAGATAAGGCCTAGCGTTTTGATGAATTCCAAATCATTAATTCTCACCAACTTCTCTCTTTGATCCTCCGGAATTCCGCTTAAGAATTCTTCGTGGTTAGAATACCATTTTTTTAGCTCAAATTTTCCAGAGCTCAAAATATGATCGACTTCCAACTGAATTTGCTTTATGTCTTCCAACGAATTTGCACCAGAAATTAGGTTATCTACATAGAAGTCTCCTTTGATTATGTTTGATGACCGTGGATATATATCTTTGAATTTATCTGCTAAGTAGTTCAAACAGCGAGTAGCAAGGAAGGGTGCGGGTGAAGTTCCATACGTCACGGTAGTGAGGCGAAAATATTTAAGATTTTCATTCGGATGCTCTCTCCAGAGAATACATTGAAAGTTAGCGTCATCGGTTTCGACCTTTATCTGGCGATACATTTTGACTATATCTGCAGTCAATGCATATTTATGAAAACGACATCTAAAAACTATGGAGAACAAATCCCTTTGTACAGTTGGGCCTACCATCAATATATCATTCAGGGAACGATTCGATGTAGTTCGACACCCGCCATCAAAAACAACGCGTAGCTTGGTAGAGGAGCTGTCTGGACGGATCACACACTGATGAGGCAAGAAATATCGTAACGACGAGATCTCACTTTCCGAAACCAACTCCATATGGTTTAGCTCTTCGTATTCGCGAAGGAATTGAGAGTATTGGGTCTTAAGTTCACAATTGCGATTTAGTCGCCTCTCAAGGCTAAGAAAACGTTGTTTAGCTATGACCAGTGAATCACCAAGGGCATTGCTAGACTCTTTGAAAGGTAATTTTACTGTCAGGCGCCTGTCCGCGGCCTGACGAGTAGTTTCTAAAAATAATCTTTCGCACCTCAATTGCCCTTCTGTATAGAATGTAGATTCACCCATGGCATCTTCAATGAGCCAAGACGCTTTAACTAGATTCTCTAGTGGCTCATTTTCTTCGGTCCATTGTGCTGATGCAACAGAATAGACGGTCTTATAATCTGTAGAGAGGGAATTATTGCCTGACACGATCCAGCCCAATTGTGTCTTTTGTAATGTAGGTAGAGTATCACTTAATCTAATCTGTCCAACTGAAAGAAGCTCAAAAAAGACCTCTGCTCCTATTAACAGATCGACCTTCTGTGGCCGGTGGAAATGTGGATCGGCTAACTGGATGTTAGCAGGTATGCTCCAGCTGCTGATGTCAATTTGTCTTTCTGGTTGTGTGTTCGTAATGGAAGGTAGAACCCATAAATGTATGTTCCTCTGAAATTCGTTGATTCGTGATTTTATTACAGTGTTAGTTGTAAATCTAACTCGGGTATTCGAATCACCAATACCTCCAATATTACCATTAAAACAACTTTTTTGAGATGAAGTTTTGCTGCCATATTCTCGGTGATGAAGCTAACTTGCGAAGCAGAATCAAGTAGAGCATGGACTGTGTGAAAGCAGCCTGACTTGTCCTTCACTTCAACCAATGCGGTTGCTAAGATAACATTACCAGACGGACGCTCAATTTGCTTGGAGAGTAAGGTACTTCCAGTATGTTGCTCTAAACTGAATGGCTCCACTGTTGCTGTCGAAGCTATTGCAGCAGACGAATTTGCAGCAGTATCTAAAGGAGCTGAGAAGCGATGTAAGAGGGTATGATGTGGCTCTGAGCATACGCGACATCTCGACGAGTTGCATCTTTTAATTGAATGACCCTGTGCCAGACAGTTGATGCACAAAGCTTGACGTTTGACTTCCTTGTATCGATCGACTACTGAAAGAGCGAGGAATTATGAGCACTTGTATATCGTATGATTAGATTTCTTGCAAAAAGTACGGACATTGCCAGACACAGCTGCTGCGGTAAACGATTATAATCGACCTTCATGGAATTTGCCCTTACGACTCTCATTGACACGTTTTTGATTTCGAGAAAGGAGATTATGTTCTTCGAAAGCCTTTTTAGCATGAACTTCTAGAAATTGACATCTTCTATTGACTATTTTTTCAAAATCGGCCCACTTTGATAGCTTGTCGAGCTCGCGGTTCTCTTCCCACTTGGACGTAGTATCGTTATCGAGCCTCTCAGTTGCCAAAAAAATTAGAATGGAATCTAGAATTTCAGCTTCGGAACCGATAGATCCAGCCCAATTGTGTCTTTTGTAATGTAGGTAGAGTATCACTTAATCTAATCTGTCCAACTGAAAGAAGCTCAAAAAAAACCTCTGCTCCTATTAACAGATCGATCTTCTGTGGCCGGTGGAAATGTGGATCGGCTAACTGGATGTTAGCAGGTATGCTCCAGCTGCTGATGTCAATTTGTCTTTCTGGTTGTGTGTTCGTAATGGAAGGTAGAACCCATAAATGTATGTTCCTCTGAAATTCGCTGATTCGTGATTTTATTACAGTGTTAGTTGTAAATCTAACTCGGGTATTCGAATCACCAATACCTCCAATATTACCATTAAAACAACCTTTTTTGAGATGAAGTTTTGCTGCCATATTCTCGGTGATGAAGCTAACTTGCGAAGCAGAATCAAGTAGAGCACGGACTGTGTGAAAGCAGCCTGACTTGTCCTTCACTTCAACCAATGCGGTTGCTAAGATAACATTACCAGACGGACGCTCAATTTGCTTGGAGAGTAAGGTACTTCCAGTATGTTGCTCCAAACTGAATGGCTCCACTGTTGCTGTCGAAGCTATTGCAGCAGACGGATTTGCAGCAGTATCTAAAGGAGCTGAGAAGCGATGTAAGAGGGTATGATGTGGCTCTGAGCATACGCGACATCTCGACGAGTTGCATCTTTTAATTGAATGACCCTGTGCCAGACAGTTGATGCACAAAGCGTGACGTTTGACTTCCTTGTATCGATCGACTACTGAAAGAGCGAGGAATTATGAGCACTTGTATATCGTATGATTAGATTTCTTGCAGAAAGTACGGACATTGCCAGACACAGCTGCTGCGGTAAACGATTATAATCGACCTTCATGGAATTTGCCCTTACGACTCTCATTGACACGTTTTTGATTTCGAGAAAGGAGATTATGTTCTTCGAAAGCCTTTTTAGCATGAACTTCTAGAAATTGACATCTTCTATTGACTATTTTTTCAAAATCGGCCCACTTTGATAGCTTGTCGAGCTCGCGGTTCTCTTCCCACTTGGACGTAGTATCGTTATCGAGCCTCTCAGTTGCCAAAAAAATTAGAATGGAATCTAGAATTTCAGCTTCGGAACCGATGGATTTAAGTGCTGCAACATTTGTATTGATTTCATCAATTAAATTACGAAGATGATTAGCTGAACCCTTGGTGGCCTTTGGAAGATTGAATATCTTGGCAATATGTGACTCAAACATCAATGTTTTGACATTGAACCTAGTTTCTAGACTTGAGAGAGCCTCTTTATAATTTTCCGATGTGTTTTCCATTTCAGCAATAGCACTTTTCGCTTTACCACTCAGACAAGATTGCAAATGTCGAAACTTCTCAATTGAAGTTAACCTGGGGTTGTCATCTACAAGTACTCTAAATGCAGATATGAAGCTTGTATAGTCTGTATAATCGCCGGAAAAATTAGGTAACTTCACCTTTGGAAGATTGGTTTCCACTGGTTGTGGGAATGAAAAAGATGTTGCTGAGGTATCAGCGATACTAGTACGACGAGCTGTTATGAGAGAAGTAATCTTTGATTTGGTGTTTACGTACAGATCTTCTAGATCGCTTCGAATTTTTTCATGTGTGTCATCTTGAGGAAGTGATTTTTCGATTTGATCTTGATACGCGAGAAGTTGTTTGAAATAACTTTCAAGAATACCGAGTCTACACTCTAGCTCCGGCGTAGTTAGTGTATCTTGTTTTTGGTCAATGAGATTCTTTATTCGACTAATGCAGCCCTTAGTCGATGCGCGTGCGATTTTCAAACTGTCAGCCATTCTAACAAGTCTTTTTGATATGAAAGGAGCCGATAAATTAACTGAGCTTTAACAATATTGACCGTACGCTAACTACGATTAGGAAATCTCTTTATTGTATATAAAATGTCCACAGTCTCAATCTATGATTAAGTTCAGCTACAAATCTACAAACATTCACTGCAAGGTATTGTATGCACTTGTACTAGTCTACACTCTATAGTTTGGTATTGTCTGTATTGTGTGTATATTCGTAAATTCCCATTAGAAAAAAAAAGAAAAAAAAAACACATTTCCATTTTTCAATAAATTCACGTTCATAGTCCACACAAATTTAAAATATTTCAGAAATTTAAAATTACGTGGCTTGTGGAATGTTTAATAGTTTATCAATATAGTAACGTACATATAGATAAATCAGAGAATTTTTAATTACCTCGACTTCATGGATCAACTTACGGTATCGCTCAGCAATTCTTTAGCTTAATCCGCTATTTGCAAGAAAGTACACTCTGTTATTCAGATTTAATCAAGTTCTCTATTTGCTAATCCTAGATGCATAGAGTATGATCTGATACACAGCCGGGTTGAATAATTCTTCGATAAAGATTAAATCCAACGACGAGTAGAAATTTTTGTAAAGATGGAATCCCACGACGAAAATGCAGTAATGATTAATTTATTATTGATGATCACTGTGTATGTTGGGAGTCCCTGCTCGGGCGCCAATGTTAATTCCACAGAATTTTGTGAAAGAGTTGATAGGAGGTTTAATAAATGAAACTCTTTTTCGCTAATTTCGACTATTTATTTTTATATGTTCACAAGTATACTTCCTGAGTGGTACTGATGCCTCGCAGATCAAGAGATGCTGCCGGCTGCCTGATTTACTAACTGATAAAAACAAAACCGGTTTCAAGATAATGTGAAAAAATGAGTTACAACTGAAAGAATGCAATATAATACTTCGAAATACTCTGCTTGGACAGTACGAAACAATTTTATGTCAATTATAAATTTCTAAATTTGCTTAAGTAATCTAGTATAATTTAGCAATTATACATAAAGTTTATTTAATGTGATAACTGAAGAATTTAACTTCATATGAATATACTAATGTGCGATGTTATGCAATAACAGTTGGATTTTCATCTTGGGGATATTAAAAATGGGAAGTTTGATTCGGATAACTAATTTGTCCTGTAACAAATGTGTCTTAACATGTGCTGTTTTGTAAAGAACTGACAAACAGTCCTGCAGATTGGGACAAGTAGAGTGAGATTTGTGATACATCTCTAGCAAATGGTTTGGGGAGATTAAAAGGGGATGAATTTGATTGTTTCTACTGGACACTATTATGTCCAGTAGAGCTTGTTGTCTAAATTCCAACTCTATCATTTGTAGTGTCAGACTAGAAACGATCTCTTGTCTTATTTGGTGCGCTATCAAATCGTGCGTTGTGTTCTGCAGATGGTTAATCTGATTGGTTATCTGATGTTGTCGTTCAGACAGTGAGGATAGGGGTTTTTGAATTTGTTCAAATGTGGTTTTTATTACGCTGATCTGCTGCTTTTCGAGATCAGCTAAGGTTTGAGTATTTACCTCTAATTCGTTTAGTCGGCTGTACACCTCTTGCTCGTTTCCGCTATCCATAGTGCCAAAGAGATAGTGCATCTCATTACCTATCCCAGCAAAGATGGGTCGGGGCTTGCGTGATTTAGGCACTGCCTCTTTAATGACATTGGTGCGTCTCTTGATGTTTTCCATCAGGGCGTGTACATGTTTGGTTTGTAAGGTACATAGATCTTGGTAAAAAGATTTGTTACCACATGATTGATGTACTTAGTGTTCCGCGCGTTCCGCCAGTTTTGTCTGATTGTCCAACTCGGCCAGATCTAACTCAGTTATGATGCTCCAAGTGTCGTGGTAAACTGATAGGCTTCCAAGGTCCTCACATAGTACTCCGGTATTATTTAGGAGCGTTATAGAGTAAGGTTCCCCCGCGAAGGCTCCTATTGTGGTCAGGAACAGTCCGTAGAGGATAGGATAGGATATTAAAATGGGCTTTCTGTTGACTTTGTAGCTTACATGCTATTATATATGTACCTTAGAATTACTTAGATTGTATTGACACTATGTTATTCGTAGAAAGGTTTTAGGCGATTGTTGTGTACCGTCACCTCTCGTTTACGAATTTTAATTGTTGTGTTAACTGGGCTGGGGATGCCGGTTACTGTATAGGGTCCTACCCAAATCTGGGAGAGCTTATGTTTACGACTCTCGTTCTTGAGTAGAACTTTGTCCCCTCTGTGAAATGTCAGGGGGCGTACAGCTTTGTCATAGTAATTTTTCGAGCGTTCTTTACTCATCAGAAGGTTTTTCCGTGCCATGGCGTAAGACTTCTGAAGCTTATACCTGAGAATATGGTAGTGATTATACACGGGTTCGGGGTCTCGCCTTAAGTTGGACGGAACGTCCGCTGTAAAGCCGTAGAGGCAGTCCATGGGAGTTAGTTTTGTCCCTTCGTGTACACTGTTATTGTTGCGATGTAATAGAGGTTCAAGATTGAGAAATAAAAGTACCAAAAATAGTTCAAAGAATTAACAAAACTTTATTTTAATTTAATAAGCGACGTGACAGAAATATGTATTGTTTTCTCGAAGGCTACTCTTTTAGAAGAATTACGAACAGTGAAGTGAAGTTAGAACTGCATTCTCTAGGCTTACTAGATTTACTCGTTTTGATTGCGATGTATACTTGCGAGTCATTGCGGCTGCAACAGTTATTGTACACGAAAGCAGCGGTTCGCAGATAATTATCCCATGAGCTGGGATGTTCGTCCACTATAGTTCGTAGATATTCAATCAATGGTGTATGTGCACGTTCGAGTGCTCCATTTCATTGGGGATGATAAGCTGAGGTTTTTTGGGAATGCGGTAGCGCGTGACGATTTCGTCGAAGAAAATTTGCGCTACCGTTTTAGCTTCCCCATTTGGTATGGCATACCAATCTACGAACTTCGTGAGGTTATCCTGAAACGTTAGTATGTTTTTGTTTCCAGATTCAGTCTCCTCTAGTGGGCCGACTATATCTAGATAGATTTTGTCGAATGGTCGTTCCGCTATGTCTGTAATCACCATTGGCATTTTATACTGTGGTGAGGCATTCATGGTTTGACATTTGGCACACCGCTTAATGTGCTTTATGATGTCACTAAGCATGTGCCTCCACCAGTACTTTCTTTGAATCCGTTTATAAGTTTTTATCACTCCCTGATGGCCGCTAAAGAGAGAATCATGATAATCTTTTAAGATTAATTGAATCTCCTCTGGGCTTGTGATTACTTCAGGGGGCGAGTTTCGTCTATAATTTGTGGATTGGCATTAGGTGGACTGTCAAAGTCTGCAGCCCCTTCTGAATGATGAGTTTGTTCTTTTTGTTCTTTGGATTTGGCCTGGCTGTCTGTGTTTGTTCCACTTTCCTGGATGTTTCGTGTCTGGGCTCTTGTTACTGCATTGCATTGCAGACACTCCTTAAGGTCCGATGAGTGTTTTTCCTCCTCTATATCCGAGTCCATTTGATGGTGGACTATAGCTTCTACCGTGAAGGTTGTAGTTTCCTTGTCTTTGTTATTATCCCGTGGAATGCGGCTTAAAGCGTCGGCATTCGTGTTGTATTTTCCGGGCTTATACTCAATTTTATAATTGAACTCGGAAAGTTTATGGTGAAATCTCACCAGACGGGATGTTGGGTCCTTAATATTGAAAACACCCTTGAGTGGTTTGTGATCTGTATAGACCGCTAACTCTCGGCCTTGCAGATAACACTTGAAATTTTTAGTCGCCCAAACTATAGCCAGTAACTCTTTCTCAATAGTGGAATAGTTACGATCGGCTTTGTTCAGGGTACGGCTGGCGTAGGCAATGGGCTGGTCACTTCCTATCTCTCCTTGAGAGAGAACTGCTCCAAGAGCCTCGCTGCTGGCGTCTGCGGTAAGGTTAAAGAGTTTAAAAAAATCGGGATATATTAAGAGTGGAGGGGAAATTAAAGTGTACTTAATGCTTTGAAATACCTCTTGGCATTTCTCAGTCCACTTAATCTTTACATCCTTTCGGAGTAAGTTTGTTAGTGGACGTACTGTTTTCGAAAAATCGGGTATGAATTTTCTGTAGTAATTGGCAAGGCCCAAAAATGATTGGACTTGCCTTACAGTCTTAGGAATGGGGAAAGTTTGGACGCATGCCGTTTTGCTAGGGTCAAGTAGTGCTCCTTGGTTAGAACATTTGTGTCCTAAATACACTACCTCGCGTCTGAGAAAATGATATTTCTCTGGTTGAAGTTCCAGGTTATTTTCTCTCAACCTGTTAAAAACTTTGCGAAGCTTTTCGTTATGGTCTGCCAGACTTTTTTCATAGATGACTATGTCATCTAAGTAGACGAAACATTCTAGGCCTTGTAGGCCAGTTCATATGAAATTCATTAAACGCTGAAATGTGTCCGGGGCTCCATTGAGCCCGAACGGCATTCGTTTGAATTCATAATGACCGTAGTTGGTACTAAAGCCCATTTTTGCTCGATCTTTCGGATCGACGAGTACCTGATGATAGTCATTGGCTAGGTCTAAGGTGGTGATGTATCTTGAATGGCCCAGTTCAATGGCCCCCTCAATCTGTGGTAGCGGGAAGGCGTCGCCTATCGTTTTTTCGTTCAACTTACGGAAATCAACGACAACGCGCCAACTTTTCTCACCATCTGGTCCCGCTCTTTTGGGGACGACTAGCAATGAAGAATTCCATGGGCTTTTGCTGGGCTGGACAATGTCGTTGTCCAGCATTTCTCTGAGTTGCTAATTTATGACATTTCGGTGTGTCTCTGGTAACCGGTACATCTTTTGGTTAATAGGTGCTTGGTCTTGCACTAGAGGGATGTCGTGGGTGAAGGCATTATTATATGTAAGCCTGTCACCTTTTAAAAAGAATATGTCATCATATTCGTAACAGAGATTTGTTATTGCGGCTTTTTCCTCAGTATTTAGAGTTTCATCCAGACTGATTTCTTGCTCTAATCAGGTGATGAGGGGCTGATTACTGGTGTCTTCTTGTTCGACATCGTTTGGGAACAGATATCGTATATGTTGTAGGGTGGCCTTCTGATCGGCGCTTATTGCCCTGTTTTTATCATTCTTAATTGTACACTTACTTAAAGATTTTATTTCATTACTGTCGTTTTATATTTCACCTCTTAACCTATTTCTTTTATATATGAGTGGCGCTGGGCCAGGTGGATCTGCGGGAGTTGCTAACGGCAGACCTTTTGTATGTTGGCCAGCGCCTGACGTTGGGGTTTTCATGACGGACCCGCAAGCGTCTTAGAGCAGTTTCTTGTTAATGCTTGGTTGACCTGGGCTCTTATGCCCTACTTTCTTAATCTTAGCTTTATATATAACATGATGCTCACCATGGCCGTCATTCCGACTCATGGGACTCGAAGGATGGGCTGTTGTAATATGTTTATCTGGCTCTCGTTTGATGGGGACGACAGTGTAGTCTTTAATGGGAACCAGATTTAGGTTCACACTGTTTAGGACTACTTATGAACTGCGTGTGTTGAGGATTCCTATGGGGACTGCCTTTAACCCAGCTGAGAGTAAGCTGTTCGCTAGAAAGAACCCGTCGTCTATTTCTTTTGACAGACTGAGCATTTCTTCCTGCAACTGCAACGGAACTTTGACTACGATCTGAGACCTTGCTGGTACGCACACAGGTACATTTAAATTCACCTGATGCTGTCCAGCTTACAGGCCGGATCTTCGGTAATCAAGTCACCCTTATCGCGTTCTTGTAAGTCACAGCCGACTTCTTCTGACTGAGAAGCTTTGAGAACACTTCGGGTAGAAGGTGTATCCCCGTCGGGTTTAATATCTTCTACCAGTGTCTCTTTGTTGACTGTGTTTTGTGAACACGGGTTATCCGATGCGGTTTATAATGGTAAGTTGCTTTTTAGCATGAAATTTCCTTGGCAACTACCTAAGGTTTTTCCGGTGCCAAAGGGGCTTGAAACGAGCTGCAGACTGTGCTTGGCTATTTCGACAGTCGCGAATTTCATGCCCGTAACTTCTGCAGTTAGCGCAGAAGGGGGTGTTATTGCGTTTTAGACACTCCGTGTAGGTGTGTCCCCGCTTCTGGCAGAAATTACAAGTGATGTTTTGTACCAGATTCTGTGTATCCTAGTGGTTGAGCATGTACATAAGGGGGATTACTAAACTGTCGGGGGGGGGGGGGCTCTTGTGCTCGTGGTGGCTATGGTACTTGATTGTAAGGAGTTCGGCAAAGAGCTCGAACTCTAAGACTAGGGCCTCTGGTGCCATTGGATATGGCTGTTGCGGTAGCGGACGAAAACTGTGCCTGCCTGTAGCTTTTCCATATCAGCTGCTCTAGATGATTTTCTACCAGAGTGAGGAGCTACTCGCATAAGTGGGGATTGTTCACTCCACTTTTGAGGGCATTCTTGGCGAAGTCCGCTAACTGTGTCTTCACAGCTGGGGCTGCCGGTACTCCGTGCTTCAGTACTGCTGCCTCGTTGCAAAGCATCAGCAACTGCTTCACTCTTGTTGTGAAGGCAGTGAGAGTTTCCAACGGGTTTTGCCTCATTGTGATCTTGTTGACCAACTCATGGTACGATTCTTGTGGTAGGTGTTCTGTTCAGACGTTCCTTCACCTCACTAAAAGTAGTTGGAACGTCCGAAGCAAACAGCTGATAGGTATCGCCACGAAGTCTTGTGGGCAAGATATGTAGGAAGGCTGGTTTTTCTTCCTCACTTAAACAGTGTAGGGCCTGTTTGTAACAGCCAATAAATGTTTGCAGCTAACGACCTAACTGTGGGGCATTTTTACCCGAAAAGAGAGGAACTAGCTGTGCCGTGAGCTTGGCCACCTTTGCATAGTCTACCATTGTGATTATTTTTGTTAAACTTTTGTAGGGTAGTCTGCTGGTGCCCTTTTGGGTTTCAGGGCTGGCTTCTGGACTTGATTCCGTGAAGGATACTTCCAACCAGTCGCTAAGGAGATTTTCGGCGGTAGTCTCGTCAGAGGGATCACTACATATGTCACTATCACTTTCAGCACTTACAACTACATTAGCTGAGCTCTTATCTAAATTGAGCGAGCGCGAAAATCCGGCAAATTCGATAAGCTCCTGTTTGAACTTTTCTGTTTCTCTCTTAAATTTTTCTATTTGGGTCAGCATCTGCTCTCTGCTTTGACTTAATCTATGGTCAAGGGCGTCGCAGTGCATGACCGTGAGCTTATCGAATTCCCGCGCTTTCTCTAATATCTTATCTAAAAAACTTTCCAAACTTACTTTGTTCTTAACTATTGGTCCACTTAGAACAGTGCCACTTCGAAGGCGAACTCCGTCGGCTTCTGGTGGTTGGTCTAATGCTGTGTTGTCCTGGCTACCTGATACTGGGTGAGTGACCTCTGTGGTGTTGCCTGTCCATTCCCGGAGGTGATTAAGATTTTCAGCTGGGGATTTCTCCGCGTCGGATGAAGGTATGGAGTTGATGGGTGATCCTGTCTCAGGTGCCTGGATAGAGTCTTCCTGGTACATAAGCGTCCCGCGTTGTCCAAAAGGGGGGCTTCCAGCCTTCTTAGAGTATTCCCTTCTGGATTGGTTTTTGCTACTAGGGGGGCTCCTGCCGTCTTAATTCCCTTGGATGAGATGGAAAGAGGGGCTTTTGCCGACTTCGAGATCCCTTTCAATCCTGGAACGAAGTTTCTATTTCCGGTGCTTCTGTTTGCTGCCGGGGGGCCCTAGGTCTACTTATTTCCCCTAGATATGGTTGAAAGGGGGGCTTAAAGCCTTCTTCGAAATCCCCTTCAACCCAAGGACGATGGTACCTTCCTTCTGGAGTTGGTTTTGAATAGATATCCATTGTCTCCTGTCCTTCTTGGTGCTGGAAAAGAGCTTCTGATGTTCGGTGATGAATTCCAATCTGGAGGTCCAAGTCTATTAATGCTGTTTTTCACTCCTAATGGGGTGAACGCTTGCTCGCCTGGAGCAGAGGCGCCTACAGATGTGTCACAGGCTCCCCGTAGATTCGTGTAAGTCCAAGGCTTTTCAAGCGTTTACGATCGTTTAACTTGACCAAGCTGCCTTGATCCTACCGGCTGCGCCGATTGTTATATAACTATATGTATATATTTTTGTTTTAATAACACTAACCGTGGTGTCATTCCTTAGTTGTTTCACTGGTAGTCCAGTTTCTCTTTCTCTTTTTTTTTCACGTATTAAGATGTATAGCCACTTATATTTGGTTTAACTCTTTTTATTTTGAACCTTAATCTCCTTATTTCCATATATTAACAGTTACAATTCACAAAAACTTTTACTTCTTGTCTTACGCCCCGACAGAATTAGAACATATCTTGTTTTTTAACTACTACCAACTAAAAGCTTTCGAACCTTCTATTATGTTGATTCGTTACAATTCACGAAAACTTTTTCTCTTACGCCCGACAGAATTAAAATATATCTTTTTTTTTAACTACTACCACCTAAAAGCTTTCGAATCTTTTATTATGTTGATTCGTTACTATTCACAAAAACTTTTTATTTTTCTCTTCTAAAAATCAGACCGCCGATTTTTCCTATTCGATTCGTTCTTGCAAAACCTTATCCACTGACTGACTCAACTCCATATTTTTCGCCCCGAAGAGTCTCCTTCAGCGGGCCACAAGTACTTATCATGCATTTTTCGTCAAGAAAAAGTTTCACTTCGTTTGAACATGTCCATACATGCCCAAATGAGTTCCGTTCAACCGTCTTTTTTTAATTATAATTTAATACCGTGTGCCGCTGATAAGATTTTCGTCGTGTAAAAAGGCATGAACGTTCTTGCGTACATCGTCGGGAAAGCTCATTTTGCACTTTTCAAGTGCAATATTAAACTTTTATTTTTCCCGTTTCGCTTGGGAAAAAATATTTTGTTCGTGAAATTATGTGAAGAAATTGCTGATGCAATTTCTTAAACTCTTTTAGCGATAAGCTAGTTGTGTTTTTAAGCATGATTAGCATATGATAACTTTTCCGAATGTAAGCTTTTGTGTGTGTGTGTGTACACTATGTATTATAATTTTTCTTTTCAGGTCTTTTTAGGATTATTAGGGGAAAACGGAGAAAAGAGTGTTCAAACGGAGAAAAGAGTATTCAAACTTCTGAAAAGGGTTTGTTTTGCATGCATATACCAATTCAGGTCCTATACACTCTAAGATTTTGTGTATACATATGTATACGTCAACCAAGATTTTGTATGTAACATCGCGACTCTTGTGCGATTCTGATAAAACTAAGGTGGGCTATGTGCTGGTACTAATTCGATGATTCAATAAGAGAATACAAACTGAAGCTATATCTTGATGGCAATGAACTACATAGTAATAGGTCAGTAGTAAGGGTCCCACCTCCCTATACTTTTTACATTGCGTCCGATAGAGACAACTGCGACGAGTATCCCACTCGCGGGTTTTCTGCAATACGGTTCCCACCGCCGATAAGAAGTTGTTGAGGAGGGAGTAGGATAGACACGTCCCTCTCGCAACCATTGGGGGCTAAAAATAAAAAGGTTGAGTTGCCACCGAGTTGTGTTGTTGCAGGATGTTGGTTGGAAGGAGAGGCTGGTGCTGTCTGTGGTAAAGACGGTAGATGGGTCCCTGTCGTAGGCATTGGGAGGCAAAAATAAAAAAAGCTGACTTGATACCGAGTTGTGTTGTTGCAGTTGTTGCAACTGCGACGAGTATCCCACTCGCGGGTTTTCTGCAATACGGTTCCCACCGCCGATAAGAAGTTGTTGAGGAGGGAGTAGGATAGACACGTCCCTCTCGCAACCATTGGGGGCTAAAAATAAAAAGGTTGAGTTGCCACCGAGTTGTGTTGTTGCAGGATGTTGGTTGGAAGGAGAGAGCTGGTGCTGTCTGTGGTAAGGACGGTAGATGGGTCCCTGTCGCAAGCATTGGGGGCAAAAATAAAAAAAGCTGACTTGATACCGAGTTATCTTGATGCCGGCTGTTAGTTGAAAGGAGAGAGCTGGTGCTGTCTATGACAAGGACGGGAGATGGGTACTGTTTTGGAAAGGTCCAGTTGCTAGGGTAGCTGAGCCTAGTGGGTGCAAGCAGATGTACTATAGGCGGTTTACGTACAAGCATAGTAAAGTTTTATAAAATTGCACTACCAGGCGAGCAGATAACTAAAGCACAAAATCTTGCGATCATATGTAGCAAGCATGCATGGGTTAAACCTGTATCGTTGTCGTCACATCTTCAGCGGTTATCGCGCCTCTTTTTTTATATTCCGTTCATTTTTTCTTCCACTCCAAACAAGCTTTGATCAGTTAGTCACACTTCTTCAACGTCATTTTTCCATACGAGTTTTAAAACTTGAACTTGACCGCGATGCGGTCACGAGTTGTTGTTTCTTTTTGCATAGAATTTTAAATCTACCTGAATTGAAACTGCGAGACATGTGGGTGACTTTATTTTCTGAATATTTTTTATGTAAAGGAAAAAAGATTAAGGAAAGATGGCAAAGAGCAAGTTCTGATGCTGCTTATGCAAGGGTTCTTGATACTTGTGACGTTCAATACTGGCGGCGTATGATAAAGAGCTGCAAAACAAGAAAAGATCGGCGGCAGTCAGTGAACTTGATGTTGTGAACGACACGAATGTGGGTGAAGGTGAGCTAAAAGAAACGGGTTGCTTGAGTAAAAACAAACTAATTCGGCTGAGATGCCTTTTATTGAAGGTCAGTAAAAATAGACTGCGGAATGTTGGATATGAATAGTGCGGGTGGATAATATGCCTTTCGATAAGGCGGCAGTGAGAAAGGATGGGGCTATTCAAATAAAAAGTCGAATTCGATAAAGATATTTTTATTTTTTTGCTATTTGTTTTTACAGTTTTAAATCGCTCGATAAAGATTCTGCATCTGTGTGAGTGACGAAGAATGGAGCTTAAAATTAAACTACATTGCATAATGCGCACCTTAAATCTGCTTCGATCCAATCCGTAAGTGATCCACGGTCCCTTGCGTGCATTTTGATAGGCGTAACTCCATACATGTAAATATCTGACTTCAGGCATTGTTTGGAATCTTACTTGTTTTTTCATACTTGATGTGCATAACGTCAGCATGCTCACACACACATACATATACATACGCATACGCACATGTTTTTTTTATACCTCCCGTGCAAACTGTTCGTAAAAATAGTAAATTTCACAACATAAGCCAAACAAAATTAACCCTCCAGCTAAAACTTTTAATGTGTTTAAAGCCCACTTCGTGCATTCTGATGGTGGTTGCGGGCTATTATACGGTCCGCATACGTCCCTACCGTTGGCATAGATACAATTAGGTGAACGTCGAAAATGTTCGGCCTCAACATCTTCAGGACAATTTAATGCACTCATTTCCATACAGCAAAAATAACATTTTGCTATGTCTTTGAGGTTGGTGTAAAAGAAGCCGCTCCTTGCTAGCTTGTGTGATTTCCTGTCATCCAAAGTTAAATTCTTAAATGTCTTTAACCGATCAGATTCATGCTGTAAGATCAGCATTGTGACTGCAATAAAGGCTGTTTATAAAACGTCTTTTATATTAATCCATGTGTTGTGCTTTTGTGGAAAACCAAGCCATTTCACATAAACTTTATCGCCTCGTCTTTTTAAAACTTTTTCTACAAGGTAGGTATCAGGATATTTGACTGGAGATAGCTCGAGCTGGTAAAATCCGCCCTGTATTATAACTCCCTGATAGTCTTCAAGAATGTAAGCTACTGGATAAGTGTTTTTTACTTCTTTTATTTTGAAAATTTCTGTAGACCAGTTTGGGGTGTAGCCTTTTTCAAAAACATGTTTGTTTCTACTTATACGAACAAAGTCTCCCACTTTGTACTTTGGACGTGATTTTGTTTTTGGCTTTTTATACACAGTTAGCAATAGACGAACCTCATCAACGGGGCCTACGTCTATAGGTCTCATCTTAATAGTTCGATGCTTTGTGCGGTTATACTTTTTTGTTAACCTGTCCAACATACTTATCCAGTGATAATTACCATTCATACTAAACTCTTTCCACATAATATTTTTCAGCGTTCTATTAAATCTTTCTACAATTGACGCCTTTAATGAACTATAAGTTGAATAATGATTAACATCATATTTACCCATCAAACGCTTAAACGACTTGTTGTAGAACTCTTTTCCATCATCTGTCTGCAAGTTTCTTGGAATACGACCCTGATTGAAAATTAACTGCATTGCTCTAGTGACTTCTATCCCACTTTTGTCTTTAATTGGTAAAGCCCATGCGTATTTAGAAAATGTATCAATTACAGTTAACAAAAAGCTAAAGTTCTGATTTTCTTGAGCATATAAACGCATATCAACTAAGTCTGCCTGCCACAGGTCATCTTTGCCTTTAATCGTTACACGACGACGTTTAAAGTTTTTGCGGGCTGGCCTATGTAGTTCATTAATAATTTGTCTTCTGCTCATTCTTGAAAGATTATATAAGTACCTTTTTACAAAATGTGGGGGTTTATATACAAAAGACCTGTTGTTAAGAACTTCTGTTTTTTGCAGTGAAAATGATCGCGTTCAAACACCCGTTTACAATGATGGTTGCTGGACCTTCAGGTTATGGGAAAACAACATTTATAAAAAGGCTTCTCGATAATATGTTTTTAACACGGCCACAAATAACAAGAGTTATATGGTGCAATACAGAACATGTGGCTCTGCCTTCAGATACGACATTCAATAACATCGAATTTATTGATAGCATCCCTGAAGAGTTTGTAAATTATACACAGGAACCTACATTAATTGTACTGGATGATATGATGTTAAATGCTTTTAGCAGACAAGTATGTGAACTCTTTACAAAAGGCTCTCACCATCGCAACCTTTCAGCAATCCTTGTAACACAAAATGTATTTCACCAGGGCAAGTTTTGCCGAGATATATCACTTAACTGTAAATACCTAGTTGTATTTAAAAACCCTCGAGATAAAAGTCAGTTTATCCATTTAGCGAGACAGATTTATCCAGAAAATAGTTCAGAGGTGCTAAAAATATATAAAGAGATTACACAGATGCCGCACGGATATTTACTGATAGATTCAACTCAAGATATCAACGAGGTATTAAGATTCCGTACTGACATTTTTAATAAAAACTTTACAACTTGCTTTTGTCCGCATAACTCTCTGATCGGTAAAAATGGTGTCACGAATGAATCGATTAAGGGACAACAAGCATATGCTATATGTTCTTAGAACAGCGAGTCCGAAATTAAGACACGCCATTATTAAAAATGCCGACTCCGAAGTTATAAAAACACTTTGTGAAATTACTCTTAATACTTTAAAGGGTAATTATATTCCTCGCGGAAAGATATAAAATTCGCTCTGTAGGTATAAAAAGGATTTACGAAAACTAGTTGAGGCGAAAAGATCTGTGCCCAGACAACGTAAAATACTGATACAGCGTGGAGGTTTTTTACCAGTGCTGTTAGGAAGTGTATTATCAGGTGTAATTGGTTCATTAATTGAGAAATATGTTTAAAAACAATAATCTGAATAAAATGTTACTTCTTTCACCAGAAGTTTACGAAAAATTGAAAAACGAGATTGAGGATTCCGTGAATCAATCTAGGTTCGATAAGACTATGGATAAAATATTAAAAAATAAGAATTTATCTGATAGGGAAAAATGGTATAATTACCGAAATGAATTAATAAAATTTTCAAACTTAAGACGAAAAGCTACGCGAGTGACAGATGAAAAAACAAATATTCGCATGCTACCAGAAAAGCCTATGAAACAGAAAAGCTTGCGGGATAGCACTACTCAAACTAAATTTATTTTTAAAGATGAAATATCAACACAAACATCACCCTTAAAAGAAAATACACCTGAAAGAATGGAAGAGGATTTCTTCGAACTGGCTGAAATATCACCACCAAGACAACCCTTATCACCTGCCTCCAAACGCCGCTTATCAGCCAGTGGTATAGGGAAAAGTCTGAAACCACCTTCAAAAATACCTAAGACGGCTTCTAAAGATAAGTCTCGCGATAAAGATTATAAAGTGATCACGGCTGAGGATGGTTTAACGCAGTACACTGTACCTGTAGACATGAGTATAGATGAAGCCGCGAACATATTAGAAGTATTCGATACGGAAAGTACTACGGGCGACAAAGGTGGAAAACCATCCAAAAAACAATCTATATTAAAGCCGTCTCTGCTAGATCCGAGTCAATATATCCTTTCGCTGCCAGTTAAGAAAGTTGTCCGACAAAGTGACCAGCAATTGCTTGGGAAAGCCTTTAAAAATAATAAGTCTACTGAGCGTTGATTGGAAAAGAATTTAATAATGCCTGTGGATATAGAAGATAATGACTTTTACGTTTGCCTTTTAAGTAATAACTCCATGCAGCTTTATCCCGAAAATACACTATCGGCTTTTACAAATGCACCAGCTAGACCGTGCAAGTTTACTGATGACTGGTGTGTTGGAATAACTGAAATTTCATTGCCATACCATGCCGTAAAAGGGGGAGTCAAGCGAAATACAACTGAAGAAGTAAGTCAGAGTAATGCTAAAAGGGTAAGGCGTGATGCGCCTGATCCGTTGAAAGAAATAAGAGAGCAGCATAGAAACGAAATCAAATCACTTAGCATAAAAATAAATGAAACCGTTAAACTTGAGTGGACTAAAGAGAGTCTTGAGCAGGCTAGTTACAGAGTAGGTCAAGTAAATTTTTCTGCATTCCTACTAACATTTTATAACGCTATTTCACCGTCATGGTATACCATGTACTTGGATGATGTTAAGAAAAAGATGTGGGATCGGTTAGAGGCTGACTTTTTTGATGGCGTAATACCTGAAGTAAGCTACAAACAGGATCCAGACGAATTTACACTACATATATATCAGGGTAAAAGGGCTTCAGAAAATGTTGTTTTAAAATATAAAAGCTATGAGTCAGTTGAAGCCTTTGTTGATGACGTATTTGGACAAATTCCTAGACAGAAGAGAAAGTATGCTATCATACAAGACTCGATAGACAATTACACACATCCAGCGCTTAGCATCAAAAGAGCTCGTGAGACAGAAAAAAATACTGGCGGCAAAAGAGTACACGATGTATTTGAACTGCGTTTGGAAGATTTGGGAGTCACAATCAAAATAAAAAAACCACTACCATCTCACCTTAATGTTAGAGATCTTATTACGCTTTTTATATCAAATGTACACTTTGATGATCAAACCCTTAGTGAGCAAGAAAAACAAAAGATAATTATTCAGATTAAGGATACTATTTTTAACATCTTGAATAGATTGAGCAAAGATTCGATTAGTGCTAAACCATCCGAACAGCGAAAAATTGTTAAAGGTAGCAGTATTTTGGATGTTCCATACGAAAAGCAAAGTTCCGGTGAATATTTAACTACACCAGTGCCTATTGATACTAATATAGACAACCTGTCCAACTTCTTTACGGATATATTTCTCCAAACACCTGAAAATAAGCGTGAACCTGACGCCATACTGGCAGAAATAAAAGAATCTTTTAATACGGCAGGATTACGTCAGGAACATATGTCAATAATAGACATACTTAATAGAGTGGAAAGATCAGTTACGGACTTGACACTAAGGTTGCCGCAAGAGTCTCGGCCAACAGCAGAGGACTGTTATGCAAAATATATAATTTACGTCTACACTGACATTATTCAGCCCAGATTTATAGGTGACCAGTTGGTGCGATACTTACGTGTAATACCTTTAAAAGAATGTGAAAACATAATAAGATTTCAACACGTAGATTACTGTCCTATTGAAAAACTTTTATCGAAAGTATTTCTATAAAGATAACTAATCAGCAAGGGGAGCTAATTGATTTAAAGCCAGACTATATTCCTACATATATAATGCTCCATTTTAAAAGAAAATAGGCTATAAATACTCATACAGCAGTCGATTTAACATAGTGCAAAGTTAAGAGCATTTTGTATAGCTTCGAAAATGAGTTCATATTATACTAAATATTATTCCATTCAAAGTGGCGGGGCCTTAGCGGATATTGGAGAATTATATCGATCTCCTCTTATTTACCAGCGTGGAAGAGGAATTGGTAGTTTTTTCAGCGGACTATTGCGATATTTACAGCCAATGGTTACATCGGGGGCAAAGGCTTTGAAGCAGCAGGTAATTAAAACAGGAAAAGCTATTTTAGAAGAAGCAGGTAGCAAACCTTTAACAGATATTTTAAAAGAACATGGAAAAGCAGCTGCCGAAAAACTATCACAGAAAGGTATAAATAAGCTGTTTGAGAGCATGGGTGGTGCAGGAAGAAGCAATCGCATGCTTATAAAAAGGCACAACCCTTGTACAGCTTTACATTTAGCTCCAGCTTCTAAACGTAAAAAGCGTTCAGGATCAAAAAAGTCCGTAAAAGGAGGTTCAAAAACAAAAAAGACAGCTAAAAGAACATCTATTAAAAGCAGACGTAAGACACAGACAAAAAGGACAGCTAAAAGAGCATCTGTTAAAGGTAAACGTAAGATACGTAAACGTGTGTTAGATATTTTTGATAAATAGACAACATGCCGTCATACAAAGAATGCATGAAATCTGAGTTAGACCTTTTCTCTACACCACCTGTACAAAGCAGCATCATAAAAACTGAAGAGGTATCTTATAAACCTATAGCTTCTCTAGATAACTCATCGGTGCTCGAATTTGTATCGCTAGGACATGGTGACACATATCGAGACTTATCAAGCATATACCTTCGTTTGAAACTACAGTTAGTTAAAATCAAGGATGGAAAAGAAGAACTTTACACAGGCGAAGATATCGAAATAACCAAACCAGATAAGACTAAAGACACTGTTCGTGATGAAGGCCCCGGCCTTGTAAATAACATACTCCACTCACTTTTCCGCCAATGTACAATTTATCTAAATGGAAAACCGATTGCCCAAACAGATAACAATTACAACTATAGAGCCTATATTGAGAATTTATTAAATTACAACACATTTGGAATCGGTTGGCTGGTATCTCGATCAAAATAAATATGGAAGTTGTTGAAAGCCCTGAGCTAAATGAAGGTTATTTGGCAAGACAAAAGCTGTTTGATAAAAGTAATGTTGTTGAGTTGATGGGAAAGATTCACGGCGATATGTTTAATCAAGATAAATCATTAATGAACGGTGTTGATTTACGGATAGTCTTATCACTCGAAAAACCGGAATTTTACCTCTGGTCAAAAAATGATGACAATTCTCCACGAGTTAAAATAGTAGAAGCAACTATGTATATGAATCATGTAACTATTAATCCTAACATCTTGCTGGCTCATGAAGCTGTTCTCCAACGCTCCAACGCTACATATCCGTATAAACGAGTTGAAGTTAAGACTTATACAATACCCGCAAATACATTTACATTATCACTGGACAATGTGGTTATGGGACAATTACCAAATCTACTAGTCTTTGGTATGGTTGACAACGACGCATATACCGGAAAACGAACAAAAAATTCTTACAACTTTAAGCACAACAATATCACCAGGTTTAACTTATCAGTGAACGGGGTACAGGTGCCAAATCAACCGCTAGAATTTGATTATTCAAAAGAAAATCCTGCTAGCACTCGAGGATATATTACGCTGTTTAAAGGAACCGGTATACATTATTTCGATAAAGGCCACCAAATTTCAAAAACATTC
The DNA here is from genome assembly GCA_963924295.1 of Dioctria rufipes. Classification (NCBI taxonomy): domain Eukaryota; kingdom Metazoa; phylum Arthropoda; class Insecta; order Diptera; family Asilidae; genus Dioctria; species Dioctria rufipes. The sequence goes on from OZ002740.1 coordinate 106,726,546, forward strand.
TTTGACAACGGGTGTTTTCTACTTGCTTTTGATTTAACGACAGATCTCTCGTATAATTCAACATGTGGAAATCTATTGAATCAGGGAACGGTGAGAATTGAAGGAAGGTTTAAGGAAGCACTAAAAAAGACAGTGACATGTATTGTATATGCAGAATATGATAGCAGCCTTGATATAGGTAAAGATAAAAATGTATATACCAGCTTCTAAAAAAAAACCTATATAAGGCCGGCTAACTGTTCTTCGAACTTAATTTCACTCAAGACTCTTAATACGTGATCTATAATGAGCTACTGTTTAGTAAATGTGGAGTTCTTTTCCGGAGGACCCTTCACCTTTTTAAAAAGAGTTTCTTTTGCGGGATTCGCTGCGCAAAATAAGTCTTTTGCGAAAGAAATAATTTTCAAGTACCCCACATCTAGTACAGGATGTACTGAACAAATAAGTAAATTTGGTAATCTCGAACTTAAGCGTATGGACGAAGATCTTATAAAAACTCTATCAAAATTTACCACAATTTTTGTTCGTGGAGCTGCAACCAGAGAATTTATAAATAACTACGCTACTTCTCACACCAAGATCATTGACGTGGAAGCCATCATTTGTTCTGAACAAGAATGAACACGCTTGAGCTTACAAATGTATTATCAAACAACCGCATGACAAACAAGTCTTTTAGAGGCATCTTTGAATGCAACCAATTACCACGGAAGATAAAAAAGCCTGCATGTGTAATAGCTAATACGGATCCTGCAAATAAAGGTGGAACTCATTGGGTAGCCTTTTATTTCCCAAAACAAGGCCCCGCAGAGTACTTTGATTCATTTGGAAAGTATCCCGCAAACAGGTTTTTTCGTAAATTTTTATTAGCTAATTCAAGCACTTTTAGTAATAATAAAAAACGATTGCAAGGCCAATTTTCATCAACCTGTGGACATTATTGCTGTGTATTTCTATATTCTCGATGCAGAGGTCGGAGCTTTAAGACTTTTTTAAAACAGTTTAATTCGAACGATCTAAGTTTAAATGATAACAAAATTGTTAATTTATACCACAGCATATATCTAAAAAAAATCATCCACAATCTGGAGGGGATTTTTGTAGGCAGTCTTGCAAAGCTGAGATTGAAACTATAAAAGCCTGAACCCTGGCTGCTTTGTATTCAGCGCACAAGTGTGATTTGATTAAGATGGAACTACCACGTAAAAAACAAAGGAGCCCCGCAAAAGGTAAAAAGAGATTGTCCAAAGCTGAAGCACCCGTAAAAGGAAAAAAGAAATTGTCTAAATGTGAAGCAGAAGTGGCCGGTGAAAATGTGTTGCTAAACTACACGTATTATTTGGACGACTGCCATAACCGGAAAGTAATACTTGGGTTTGACCCGCTATCACTCGAAGCAAAAATAGTGTTTCATCGCCACGGCGTCTTTCCGATATCAACATCTTACCCCGGCTGGGTGGCAGTTTACGAGAATCTCAACGATTTAAAAACCAAAATGGAAGGGACGCTTCCAGCAAATCAGACCGAGTTAAAAAACGAATACAAGATCCCCGTCAACAATGGTAGCATTACACTAACACAAGCGGAACTTTATAAATTATTTGAAATGCTGAAATTCTTCAATATTGTCATGTTTCACAATAACAACGCCTCTGAAGCTCTAAAGGAATATTATAAAAGATATGCTGACAAATGTAAAGAAAAAAATGTATTAAAATTACCAAGTGAAGATTTTTTTATTCCAAGTCGTACTTCTTATGTACACTTAAATTATTCCAGACTTTTTTATGAAATACCTCTGTATTGTATTGCAAATCTAATTTATGATGCAATGAACTTTGATTAAAAATAAATGAAATAAAAATTTAAAAATTTTTTTATTTTATTCAATAACTTAATTTATTAACATGTGTAAATAAATATTAACACAATTTTGAACAGCACAACGTAGGTGGGAATCCACATTGTGGATTTTACAATAAGTCTGAAAATTTTCAAGTTCGCTTATTTTTGGTATTTTCAGATTAATTATTTCACTTTTTGGAAGATATTTTTGAAGAAACACTTTTTTCTCAAAACCTTTTACATATATTGTAAAAGATGCAAGAGTTGATAACAGACCAGGTAGATGATTATAGTTGATAATTCCATTGTTCCACTTCAAGCCATTGATGTTTTTAAAATTGAACTCGTTCTGCAATCTGTATTTAAAATCCAGCTCTTCCAGAGGATAAGGCGCCTTGAAGAAATATAGGCTAGGCATTATAGAGCCTGTTCGAAGAATAGAAACTTCCTTCGCAAAGTATTGTGCATTGTTTCCAACAGCAAACTGAATGTCTAATATTACACTTCCTGAACTCATGACTTATACTTTACAAAGAAAATACCAGATTGATATTGAAATTCATATTTCCAAGACTTTATATATGTAAGCCGTATATAAACCGGTTTCTTAAAAGTAATATAAAACTAACTGAAACTTTTAACAATTACAACTACCAGTTCATGAAAGGCAATTACCATTGGATTAGCATGCTAAACAAGTTAACAGATAAATATAATCAAATGAAACACCGCACTATTAAAATGCGCCCCATTGACGTAGGACCGCATAACGAAAAGGAGCTGCTAAGAACAGTGTACATGTATATAAAACCACAACCTATACCGAAGTATAAGGAAGGTGATTTTGTTCGGATTAGTAAGCACAAACATGTTTTTGAAAAAGTTATACACCAAACTGGTCTACTGAAATATTTACAATAAACAAAGTTAAAAATACCTACCCTCCAACATATATTCTCAAAGACTATGAAGGAATAGAGCAATTAAGAAATATGCAGCAAAGCAGTAAAACCGCCACGCGCTTTTTTTGAACTTTATACCGCAGCTTTCGTTTTTAACTAAAAAATGTCTCAGCAAAAAATAAATTAATAAAATTCATATGATCGGCTTTTTGTGTTTTTTTTATTTAACATCCAAACATTTCCTTTTCAGCTTACTGGTCACGTTCAACATTTCCTGATTATTGTAAAGCAGCCATTACTATAACTCTATTTTTTACAGAACACTTTTGAACTGTTGCATAGTGTGTCGGAAAATAGCTACGATACTCTTGTGCCAATCACAGAGTTGGAGCTGGGGAAGGACTACCAGGTGAAGACTTTCAAGCTGGTGAAGACTTTCAAGCTGTTAAAGACGCAAAACGGACTTCGCGTGACAGTACACTTTATAGACAACACATATGTGTTCTTACCACCCCGTTTTGCTGAAAAAATTAAAACCCAGCGACAGATTCAGGATCTTAACCAGCAGCACGTGGGATGTTATCTAACCTTTGACGGAAAAGATGATACCAGAGGAGGATTTTTGAAAATCAGTTTTAAAAAGCGCGAATAAAAGATTAAGTATGTACGTTTTTTTGTAGAAGAAATTGTCTATCAGTCATACAGTCTATCTTTACTGACCTTCAATAAAAGGCATCTCAGCCGAATTAGTTTGTTTTTACTCAAGCAACCCGTTTCTTTTAGCTCACCTTCACCCACATTCGTGTCGTTCACAACATCAAGTTCACTGACTGCCGCCGATCTTTTCTTGTTTTGCAGCTCTTTATCATACGCCGCCAGTATTGAACGTCACAAGTATCAAGAACCCTTGCATAAGCAGCATCAGAACTTGCTCTTTGCCATCTTTCCTTAATCTTTTTTCCTTTACATAAAAAATATTCAGAAAATAAAGTCACCCACATGTCTCGCAGTTTCAATTCAGGTAGATTTAAAATTCTATGCAAAAAGAAACAACAACTCGTGACCGCATCGCGGTCAAGTTCAAGTTTTAAAACTCGTATGGAAAAATGACGTTGAAGAAGTGTGACTAACTGATCAAAGCTTGTTTGGAGTGGAAGAAAAAATGAACGGAATATAAAAAAAGAGGCGCGATAACCGCTGAAGATGTGACGACAACGATACAGGTTTAAACCATGCATGTTTGCTACATATGATCGCAAGATTTTGTGCTTTAGTTATCTGCTCGCCTGGTAGTGCAATTTTATAAAACTTTACTATGCTTGTACGTAAACCGCCTATAGTACATCTGCTTGCACCCACTAGGCTCAGCCACCCTAGCAACTGGACCTTTCCAAAACAGTACCCATCTCCCGTCCTTGTCATAGACAGCACCAGCTCTCTCCTTTCAACTAACAGCCGGCATCAAGATAACTCGGTATCAAGTCAGCTTTTTTTATTTTTGCCCCCAATGCTTGCGACAGGGACCCATCTACCGTCCTTACCACAGACAGCACCAGCTCTCTCCTTCCAACCAACATCCTGCAAAAACACAACTCGGTATCAAGTCAGCTTTTTTTATTTTTGCCTCCCAATGCCTACGACAGGGACCCATCTACCGTCTTTACCACAGACAGCACCAGCCTCTCCTTCCAACCAACATCCTGCAACAACACAACTCGGTGGCAACTCAACCTTTTTATTTTTAGCCCCCAATGGTTGCGAGAGGGACGTGTCTATCCTACTCCCTCCTCAACAACTTCTTATCGGCGGTGGGAACCGTATTGCAGAAAACCCGCGAGTGGGATACTCGTCGCAGTTGTCTCTATCGGACGCAATGTAAAAAGTATAGGGAGGTGGGACCCTTACTACTTAGGTCACTTATAGTTGTTACATTGTTGACCTACTTGACATGTTAACTGTGCTGAACCTGTTTAATTTGAGTGACCTTTATGGTGGGCAGTACTGACATAATGGTTTAAGTGTTTATTTGTACGATTGCTTGACAGCTTCACTGTGACACCGATTGTCTACAATACCACATAAAGTTATTGTCCTCATTTTCAATGAGAAATTATGAGTGCATATAAAGGTGTATCTTTGTTGCTAGAAGTCGAGGTTAGCTTGAGCATACTAGATGGTATACGAGACAATACAGCTAATAGATCTAACTATTGTGAACCATTTATGTTTTACATTTAATAGATCTAACTATTGTGAACCATTTATATTTTACTATGTAGACCAAAATCTTTAGGTATATAGATACTTACTTGATTGAAGCTCATTTATTCAAATCTAATCTAATTTGATAATTTACTTTAAACTAATTTTTGTTTGTTTTGCTTTATATTACTTAACTAATCTAAGTTTGTCTAATTGATTGTCGTAGAGCCCAACGTAATACGTGCTTTAAGCAGGTGTTCGGAAATAAATACTCTTTGACTTTGACTTCAATCGCCTTTTGTGTTTTGGTGCATTTAAAAGAATATCCTGTAGTCTATAGTCACTTTCTACAAAATGATCCGAGCAAACTCGAGCGTAATTTACATTAATGTTTTCTTTATCTTTGCCACACGCTTTAATTCATTCACTAAGCACCTTTGAGTTTTTAGGAAATACATGAAATAATACATTTTCCTCTCCGGAGTCTTTTCTCCAACCATTTTCGCAATTTACAACAGAGCACTTCATAATTTTAATAAATATCACAACACACAAATCCCACAAAATAATTTACCAAACCAAAACCAACTTTTCAAAACCACGGTAGTACAAGCGCAAAGAATTTTGACACATAGCAGCTGATGCCCTGTGACGTACTTTAGTGAATGAAGAAAAAGGAAAAAAAATTTAAGAAAAATGGCGGAACATGGTTCGTGGCGGGATTACTTGTCTTTTATATACCTTGGAATATTCTGTACTGTCACTGTCAGATTTCCTTTTTCTTTTTTATTCATTCACTGAAGTACGTCACAGACTATCAGCTGTGATGTGTCAAAATTTTAATGGGATTACCTTGTCTCTATATACCTTGATCTAGGGTATAAAAAATAATAATGTTCACGGTCATAAGATGTTGCTTTCTGTATACCGCGATCCGAACCAAAAATTGTAAGAAATTTCATCAAATGAGACAAATTGCTTGGCGGAAAATATTTCAAAATGTTTCACGAAAAATCAATGTTCCAGTCAACAACCGATGTGAAAAGGCAGATTGCAGAAATTCTATCGAAAATCTGACCGAAAAATTTCTTAGAAGCCCGCAGTGCCTACATAAGAAAGCGAAGTATGAAATTCTTTTCACTTAAATCACGTATCATATACATTTGCCAAATGCTTCAAATCATCTTGATACTAATCAAGATATGTCTTTAAATTTTTAGATTTTTTCCACATTCCTACACATCATTAGATAAAGAAAGACGGAAAAAACAAAATTAGATTAGATTCTTTGCTGTGATATGGCACTATTTATTATTCGAAGACAACTTATTATCCTCATATTCGCCAAGTTTTGCTAACAGACGGCGGACCGTTTTGTGAGAAGATGATAAAGTACTACAGTGGCGACTCAGTGAGAAGAGGTAACAACATATTGTGCGCGGCGGTGGTATACATGTATAAAATCAATGGAACAATATATTTCTATTACTAGGGAATGCCAAAGCATTCTCAGATATATTCTTTTTTGCTTTGCTTGCTTCTAAAGCACGATTTCTAACATACTTAACTGAATATTTAACTATAATAGGACTAGCGGGTTTATTATTACATCCAAAAAGCATGCAGCTTACGCATGATACAAAGATAACAAGATATGACCGATTCGAGAGAAATTTTTTGTGTTGTCACGTGATTAGGTGACTAATGCCATTTCCAGCGAATTTGTTTTGAGTTTTTCGTATTTTATTGACTGAAATACGTTTTGAATATATTAAAATATTTAACAAAACAATAGTTTCTTCGTTTAAATCACTTTGGGAAAAGTAATTATGTCCTTTTGGGAAAGCAAAGAAGTTTCCAAATAGAAAATTTTTTTCACTGTGATAAGGACGATTGAAATTGAGACGAACAAATTTGTGACATTTGTCGCCAAAGCAGGCAAGCAACCAATTGACAGATTTTTCGGCCATACCTTGTTAATCTTTGTATCATGCAGCTTACGAACAATATCGAAAACCTTTTCGTCAGGCTGGAATGGTTCATCTCTAATCTCAATATGATTAGAATACGAACTCTCTTCAAATACCCTAATAGGGCGTTTTCACTACATCGAAATCACGTAATTTTGCTGTTTCAGGGTGATTTGGACGAAATCGCCTCGAAATCACGTAATTTCCAGTACAAAATACTTAATCGAAATCATCTCATTTTAGGTTAATTTCAATGAAATTACGTCGGAAATTATGAAAATTTCCCCAAACACGCCCATTTTCGATTTCCACTTTTTCTCAAACTGTATCATTTGACATTTGTTGTATACATTTGTCAATAAATATTTAAGGAAGAAATTTAAAATTAAATTTTTTTATGGTAGTAGGTTGAGAGTGATTTGCTTGGACTTGAGGTCCAGACTTCCAGTATGAGCTGACAGATCACTCGGTGGACAGAGTTGACTGCAGGGCGGAACGCTAGCTCGCCTCGACTATTGGCGGAGTGTGTGGGCAGGTTCCACGAAGACTTGCCGCTGCCACCAGCCATATACAAAATTTTTCGTGCCTACAACTTGTAATCTTTGATATTTAAGTTGAATGTTTTGGGTCAGCTTTGGAGTTACGCCAGGGTCAATGACTTCAACGACGGGGAAGAAGAAGAAATAAATACCAGGTTTTAACGTTTTAAAAGGTGAACACTGATTTAATTTTATACTGAACAAAATGTTTTATTTTCAACGAAGAATTTTTATATTTTTACACAAATGTATTGTCTTTTAGATAATCTTAATACTAACACAAAATCTTAATAATATTTTTATACACTTTTTATTAACCTTGTTCCCATAAGGTTTTACACAAACTGTCAGATTTATTGTCTGTGACAATACACAATCTTAATACTATTAACCTTTTCCCATAAGGTTTTACACAAACTGTCAGATTTATTGTCTGTGACAATACACAATCTTAATACTATTAACCTTTTTCCCATAAGGTTTTACACAAACTGTCAGCTTTATTGTCTGTGATGATACACAATCTTAATACTATTAACCTTTTTCCAATAAGGTTTTATACAAACTGTCAGATTTATTGTCTGTGACGATACACAATCTTTCACAAACTTAACCTAATACACAATTGGGTTTGTTTCCACTTTTATTTCGGTTAGTGCACTTTTCACAATTCTATTCCACTTGTTATTTCTGTTGAATATAATAGTTTATATTGGTTACTCAAACAGGCCTAGTATATACGTCAATGGGTTAGTGCCTCAGAGGCAAGTGGATATTTGTTTAATTATTTTTTCCTCCTTCTTTGTTAGACCTCCGTACAATAAAGACCTATTTCGTTCTGTGAACTCGTGCGTTTTATTTCTGGTGCTTTTCAACAGGTTATGGGCCCAGGGAATTATAATAATTAATAATTTAATTCGGTACGTTAAAACAAGATTTCGGACAGTTATCGAACCGGTCAGTAATTAATAGTTTTGGTTCCAATAATCGAATCGATCTGCAAATTAATTCAAATAGTTCGGGTGCCGGCAAATGGGGAAAACAGTACATTGAAAATACCGATATTTGTGCAGCAATAAAATATTTTATTTAACCATCGTGAATATAATATTTTTTGGATTTTTGGTAAAACTAACGGAGTGACAAGAAGCCTTTTCAAAATAACCAAACAAAAAAAATGGAAAGCATGGATTTAGTCAAGATTGACAAGCTGCTGAATGCCAGTCAATGGGCTGTCTGGAAATTTCAGGTAAAAATTATACTTAGTGCAGGAGAACTATTCGACATAGTAAACGGCACCATACCAAAGCCAGAAAATGTAGAAAAATTGGCAGAATGGACAAAAAGTGACAACAAAGCACAGAAGATAATAGCTACAACAGTCGGTCAGCAACCGCTTCTCCACATTATGAACTGTGGTACATCTCATGAAATGTGGCGAAAACTGTGCAGTGTATATGAGCAGAAATCATCTTCAAGCATTCATTTCTTGCAACAGAAATTTTACAGTATGACTAAAAGCGTCGACGATACCATGTCATGCTATATCTCCAAACTAGAAGAAATGGGACAGCAGTTGAAAGATCTGGGAGAGCCAATATCAGATTCTATGATGATCACGAAAATCCTAATGACTTTGCCAGCAGAGTTCAATCACTTCTACAGTGCGTGGGAGTCTACAGCTGCAACAGAACGCACATTAGAAAATTTAATGGCTAGACTCATGATCGAAGAAAATCGCGTAACACTTCAAGAGGCATAAACAGCTGGAGAAGCACTGGTCGCCAAGAAAGACCATAGGAACAGGCGGAATGCAAATACCAACAAGTCAAAAAGACCGGGAAAATGCTTTACATTTGGTGGTAGAGGCCACTGGAAGAGGGACTGCACACAAAAGAATAGCAAGAATCGAATAACAAAGTCGAACGACACATACAAAGAAAGTGATGCTTTGATTGCAGAAGCCATGGTGTCAATACATCAGAGCAGCGAGTGGTTTTTTGATACGGGTGCGAGCGATCACATGACAAACAAACGGGAATGGTTTAATACATATCAGCAGTTCAAGCAGCCGGTGCAAGTTCCTGTGGGAAGCGGAGAAATGATAAATGCAGAAGGAAAAGGGCACATAAATGTCAAGGCATATAATGGAAAAGACTGGATACAAAGGCGTTTGAGTGATGTGTTGTATGTGCCTAAAATTCATTTAAATTTGTTCTCCGGTATAAAAGCTATGGACAAAGGTTACTTAGTTTCAAGTGACAACAAAGTTTGCAAACTAATTAAAAATGATAATGTGCATGCAGTGGGAGTGCGCGAAAAGAAACTTTTCCGTATGATGTTTGCATTTGAAGATAATAAAAATGAGACTCCAAAAGGTTATGTTGCACCGAAGTCATCAAAACAGGTCAGTTTAAGATTTTGGCATGAGCGTATGGGTCACCAAAACATTGGTCAGGTAAGAAAAGTGCTGTCAAATATGAATATTACGTTCAAAGATGAATTAAAATTTATGTACGAACCTTGTATATATGGAAAACAACATCGCTTAAGTTTTCAAAAAAGCGAAACAAAGAGTACAAAATGTGCCGAAATAATACATATGGATATATGCGGTCCAATGGAAATTAAGTCCATCGGTGGAGCAATATTTTTTCTTCTGATTAAAGATGATTTTTCTCATTTTAGATTCGTGTATTTTCTAAAAAGAAAATAGGAGGTGCCTGATTGTATTGTTCGTGTCATACAAAAGGTAATTGCGGCTGGACATCAAATAAAAATTTTCCGAAGTGACAATGGAACTGAATTTATAAACAAAGAAGTTCAACAAGTATTCGCGGGACATGGTATTCAACATCAAAAAAGTGTGCCTTACTGTCCAGAACAGAATGGTTCCATCGAAAGGGACAAGAGAACCATAACGGAGTCGGCTAGGAGTATGTTGCAGTGCAGTCGCCTAGACAAAAGATTTTGGGCGGAAGCAGTTAACACTGCAGTGTATATTTTCAATAGGACCGGGAGCAGCTCAGTGCAAGGACATACACCATATGAATTATGGTGTCAGCAAAGACAGAACATCGAACATCTGAAAGTTTTTGGTAGTGATGTATATGTACACATTCCTAAGGAAAACGTCAGAAATGGGATGCGAAAAGTGAAAAATGTGTTTTCGTCGGATATCCCGAGGATGTCAAAGGCTTTCGAGTCTGGAGTACGATTAAAAGGAAGGTTTATATGACCAGAGATGCCATTTTTAATGAAAAGGTACATGATATGACAACCTCTCAGCTGTTCACAAATAACAGTTCTGGTAATTCCAACAAACATGTTTTGAAATTATCTAAAGAAGAACCTAAACATATTATAAAAAAACTAAGCGAAGATTTCGAAGACTACAGCAGTGCACAAGAAGATGATGAAGTGTTTTATGAATCATCAGAAGTATCAAAAGAAAAACGTGAATCAGAGTGCAGCACACCTGGAGAAAATCAGCCGGAATTATCTCAAGAAACTACGTTGACCATACGAAGTGAAAGAAAGAAAAAACCGGTGAGTTATGTTTATAATACAGAAAATTGTCATGCTTTCAATACTGAAGTGATAGATCCGGAAAATTACGAAGAAGCTGTGTCCGGACCAGATAAAGGGTTTTGGATTGATGCAATGAACGATGAGTTTAAATCATTAACTGATAACAAGACATGGAAACTTGTAGATTTACCTGAAGATCAGAAATTTATTGGATGTCGTTGGATATACAAAGTCAAATACAAAATTAATGGACTGGTTGATAAGTACAAAGCAAGACTCGTCGCCAGAGGTTTCAAACAGCGATATGGAGAAGATTTTCAAGAGACCTTTAGTCCAGTAGTAAGGTTCGATTCTGTACGAACAATTCTCACAATTGCTGCAGCAGAAGGTTTGTACCTAAAGCAGTTTGATGTCAAAACAGCTTTTTTATATGGTGAACTCAGTGAAAATGTTTATATGGAGCAGCCAAGAGGTTTTGAAGATGGCAGCGGAAGAGTACGCAAACTAATAAAAAGCTTGTATGGCCTAAAACAAGCATCGAGATGTTGGAATCAGAAATTTACGACTTTTTTGAAGGATTTTAATTTCAAAATAAGCCAAGCAGATCCCTGCGTTTTCATCTACATAAAAGGTGGCCAGAAAATGATTTTGGTAATATACATCGATGATGGTCTAATAGCAGCATCAACTGAAAAGCTAGTTGAGCTACTACTAACGTATTTGAAGAGGGAGTTCGAGGTTAAAGTATTTGAGCCGAAGTGTTTTTTGGGTCTGGAAATCGATCAGAGACCTGATGAAGGTATATTTCTTCAACAAAGATCGTATCTTGACAAGGTTTTGAAAAGATTTAAAATGACGGAGTGCAAGGCAGTGTCAACTCCATGCTGTAGCAGTCAGAACTTGGAAGAAGGCAATGCGAAATCGGTTTCATTTCCATATCGCGAGGCAGTTGGCAGCTTAATGTATCTGATGACAGGAACAAGACCAGACATAAGTTTCGCTCTGAATTACGTCAGTCGTTTTATGGAAAATCCTGAGGGACGTCATGTTGGGGCACTAAAAAGAATCTTGCGTTACCTAAAGGGGACTCCAAACCATGGTATTTTTTTAAAAAAGGGCATTAATTTGAATTTGTATGCTTATAGCGATGCCGATTTTGCTGGTGATCCAGATACTAGAAGGTCAATTTCAGGGTATATTTTTCTGTTCGGGAAATGTCCGATCAGCTGGTGCACAGAGAGGCAGCGCTTGGGGACACTATCCACTACCGAGTCTGAATACGTCGCAGCATCTCAAGCAGTACGACAACTAGTATGGTTGCGACAGTTAATAGGCGAATTGCTACCAGATTCAAAAGAAGTACCGGTCCTTCATATCGACAATCAAAGTGCTATTAAACTTATTAAAAATCCGGAATATCATAAGCGAACAAAACACATAGATGTAAAATTTCATTATATAAGAGAAAGGTTTGAAGAGAAATTATTCATTCTGAAGTATGTTAAATCACAGGAACAATTAGCTGATATTTTTACAAAAGCATTGGCAAGAAACATATACGAAGAATTAAGAAACAAATTTGTATCAGTTTAAAAGGCAATTAATTTTATTGCAAAAGATGAGAATTTTTATTTATCACAATGAGTAGTGTAGAATTTTTGAATTTTTCTGAATATGATTTAATAATTGAATTTTTAACAGATTTGAGTAAAAGTGGGAGTGTTGAATATAATAGTTTGTATTGGTTACTCAAACAGGCCTAGTATATACGTCAATGTGTTAGTGCCTCAGAGGCAAGTGGATATTTGTTTAATTATTTTTTCCTCCTTCTTTGTTAGACCTCCGTACAATAAAGACCTATTTCGTTCTGTGAACTCGTGCGTTTTATTTCTGGTGCTTTTCAACAATTTCCTATATTTCAGAATTTCAGCTCTTGTGTTCAATATACACGGGAGACGGGTCAATCTCATTTTGGATAACCTCAAACTCGGCGGGAGTGGAATATTATTAAACTACACGGAAGAGGGGTAAATATCAAGTTTGGATAACCTCAAACTCGGCGGGAGCGGAATATGTCTAAAGTATTACTATCTACGGGATTTGATAGGTAAATCTCAAGTTTGGAAAACCTCAAACTTGGCGGGAGTTGAGTCAATCACTTCTTCGCAGCTAAGTCCAGTAAAGTTCTTAGCCAGTCGAAGCTTGTTCATCGACTGATTTATTTTCGGTGCCAGCTCACCTTTTATAGACGTGAAAGTGTTGCCGTCCTGATGATTCCATCCGATAATTGATATCTCAGACAAACTGAGTGACCATCATTCATGGAACGTCAAGAGTGTTTGTTTATACATGAACATTTAAGTTTTACTTCATTGTAAACAAATCAGTCAGTCAAAACGGGTTAAGCACTACTTGCTATTGTACGGCATGCATTAACGGATATTTATAGATTTAAATACTTATTTGTAACTGAGTTACAAACTCAACAGGGGCCGGATTCTGCAATACGTGGAATTGTGGAATTTGGGAAATGAGAGTTGTTTTTACAATTAATTCTCCACTCGGAATTCTGTAACTCGGCGAATTTGTTTCGAGAATTCACAAATTCTCTACTCCACTTGTTCAAATTCTCCGCTCTTTTAGTTGTGGAAAAGTAAGAAGAAGAATTCCCAATTGACAATCTTGTGTTTTCATTGTGATTTGGGAATTTTCAAATTAAGTCCAGAGATAGGAATTAAATTAAATTAATTATGGTTATACGAAGAGCGCGAAAAGTTTTCAAAATGAAACTCAGATTCAGAAAGGAAAAAATGAAAGGACGAATATGGATTCGAGAAGCCAATTTGGACCGATTTAATAAAAATATCGATGCGACCATCAATTGGATTTGAATGCCGATAGGCCATTAACTTGTGGTAGGTGAAGAACATTTTTATTTGTTCAGTATTATTGGTGTAATATCTTCTTTCAAGTACAGGGACTTACACATCGGTCTACTATCTTCCCATAAGAGAACAATGGGCACCCATGAAAATAATGGAAAAGACAAAAATCTAAACGAAACCCGCATCTATTATGGTTCCTCCGATTGAAGGCGGTAAAGGTATTTTCATTGACGACAAGCGTAAGCGGAATTATAGCTCAACCAGTTCTAATTGAGGAAGGATCGAAAATGTGAGGTACAACTGTGACAGTATTCTTCTTTGGCTTCGTGGAATTTTTCAAATTTGTTACTACATTTCTATTACATGTAATAACAAAGAAATATGTGACAGAAATCCATAATGATCACAGCAAAGAGGAGTATACAGCGACGACGCTATCATTATTTCTGCAAAAGATTAAGGTATGACTAGCTTCTCATATTCATGATATTGCAATTTTACTAATTATATAAATTACGCTCTTCAGACAAAATGTACAGTGAATGATGTTGTGCCCGACGTACCTGGGATGTTTACATCAATCATGGATAAGGGAACACCACTATTTCTAGATACTTCTCAATTTACGGATACAGAACATTACATAAGAATTTTGAGCTATGACAAGCCTATATATTTTAAACTGAATTTGTATGATGAAAGTAGTAACGCATCAAACGATATAGATGTCAAGAAATGAAGGCAGCTTAAAAAAACGGAAAAATAAAAAATAAATGAAAATTTAAAAACCGAAATTTTTCATTTGAAGCGTCATAACTCTGGAGTGGGGAGGGGCAATTGTTAAGATTTAGCAATAAATATCGTTGTTGTGACCCAGGTGCCCATTGACCCGAACCACAACCATAAAACCAATACACCAATACATTGCCCTATGCAATATATTGGCGTATGTCAGAAATGACCCTGAAAAGTAAAAATTATTTAAAATTCCATTCAAATTTTAAATGCATTTAAAAATGCATTTTCATACTGAAACAAAATGCAATTTAACATAAATTGCATTTTGTTATCGGTCATATATTTAGTTCACACGGCATGTATACTTATCTACATGCCGTACAAGGTACATACATATCTTACCTGTTGTTGAGCACACCTGAAATAAAAATAAAAACATTACAACAAATCTACTAAATATTTCATACTTCCCTCAATTTCTTTCGATTCCTCCAGTTACTTCTGCATGTAGGTCCTCCATGTCAGGAACGCATCTGAAATAAAAATTAGACATAGATATTAGTTTAAAGTAACTAATTAAACAAAGTAGTATACAAAAAACTACATGAACAAGCAAATTACATGCAAAACTGCCAAGAATCCAATTTCTTGGCAGTGCAACAACAAAAACATGCAAATGTAAACAATGTAATTTCGTTGCAAAATTCATATGCTCTGTATAATAAACATTTGCAAAACATGCAAACATGCTTAAATATGCAGAGCATAAAAACTTGCAACACGCACATACATTATAATTAATAAAAATCAACAATTTATACCATTGTTGACAGTTCACAAATCATTTTTCAGCATAAATAATTTCGCAGAATTTGCTTATTTCCTGCAAATTATTTATGCTGAAACTGATACACAATAATAATAAACACTTAAATAGTGATAAAAGACACTTACCTGGATAATTAATCCATAAATTGCCGAGGAAAACACGGAAAACAACACGGCACTTTCACATAAAAACACCGCGATCGCGACTGTCAAATTGACTCGCGAGAAAGTCAATTAGACGAAGTTGGCTACGCGCTACCTGTTGGTAATGCTTAAAACCCGCGAAAGTTACCAGGTAAGCAAATATTCGCGAAAAAAGGTAAATTAAATTCCCATAATAAGTGGGAAAGAGAAAGATGCGAAAACGAGATGCAAGAAAAATGAGAAATATTTGCATTCCACATTGGAAATTGTCATAATATGGCAGGAAGTCGCCATCTTGATAAATTTCAGAAAAATTAAAATATTTAATAAAATAAACTACGAAAATTCATGGATAATTTAAAATAAATTAGTTGAAGGAAATTGGCACGTTTTGACATAAGTATATAAGTTAAGCAAAGTCGAAAAATATGCTTAATTTGCATTTTTCTTGTGGAATGTATGTCAAAATGGCCGCTTAGAGCCTATAAAAAGGGGGCAATTTCTAAGATCTTTCTCAGTTTTTCGACAGCGATCTTCGAGTATAATTCAAGGCAATATCAAGTTTTTCTCAGTTTTTCAAATCGATCATCAGTGTAGTTTAAAGCTAGTTTTTTTTCAGTTTCAAATTGATCATATATGCAAGTTCTAGCATACGATCAAGTGTTCATAAATATTTTTCAATTTCAGCAATAAGCATAAGATAAAAAGTGCCATAGTTAAGGTACATTGTCATACATGCTGAAAATTTGTGTGCAGTTGGTGTTGGCAATTAACAAGAAGTTTTGGTTGGGATTTCTTAAGATAAGTATTGTGTGGATATCAACTAATTTAGTATTTAAGTTTCTTGCATAAAAATTAAATACATGCCAGCTTTCGGCATTTTAATGATACATGCATAGAAACAAATTAGTTAAGTAAGTTAAGAAGCGCAAAGTGAATAAGTGTATAACGCGTAAAATTGAAAGGGCTACAAATTGCATCTAGTCAAATACATGCCAAAATACGGCATACTGACTACACATGCAATCGAATAATTACTAATAAATTAGTGAAATTATTAATTTATAGTGAATTTGTAAATTGAAGTGTTTCACACATAGAATTATTGAATAAACACAGCATTAAACATAAGCACGCATAACTTTTTTTCAAACCGCTACACTGTCCACCTAAATGCCGTAATATAGCTGTAGTTATCGATTGCAGCTACATTACAAAACATTTATTGGTGGTTCCATCCAGGAATGTGTGCCTGTTTACTGTTGTGATTGCAAATAATTCTAGTACACTCAATTTAGTGATAAACATTTTTTGAAAATTATTTTTTCAAGTTAAAAACCATCGAAAATTAAGTTATAACCGTGCTTAGACGTGACAGTTCTAATTAAAAAAAACATCGAAAATTAAGTTATAACTGTGCTTAGACGTGGCAGTTCTTATTAAAAAACTACAGAAAATTAATTTATAAACGTGCTTAGACGTAAAACTTCAGGGTGCCCAGACGAGGCAGCTCGAATATAATCGAAATTTTTGTGATAATTACTGAACTTACATGTCAGTAAATCATGTTACATAGTTAATTGCTGAACTTACATGTCAGTAATTCTTAAAAAATAGTTGGTTAATTAAATTAATTAGAATTAGTAACAAAAATTTATATAAAGATTTTTCACGTCAATTTGTCATATACGGCATCTATTTACGTTCTTCGACTAAATTTCCATTTATCCCACACGTTACATTAAATTGCTTCTTTCAATTATCTTCATCATTTAACCTACACGGTTAATTACCTATAATAGTAGAATATAAATCAACATGGATTCAGTAGATAAACTAATCCTTACAGAAAACATATTGCGTGCACGAATTGAAAAGTTAATCGAAAATGGAAAGAAAACGAACCTTGTTAAACGAACACAAGGCTTTTATGAAACTAAAATTACAGAGTTGAAGAAACTATGGGAAATATATAGCGATACAGATATGGCAATAAATCAGGCTTTATTAGAAAGTTCTGATGAAAAGCAACATGAGTATTTAGCCCAAGATAATCATAGCTCAACAGAGTTAAAATATTCCGAATATATGGGAGAATTAGTAGAAGGATTGCGGAAATTCGTCCCCACTACTGAAGCATCAAGCTCGGGACAAGTACCAATTCATTCGACAACTGTTGTTCAACAGGAATCATTCCTTCCGCGCATTCAGTTGCCCAAGTATAATGGCAACTACGATTTATGGCGATCATTTCATGATCTATTCATTTCTCTTGTTCATGACAATACAAAGCTAACACCAGTTCAAAAGCTGCATCATCTGAAATCTTGTTTAGTGGGTGATGCTGAGAAATTGTTGCGGCACACCCCAGTAACAAATGAAGATTACATGCCAGCATGGAACAAGTTAAAGGCTAGATATGAGAACAAGAGAATTTTAGTTAATCATCAATTAAAGGTTTTGGTAAACCAAGCCAAACTAAATGCAGAGTCTGCTAAAGGACTCAAGTCAATAATTGATACAACAGACGAATGTATCCAACAATTACAAAGTTTAGAAGTTGATACGACATCATGGGATGTACTTCTAATACATCTGTTAGTACAGAAATTACCCTTCATCACCCTCAAACTGTGGGAAGAAGAGCAGGGAGGCACACAAGAACTCCCAACATTCAAGTCATTTAAGCAGTTTTTAAGTACGCGTTTAAGAATTTTAGAATCGTTAGCAGATAGTCTAGTTAAGTCCACACAACCCAAATCAAGCTGCACACCTGAAACAACCAAATCATACCATATTACAAAGGGAATCAAATGCCCAGCATGCAATGCAAGTCACTTTTTACAAAGATGCCCGAACTATCGTAGGATGGACATACCATCAAGATATCAGATAATCAAGGCATCAAGCCGTTGTACCAATTGTTTAGGCTTGCATCATGTCAACAACTGCACTAGCAAATATAGCTGTCAAAGATGCAACAAAAAGCATCATAGCACCTTGCATGAAGAATACAACCGGGACAAACCCAATCATGCAACGGTCGGAACTGAGCATAGGTCAAATACTAACAACGTTAGCTCGAATTCAAGTCAAGTCAATCAAGCTAGCAATACTATTCACAAACGCTCTCCACGGTTACAGTCAGTGAACAACACTGACGACTTAAACACTAGTCAAAACTTTGTAACTAGAGAGGACCATAATGCCCTACTATCAACAGCGTTAGTAGTGGCACAAACAAAAAGCGGGAACTCACATATTCTAAGATGTCTCATAGATAGTGGCTCGCAATCATCCTTTATTACAGAGGAAGCCTGCAGGAAACTGGGAGCATGTCGCAGCCCAACTGCAGTATCAATTACTGGCTTAAACACTAGCCATACAGCAATTTCAACACAGCAAACCACACGCACACTTCGATCACGAAAGGCGAAGTCTACAAGAATATTAGAAGAAAATTTTCTAATATTGAACAAGATCACAGATCCTTTACCTTCCAGAATAATATCTAAAAGGGAATGTTTACATCTCAATAAACTGCCACTAGCTGATCCCACATTTTGGAAGCCTGGAAAGGTAGATGCTTTACTAGGAGCAAGAGTTTATGCTCAGATAGTCTTAAACGGCATTAAACAAGGATCTGATACTACCCCTACAGCCTTTAAAACAATATTTGGTTGGATTTTACTAGGGTCAACAACAAATGTTGTAGAAAACAATATATCAGCGTTTACCGTCACAACTGATGACTTAGCTGAACAACTTAAAATGTTTTGGGAAACAGAAGAGTTTCCCACAAATCCGATTCTCAACAAAGAAGACAGAGAATGTCAACAGAGATATCAACTCACCCATCAACGTCTTCACAATGGTACTTACCAGGTGAAATTACCATTTGTGAATGATGAAGTGCCTGACCTAGGGCAATCAAGACAACAAGCAATTAAACGCTTTCAAGGAATACAACGTCAACTTGAAAGGAATCAAGCTTTAAAGTCCGAATATGAGAAATGTTTAGATGAATACCTCGAGTTGGGTCACATGGAGGAAATACCTCCACCCAACAACAACGAGCCACACTACTACATACCTCACCATGCAGTTGTCAAAGAAAGCACGACAACAAAGGTGAGAGTAGTATTTGACGCTTCAGCGAAAACGTCAAATGGCAACTCACTCAATGAGTTCCTATTAAAGGGACCAGTTTTACAACCTAAATTATTCGCCACGTTGCTCAACTGGCGTAAATACAAGATTGCTATGAACGCGGACATTGAAAAGATGTACCGTATGATAACCATGCATCCGGATCATCGTACCTTTCAGCGAATCATTTGGAGACATCCTAAAACCAAGGAGATCCAAGATTTTCAGCTGAATACAGTGACCTTTGGAACGTCTTCTGCGCCATATTTAGCCATTCAGACGCTTCAACAACTAGCATGTGACGAACAACAAAGATGGCCTCTAGCTTCAAAGGTCACAGCCACAGATTTCTATGTGGACGACCTACTCACTGGAGCTGAGAGTATAGAAGATGCGAAGGATCTATTAGATGAACTAATTAGCATGTTGAAAGCAGGAGGATTCAATCTGAGGAAATGGACAAGTAACAAGTCGTACTTGTTGAAACATCTTCCCTCAGAACAGCGCGAATTCAAGAATACGTTAATGATTTCAGACACGGAATCCGTAAAAACATTAGGAATTCGTTGGCATCCTAAATCAGATAAATTTTCGTTCTTGATCAAACCTTGGAAAACGCATCCCAAGGTAACCAAACGAACCATTTTGTCAGATATTGCATCACTGTACGATCCTTTGGGTTGGTTAGCACCAGTTGTAATTACAGCAAAGGTGCTTATGCAATCATTGTGGGTCACGGGATGCGCATGGGACAATAAGGTTTCCGAAGCTATTGAACATCAATGGGATAGTTTCAAACATAATTTGAAGTCTATTGACAACTTACAAATTCCTAGATGGATTAACTATTCATCATCCACGCATCCAAATACATGGCTTCTGCGATGCATCAACAAAGGCATTCGCTGCAGTAGTCTATCTACGTGTAGGAGATGAGAATGGCATGTATACAACTACTTTGCTTACTGCCAAAACGAGGGTAGCTCCCATAAAGCCAACGACCATACCACGTTTGGAGCTAAATGGAGCTCTATTACTAGCAAGATTGCTTCAAGCTACAATAAAGGACATGCGCTTACAACAGGTTCCAGTTTTTGCTTGGACAGACTCCACGATTGTCCTGCAATGGATAAAGGAACATCCCTCACGATGGAAAACGTACGTTGCAAATCGTGTAGTAGAGATTCAGGACATCGTACGCTTTGAGCAATGGCGTCATGTGTCAACGAATCATAATCCTGCAGATGTGGCCTCAAGAGGAGTGCCTGCTGCGGATGTAATAAATAATCAGTTATGGTGGCACGGCCCATCATGGCTATCGGAGGAACAGGATGCATGGCCACAATTTAAGGATATTTCTGAACAAACCAATCTAGAAGCTAAAGAACCTATTCCGATAAATCTTTTAGCAAAAGTAGATAACCAGTTCCTTCTACGATATTCATCATATACTCGCCTCGTTCGTATAGTAGCTGTGATGCAACGATTTATACATAATTGTCGGCATCCTCATAATAAACGCTCACAGTACATCGATTCGCTCGAATGGAGCCAGGCAGAAATAACAATATTTAAACTGGTACAACAAACTGCGTTCGCAGATGAATACAAAAGTATATTGAACAAGAATCCGTTGTCGCAAAATAGCAAGTTAATTAAACTTAATCCCTTTATGGACGACAATGGCTTGTTACGAGTGGGTGGTAGACTCGATAATGCTTAAGTTCCCTACAATAGGAAACACCCAGTCATCTTACCACGTGATCATCATGTCACGTTAATTTTAATCGACAAACTACATGTAGAAACTCTACATGGCGGTCCCTCACTGGCTCTCAGCACTAGTCGAAATCGATTCTGGATATTAGATGCTAGACGTTGCATTACCAGTCGATTACATAAGTGCATTACATGTTTCAAATATCGCACTACGACTAGAAGCCAGTTGATGGGAAATTTACCAACCCCGCGAGTAAATGAAACGAAGCCATTTACTAAAGTGGGAATTGATTATGCCGGCATATTTCTGTATCTTTGTTTGTATGGCTACAAAGGCTGTACATTGAGAATTGGTGTCAGATCTCACATCTGAAGCATTCCTCGCCGCATTAAAAAGGTTTGTAGCTAGAAGAGGATTGTGTACTGACATATATTCAGATTGTGGCACCAACTTCATTGGTGGAAAATCTCTTCTGGAAAGGGATTTACGACAAGCCATTCATGCCTCAACACCAGAAGCAGCAAAATATTTGTCCTCCAAGCAAATCAACTGGCACTTTAACCCTCCAGCCTCTCCACATTTCGGAGGAATCTGGGAAGCGGGGGTAAAGTCAGTAAAATATCATCTTCGAAGAACACTACAATACTCCAAATGTACGTTTGAAGAGTATGCAACCCTATTAGCTCAGGTCGAAGCGTTTTTAAATTCTAGGCCACTATGCTATGTTAGAAATGATCCAGCGGATTTATTTATCCTTACACCTGGACATTTCTTGATTGGCCAAGCACTAAACGCGATTCCAGAACCTGATTATACAAATGAACCTGTAGTATTGTCTAAAAGATGGCAGTACATTCAACAGTTGAATAAACAATTTTGGGATAAGTGGTCAAAGGACTACCTTAACCAATTGCAGAACAGACCCAAATGGTACACAAGACAACCGAACATGCATGTTGGAGATGTTGTCCTTGTTAAAAGCGAAAACATGCCACCCACTAGCTGGGCAATGGGTATAATAGAGCAAATACATCCAGGTGCCGATGAGCTAGTGCGGGTAGTACGAGTCAAAACGCGAAATGGTAGTTTCTTACGACCAATCGCTAAAATTAGTCCTCTACCACTAGCATAAGACTAACTGCCTGTTATTAGTGTCGTCATGTGCCTGTCCAAATTGTCACATTGTTGGCTAAGGGTCATCATAATTTTGATACACCATACTAACAAGCTACTATTTCAGATGTCTTCCACATATGAGCAAGAGGATATGCTGTACATTTTAGAGGATATCCAGTTTAGCCCACCAGGAAGTCCAGAACGCAGGATGCTTCGTGACCCAGGGTGCGATGTCTTCGGCATGCCTCGACCAGAATTGGCTCATGAATTGACGCCGCGGGACAGAGGAGAACCAACGAGCCGTGCATCAACGAGCCGAGCATCAACGAACCGAGCATTAACAAGCAGGGCATCAACAGGCCAAGCAACGACGAGTCAACCGACCAGGGTGACAACTCGACCGTTTGTGGGTCCGACTCCCTACACGGATCCGCATCCACAACAGACAGCAGTAGTCAATGGCAGCCGCATTACTGCTTTGACAAAGCTGCTGCCGACTACAACCATCAACGAATACATAATGAGAGCAAATAACAGCTTTCAAAAATTCACAACGCGAGAAGGCGAAGATATATATTTGCCTCGATACGTTTTGCAGCGCATTGACGTCAGAGCCATACAACGGCGACGAAACAGGGAGAAAACGATTAATCTTCCAGATAAATATCAGGTTCGACTACGAGTCAATAAGGATGCCAAGTTGACCTTCCATCACTACCATAAGAGGGGTATACGCAAAATAAAAGATGCTTTAGTTGAACAAACTGTTCAACGGGGGGGAGTATGTTGAGCACACCTGAAATAAAAATAAAAACATTAAAACAAATCTACTAAATATTTCATACTTCCCTCAATTTCTTTCGATTCCTCCAGTTACTTCTGCATGTAGGTCCTCCATGTCAGGAACGCATCTGAAATAAAAATTAGACATAGATATTAGTTTAAAGTAACTAATTAAACAAAGTAGTATACAAAAAACTACATGAACAAGCAAATTACATGCAAAACTGCCAAGAAACCAATTTCTTGGCAGTACAACAACAAAAACATGCAAATGTAAACAATGTAATTTCGTTGCAAAATTCATATGCTCTGTATAATAAACATTTGCAAAACATGCAAACATGCTTAAATATGCAGAGCATAAAAACTTGCAACACGCACATACATTATAATTAATAAAAATCAACAATTTATACCATTGTTGACAGTTCACAAATCATTTTTCAGCATAAATAATTTCGCAGAATTTGCTTATTTCCTGCAAATTATTTATGCTGAAACTGATACACAATAATAATAAACACTTAAATAGTGATAAAAGACACTTACCTGGATAATTAATCCATAAATTGCCGAGGAAAACACGGAAAACAACACGGCACTTTCACATAAAAACACCGCGATCGCGACTGTCAAATTGACTCGCGAGAAAGTCAATTAGACGAAGTTGGCTACGCGCTACCTGTTGGTAATGCTTAAAACCCGCGAAAGTTACCAGGTAAGCAAATATTCGCGAAAAAAGGTAAATTAAATTCCCATAATAAGTGGGAAAGAGAAAGATGCGAAAACGAGATGCAAGAAAAATGAGAAATATTTGCATTCCACATTGGAAATTGTCATAATATGGCAGGAAGTCGCCATCTTGATAAATTTCAGAAAAATTAAAATATTTAATAAAATAAACTACGAAAATTCATGGATAATTTAAAATAAATTAGTTGAAGGAAATTGGCACGTTTTGACATAAGTATATAAGTCAAGCAAAGTCGAAAAATATGCTTAATTTGCATTTTTCTTGTGGAATGTATGTCAAAATGGCCGCTTAGAGCCTATAAAAAGGGGGCAATTTCTAAGATCTTTCTCAGTTTTTCGACAGCGATCTTCGAGTATAATTCAAGGCAATATCAAGTTTTTCTCAGTTTTTCAAATCGATCATCAGTGTAGTTTAAAGCTAGTTTTTTTTCAGTTTCAAATTGATCATATATGCAAGTTCTAGCATACGATCAAGTGTTCATAAATATTTTTCAATTTCAGCAATAAGCATAAGATAAAAAGTGCCATAGTTAAGGTACATTGTCATACATGCTGAAAATTTGTGTGCAGTTGGTGTTGGCAATTAACAAGAAGTTTTGGTTGGGATTTCTTAAGATAAGTATTGTGTGGATATCAACTAATTTAGTATTTAAGTTTCTTGCATAAAAATTAAATACATGCCAGCTTTCGGCATTTTAATGATACATGCATAGAAACAAATTAGTTAAGTAAGTTAAGAAGCGCAAAGTGAATAAGTGTATAACGCGTAAAATTGAAAGGGCTACAAATTGCATCTAGTCAAATACATGCCAAAATACGGCATACTGACTACACATGCAATCGAATAATTACTAATAAATTAGTGAAATTATTAATTTATAGTGAATTTATAAATTGAAGTGTTTCACACATAGAATTATTGAATAAACACAGCATTAAACATAAGCACGCATAACTTTTTTTCAAACCGCTACACTGTCCACCTAAATGCCGTAATATAGCTGTAGTTATCGATTGCAGCTAAATTACAAAACACCTGTACTCCGTTAAATTATCTGCATATACTATACATACATACAGTTTCTTTCTCCTAAATTCATAAAAATTAATCGTATGTACATACAGATACACAATTATTGTCTTCGCCTAAAATATTATTCTTACAAGACACAAGTGCATATCAGATTTCATGCATATGCACTGTGTCTAAACTCTTTGTACATTCCCACGTACGATTTTTCACGTCGTGGGAAAGTAATAAAAAGAAAAAAGAAGCTTTCAGGGGCACCTGGGGCCGGCGAGCACAATCCTCGGAGAGTTGGTCTTTTCACCCGTCGCTAATTATTGGTTGTAGGAAGATTAAAACTATTTAATAAGTGAAGTTACAAAAAATTCCAGAGTATAGCAAAAAAAAAATCAATAAAATTATACAATAAGTGATAAAGTGAAAATAAAAAGTTTACTTAAGGATTATCCCAGATAGTGTTTTGAATTTTCCCACAAATTTAACGGTTGTGTGCTCTCTTTCCCAGAGCACGGTACACGACATTATAACATCGTTAGAAAGACGAGGAGAGAAATACATAGGCATAAAATTTTTAAAAACACGTACAGAGTACTGCTTTCTGCAATTCCTACCGGTTAGAGTGCTGTTTTCAGTAAATTCTAATATATTCCATATTTTACTGGTGACAGCTGACAGTTTGTTTTGTGTGGCAGCAAAGCAACGGAGAATTTTAAAAGTAGAGTAGAGAATTTGGGAATTCTCGAAACAAATTCGCCGAGTTACAGAATTCCGAGTGGAGAATTAACTGTCAAAACAACTCTCATTTCCCAAATTCCACAATTCTCCGTTTTGCAGGCCCCAGGCCGTAGCACACACTCAGTCCTTAAGGGACTTTTACACCACTTACCTACATCTATTGGGAAGGCACAGATGTTTGGCCTTCTCTGCTTGCCCCAACCACCCAACTGACTCTGAGGGCAGATAATTTTCAGAGTCCCTGTGTTGACCTGAAAGGAGAAGAGTAGCGGACTTTTTCGACCTCTAAATCAAGAGGGCTCCAGGAGAGTGAGGGATGAAATAAGAAGACTCTAGCAATTCATTTCACTGCGTTATAATAAATGATCTGTCATACAATGCTGGTGTAGGTATTTGGACAAAACAAAAACTTCGTTGTCGGTCATAACCTAATACTCTAACTAACTTGGGCTTGTCCCCCTGACATTTTACTGGGTTACCTTATCTTATGACAAAAATGCAAGGTAATCTATATAATATCTGACTGGAGTTCCCTGTACAATATGGCACAATACTGTCGTATCGTAACACAAATTTCGTGCATCATCTATTCAAAATCTATTAACTCTACCCAGTACTCATACACGGTTCATAGATATAATAAGGTTCTGAGGCCTGTTAATTGATCCAGGCTATGACTGTAGGTCACTGTTGAGTTCTATTAAGATAATATTAGATGACTTTAATTAATATAATATTGAAAGCTGCACTAGTAAAAATATGATTCGGATATTCCATAATGTATGAATATGGTAGCATTATGCGACTTCAATCCAAACGGTATGTATATAAAAATTTTTTTTTTATGATAAAACTAGGTTGTGTTACGCAACGTATGTATATGCACTAAGCTTCTGTGATTTCGATCAATACAGTATAAATATATGAAAATTATCATGCTAAAACTAGGTTATGTTATGCGACGTATATATGTAGGAAGTAAAATTCTATGCTTTCAATCATATTAATATATATATAATAAAATTTTCATGCTAAAACTAGGTTAGGTTATGCGACGTATATATGTATGAGGTAAATTCTGTGCTTTCAATCACATTAATATATCTATAAGAAAATTTTCAGGCTAAGACTTAGTTAAATTATGCGGCTTATAAATATATGAAGGAGAAATCTGTGCTTTCAATCACACTAATATATATATAATAGAATTTTCATGCTAAAGCTTAATTATGCTATGCGACAACGTGTACACAATATATATAGGAATGAATACAAAAACTTGCGGAATTTCGTCGCCTGCATCACATGATCACACTATGGTTCTTTGATTTACAGTTATACATATGTCGCTGTAGATACTGGATGTGGAAGCTGTTCTGTCCTAGGACTAATTCCTCTTGGGCTCCTTGTGCGTTGCTACTCGCGCTTTCCACAATGTTATCTTTGTGGTCGCTCGAGATATTGGCCTTCGTTGAGTTCGGGCGTATCTGCACAGTAATGTCAACCAGTGCCCCGTCCACGTATATATGTAGGCGCAGCAGTGTATAAAACTACGCCATCAGCTTATTTTCAGACTTGCTTTCAAGTGGTATGGATTCCTACTCGTCTTCCTTCACCATCTCGGCAGCCGCCTTATGGTCAATCGCTTTTGATTCCGAAGTTACTTTCCCAATCCTTATGTAATGGCTTTTGCTACGTATCTGATGTTCTTTCAGTTATTTCTCTTCTGAATGATTTATGTATTTTTGTTGTTTTATCTTTCCATTCCCTTTTTGAAAAAATATATGCTCTTTGGGTTTTCGACTTAATTCGATGGCTTTTGACTTTGTTCTCCTTTTTACAGTCCGCTCGAAGGAAGTCTTCTACTTCCCTCTCTTTTTGGGTGCATATGCTACGACCATAACAATTTAAATATTATATTAATGTTGCTGACATTTATGTGACAATATATCCTTCTAATTACAAAAGTCTCGTTAATGTAATTAATTATTTTATATGCCAATTTGGTATTTAAGTGTAGCACCTGTCAAACGAAATCGTCTTAGCGGTAGTGAAAACATCTGACAGTGATTTCGAAATCACTTCATCAAAATTACGTGATTTCGATGTAGTGAAAACGCCCTATAATCTTGTTTATCATGACAAGGAAATCTATAGCCATCCGAGATTTATCATCTTCAAGCTGTTTAATCTTACATACATGGGCTGAAAGCGTATCCGCCATTTTCCTTATATCTCGGAAACCATCTGCTAGGGAGTTTATGGAATTATTAAATTCCATTTGTTTTGATTTGAACTTCTCTATTTACGCCGACATCAGGTTAACACCAGGGATAATATCACATGAATATTCATCATTCCAGTCTGAGCCGATATCAGAGAATGATTTCTGTGAGTTGTTCGAAGTGCATTTATTACAGCGGAACCCGACAGTACCATTCATAATACTAGATACGAGATCCTTAGAAATCTTTAGACCAGACGCTGAGACAACTTACATCTAGATGTGCAAAACCTTACAAAAACGCGGTCCAACTAAAACGAGCTAATGGCCCTCTAATAGAAAGCTCTCTCTCTCTCTCTAGTGTATTAAATGCCCCCTAGTATACCTGCACAGCTTTTAATTTGGGTTAAATCTCGGCTATCCAAATTTTTTTAAGCTTTCAGGCTTGGTTTATCTTTCGTTAAAGGTATTAATCTTGGCTATTATATAGGTTGGAGCTCCGCCTAGTATACCTGCACAGCTTTTAATTTGGGTTAAATCTCGGCTAGCCAAGTTTTTTTTTAAGCTTTCAGGCTTGGTTTATTTTTCATTAAAGGTATTAATTAACTTTGGCACATTCAGATTTGACAGCTGATGCGGTAATGTAATGTTTTGGTATTTTGACAATTCCGTCTCCATGTCTATTATAGATTAACAAGTATGAACGTCCGGGAATCGATTCTTAAAAGAGGAAAAATAAAGTTAATATTTATGTAAATTTTTTTGAAAATATTAAAATAAGTACAATTTTACTTTCTAAACATAATTAAATATTGAATTTGTTAATTTAAAACTCCTTTTTAGGCAAATCAGTTCCGATTGAAGCAAAATGCTAAGTTTCATCGATAAAAAATGCAAAATAAGATTGAAATACCTATAATTTACACTCTTAATTGATTATTTTAGATCCTTTTATTAATTATATATACTGAAATAGAAGGTAAATTTAAAATGCATCATAATGAGGTGTAAAAAGGTGGAGTTAGTGACAAAATAAATGTGGAATACATACAATTCTAATAATCTTCCTTCAATTTACATATATTTCATAGCATTGAGAAATGTTATTACATATATGAATCAAAATTTTATTAAACGCCTCGGTATGCCATTCTTATTTTGCATTTCTTACCGACAAAACTTCAAGGAACTTTGTTTCAATACCAACACCTAAGGAAGATTTAAACTGACGAACTCAATTTATCTTCATGTTTAAAAAGTGATACAGCACTTATTTTAATATTTTAAATAGATCATGTAGAATAAATTTACAAAATATTAACATTTAATTTGTCTCTATTTAAGAAATGCACGCGTCATGCAAACCGACTCACACAAAATGGCAAATCTATGGTGCGGGACTGTCATCACTTGTTAGCTGTATACCGTGCGTGTCGGCTTTTTCATTGCCTTGTGTCCCGATATGTACGGAGTATGATTCTTGTTAAATTTTATATGTAGAGAGCATATGTCGAATATTGACTGTCAACGGGTTTCGGTTCTTGCGATTCGTAAACGCTTTTAGCGAGAACAGGCCGTCCGAGAGAATGGCAAAAAGTACCCACCTGTCTGATGACTCATGTAGTAGCCTCCCAGACTGCCCAACTCACCCGTAAAACGTCCGCCTACGCTGGAAGTTTAATACCAATGACAAGCAGTTAGTCTGCCGGAAAGGGCTATCCCAACCATTGAATAAATATACTTTTAGCTTTGTGCTAATAGTTATCACAGACTTTTATTAATAAAAGCCTCTTCTTAAAACTCCCATAAGACTTTTACTTTTAGTCTTAAGATAACTGTTTTAAAAGACTTACAAATTTCAGTCAGTTCTTAACTTTTACCAAAGTATTTTATTCATTTAAAAATCCTATGAGAAAATTCTCAAGACTTTTATCTTTTCAGTTTTACGTTAACAGTCTGATCGGAACTTTTATATTTTACAGTCAGTTATAATAGTTATATATACAGGATGTCCCGTAAGTCGACGTCAAGCCGGAACCGGGTGATAGACCAAATCGTAACAGTTACTAGAAAAATATAAAAAAAATCTTAGTCATGTATTTTTAAAATTATAGGCATTTCTTTTGTTTTCAAGAAAATGTACACCTTGTGATGGTTTTTTAGTTCAGTAGTTACGCTATGGGGATTCTGGCGTACTTTTTCCATACAAAAAGTGTCCGGAAAATTCAAACTATTTTGATGGATCACTGAGGGTTTTGGGGAGGGTGGGAGGGGAGGGGAAGGTGCTGAGGTCGGTTTTGTACTGAAAATTCGACATCATATTGAAGTTTTCTTTTAAGAGGATACTTATGCCAACAACAACAACCAATGTAGGTAGGTATGTTGACTTGGATATGTTCGTCTTCAGACCGATAATCAAATTCCGAATAAAGTAAACAAAATCGCAGCCGAGTAAAGTAAACAAATTGAGTGATATTTACACACACACACAGCCCACACACACGCACACACACACACACACACACACACACACACACACTATGCTATACCAAAATGTTTTCTCCCAGGCGATATTCAGTACCATGTTATTAAATTAGCAACACAGATAAGAAATGGCCTAATTTTTGATCTTCAGGTGTAATGCTCCTAATTTGATTCATTGCATATACAATTCATACAGCCGAATAATGTAAACATAATCGCAGTCGAATAATGTAAACAAAATTCTCACAGACCCGAGTAAAGTAAACAAATTGAAAGATTCTCAATAGCTGAAAAAAAGAAACAACAACTGATATGTTGTCTTAGATGAGTATTGAAAATTTCTTTTGCTGAAAAAAAAAAATAACTGCGGGTTAAAAAGCCAAGAGTGATTATGATATCTAAAAAATAGATCACGGCTGCTTGTAAGAAGTAGTAGAAATTAAAGCCTCGGTGGCCAGGTGGCTGGTAATTTGATACCGCCAAGTAAAGTAAACAATGGTTTTTGCATCGAGGAGTGTGTATTGAAAAGTCATAAGTTTTATAAAAGATTGTTTTTTATTTATTTGCGTCATTAAATCTTAAATTATAAACTTTTTCTCTGTGCTTCATATCCAAAATTGGCAACAATATATCTAAAGATCTATTAATCCTATCTTGGAAGGGAAAGCGATCCAGAGCATATGTCTCCCATGGTCCTTTTCTGCGTTCATAATCAATCATATAAACTTGTGGAGCAGCAGTACTAAACTTGACCTTCATTATCACGACTATTAAAAAGAACTATTTTCACATTATTCCCTCTTTATTATTCAACTGTTATAATAAATAATTAATATCATTCTGAATAAACTCAATTTTATATGATCGCTCGATTGGTCCTCTGTCAATCACCGTGAAATCTCCCTGGGTATATTAATTTAGTTTTGGATGAGTAGTAGAGTGCTGTAATATGTCTCACTCTTTGAAACCATCTCGCCCTCTCAAAACATCTTTCTCTCTCTAGCACACATGTTTGAGGTGGACTTGATCATATACATGCCCTCTTGGAGCTTGGTTGTCTGCTTTATATACTATGAGTATAGTATGGTTGCCTGGAATTATCAGGCTTGTTGTTGAACGGGGCTATAGTATAACTTGTTGGCTGAGATCATTAGCGGCGGAGTGGGGTCACTTTACTGATCTAACTACTATTCGTACAGAAATGTGGTGTTTTGAAAATCATAAGCGTACTTTCTTATCTTCCGAACCAAAATAAATTGTTTATACCTTTCCTAACATAACTTTTTAAAAAAATTTATCTTAACCAAATGACTACGATTCCTCAATCAACAACTCTCTGTTGAGTAATCATTATATATGGCGCTGTACCTTGGGCTGATGATATCGAATGTAGCTGCCTGCAAATTCGGACTCTGGCTGCAAATAGACACACATTCAGCTGGGAGTTAGTGGGCGTAATATGGTAAGGTTATATTTTAATCAAAACTATTTTATTATTTTGTTAAGTAAGGTGTAAGTGTAGCCTTTGGGAAGGTAAGAACTAAGCTGTAAATTACTAGAAGACTATTTTCCTGTATGGATAGTAAGTTAGGCTCTATAGCATATATAAATTCAATGTTTGGCAGTTTTCTATAAGTATCAATATAGAACATTTTAGATAACGGACTCCCAATGCATACAAATAGATTTCTGTTTCATGGCTTGGGGAGTATTCTCGGGGTTTCGGTATGAGGGATTGAATCGATGTACTCGTATGTTGTACAATGGATTGGAGGTATATGTTTTTATTTGATTGGAGAAAAGTATTCTCACGGCTTCATGATCCAAAGCTTAAGTATAACTGAAATTCTAAAAAAAATGTTGAATCGATGACTAATGCTATCGTAATATTAGAAGGATTTAAGGGTTTAAGAAAAGAAGGTGGTAGTATGATATGTTGATTTGAGGAATATCTTAGATGAGCAGTGGTAGTTGTATGGGTGCAGTAAAAGAAAGCCTTATTAACAATTGTTTTTATGATCAGGTGTAATGGCATGGTCAATGTTGTCACTTGAAATCTTTCTAGAGTAGCTTTTTAGCGTAGTCCGAAAGTGGTATGCGTACCCACACCTTACAGAAAATGTAAAATCTTACCAATTTAAAGCTTTGAAGGAAGATATTGCTATGATATTAACATAGTATGATATGTGTACTTAGATGAGTGGTGGAAGTCGTATGGGTGAAGTAAAAACCTAATTTTAGGTGATCTGGTATAATGGAATGACCAGTGTTGCAATACGAAATTTTTCTAGAGTAACTTTTGTAACGACCACAAGGTAATGTAAATTACCGAGCTTTAACTCTACCCTGATTTTCGAAATAAAACAAAACCAGGAAAAAATATCCCAGCGACTAAGCGGCCATGCTCTTATCACTGGTCAGTCCGAAAAGATTCGATGCTTGCAAAGCAAATGGAAAAAAAAAATAAAAAAGAATTCATAAAAAAATTATATCAGAGCTCAAATGCATAGACTTAGAGATTAGCAGCATCCAATGCTGTTATCTGGCTGCTCAACGCTACCAATCAGATAAGCAAACGGTTGATCAGAGACAATAGGTAAACTCTCTTGAATTTGCAAAACATAGTGGGGTCACTCTTTTAAAAGTCTTCATAGCGAGAACATATATTTGGGACAAGCAAGTGCGAGCTTAATTATAAATTTTTTTTTATACAGTGCATTCTGCTACCTAATAAATTTCTAGAACTGAGCCTTTCAGAGCTCAGGTGTAAAACAAAACAAAATAAGTTTGTATTGCACTGTGGAAAATAATACAAAACGCGGTGACTTTTTTTTTTTGTATGCAAATCAGTGCCCACGTTAGTGATAATCATTCCTCACCTGTCCAAGTTAACCAAAAGAAGGGAAACCACAACAGAGCACATCAGAAACAATTAGTTAAAGTGCTATAATTGATCTGGTGATTAGTGATCCTTGGAATAGAACCTAATATTAATTATTTTCTATGTGCAAAGGATCTGTTGGAGGAAAATCCCGTGGCAATCATAATCGGTACAGGGGGACCACCCCGCATTTCCTACGGGATAGTGAACAACCGATATAATTATTAACGGAATCAAACGGAATCATACAGCCGCAATTCTTAGCAGTAACAATCAGCATCCACTACAGCAGCGCAATCCCATTTTTAATTATATACATGTTTTTCTTAATTTTTCATTCATTGGTTTTTTTTGCATAATTTTATTTAGTAATTCTCTAAAAACTTTTGAGCATACTAATGAGTAGAGTAAATGTTGTTTTGGTCAGTTAATTTTTTTTTGTGACGGGCATACATATACATAAGTAGTATATTATCATTAACCTTTGAACTTACTTACTCTAGATAAAAGGTAGAGCTGCATGCTATGATGTAGCTGACAATTAGCTTCGTGGTTCTAGATTCTAGTTTTTCTTTGCTTTTTCCTTTTTTTTTGAATGCAGGTACCTCGTACATCATACGAAGCTTCGGGATGCACGGGTAAGTACTTTTATACCTTCCTTTTGTTAATAGTTGCATCCGGTATTAGAAAATAGAATTTTCGCATGCAGTTACTACCTACATAATTCAAAAAAAAAAAAAAACAAAAGTGAATTTTGCTATATGTGCTTATGTATATATATATATATATATATATATATATGATTGACTGAGGTATTTAGTAATGTTGTTTTTAACTGAATTGATTAGTGTATACAAATATTCATCCTAAATTCTAGTTTTTTTTGTTAGGTTAGTATTCATACAGTATTCTTAAGATGTGATATATAGTATAAAATATCCGCAATGTTTGATTAGAAATGAATTGAAAGTGAATAATAATGATCAATTTGCCAGTAAATATCTGTGTGTATTTAGGTGAAAAAACCATGAGTGGCTAGAATTATGTAGTGGGAGTGAGTAGTTTCAAACTATTTTGATGGCTCTGGACCATGGTTCTGGGGAGGGGAGAGGAGAGGGGAGGGGGCTGAGGTCGCTTTTGTACTGAAAATTTCAGATCAGCTTGAAGTTTTCTTTTAGGAGGATACTTATGCCAACAACAACCAATGTAGGCAGGTATGTGGACTTGGATATGTCCGATAATCAAATTCTGAATAATGTAAACAAAATCGCAGCCGAGTAAAGTAAACAAATTGGGCGATATTTACACACACCACCCATACTCACACACACACACACACACACACACTATATGTCATACCAAACTGTTTTCAACCAGGCTATATTCAGTACCATGTTATTAAATTAGCAACAACTACAACTAACGTAGGTAGATATGTGGGCTTAGATAAGAAATGGCCTAATTTTTGATCTTCAGGTGTAATGCTCCTAATTTGATTCATTGCATATACAATTCGTACAGCCGAATAATGTAAACAAAATCGCAGTCGAATAATGTAAACAAAATTCTCACAGAGCCGAGTAAAGTAAACAAATTTATGAAAGATTCTCAATAGCTGAAAAAAAAAAACAACAACTGATATGATGTCTTAGATGAGTATTGAAAATTTCTATTGCTGAAAAAAAAACAACTGCGGATTAAAAGCCAAGAGTGATCATGATATCTAAAAATAAATCACGGCTGCTTGTAAGAAGTAGTGGAAATTAAAGCCTCGGTGGCCAGGTGGCTGGTAATTTGATACCACCAAGTAAAGTTGTAGCAAAAGAGCGTGTCTGTCGTCGGATCTATCTATCTCCGCTTTGACCTGGAGATAAATAGGTCCGCAACTGACACCTCCAGCTGCAAAATCATCTCAGGGATAGAGTGGGTGGCCGCACAGCATTTTGCCGCTAGCGGTCAGCCGGCTGGGGTGGTTCTTGCCACCCACATCCCCTCGATGCTTGTAAGCTGTGCGTATTTCCGCGAAATAAGATACCAACTCCTCTTTTACTTGGACCTCGGACGCACAGACGGACAAATAAAAAAAAGAAAAAAAACCCAGTATGACGGCTCGATTCCTTGCCCGCGTCGCTAGTGCAGTCTGCAAACTGTGAAAGAGAAACCTGGGAGAATGTAACAAGGGAAAGAAAATGCGAGCATGTTCAAAGCTGTAAGGATAAAAATAGAAAAATAGCACAACGCCGGACAAATGATTTTCACCCGGAGAGCATTCGACGCAGAGGAGAGACGAGAGAGTGTGAGCTAATGTGGACTCCAGCTGTTGTGGGAGTCCTGGCTTTGACGCGAATGGGCCCCAACGCCCCCATCCACCCTGGCTAAGGTGTCAAAGCCGAAATGTTGTCCTTAGCCCCATGATGTGTATGTGTGTGTGTGTGTGTCTACCCCGCTGCCATCACGCCTCCCGTATAAGTACGCCTTAGATCGGCATCAGGCTTGAATAACACCTCATAAAAAAAAAAAAGAAACGAAAGCAAAAAGGGAACCCCAACGACTGTCTCGGGAAGGCAGGTCTTAGGAATCACCCACCGCAATCACTCTGCCTTTGACATCACATCCATGGTGTACAATGAAAACCTGTAAATAAACTTATGGGTACCAGAGGAGGAAGGCAGGCAAATGGAAAGACACTGTCATACGGTAGCTACTGCCTTCAGTCGTAGCAAAGACAAAAAAAAAATTATTATTCGTTTCTTTATCGTTCACATTTCCTCCGTTCTCACCGGGTATTCTTAACTAAGGACTAGGCCCTACTAAACTGCACCTAAAACTAAGCATCTAATGATTATAGAATTTTCGTACAGAGAAACTTCCTAACATAAATGTAAATAGATAATTATGACCAAAAAAAAACAATCTAAGCAAACGTATGTATACACTCGATATAAAGAAAATTCAAAATAAAACTTACATTGCAACACATGACTTACGAGTGTTCTTCAGATCATTCTACAGCTTCCAGTCAAAATCTGCCAAGCGCCAAAGTGAAAGGGCGAATAAGTTTCCTGCCTCTGACCGCCACCTTTTGCTACTGACCACCACGTAGTCGGGACTATTTACGGGTGTTCCCCCCTGGCTTCTTACCAATTAGCATGTTATGTTCAGCACCGTATACAGACGTAGCCGTGTAAATCTTTGCACCAAACAGGACTTGATCCTTATAAACTTACTTCTGAACGTCGCATGGCTTCCTGGGGTTATTCTACAGATTATCGCCGGGTCACCAATATGCAACTAATTTGTATGATACACATAAGAGGAGAGTATCGTATCGAATTTAAAATTTATAAACTTCACTAATTTATCTTGCTTTTTTTTTTTCTTTCACAGAGTGTTAATGTTCTCCCTAATATGCAGGTAATTCAATTTTGAATTCGAATTAGTTTAATCAACGATAACTTGAATAATTTCATATTTTCTTTACAGTTTTCCCCAATGAAAAATTACGAAGCGGCACTCTGGCACAATATACAGGTAATCCACTTTTAGTTACGAATTAATTTAATCGAAGAAAACTTTATTAATTTCCCATTTTCTTTACAGTTTTCCGCAATGAAATTTAATAAGCGGCACTATGGCACAATACACAGGTGATTGATTTTTAATTACGAATTAATTTAGTCAAAGAAAACTTTAATAATTTCATATTTTCTTCACAGTTTTCCGCAATGAAATTTGGCACAATACACAGGTAGTTAATTTTTAACTACGAATTAATTTATTAAGGAAAACTTTGATAAATTCATATTTTCTTCACAGTTTTCCGCAATGAAGACACTTTATCTAATTTAAAAAATGTTTAATCGAAGAAAACTTTACTAATTTCCAATTCTCTTTACAGTTTCCAGCAATGAAAATTAATAAGCGGCACTATGGCACAATACACAGGTAATTAATTTTTAATTACGAATTAATTTAGTCAAAGAAAACTTTAATAATTTCATATTCTCTTCATAGCTTTTCCGAAATGAAAATTACGAAGCGGCACTCTGGCACAATATGCAGGTAATCCATTTTTAGTTACGAATTAATTTAATCGAAGAAGACTTTATTAATTTCATATTTTCTTTACAGTTTTCCGCAATGAAATTTGGCACAATACACAGGTAATTAATCTTTAACTACGAATTAATTTATTAAGGAAAACTTTAATAATTTCATATTTTCTTTACAGTTTCCCGCAATGAAAATTAATAAGCGGCACTATGGCACAATACACAGGTAATTAATTTTTAATTACGAATTAATTTATTAAGGAAAACTTTAATAATTTCATATTTTCTTTACAGTTTTCCGTAATGAAATTTGGCACAATACACAGGTAATTAATCTTTAACTACGAATTAATTTATTAAGGAAAACTTTAATAATTTCATATTTTCTTTACAGTTTCCCGCAATGAAATTTGGCACAATACACAAGTAATTAATCTTTAACTACGAATTAATTTATTAAGGAAAACTTTAATAATTTCATATTTTCTTTACAGTTTCCCGCAATGAAAATTAATAAGCGGCACTATGGCACAATACACAGGTAATTAATTTTTAATTACGAATTAACTTATTAAGGAAAACTTTAATAATTTCATATTTTCTTTACAGTTTTCCGTAATGAAATTTGGCACAATACACAGGTAATTAATCTTTAACTACGAATTAATTTATTAAGGAAAACTTTAATAATTTCATATTTTCTTTACAGTTTCTCGCAATGAAATTTGGCACAACACACAAGTAATTAATCTTTAACTACGAATTAATTTATTAAGGAAAACTTTAATAATTTCATATTTTCTTTACAGTTTTCCGTAATGAAATTTGGCACAATACACAGGTAATTAATCTTTAACTACGAATTAATTTATTAAGGAAAACTTTAATAATTTCATATTTCCTTCACAGTTTTCCGCAATGAAAATGACGAAGCGACACTCTGGCACAATATACAGGTAATCCATTTTTAGTTACGAATTAATTTAATCGAAGAAAACTTTATTAATTTCATATTCTCTTTACCGTTTCCCGCAATGAAAAGTAATAATCGACACTTTATTTTTTCCAGATATCCACCTCGGCGTTTTAAACTAGACTGCCTCGATTCCCGCAGTCTCCTCAGATTCGGTCGTTCTTCACTTCATCGCCACCGACAGGCGAGGGTTTTTCGTTTCTTTTGTTTTCGATCGGTCGACTGCCGAAATCTTTCCGGGCAGCGGTGCTGCTAGCTAAGTACGGGTGTGCGTGTATCATTTTTAGGCAAAATTGTTGCTACCGATTATTTTATATGGAATTTACTTGGAATTCTTTTTCGGTCGGGCGTGCAAGAGTCTATTGTGTGTGGGTATCACGCGATATTTTACGGCTAGGCGAATTGCCGTTTTTTCGTCTCCTGGAGGTTGGTGACTAGCGGTAAGTTTTTACATAGAGATTGTAAATTGTGCGTGTTTTGTCCAATTTGGAGTTTTAACGTTTTTGAATATTTTTTCTTTTTACCTTTTCCTTTTGTTTTTGTTTATGATCTGGATTTATATGCGGGTAAGTATGGATATGTTTTCTTTAGCTTTTCTTTTCAGGATTTTTAAAATATGGAGAAGTAGCAGAGGGCTTCTTCTCAGAAATGTGCATAGGTATATATATAACTTTTATTTTCAGGATTTTTAATTTGTATGGAGAAGTAGCATAGGGCTACTACTCGAAAATATTTAGCTTTTATTTTCAGGGCTTTTAGTTTGTATGGAGAAGTAGCATAGGGCTACTTCTCGAAAATATTTAGCTTTCATTTTATTTTCTCTTTTTTTTTTTTCTTTTTTTTATTCTTTTCAGGAACCCTGCGGAAGTTAGGGGGGGGGGTTCTCCACAGAAGGTAGAGAATCCGAAAAAATGTAAAAACTCATTGCATTTAAAACTTTTATTACCGTGATACTTTTTGAGACAACTATTTGCAAGGTGCCCTAAACTTCCGCATTTGTAACACCTTTGCTCACATGTGTTCCGTTGAAACTTTTGCTGAGTTGGGCCTCTAGAGTGTGATAACTTGGGTTTCGCTTAAAGCTTCAAATTTTTCTTTTAATTCAGGTATAGTTTTGTATCCGTATAGAACTATTTTATTCCTTTCATCGTCCACTACGCCATCTATCGCGTATTCTGCGATTGCTGCATCTTCCAGATTAATCTTACTTCCCAATTCGCGGATTGCCATTAAAAAATCTCTGCAAGATTCAGTCAGACTTTTTTACCTTAATCTCAGTTGTTCATGTATAATCCACTGTTAGCTTTTTCCTTAAATTCTTCTTTCAAAAAATCTTTAAGTTGGCCCCAAGTTCCGTTTCACACCGCACAGCTACCTTCGCTCAGCACGCGCTTCCCATACACGACCTTTTGTAAGTCGGACCATCAAAACACAACAGCCGCTCCTTCAAATCACTAATCCCTTTAGAGATGGAATAATTATTCTGTCCATTGTAGGAATAAAGTCAAAACGTTAAAAGTTAAAACAATTTATTTCCCTATTATACGAAAACTGTGTACTTCTCTTATTCAGAATCAGACACAGAATGACAAAAGTTTCTTAAAACTATACAATATTTATAAGATAGAAATGTCCAACGATGTCCTCGCAAAGCCTGGGAATTCTTGAGTATAAAACCGTTACAACTCTTACGAAAGTTGCAGGTGCACCTAAGATTTTCTGATGGAAGCGCTACCGAACGGCGAGCGAGTATGATGTTGGCGCACAGAAGCGTGAGAAACCCTTTTTTGTTAAAATGGTGGCGTGCTATATGAGAGTATGGCTGTTGGTGTATAAAGCGTGGGAATCCTTTATACGTTAGAATCGGTGGTGTGCTACATTTTGACTGTAGGCGTATAGTAGCGTGGGAATCGGTGGTGTTCTACATTCTCCCACACTAGCTCCGAAAGCGCCTCGATGAGGTGCTAGTTCTTCGGTGGCACACCATGGGAATTTTTAGCTTTCCTGGGGCGGCCTCGGCGTCGAATCGGCACTAAAGGCTTTGGTAATTTAATGCTTGTTCCAACGTATGGAGTTATGGCAGAAGTGTGAAACATCCCTATTGGAGTGTCTGAGGGATCTGGCGATGCTATTTCGTAGCTGGATGTGCCTCGCTGGGACAAGATGATGTAAGGACCGTCTCGCTTAGGGAAAAATTTGGCTGAAAACCCTTTTGCTGCATTGCTATGAGTATGTGTTTGCACCCATACTTTGTCTCCTGGAACATAACCTGGATCTGGTCGTCTTTTTCCATCTGCATACTTTTGGTAGCATAGCTGAACCTTTTCGGTAATATCTTTTGCTTCAGCGAGCGTGTCTATGAGCCGTAAAAGATATGGGGTTGACTGCGGTACAAAATTTTCTGCTTGAACAACTGTACGTATCTCATGGTTAACATCATCGGGAGTACGTAATTCTCGCCCAAAAGTCAAGTATGCTGCTGAGTATACTGTGCTTGCGAATCGGGCGGTATTCATCGCGAAGCGTATAGCGGGCAGTTTAGCTGGCCAACTTGAATGCTCGTTCCCAACTAAGATAGCTAGTTGTGTTTTAAGATCACGGTTCTTTCTTTCTACTGGGTTAGCCTCCGGATGGTAGACGGGGGTGAGAGTTTGTTGAATATCCAAGCAATAAGTTAGATGTTGAACCACGGCAGATATAAATTGCGTACCATTGTCGCTAATCATCCTTCAAGGTATCCCATAACGAAGAAAAAAATCGTGTAAGAGGACGGTAGCACATGCTTCAGCTGTAGCTTCTTCAAGGGGGTAGAGCTCAACCCATCTGCTGGCAGTGTCTTCAGCTACAAGTATCCATCGTTTTCCATAGTCAGATGATGGTAAGGGTCCAAAAAGATCAACGGCGATAATTTCAAAACGTTGCCTGCTCGAAGTTGTCTGTAGTAATCCGGCTGGTTTTAGGTTAGTGATACATATTTTGCAATATCTTGACGCGTACCGAGCCAGTAATACCTAAGAGCAATTCGCTGGTATGTACGATCCGTTTCATAATGTCCGGCCATCGGCGCATCATGATAGGCTCGTAAAATTTCTAGTTGCTCACTCCTAGGTACAACAAGCTGACCTTCTTCCGCATCACTGTCATTCAGTTGAATATCGTCCAATTGTTTTTTCCGTATTTCGTCAGCACCTTTTCGAGGTAAGTCGATTTGAGTACTGCATACTTCACAGGATACTACGGTGTGCTCGTCGCAAGGTGGACGGGATAAGCCATCTGCTACAACGTTACTTTTACCAGGTCTATATATAATCTTTAAATCATATGATTGTAACACTAGCGCCCATCTAGGCAATCTTCCGGATGGTGATTTCAAGGACATTAACCATTTCAAAGGCTGATGATCAGTTATAACAGTTGTTTGGGTCCCTTCAATATAACCTCGAAATCTGTTGACTGCCCAGACAATTGCTAGGGCTCGCGCTCTGTCGTAGAATAGTTTTGCTCTGGAGTTGTCAGAAGTCTGCTGGCGTATTCCACTGGGTGTTCATCAATACCCTCCCCCTGGACAAGAACAGCTCCCAAGGCATAATTGCTGGCATCAGTCTTCAAAATTAAGGTTAAATTCTCGTCAGCTTGTCGTAGAATTGGAGCTGTGGTTAAAGTTGCTTTAAAGATTCAAAAGCAGCCTGACTTTCGTTATTCCATGACCATATTACCTTCTTTTTTGTGAGCCTGGTAAGTGGCTGTGATAAGTCCGCAAACCGCGGTATAAAACGTCTATACCAAGAGCAAGTTTGTAGGAATGATATAAGTTGCTTTAGATTCTTCGGTGTTGGCCACTTGATAATAGCGTCGATTTTACTAGGGTCAGGTGCTATACCCTCTTTAGTAATAACATGTCCTAAATATTTTACTTTAGGACAGCAAAAGTCGCATTTTTCACGATTTGCCTTCAGCTGAAAAAGCTGCAGTCTTTTGATCACTTTCCCTAAATCTTCGAGGTGTTCTGTGAATGTACTGGAACACACAATTAAATCATCGAGGTATATTAGGAGACATACTGAACTTAGGCCTGTTCTAAACCTATCCATTATCCTCTGGAAGGTAGCTGGAGCGTTACGTAATCCAAAAGGCATACGCTTAAACTGAAAAGTTCCGAACGGGGTGATAAAAGATGTTTTATCTCTATCTTCTTTCTTAACGCGGACTTGCCAGTAGCCAGAACGGAGATCTATGGTTGTCATGTATAGCGTACTCTTCGCTGCTTGTAACAAATCGTCCATTCTTAGCAAAGGATAACGATCGGGTATTGTTACTGAGTTTAGCCGACGATAGTCAATACAAACTCTAAGTCCACCATCCTTTTTGGGGACCAATAAAACAGGTGCTGCCCATGCAGATTCACATTCCTCTATAATGTCATCTGCTAACATTCTGTCTAATTCCGAGCGTAGTTTCCCTCTTTTAAAAGGCAACATTCTATAAGGCGGTACAGCTTTTGGGTTTGTTTTTTCAGTATTAATGCAATGCTCTATATACGGAGTCTCTTCCCTATTTTCGCCGAAAATATCTTGGCTTCTTAATAAAAAGTCATTAAGAGATTTTTTTTCCATTTCATGAAGAAATATAGCCTCATTAGACCGAAGTGTGACATCTATAGAATTAATGTCAACGTTATAATTGCATCTCTTCTTAAATGGAGCCGAAAACAACTGTCTTATTCGTGGATCACAGCGAGGTGGTGTAATGCTAGAAGGAACAGAATCCCTAAAGATGTCGGATATTTTCCCAGGAGTGTAATCATTATCGTTCGCTGGAAGTATTCTTCTCGGAGGTGTTGCTATCTCCACTAATCGCCATTCAGGTACTTGATCATCAAAGCTGCGTATTGGTGATGCGTCGCAATCGAGAAACCATTCTATAAAAGGAGATTTAATAATAATAATAATGTTTATTTTCAATTTATGGTTAAACAAACTAACCTACTCTCATTAATGGGAAACAAAAACATCAATTTTCAATTTTTTCCAAATAAACTACAGCAATGACCTAATGTCGTCTGCTGGGGTTAGAAAGCCTAGATCCGTATATACATTTATTATTTTATGCGTTATGTGTTAAAGCTTATTGACTACTTGACTCAACTGTCTGTTAATATGGATTTGATAACAATATGTGCTTAAAACTAGTGTTCATTCAGCAGTTAAATTCATTTACAAGGAATTTTCTATACTTGAGTGCTGCTTTTAAATAATTATATAAATCCTGCCAGCTACAAGCCTTACCATTTAAGACATCCTGCGTTTGTTGCAGGGTTAAAGTTTTACATTTCAGGTATAATATTCTAAATTCTGTCAGAATGGGACATATTGAAAGGAAATGAAAGATACTCTCTTGTTCTCCCAAATTACAAAGCGAGCACTGAGAGCTGCCTTGCACTTTCCAGGGGACTCCGTTTAGGTAAAAAAGGCTGCCTCTGCATTTAAATATATATCTAATTTTTTCGATGCAGTGCTCGTCTCTAAAATAGCTATTTTCATTCAGGTTATAATTCAACTCACTATACAAACCATGTCTAATCCCTTGCCTGGCTCTATCTATATATTTTGTGTGTATAAATTCTTGCTCTTTCTCTAAGATCCGTGTTAAACAATCGGTTTCTACAGTCGTGACATCAACGCCATGCTTGTCTGCTAGAAATAATAAGTTTTCGTACCAACCAATCTTACTTATCATAGCCTTCGTAGCCAGTATTTTTGGTAATCTCTCATCATTCATAGAAAATATTTTTAATAAATACCGAAAATGAGACTCCAGTGTGTGAATATATATGGAGGGGAGGCCGGATTCGATTTGTATCATATAATTAGGGGTGTGTTGGGGGAAGCCAAATAGTTTTTTTATGAAAAATCGTTGTAGTTGCTCAACTTGATCATACATTGTGCC
Organism: Dioctria rufipes; assembly: GCA_963924295.1. Lineage (NCBI taxonomy): Eukaryota > Metazoa > Arthropoda > Insecta > Diptera > Asilidae > Dioctria > Dioctria rufipes. The sequence goes on from OZ002740.1 coordinate 106,770,973, forward strand.
TCCCCAAATTTCTGAAGCGTAACACATAACAGACCTGGATACTGCTTGAAACATTTTAAATTTTTCTGATGTTAATACTCCTGAGTTTTTCATAAAATTGTTCCACGTAACGTTTATGCTTATCTTTGCTGTTGATAATCTTTCCTCTAGATGTCTTGTGAATGTCAATTTCGGGGTGAAGATTACTCCTAGGTACTTATATTGGCTTACTATTTGTACGTCCCCACCATCATAGGTCCAGCGTTCTGAATGCCTTCGCTTGCCACCTCCTTTACTGAATATCATAATTTTTGATTTTTGAGATTTACTTTCAATGACCACAACTTGCAGTAATTTTCGAGATTATAAATCATTTTTTGTAGTTTTTCAGGGGTGTCACTCAATAGCACAATATCATCAGCGTATTTAAGGAGACGAATGTGGATGTTACCTATGGTGACGCCTTCCTGTAAGCTTTCATGTAAGTCATTGATATAAAAAAGCGAACAAGATAGGGCTCAACATACAGCCTTGTTTGACTCCTTGATTTATTTCGAGATATTCTGAGACATTTATTCAGTTCCAAATCGCAGCTTTTGTGTTACTATATAGACCTTTGAGTACATTGATTAGTTTGTAGGGTATTCCTAGATTGCATAATTTATAGAATAGCGCGTTCTGTGGAATGGAATCAAATGCTGCCTTGAAATCAACGAAAAAGGCGTAAACTTTCCGCTTTCTTTCTTCCCAACAGAGGTGGATTATGCTACGAAGGTTAAAAATATTGTCAATTGTACTGTATCCAGGTCGAAATCCTGCTTGGAATTCTGTAAGTATGCTGTTGCGTTTTTCATATTTAGTGATTCGCTCAAGCAAAACTCCTGCAAACATTTTAGCAATAACATTCATAAATATGATACCCCGATAGTTTTCAGCGTCTGTCATATCTCCTTTCTTATGCAACGGGAAAATTATACCTCTAACAAAGCTCTCGGGTACGTTTCCTGAGTCATATATTTGATTGTATACCAATGTTAATCTTACTAAGAATGAGGTAGGGACATGCTTGAAAAATTCATAAGATACCCTGTCTGGGCCTGGGGCTTTGTTATTCTTTGCTTTAGTTATCACATAGGCAACTTCTTCCAATATTATTTCCCTATCTAGTTCATGCACTAATTGTAATGGCTGGGCATATGAGAAAGTGAGTGGACTTAGGCCAGAATTTAAAATTTTCAAAAAGTGTTCCTTAAGGGCGCTTACTTTTATGTCGGCACTGACCATACATTTTCGGCCATTTAGCTCATTTGCCAATGACCACCACTGCTTGCTGTCATTAATTTCGTTTAAGCGTTGAGCTATGTAAGAGTAATAGTTTTGTTTCTTCAATATGCAGAGCTGTTTATAACTTTTATTGGCGTTAAGATAGAGTTGTCGGCTAAAAACTCTATAAAAGCAGATTTATCTTTTTTTCTGTTGAGACTTTTCTGTACGCCTTTCCTTCGAAGAATTGTCACAACTTGCTTTCTAGGTGGATTTTATGGAACCAACGTAATTTGGAGCTGATTGTGGACCTGGCAAAAAGCTATATTGTATGTCCGGTTTATCACCAAAATACTATGTCCTTTGTGGTAGATTGAGCACTCTTGCTGCTTGCTCCAGAAAATCGATTTCTAACAAGGTTCGATTATGCTCTGCTGACGGTAATGCTAGAAAGTTTATTGGTACTGTCCTGTTCCCTAAGGTCGCATGAACTGTTGTGGCGGAGACATTTTGCTGCTTGCAGGAACCATCTGCAAGTGTAACTCCGCTATTAAAGGCTTGAATACCTGTCCTTGTGTTTTCAAGTGCTCATACAAACTTCTTCCAGCAATGCTCGTTCGAGCAGCTGTATCAATGTGTGCCTGGCCATCAAGTCCTGAGATCTTGATTGGAATTGTTGGAGGATTCTGGCCTAGCTTCAATGTTGTATTGAGAGAATAAAAATTAACATGTGCGGGTGTTTCCTTCCTACCTTTCTTGCAGCTAGGACAGTTACTGCGGAAAAATCCAGCTGCACCGCGTCCATAACAGGATAGCTTTGAGTCATCCCTGTTTCCAACTTTAACTGTTGAAGTAGGTGTTATTTGTCTCATTCCATTCGTTTTTCCTACATCTGACTCAATTTGTGCGAGCCGTTTCCTGCAGTTGTCGCTTGTGTGGCCTCTGTAATAACAGAAGATACACCGAATTCGCTTTCGTGAATTCCTGTCATCCTTTTCCTCGATGACTACGACTTCAGACTCATTTGAGAGTTTTTCTACTTGACGCGATTTTTCAAGCGGCTGACTGAAAGTGCTTACTGTAGAGCGCTGAATCCGTTCCCTGATTTTCAGATGTAGGAGACCGTATACTAAATCTAATTGAGTTTCCTCATCGTGACGTGCTTCAGGAAGTAGTGCGCGTTTTCTGCAAACGAATTCGTCTACCTGCATCTTATCATCTTGTTTATCTCCAAAAACTCGATGTAGATCTGATGAGGTTGCTTTAGAGGTGAAAATGCGTCTCTTATTAGTTTAACTGCATCTGACCATGCTTTAACCTCATTTTTGACACCTAGCCACCAAGTAGCTGCAGTATCAATTAGCAGTAGAGGTAATCCCGTAATAGCGTCTGCATCGGAAATTTTTTCGATCGCCTTATATACATTCACTTTGGAAATGAATGCATCGACTTCAGCATGATTGCGTTTCCCATTAAAGCGAGCAGTACAATGACTGAAACTACCAGGCCGTCTTTCAATACTTGCTGTACCTCCAGAACTTTGCACCAAACTCAGCAATTGCTGGAACTGTCCATCAGACATCTGAATAGGCGCAGTCATGTTTTGGCTAAATCGTGGACTTCTTCGGAGAGGAAGACCTAAAGTTTTACGAGCCATAGTGATTGTCTTCCGTAACTTCTTGATATGCAAGAAACGTAATGAAAAATATGCAAAGCCAAATAATGGCGAATGCTTTGGTATATATGTGTATGTATGTTTTGCGGTATCAATAAAAATTTAGTCCGAATATCGGCGCGAAATAATTATAACGTACTGATTGCTTTTGTATGTATGTAGGTGTGTAGCTTTCGCAGTAACAACAAAAATTTAGTCCGAATATCGGCGCTAAATAATTATAACGTACTGATTGCTTTTTGTATGTATGTAGGTGTGTAGCTTTTGCAGTAACAACAAAAATTTAGTCCGAATATCGCCGCTAAATAATTAAATCGTACTCAAAGTACCTAGTAAGTAATCTAACAAAGCCAACAACAAAGCCAGAAAAAGCGAATGAAGCTATCGAAAATTTTAAGTCGTGGCTCTAAGCCTCGAGTTGGGCGCTAATTTGTAGGAATAAAGTCAAAACGTTAAAAGTTAAAACAATTTATTTCCCTATTATACGAAAACTGTGTACTTCTCTTATTCAGAATCAGACACAGAATGACAAAAGTTTCTTAAAACTATACAATATTTATAAGATAGAAATGTCCAACGATGTCCTCGCAAAGCCTGGGAATTCTTGAGTATAAAACCGTTACAAATCTTACGAAAGTTGCAGGTGCACCTAAGATTTTCTGATGGAAGCGCTACCGAACGGCGAGCGAGTATGATGTTGGCGCACAGAAGCGTTAGAAACCCTTATTTGTTAAAATGGTGGCGTGCTATATGAGAGTATGGCTGTTGGCGTATAAAGCGTGGGAATCCTTTATACGTTAGAATCGGTGGTGTGCTACATTCTGACTGTAGGCGTATAGTAGCGTGGGAATCGGTGGTGTGCTACACCATCAAATATATTTAGGGAATCTTCAATATCTATAAAGAAGAACTTAGTAGAAGTTTCTCCAGTCAAATGTTCAGGCTCACTTCCCGCGAAGCGCTCGATAATTGTTTGTTTCTTTCCTCATCCTTTCTACGCGATTCTTCTAACAATAGTTGCATTTTGGTCGTCTAATCTCTTCATTAAATCTTTTACCATTGTGCGATAACCATCAATTTCATTGCTTGTACTAACATCTTGATCTTCTTCAAAAGTAGTTTGCCTATTCATGACTCTATTTTTCGTCACTATTTTTACTCTTTGAAAACAAAAATTTGCTTTTCGTATATACCTGGCTTACCAATTTTTCTCAATTTAATTTAATTTATTTTAATTCACTGTTTATTTTATTTTCCAATATATCTCAAATTGTTTTCGCCGCATCGGGACAAATGTGTGGAGCCACTCATAGAATATCAATATATTATAAAAATTCAAAATAAATTTATTAAGTATAGGACATAACTCAAATATAGTACGATACATCAGATTTTATTAAATATTTATTGCATAAGTATATGCAAACAAAATAAATTTTAAATCATAAATACTTATTCTAGAGTGCGATTGTCAAAAGTTATCCTCTTTGCTGCCAATAGCTACCGAAATTAAATTTTACTTATTATGATGTAATGAATATTTTGTATTTCTTAATATTTTTGAATCTCTCGCCTTTATTTACTACTTTGACAGCTAAATATCACTTGTGAATTTCATTTTTATCATCAACTGCATCCAAGTTGCTTATGAGTTCGATAGCGCAACTCGTTTCTATTTCTTCACAACTCTCTGGTACTTCGTACCAGTCCAATTAGATTGGGCATAGTTCTTGCTTAGAAACTAACTTATTTACTTGATTGAATATAATTAATTTCGTGTACTTTACCACTTGTTAGTTTTTCTCCTTATGTAACCTTCTTGCTGTTAAACTGTAGTTATTACAAAGTAAAGTCGAATCAAAATTGAGGTTAGAATATTTGACATCACCAGAGCCATCCAACACAACAAGTTATTGCTTCTCTTCTTTCATTTTCATCCAACTGGAAACGGCAGAGTAAGTAAGCTCATAAAAAAAAGAATAACAAAACGAAGAAAACTTCAAATTAACATCTATATTCATTTATTTCACAGTATGCAATATTAACTATTTATAAATTTAAATTAACTAATTGCGATAAACTTTTTCGTGTATTATGGTCTTGTATGTTGTTGCATATAATTGAAGCTATAGTAATAAGAGTCATACCTTGACTTTTGCCAAGGCGTTACCTTCTCGCAGTATAAATCCCAACATTAGGGATACGCCACTCAATTGTTCAGTGTGTTGGAAATCATCCACTCTTGGTGCTCCCGCAGTCACTGGGACGACATCCAACCTTAGCTTAACGTGGCTACGAAATGATACTTTTTTTTTTTTTCGTTTGCTTGCTTCCATGAAGTTGGATATTAAGATGGCTACTAATTAAGCGAGTGTCCATCCTGCAGCCCCCGCGCTTCGCAAGGAACTATATATGGGTTAACCTTCTCACTCCTATCTATCACATAGACCTTTATTTAATGGTATGGAATCAATAGCGGCGGGCTATTGATATAATGGTTGGGTTAACTCCCTATAGATGGAAAGCTACACATCGTGCACATCTCACGACAGACTGATTAGAGATCCCAAACCGCGTTTCCTCAGGCACGGGAAGAAAAGGAAGAAAGAAAGAAAAAAATCGAAAAAAAATCAAACTCTCTTTAAAACTTTTATGAATAAAGATAAAAAATGTGAAAGCGCAAATTGCATGCAACGAAACAGAATGGCAAATGTTTCATTTCCGTAAATAAATGAGAAGTGGCGGTGTTTTCACGTTTTACTCTCATAAAATGTTCCCGCACTTTTGTGAAAACCTGTTTTTGCTGAAAAATTGAGAGAATCGGCCAATGTTTTTTATAGCAAGGCCAATGTTAGTTAGTGTAATTTCTATGCTAATTGAGCAGCACGTGCTTCTATTTACATTCGTTTTGCTGTGAAGAGATTAAGTGGGAAAAATGAGAATTTCATTCGAGAGGAATTTTCCATCTCCTTTCAGTATCTGGGCCAAAGCGAAATTTACGTTTTCTTAAAAATGGGAGGTAGTGTGACCTGCTGTGCATTATTATGAATAAGTTGATAGGATTTTCCGGGATTTAATAAGATTTTGTCGTTCGGGTAATCCCACGTTCTCTCAATTTTTGTTTTTAACTCGTTGTTTCAGTTGCACTACAATAGTGCATAGCCAATCTCTGTGTGGAAAAGACGAAAGTAAAGGGCTTTCCATGTGTTATTTTAATTAGCACGCTATTTCGGTAGATGTCACTTTGGAGCTGTCATTTTTTGACATTTGAGAAGTAGAAACTACGCCATTAATAAAAGTGGAACGATACACGATTCAACAACGCATTGAAATTATTCAAATTCACTATAAAAATGGTGAAAATGTGGCAGAGACGGTTCGTAAAACTCGATCATTTTTGGGTCGTCGTGAAGCACCTTGTCGGACCGCATAAAAAAATTGGTAGAAAAACTCGAGCTGTCGGGACAAGTTAGTGATATGAAGAATAAAACCCGTGCACGTCGCTCAAGAACAGCCGAGAATACTGCTGTAGCCGAAAGTGTTGAAGAAAACCCAGGTTTGTCCATTCCTCGTCGTTCTTTGGAATTAGGCATTCCACAAACGTCATTACACCGTATTTTGCATAAAGATTTGGGTCTTAAGGATTATAAAGTTCAGTTAACACAAGAACTCAAGCCGGCCGATCATCAACAACGTCGAGTCTTTGTTGATTGGGTCCTTAAAATGCATGAAAATGATCCGGAATTCCATCGAAAACTCATCTTGAGTGATGAGGCCCATTTCCACCTCGATGGCTTCGTCAACAAGCAAAATTGTCGCATCCGGGTCTCGGAAAACCAAAGAGTTATTGTTGAAAAACCTCTCTATTCTCAAGGTGTGACTGTTTGGTGCGGTTTATGGTCCCGCGGGGTCATTGGACCTTACTTTTTCGAAAATAAGGTTGAAGCAACAGTTTTTATGGCCGGAATTGGATGGTATTGATCTGGACAACGTTTACTTTCAACAAGACGGCGCTACGTGCCATACAAGCAACGAAACCATTGATCTTTTACGGGAAAAGTTTCCGGACCGTGTTTATCTCTCGAAGAGGTGATCACAATTGGCCACCGAAATCTTGTGACTTAACACCTTGCGACTTCTTCCTTTGGGGCCACGTGAAAGAGAAGGTCTACGCCAACGCCCAGCGTCGATTCAAGACCCCAAAGATGGAATTCGTGAGGCTATCGAGGACGTAGTGCAGCCACTTTGCGATTTGGTTATGGAAAATTTCATGAAAAGGATATGGTCCTGTAGGCGTGGTCGTGGTGGTCATTTGGCTGATGTTATTTTCCATTATTAACGGCATACCTTCCTCTTTTCTAATGAAATAACGATCCGATCATTTATCTCAAAATATGGCTTTTTTTTAAATATCAAAATAACACCTCTTATTGGAAAACCCGTTATATGAAATTAGTTGTTTCATTCTAAAAAAAACACCAGAAATTTTCCAATTTTGCTCCACAGCTTCTTAACTTGTCATTAGGTTAACCTTGACTGTCAACATGCTCAGGCACCCTAGCCAAAGTTAACTTAATAATAAGTTAAGAAGCAGTCAAGTTTTCAGAGTGTTTTACATTTAAAATGTACACGGCAAGAAAAGGAAGAAAGAAATAAAAAAAAATAAAACTCTCTTTGTTTATATATGGAATGTAGCTTTTTCTATTAACTTGGTTGAAAGCTTACAAAAATAAAAACCGCAATTTATTTCAATAAAATTGTATATTCATAAAATATGAAATTCCACTATATAATAAATCCGACACGATTGATCGAGGTCTAGAGTGCAACTGAACTACATTTAGCAAAGAAGCAATTAACATCGAAAGGTGCATTGTAATGAGCGAGAGCTACTGACTTTTTTTGTACAAAAATAATTTACATAGAGGCGCGATATTTGAAAATAAATTACAAGTTTATCATTTAAATGGAAAGAATATAGCTAAAGTTCATTAATTTTATGTGAATATTAACTAGACATGAATTGTTACTAAGGGCTTTTCCATACCTTGAAAGCTGTTGCCAAGTTTTCAATCCTCTAGAGGAAGTGGTGCTAGCTTGTGTACGGCCCGCTTGAATGAACCTTGTTTGGTTTTTGTGACCACAACTCTGACTCGACCATCACTTCCTGTAATGACCTCGATGATTCTACCAGTAATCCACCTTTGGGGTGGCAAAGTATCTTCAGCCAGCAACACTAAGGCTCCAACCTTGACATTAGGACTGGACGCGTGCCATCTGAAACGATTCTGTAAATTCAAAATATACTCACGAGACCAGCGCTTCCAGAAATGTTGACGGAGGGCAGATATACGTTGCCACCTTGAAAGCGATGATAGTTTGTATTCAGATACGTCAGGATCAGGTAGAGCCTTCAAACGCTCACCGATTAAAAAATGTCCTGGTGTCAGCGCTTCTTCATCGTTCGGATCGGTTGACAATGGGGTCATGGGCCTCGAATTCACGATGGCTTCAATTTGGGCGACGATTGTGGTGAGCTCTTCGTAAGTAAGAAGTGCTTGACTGAGTCGAAGCAAATGATGTTTTGCGAGTTTGACTATAGATTCCCATAAACCCCCAAAATGTGGAGCTCTTGGTGGGATGTGATGAAAGGTGATGCCATTCTCAGCACAGAAATCTGCTATTTGTAATTGCATTTGTTGTGAATAGAATTGTTTGTGAAGTTCAGCCAATTGCCTTTTGGCTCCAACGAAATTTGTTGCGTTGTCGCAGTACAGATGGGCACAAGTGCCTCTACGCGAAATAAATCTCTTCAGTGCTCCGATAAATGTTTCACTTGACAAGTCAGAGGCCACTTCCAAATGACAGGCCTTTGTGCTGAAGCAAACGAAGTCTTCAGGGGTAACTTGCCTCTGACTTTGTACGTCGTCATGATGGGACTGCAAAAATCTACTCCAGCATGTAGGAACGGACGTGTTGGTTGTGTTCGATGCTTGGGAAGATTTCCCATGATTTGGCGTGCTAGCTTGGGTTTACACTTAAAGCAATGGAGGCAATTATGTACAACTTTCCGGGCTATATCTCTTGCGTTCACGATCCAAAATCGATCTCTGATCGCGGATACTAAGGCTTGAGTTGTTACAAAGATGTGGTCTTTCGGAACTAACAACTTCTTTTAAATTTTGAAGATACAGAACAACATATGCGAATATACGACGAATGGCTCGAAAATTGTTGGCGTACTTACACAATGATATCGCATCAACCTTTTTGTTCTTATCGACGACGAGTACAGTTTTGATTTTTCTTTTCTCGGGAATGTGCTCATCAGACGAGAAACTAATCGAAGATACTGGCCATTCATCATAAGGTGAGTACAGATAATCTGGCCCAGTGAACCATGGTGATTGGATTATCTCATCGACCGAAGCGCCTCTTGAAATAATGTCTGCTTGGTTTAATCTACTACGGATGTGCGTCCAGCTATAAGGTTCAAGTTTGATCAGCGTCCCTTGTATCTGTGATACTCTGTTTGCGACGTATGTTGTCCAATTTGATGCATGTTGTTGAACCCAGTGGAGGACAATCGACGAATCTGACCAAAGCAATATATGATGTAATCGTCCATCGAATGTCGGTTTAACATGTTCCAATAAATTCACTAGAAGATGAGCTGCGGCCAACTCCAATCTTGGTAACGATAACGTCTTGACGGGAGCGACTCTTGACTTGGCACAAACTAAATTTACAACAAAATTTCCGCTTGTGTCCATGCAACGAGAATAGATGCAGCATCCATAAGCTCGCTCAGATGCGTCAGCATATCCATGTAGCTTAACCGCAGCGTGCATGTTGCTGCTGAGCATGTAGCGTGGAATGCGAATTTTTTGCAGATTGTACAGGTGGTTGCGATAAAGTTTCCACTTTTCTGATAGATCATCAGGCAATTTCTCGTCCCATTCTAATTTTCGTAGCCACAATTCTTGAATGAAGATCTTTGCGAGTACTGTTACGGGGTTTATAAGTCCAAGCGGGTCAAAAAGTTGAGACACATCCGATAATACTGTCCGTTTGGTGATGCTATCTGGTAACTGCTTCGGTGAATATATGAAATGGAAGCAATCAGCTTTGGGTTCCCATATGATTCCAAGAGCTTTGATGACATCTGAGTCATTAATTCTAAGAGGTGTTTCTCGATTTGTGCTTGAAATGCGATCTAAGAACTCAGGATCATTGGAATACCATTTTCTTAAACAAAATTTGGCCTGTGCAAGAATTGTTTCGACTTCGTGTTGGATTTTCACGATTTTTTCACTTGTATCAGAACCAGCAATCAAATCGTCGACATAAAAACAATTTCTTATTACATATGCTCCTAATGCAAAATCAGGATTGTTGTCTGCCAGGTAGTTAAGACATCGGGTAGCGTGAAATGGCGCTGAAGAAGTACCATATGTCACCGTTGTTAGGCGATACATCTTAAGCTGCTCAGATGGACTTTCCCTCCACAGAATACATTGGAAATATGAATCTTCTGGTTTTACGAGGATCTGCCTGTACATTTTTATTATGTCAGCTGTTAGTGCGAATTTATAACGATGGAATCTGAGAACGATCGAAAACAGGTCAGGTTGTACTGTTGGTTCAATCATCAGGATATCGTTTAATGATTTTCCTGATGTAGATGGGCAGGAGCCATCGAATACGACTCCAAATTTTGTCGAAGAGCTGTCGGGTCGTAGAACAAATTGATGTGGTAAGACGAATCGGACGAGTGACATGTCCTGTGGTTTTATTTCCTCCATATGTCCTATTGTTCATATTCGTTTATGAATGAAACACATTGATTTTTCAAAGCTTGTTGCTGCTCCAATTTGCGTTCGAGAGAATAAAATCTTCTTTTTGCAGTTTCATGTGAAGACCCTAGCGCTGAACCGGGTTCCTTGAAGGGTAGCTTGACGATAAACCTTCCATCTTCATTCCTCCTGACTGTATGTAAGAAGAGGTCTTCGCAATCTTGTTGCTCTTGTGTTAACTTGCTTGGTTGATCGTTCAAATGTTCGATTTCCCATAATTGTTCCAAAGCTCTATTTAGAGAGTAATCAGACCTTTCAAGCTCACTACTGACGAGGTTGCAAACTTTATGATAACTGTTTGATGTACGATAACTTCCCGAAACAATCCATCCGAAAACTGTATTTTTGATTGTGGGTAGACCATCTTTCAATCGTAGTTGGCCTTCGATCATCATATCGAAGAATGTTGCAGCGCCTAGTAGTATGTCGATTTTTCTAGGTACATTGAAATATGAGTCTGCTAGTGTTATAACAGAAGGCATTTCCCAATCGTGAGTATTTATTTTGCACTCTGGTTGCACTGTCGTGATACAAGGCAGAATCCATGCTTCTAAACAGCAAGAAAAGTCCTTGACTCTTGACCGAATGATTGCGTCTGTCTTGAATCGGACCTTTGCGAATGATTCTCCAATTCCATTGATTTCTCCTTCTATTCTCTGTAGTTTCAAATTCGACTTTTGAACTAGGTTTTCAGTTAGAAGGTTTAGCTGGGAGGCTGAATCAAGAAGAGCACGAGCTGGAATGAAATTACCTGCATTATCCTTGATTTCCACTATAGCAGTTGCGAGAATGACTTGTTGCACCGGCGGCGGTTGGTTCTCGGTCTTTAAAGGCACGGACGAATGTAAAGACGTTGATGGATTGCATGTTGGAAAGGTTGATTGTGGGCTTGTACCTGGTGTGATTTGAAGCGAAGAATTTGTAGTTGGAGATGACGACAATGGAGAAGATGACGAATATCTATGTAGTAATGAATGATGGGATAAACTGCATACTCTGCATTTGCCTGAACGACATGCTTTTACACGATGTCCTTTCGTTAAACAATTTATACACAAGCCGAGTTTCTTCACTTGCTCAGATCGACTCATAATGGGTAATTCACAAAATCTTTTACACTGATAGATATTGTGATCGAATTGCTGACAGAATTCACACTTGACCTGCGTTACTGTCAAGGCTGCAGATGTGGCCTTATAGGTTGGATTGGTATTAAATTTCGATTTGGGAACCTTGTTGTTGTAACTAGACATTTGGTTATTTGATTTGGAGTTGATTTCTTTATTTTCTAAAATTTGCGATCTTTTGTTCACGAATGCTGTAAATTCTTCCCAACTAGGAAATGCGTCTAAAGAAAGAGACTCTTCCCATTTCCCGCACGTATCTGTATCTAGTCTAATATGTCTTCTGAATTTCCGATTGACTTCATTGCATAAAGATGAGAGTTAAATGAATCCGCTAGCGACCGTAAAGTGAATGCAGAACATTTGTTTATTTTTTGGTTAGCTGTTACTTCTAAGTTTTTAATTAACTCAAGCGCTTGACCGCCCAAACAAGTTCGCAAGTGCTGCAATATGGTTGCGTCACTAAGCTCTTTATCAGAATGCACTAATATATCGAAGGTGTTGATAAAGTTTGTGTATTCCGTAAATTTTCCTGTAAAGTTGGGTAATTTAAATTGCGGTAAGCACCCCATGCCTGACATTGACGGTAATACTATAGACGTATTTGCTGCATCGAATGCCGGTTGATCTTTTTTCTTTAACGTTGAAATTAGGGAAAGAATTTGACCTTTTGCAGAGCAGTACAAGTCCTCGAATTCACTACGAGCTTCACTATTTTTTTCATTTTCGGAGTCCAGACGATCAATTACTGATTGAATTGCAAACAATTGCGTTGTGTATGACTCGAGAATTCCAAGCCCACATTCGAGTTCATACAGCGACAAATTTTGATTGTTTTCGACGAGATTTTTTTTTCTAGAGATCGAGCCTTTTGTTGATGACCGCTGCGCTTTCAGCTCTCTTAATGTAGTACCAGAAGATGAACTTTGTTCAGTGTTAGTTGGGTCTGCATTATCATTTCCAGTTAACATACTTAAATCGTTACGTACTTACTTGAATATGGGCGATAGAAGTCTAAATAGGCAGCAACTATTCACCGTGCACTTGTAAGTGTTGATTATATACTTAAGCTGTAGTCTAGCAAGAGATTAGATGAGATGGATAATTAGCACATACTGACACTATTTGTTGTTTTTTTTTTATATGTATGTTTGCACTCACAACTGTACCAAACCAATCCGTTAATGTATCAATAACTTTCTGGAAATCTAATTTCAAAATTTTATGATTTGAACTCAGCTATATTATTTCTGTTTTTCACTATAGCACCTTGCAACTTAAATAATATCCACTTCGAATAAAATATTCACAATTCCTGCGAGAATGATGTGTTTGCGATTAATACGAGTTGAGTTGCGATTACGAAAATATACCTCAAATGGAAAGAAACGATAAGTTATCGCGGATCGATGGACCAAATGTTTATATATGGACTGTAGCTTTTTCTATTAACTTGGTTGAAGGCTTACAAAAATGAAAACCGCAATTTATTTCAATAAAATTGTATATTCGTAAAATATGAAATTCCACTATATACTAAATCCGACACGATTGCTCGAGGTCTAGAGTGCAACTGAACTACATTTAGCAAAGAAGCAATTAACATCGAAAGGTGCATTGTAATGAGCGAGAGCTACTGACTTTTTTTGTACAAAAATAATTTACATAGAGGCGCGATGTTTGAAAATAAATTACAAGTTTATCATTTAAATGGAAAGAATATGGCTAAAGTTCATTAATTTTATGTGAATATTAACTAGACATGAATTGTTACTAGGGCTTTTCCACTCTTTAAAACTTTTATCAACAAAGATAAAAAATGTGAAAGCGCAAATTGCATGCAACGGAACAGAATGGCAAATGATTCATTTTCATAAATAAATGATAAGGGGCGGAGTTTTCAGATTTTACTCTCATAAACTGTTCCCGCGCTTTTGTGAAAACCGGTTTTCATGAAATATAAACAGAGTTTCGTCTCAAGGCTTAAACACAATTCCGACGACAGACGACAAACGACGACGATATATCGCTGTCAAACTTTTAAAAACGCAGCATCTTATGCGAATGCACCAAATTGCGACGACGGACGTTGAGCGATCGACGACATTATCGCCGGGATTGATCAGTTTCTAATTTTGCCGTCGTCGCTGCAGTCCTACCAACAAAATTAATCGAATGAAATGGTTGTGACATTCACTTTTGTCATTTTTAGGTGGTAGCACGCCGCGGTAATTTTAAAATTATGAGCTTTGAGGAAAAATTGATCGAGGAAATGCGAAATCCATAAAATAATTTATAGTTTACGAGATAGACAAGACAAGTGAACAAAAAAGACAAGGGTTGGATGGATATTTTAAAGCGTTTAATTTACTTAATCTCCGTATTTTCAGTTTTTTTCCACACTTTGGTTCATTGTATTTCTTTCGATATAATATAAAATATTCTTGATAAAAATCTCCTTTTAAAACGCTCGAAACATTTAAAAAATGAAATTTCAATATCTTCTTCTTTCACAATCGTCGCTCATCGCTTGTCGTTGCAATTGTGTTCCAAATTTTTCGACTGCCTGTTTCGCAGCGAAATTTTCGTTGTCGTCTGTCGTTCTATCGCTCTGTCGTCGTAATTGTGTTTAAGCCTTCATATTGTTGCTGTAATGGACACATTTTGTTGCTGAGCATGAGCTCTTGTTTACATTCGTTTTGCTCTGAAGAGATTAAGTGGGAGAAGCTCATGCGGGATTCTCTGATATTTTCGGGAAAAATGAGAATTATTTTTGAGAGGAATTTTACATCTCCTTTCAGCATCTTGGCCAAAGCGAAATTTATCTTTTTCTTAAAAAAGTGAGGTAGTGTGACCCGAATAGTTTGATAGGATTTTGAGGAATTCAATAAGATTTTGTCGTTCGGGTAATCCTACGTTCTCTCGATTTTTGTTTCTAACTCGTTGTCTCAGTTGCACTACAATAGTGCATAGCCAAGTTCTTTTCCCCCAATAATGCAAAAGACGATAGTAAATTAAAATTTTTGTTTCATTCTAAAAAACACGAAAAATTTTCAATTTGTTCGGCTGATTCCTATCGTCTTATTCGGTAATATTTGCCCTGGCTTCATACCCCCCTTTAAATAGGATGGACTGAGTTTGTGTCAGTTGTCATTTTCCATAACATGACGCAATGAGGTGCTGCACTGAGCCACAGCTCTGACAACTAGAACCAATCACTCATTTACAGCCGCTCTGCCTTTATATTAGTATTAAAATAAATAAAACAGACGATATTGTCGACGAAATTTAATTTTTAAATATTTACTCAAGTGCGTATTAACAGAACCGCTCAACTGTACATTCACAGCTTACGAAGCGAAATATAATGAAAACCAGTTATATTAATTTCACTATGGTATTTTATATACAGATATGTATAAGAGTTGATTTGTCTTAAATAATGTAACAAACAAATTAGAACAAATATTGCACGTTTGCTTAGTGGCTAACTTAGTTGGTATAGCGCGTAAGTACAAATTTTACAGAAAATTGAAATGTTGTCAACAATCTTCTGAAAGCAACACAATTTCTCAGATAGATACATTTAATTAATTAAAACATTAAAATAGTGCTAATATTATTTCGATGATGTAACCAGCGGACTGGTACTATACCCTTGGGTACTACACGTGGGCAAGGCAAAGGGGTTGAATCCGCTAACAAGTCCTCCGACTCCTGAAATAAAGAGAGAATTTAATTTAAAAAAAAATTTTTTCTTAAAATATTACAGTTATTAAAAAAAATTAAAAAGATTCACTAATGAAAATGTCATAATGTATGTGAGTATGTTTTTGTAATATATACGAGTCAATGTCGTGCCATGTATAATTAATTTTATAGTGCAATGGAAATACAATAGTAAGTATATAATAAATGTGGTAAAAATAAAAACTTAAAAGCTCTAAAAGTTTTATAGTTCCTAAGAAAATACAATATAGGCTGAGAGTTTTTATGAAATAGCTGAATTTTCGAAACTGTTCACACGAAGATTATTACTTACCCTTACCTCATTGAAATTACTACGCCCTTTTCAACAATTATACTATCATTTTAGGTTTTTTTTTAACTATAACGTTCACCTACAAATGGCAGCAATTCATTACAAGGAGATCAGCCGGATAACGTTTTAGTACAAAAAATATGTTCTTGCAAATGCAAGACATAAATTTCCAATCAAAATCCTCAGGAGCTGTAGCGCCGAGGTTAATAAACAATAAAACAAGAGCGGACATTTTCCTGTTTACAAAATAAAGAATTTGAGGTATTTCCTATCTAATAGGGAGACTTAGGTATGAAACAAAGCAAGTAGGTCATGACACGGTCTCGTTTTCAGGTAGAGCGTTGTTGTGTAATTATCTACTAGATGATAGTGAGAACACAACATTTTGATGTCGCGCTGCGATTGCATGTTGATTTGTTTCTACGCTTAGGTAAGCAAAGTAAATCCAAAACTTCAAAGATGTTAAAGTGGGTACAAACAATTCAAATGACATTTTATTTAGAGAAAATCTCATAATTCGTAATGAAAATTATCTTTCATATAAATTCAATTTCTTAGTGCAATCGTGAGCAATTAAATAAAAATCAAATGTAAAAATGAATTTAAGGATGTAGTTTGATTGTATTTCCTAACGAAGTTTCCCCGCTTATTCGTCAAATCATAAAAATGTAATAATAATTCGAAGAAGTTATAGTATAAATTAACAATTCAAAGAATGAAATGTAAATAAAATGCAAATAATTCTACGTATGTAGTTAAAATTAAATTGAGAGCAAGCTACTGTAATTCCATCATTCGGGTAGAATTTATTATCGATGCCAAATTATTAAAATTGAACTTCTATTTTACCTTTGTGAATCTATTAAATCATCATAATATAAGATTAAGATTAAGGGGCTCAGCGCAGCGGGGCGAGTAGCCTCTGCACTGCAGCCATTCATTAGCTTATTGTGGAGCGTTTTCTTTATAGTTCATTCAGCAATCCTTCACTTCCTAGGAAGAACAGTATTTTTAGCGTAAAGTTTCTTCAAATTTCGACAGGCTTTAAGAAGTATGAACCAAAAGCCTGGAATCTACAAAGTGCAATGGCCTCGCATTCGCATGTCATATGCTCCGATGTCTCACCCTCTTCGAGACATAACCTACATACATTAGTGGGTGATATACTTATCCGATGCATGAGTTTGTTTAGTTTGCAGTGTCCGGTTAGGACTCCTGTAATGGTTCTGAGTCAATTAATGAATCTTATGGCTTGTCTAAGCCTGTCAATGAAGTCCATCTCTAGTCCATTCGATTTTGGATCCATCGAAATAACTTTAAGATGTGTCGAAATACCTTTAAAATGTACTGCTTAGCATCTTTTATGTTATCCTCCGTAACAGGAAATATTTTATGTTACGATGCATAAAATAAAATAAAATTTCTGGTACAGAATATGATTTTAGGGAATTATTTTAAAATGATATAATTTTGCCAACAGAATAGGGCCCATTAATTTGTTTGTTTGTTATATTTGATACTGCGAAATTTGTAATATAACAATAACATTTTATTTTTAACATATTCCTACCTAATGATTGGCAATATAGATATATAACATCTAATTCAGGAATTTCTAATTAATTATCAGGAGATAATACATCAGTATTGATTGTCTGCAAGTATAGAAATATTTGTAAAATAAAAATTGATCTCTATACCGATCTCCTAGAACGATATCGTCTATATTATTCATTTAAGGTCTTAATGCCTCAGTTTTCTACTTTTCCACGATGTTTTATATAATATTATTTCAAAGTTACGTTGCCCACCCGTAGAGCTGCATAAGTTGTGAACGATGTCAATTAAAAAAAAAAAGCAATAGTCCGAGTTATTATCTCTAGAAAGATAACATTTTTTGTCCTACTTCAAGGCTATTAAAATTGCTCTTCAGTTGCTGCAACTCATGTTTTGACACATTTGGTCGAAGATATTCACACCTTGAGAATACATAGCCCTTGATAGCTGAACTAATCAATCGTCCATTTGGAAAATGGTTTTCCAGTAAATTAAGCCTTAGTTGCCCGAAGATGTCTGCTTTCAGTTTTCGATTATTTTCTTTTTGCAACAAATGTAAAATTGAGAGTTGAGCAGGAACTTGTGGATAATTTGTGCAACCTTGACCTGAAACAGTTAAGTAGTGGCATATTCAACTTGTAGCAACATCTTTTTGATTAGGAACTCACATCAAGATCAACTCATGTTGATGTATTCACGCATCCAAGGGGATGCCCGAGTTAGTTCATTTTTGAAATTTTATTTACTTTTTTTTATGAAAACGCTATCTACAAAATTTCGTCGAAGTGTTCTCAGACAGTGTTCAAGTATATAGTGAAAAATGAAATTTTTGTATGGCAATCCTACGAAGAAGTTGCCCGATTGGTGCCATTTTCGAATTTAAATTTACTTTTTTTTAACAGTTCGTGAGCGTTCTCGAGTTATCCGACGGACGGACGGGCATGCAAAAATTAAAATAACTTTTAATATTATGTGTAGGTGTCCAATCCATTCTGCTCTACCATAATTATTTCTATGTGTTACAAACGGATTGACAAACTTGGTATACTCTATGATTTCATCCAGGGTATAAAAAGAAGTGGCACGCCTCTTAATGTTCCAAACTTGAAGGCAGTTATGGTGTTACAAGCATTATAGGATGACCTGCTCATGAAACGGAATATTTAAGGTTCGGCTGCAATGATGTAAAAAACCTACCTCCCTACTGAGAAGAATATGTACTTGATTTCAGAGCGAAATCAGGAAGAGATTTCTGAAAAATAGGTGGTCCAAGACGCGGGCTTAAATCAAATGAGGTCCGAGCGTTAGTTTAAAAGTTTATATAAAGGGTTTTCCAATAAGAGGTGTTATTTTAATTAGCTCGCTATTTCGGTAGATGTCACTTTTGGAGCTGGACATTTGACAAGGAGAAACTACGCCATTAATAACAAGTAAAAAAGCTAGAATTGGTCTAAGACCAATTCTTATGATACCCTAGATGAATGCCCGTATTAAATTTCGTATGGTCACCGATCTATTCAAGTATTGATTTTGAAGTTGTTTTTCGCATATATTTCTAGAACGGTTTGTCGCACAGAAAAAATGATTATAACCAATTTTATAGGATTTCGTATTCTGCAGAAGTTTTTAGTACAATAAAAATGTGTTGGACTGCTCGTTTGACTGATCGTTGATCAGCCAAATGACCACAAAGACCACGCCTGCAGGACCATATCCTTTTCATGAAGTTTTCCATAACCAAATCGCAAAGTGGCTGCCCTATGTCCTCGATAGCCTCACGAATTCCATCTTTGAGGTCTTGAATCGACGCTGGGCTGTTGGCGTAGACCTTCTCTTTCACGTCGCCCCAAAGGAAGAAGTCACAAGATCTCGGTGGCCAATTGTGATCACCTCTTCGAGAGATAACACGGTCCGGAAACTTTTGCCGTAAAAGATCAATGGTTTCGTTGCTTGTATGGCACGTAGCGCCGTCTTGTTGAAAGTAAACGTTGTCCAGATCAATACCATCCAATTCCGGCCATAAAAAATCATTAATCATCTGTCGATAGCGCAATCCATTCACCGTAACTGTTGCTCCTGCCTCATTTTCGAAAAAGTAAGGTCCATCACTCAAGATGAGTTTTCGATGGAATTCCGGATCATTTTCATGCATTTCAAGAACCCAATCAGCAAAGACTCGACGTTGTTGATGATCGGCCGGCTTGAGTTCTTGTGTTAACTGAACGGTAGTGACGTTTGTGGAATGCCTAATTCCAAAGAACGACGAGGAATGAATAAACCTGGGTTTTCTTCAACACTTTCGGCTACAGCAGCAATATTCTCGGCTGTTCTTCTTCACTAACTTGTCAACTTGACAAGGTGCTTCACGACGACCCAAAAATGTTCGAGTTTTACGAACCATCTCTGCCACATTTTCACCATTTTTATAGTGAATTTTAATAACTTCAGTGCGTTGTTGAATCGTGTATCGTTCCATTTTTATTAATGGCGTAGTTTCTTCTTGTCAAATGTCAAAAAATGACAGCTCCAAAAGTGACATCTACCGAAAGAGCGGGCTAATTAAAATAACACCTCTTATTTTAAAACCCTTTATATTCTTTTTGCTGCTTATTTTTGTAGGCATAGAAATAGTGATGGTATGGCAAACTGGATTAGACACCTACACACATAATATGAAAAGGTATTTGGTTTTTGTGTGTATGTGCGTCTATCTGTCCAGGAGTGCGTTTGACTTTCTGTCAGTCCATATGATACGCATGTTCTCTTTATAAAAATTGTAGATCTAAGCTGGAAAAGAGGGAAAATCGGGCAGCTCTTTCGTATATGGTTGCCACACAAAAATTGCCAGATTTAAATGTTTTTCACGTATACCTGCTTGAAAAATAATCAGTCTCATCTATTTTAAATGTAGATACTGAATGTACTTTGGAATTCAAAAACCTATGAAATTTTTAATAATCATTTTTACTGAGCAATGATTTTATTTGGAAAGAAATACGAAAAATCTCTCTATGAACTACGGCCAATCATAGGGTATCGCTAATACTAATTATAACTTTTTGCCGAGTTCTAAAATGGTTTCGAGATAGCTTGTCGGTAGAGACGGTAAATCTGCAAATTTTATTTGACTGATAATCTGATATCAAACTTAATATAGATTTCTATTCAATAGGAGTTTTCCTATAAAAAAATTTCAAATGCAAACATAAGAAGCACAAAAATTCCTTTTCGAAAGTAATACTCAAATCAACTATATACATTAAAATAATTCCAAAAACATTAACAATTTAAAATATAAACGAAAATAAATACTAACAAAAATTTATACGGCGGTAGCAGCAGATGCCTGAGGATTGTGCCAGGATTGATGGTGATAGTGGTGGTGATGTGGAACAAGTGCTTGATGCCATGGGGACGTTGTTGTAATTAGTGGTGAAAAAGCGCTACCTGAACGAGCACATACACATGCAATTAAACAATAAAGAAAAAAACATGGCAAATATAAAAATAAATTCATATTAAATGTAAATATATGTAACAATCTAACATGATAATTTGAAATACAACTTACTTGAGGTCGAGTTGAAAACACTGCCAGGGGATGATGAAAGTGTCCCCATATTAGGAGCAGGACCATACCCATTTGCCGCTGCTCCATATGAGCCACCTGATGAATGTGGTGTTGAAGCACTACTGCAGTATCCACCGCGAGGGCTAACACTACTACTTTGCGCTCTTTGGTATTCATCTTCTGTCCACTGGCCAGAACCGTCTTGAACACTTACGGCTAATTGTCCAGCATAAGAATTAAAGCCTGTTGTTCCACCAGGTGACCTGCAGAGAGGATAGATGGGTTAGATGATATTCAAAAACGACATAAGAGATATGTTAAGTAAGGAATATGATCCTTAAAAACTACACTTCGGTTGAAAAAGATTTGAATTAAAAAACTTATACTAACTTTCTTGATTTAAAATAATCACTTCTTAAGGATTAACCAAAGTCTAAGCAAGTGAGATAGGGGAATTATTTCTTTAGATAGTAAAGAGGGTTGATGTTTTTATGCTCAATTTTATGAAACATCCTCTATCCTATGCAAGCTACCATTACATATCATCAAAAGTTAAAAAATCTTCCCACCAATCATTGTGAGTGCGTCTATCATTTTAATGTCTGGAAACCAAGCACCCATCGTCCTAAACGTAAGGTGCGGAAAAGGGCTAAGCCTAGATTTATTAATGCATTACTGCTCCAAAAACGGGTTTTTGTTAGAGTTGTAAATGCGCCTCTCAGATTTATTTTATTATTAATTAGTTCGTAGAAACTGAGTTTCATAGATATAATTTAAGTTTTACTGCTTATTATTATTATTTATAGGGGGATGCAGACAGGACTCCCGCCTTTCATCTAGTCACCGCGACCTATAAGATCTTTTGTGGCATTACCCGTAAATGCCATCGGACGCCCATACGAACTTAAGGTCTCTAATAAAGCCTATGAAGTTCTTGGGGGTAATTTTTTCGACATCCCCTGGCAGTGTGAATGCCTTTCCTAGATATCTTACCCTTATGCGGCACACAGCTTCACAGTCACAGAGAGCATGTTGAGCGATTTCATCATGTTCCATACAGAAGCGACAGATCTCATCATCGACCTTACCAATCTTTTTAAGCTGGTATCTAAGTCGGTAATGTCTAGTAAATAGACCTGTTATGAGCCTTAGTTCCTTTCTGTTGAGTGTGAGAAATGCGTTTGTCCTCTGTTGCGAATACTTTATAAATTTCTTCGCTTGTCTCAGCCCAGGGGTATTTTCCTAGTGTGCCTTTTTAGTTCTGTCCTTCCAAAACCTGATCTGAGCTGAAAGGTGGCTTTATGGGTGTCAAAAGACAGGCCTAGGGCCAGTGTTGGGCAAAATGTAATCTGATTAATGATTAACAATTACAATTAACCATGTAATCTGTAATCAGATTACTTTGTAACAGATTACTAATGTAATCCATTTCCATAATTACATAATGTAATCGATTAACGTGTAATGTGATTACAAGTTAATCTGATTACACATTAATCGATTACAAGTTAATCCCACTACATGTTAATCTAATTAATGTGATTGCATTTAAGACATTTAAGATATTTAAGATATTTGTATTCTAATTCTTCATAAAACTCCCTAAAACTCCCTAAAACTAATTTCGTACGAGAACAATACTATTTTCTTTCAATTCATTTCATTATATTATTAATTACTTTTAAGTAATCTACAAAGTAATCTGTTACAATGTAATTAGATTACAAAATAATCTAATTATATTGTAACAGATTACACATTTGATAGATTACATATTCTCTCATAAGTAATCTGATTGATATGTAATCGAATACATTTTAATTAGATTACTTTGTAATTTGACTAAACTGTAATGGAATTATTAATTAAATTACACTGCAATCAGATTACGCCCAACACTGCCTAGGGCCAATAAACAGACATTTGGCTCATTCCTTTGCAAGGCGGTCCGCATTCTCGATGCACTTGATGCCTTCATGTCCTGGTACCCAAATTAGCGTCACCCTGTTTGTTTCGGCCAGTTGCTTCAAGGCAGTAAGACAGTCTCAAACCAGTTTGGACTCGAAGGTAAAAGAGTTTAGTGCTTTAAGTGTTGCTTGGCTGTCTAATATTAGGTATATTTTGGCTCCACGCATATTCTTGTGGATTATTTCGCGAGCGGAGAGTCCTAGGGCGTGTATTTCTACCTGAAAAATGGTTGTGACGACCCTAGTGCCTTTGCGAGATGGCACCTTGGCCCATAGATACCCATGCCTGCTTTACCTTCCATTTTGGATATATCAGTGTACCATTTACGAAATCTTTTTTCAAAGGGTGATCCCCCAAGATCACCTTAAATGGTGTTTCAAAGTTATGGCGTTTCAGCACAACATCTGAAATTGGGTTGGCCATCGGGTCCTGTATGAAATCCTGGAGGACTTTCAGGTGGCCAACCAAATTATTTATGCTCAGGGGGTTTGCCTTAGCAGCCTAATTGCATTGGATTAACCCTTAAATAATTCTTAAATTAGTTTTTTTACCTACAGTGACTAGGGATTTCGTTATCGGTTTAACGAATTTGACATTTAAATTGTGTGTGTGTGTAGTTCATCCTGCATACTGGAAATTTGTGAAATTATTACGATCCCTCTGTTAAAAGTTTTTTAGATTTTGTTAACTTCCAAAAGCGATTCGCCTTTGCTTTACAACCATTTCTAGTGGCTTATTGCGCACTGCTTTTTGCTATAATTCTGCCAATCTTCCTGCTCTTGAAGTTGGGGCGGGATTTAGAAATTGTAGGCTAAATATCTAATTTGCTTTGCATTCGAAGAGGATTTGTTTGGAAGATTCATTTTCTTCGACACATAGCATAAATAAGGCTATCAGCATTTCGAAAGAAATTTCGCAAACCGAACCACAAAAAGAAATATTGTGTAGAATATTCCATCAAATTTTAATTCATCCTCGTTGCTTCCAGTTTAGAAGTTTGTAGGCATCAATAGGAATCAAGTTTACTAAGTATTTGTTATACCCAATGTTGGAAAATATTCCATTGACACATGAAGAGTTTTGTACCGTTATTATGCAGGATGAAGCATAACTAAATTCATGATCCATTACAGCGATATATTCAGACCCAAATGAAACGCGAGCCGTAACACCTGGAATCAGATGTTACTCATCAGAAGTTGTCGTCACTAAATCGCTTGCATTGACTGTATGCTCTTCTCTTTAGCAACACTTTTGGCAAAGGTCGTCAAGAAAATATGTTCCGCAATGGCGGCAGAAGTTCAAATGGTTTGCTATCTCACCCGATATGCAGAAGTTTTGATGGTTGAAGACAATTTCCGCCACAGCATTGGCTACTAGGAATCAGAACCTCTCGACTTTAAAAAGAAGAAGAGTTTTAATCGATGTGGAATGACCAAGGTCGAACCACTTTCCTTAGATCAATTAAGCTTTTACAATTTCTTCAAAATACGATATTACACACATTGAGACGATTTAGTATAGAGAGAGTATATACAATAAAAGTATAGTAACAGTATATGCAATAAAATAACCTGTAATCTCATTGGTCTAACTTCACTGTAAGAAAAGTAAGACAATTCCCTAAATTTAAGACACGTTTTTTCCTAAAAATAAATGTTATTTTCTCTGATTGAAAGCGGAATGCAGTTTAATTTCCCCAAATTCAATGGAACATTCAATGAATTTAATGAATTTAGATATGTGGCACCAGAAAACCTATATACATAGTACGTAAAACTCCCGAAATTTTACGCTGTCTCGGATATAACGAAGAGTACTTTTAATAAATTAGGTAATATTCTACGAACAAATATATTTTCGTTAATATAATTTACACATTATTTTTGAAAACAAGTCATATATTGTTTTTCAATATTTTGTTTGAGCGTGCCCAGCCTACCTACATTTTGGGGAATATTCCCTACATTTTAGGAAAAACAAAAACAAAAAAAAATCGAAAATTCCTTACATTTTAGGGAAAAAAACCTACCTGCATTTTAGGGATAAAAACCTAATCTACGTTTTTCAAGGTGGAGCATTCCCTAATCTTATCGTCAAATACCTAAGCTTTGTGGCACATATTGATGCTACTCAATTTAGGGAAGATTGAACAGGAAGGATGGAAGAGGAAATACACAAGGAATAAATTAGCTTTTAAAGAAAGAGATCAATAGATGTATTTGCGTTGGGATTTGGTTAGCTAAATGAAAACTTTTTTCATTATAAAAAGTCAAAAATCAACTAAAGCCACAGAACAGAGCCGACCAGAGCGCTTGGGAAATCTCTTTTCTTGATAATGATACCACCAAACTCAAAGGGGACAGGACGTTATGTCAGGACATACAATAATAATGTCTAATATATTTTTCTTTATCTGTTGTATTTTGATTTTTGGGGAGCCGTCATCTTTAAGGCTCCACAACGTCATCCGCCTACTCTGAATACTCCGGTGGGGATGCAGGGGAGTGACGAGCGACATCCGATAGAGGCGAGTGCGACCGCTGAGACTATCTTAATAAAACAACAAATAATGGATTTCCCACTGAAGATATGAAGGTATCCCCTAAGAGAAAAATTCATCAAATATTTGCTTAACAAATATCAAACGCATCCACCGCTGACCAAACCAATTCTCCGTGGGGAGTCAGAAGTTGACTGGATTAATCCTTTCCGGCACAGATTTGCCAATCGAAATTGATAGGGGCTTCTCATCCCGTCGATGAAGTACGAGAACGGGCTGAAAAGTAATCGGCATAGGTAAGAGATGGTGCCACCAGTATAAAAACAGAATTCGTTTACATAAATACCAAGGTATATAGAATACAAGGTATTCCCATTACGAACTACGTTCCGCCATTAGTGACGAAATATTGGGAAAATGTATAGGAAAGTTAGGTACAGAGAACACAATAATCTCTCTCTCCTTTCTGTTTTGCCTATTAAAATGTATATACATTAGTCACAGAATTACGTCACAGGATATCAGGTGCAATGTGCCAAAATTATAATGGGAATACTTTTCTTCTATATACCTTGCGTAAATATCTTTCAAATGTTTTTTAAAACTTTTTTTTTGCCAGCTGCGACATTTCGCTAGTGTATGACAGTCATTGAAAGCGAACAACTTTTGTAGTTTTTACAAAAATGAATAAAATGACATTTTTTTGCAGTGATTAGATACTTGTTTTTGGAAAAGAAAACGAAGGATGAGATACACACCGAATTGAACGATGCTTATGCGATGACGACTATCCAGGACGGCTAAAAGAGGTAGCCACACCAGAAATGGTCGATAAAATTCAATTGACGATCGACGAGTGAATGTGAGCGAGTTTGCTGAGCCTAAGGTCATTTCGCGTGAACGAAATGGGAAATGGGGAAGCTCGCTGTCAGATGTGTGCCGGATGGGATCTCTATTGGCAATAAGTGTGACCGTGTGACAACTTCACAATAGTGTTTGGCGATAAGTAATCCCGACAAAAACGACTTTTTGCGCCATATTTAACTGTGGACAAAATATGGATCCATTACAATACTCCAGAGATTAAGGCACAGTCAAAACAGTCGGCTAATCCTGGAGAACCGAAGCCGAAAAAGGTCAAGTCTGTCGACCAACAAAGTCATGATCACATTTTTTGGGATACGCATAGTACAATTCACATAGTTTATCTTGAAAAGGGCAGAGCGATTACCTTTGTATATTATGCCCAGGGAAAGCGGTCACGTTTGGTGAAAAAAAAAAGTGCAAAATCACATGAATTGCGCTATGAAATTATTCCTCATTTATTATATTCTCCAGATTTTGCTCCTGCGACTATTGTCTATTTTGAACGTGAAAAAGTGGTTCCGTAGTAAGAGATTTTCGTCGAATGATGAAGTCAAAAAATTTGAGAATATCTTGGATGAAGTGTATTAATCTAAAAGGAGACTATGTTTAGAAATAAATTGATTTTTGCTTAAAACAGTTCTGTTTTCCTGCCAAGTCCGATTAGTTTCAGCCCGCCGTCGTAGAACCCGAAAGAAATGGGAATAACAATACAGCAAGCATTTCCAACCGAGATACGATGCAAGGTGGAGATAACCAAAGCTCGATTGCGAACAACTTCTCTAATGACTCAAAAATGCTACAAATAGGCGTTTAATACTCCCGTGAAACAAAGTAACCATGCACTATTTTCTTTGGTACATATAGCGTCTACATAAAGAAAAGTTATTCCTCTTCTAAGTTCTATAAAAGGCAATATCGTTTTTTTTTTTTTGTTAATGAAACGAGAACAAAACATTGCATGTTATCGTGCAGTTTTAAATGCAAAAATATCACCACCAAAACCATAACATATTAACATTATTACTTCTATGCGTTAGAAATGCAATGATAACGTATGATGTCATTTAGGATACAAAAATCATGAGTAATGAATTTTTTGCAAAATTGAATTACGGACGACTGATCATTGGTTTCTTAGTCTGTCTTAAGGATAAATACTTATTAAATTAAGTTTACTATTTGCATGTTTGCAATAATTTGTTTTACATGATAAGTAGTTAAACGACTTTTTCTTTCTTACCTCGGCATTGAGTACAACGCTTCAACTAAATCTGCAGCTCGTTTCAAAATGATTTCCTTTTGCAATTTTTCGGGATCTCCCGGATGCCTTGGTATGAGTTTTTGAAGACGCTGAAATCCATAATCTATTGTGGGCTCGTTTAGTGCTAAAAGAACGAACAAATATTAAGGACCATGCAATGTCATTATTAATATTTATAAAATTTCCGTAATACTTACATACATAAACGAATCTGCCAGGGGAACCTTTGCAGAACTGCTTACTTTTATATGATAGTGTGACTTCGACAACTCCTGGAATATGTCTTGGCGGTGTTTGCACTCGAATTGCGTGAGATGTAATTAGTTCACTCCATACTAGCATCGTTCCGAAAACAACTTGAAGCCCATCAAAGAAGTTATCACCAACAATGATAACAGTTGCGCCTCCTGTTGTCCACCCTTCGCTGGGCGATATCGCTTTGATGCATGGTGTTGCCACCGGCAGGGGTGGATATAGTCCTGCAATGAGGCAAAATCCTACGTTGGTCTTGTTTTTTTCCATTCAAAGAATCAAACATGATAAAGGACTGGATAAAAGGAGACGGAGCTGTTTATTGAAAATAAAGAAAAACCCTACTGCTAAGGAAAATCTTTCATGCTTTAAGATAGTCAAAATGAAAAAGGATAAGAGACTTTTTGCGACTTTCTTCTTTTACATCTTGTTATGGTCTTTACTGTATATCAATAAAAATGGATAGCTGAAGTGATATGAGTCAAAAAACACAACAGCGGTGGGTTTCTTTTATTCGGGGTTATTTATGAGGCATCCCATATAGTACCAATGGCAGCCCTCAAGCTGTATAGTCCACTATACACTATGGAGGGATATGAACTCTTGGAGTGAGGATGGATAAACTGTGTGTCCCCATTTTCATCATTGTACGCAGATCGAGGTGCCTTTTATGATTTCACAAACACGTGGGAGTCGCGGACATTTTATCCGAAGCTTTGAAGAGGTAGTCTCACGTTGGAAATACTCTCAACACTTTTGTTGGCGCTAGCGTAACACATTTTTTCGCAGCAGTAAGTATACACAAACAGTCTAAATTCCGGACTCAAAAACAAATTTTGTAAATTTAGTCATCATGTCATGTTGCGCTTTTGAATAGCGTATATAAGTGTAATTGTAAGATGAGAATCATCCTCTTATGGTGTTACATTCATCGCATAATACTCGAAAGGTGTTATGATTTTTCCGCCCTTTCCAGTTTTTATCGTCTGATTCTAACAGGACATTATAGAATTGAGTAAGTTTTTCTTAAGCTCCAGCAAATATTAATTGGATATAAATATATAAAATAAAAATTAAAGTGGTGGCCTTCAGAAACGGAAGAGAAATTAAGTGGTAAAAATACAAAAAATTAGCGTATGAGTTTACTAAGTTATTTGGGTATTTTTGAAATTATGGGATTATGCACAAAGAGGAAACAGTGTCTATCAGAAAGGAACGGCAATCTATTAGTGAGAAGACTTTTTCCAGTATTTCTGCAGTGTACGTACTGATTAGTTAGAAATTAAAGCGAAATAAAACATTATAAGGGACTTAAATTGAGGCCATCGGTAGTCCTTAAACGGAAAAGACAGTTATCAAGATTGTGTGTCTCTATAAATTTGTTTTGGTGTTATAATACTAGAATTAGGACTGCGTGTTGATATTTTGGTGAAGTCAATTTTAAAAGAGTTCTTGAAGTCAACTTCAAGAAAACATCGTTTTCTATAGAATATATCTGATTTAGATGAGAGTTTTAGATGTATTGAAAGACCACTATCAGAAAAATTCGTGAAGCTCAAGATTATTTAATTTATTTGAATATTATTGTTACTTGCTGTTGAAGATTAATTATACTATATAATAATTATTATCAAAAAAATATATACATGGCTTATATTGCTTGCATTGCTTTAAGTTTTTCTGTCTTCATGACTAATGTTTTTGAATAGCCTTCATACTAAAAGCTGATTTTTTGCTATTTTTTCTTCGTTTACCCCCTTAAATCCGTCGTTAGCCAAGGAGCAGGAATATATCTGTTTCTTTTGAAATAGTTCTTCCAGCAGTCCACTGTTTGGAGGTGCAGTTCCAATCCAATCTAGACTTGCTAGTAGCAATATTAAATAGCTTTCCGTTCTACTTAATTTTATATAAATTCTGTTATAGTGAATGCTGACAGTTCCATATGTATGTATGTACAATGTGCATCTATGTAATTCTTGGAATAGGCATATTTTCTTATGATTTTATACATATTAGCTTCTGTATTTTATAAGGTATTTTCCTGCCCTTACTCCTTCCTCGATTTTAAAGCCAACGACGGTATACCAAATTAGCCCTCCATTTTCTAGATTTAAGTCTATTTCTTTCTTACTTAGTTAATTTATCTTAAATAATTGATAAACATTATATTTAGTGATTGGACGGATTTCATAACCGTTTCACCTTTTCTTCGAAATAATATTAAGCGTCTAACTTAAACAGCTCAAATAATGTGATATTTTTATCGGTATAATTGTTGTTGTTTTTTTTTTTTATATATATATAAAACTTTAAAACGTCTTTGCTTCGATTTTTTGTAATTGTGGACAGATCTAGTTCAGAGCTTTTTTGTCTTAAATTCGCAATTGCTGGTTGCAAATTGTGCAGAATGTACATAAGGTAATTCTACATCTTTTTGCTGATCAACTACTTCATCTAAGCTCATGCATATATGTACATATGTCATTAAAAGTACGTGAAAGGAGAGGTACATTTTTGCACGAATGTTTCGTCGAAAGCAATGAGTGAAAACAAAACAAAACAAAACAAAACGCCATTTTGTTTTATTATTGCAGAGCAGCATTAATAAGCAGCCTTTTATGGCAAGCTTGGATTCCTATTAGCGTAATTCGCTGTTCATAGGATTGGATCTTCAGTGAATCGTTTGACACATTATTTTGAAATTTGGTTGCTGTTATTTAAGGATTTTCTACATTCTAGGGAACCGGGTCAACTGCAAATTCTCAGTAATATCAGTCAGAAACAATAGCCGCTTAGGTACCGAATTAAAATACTGCTCTCATTTATCTAAGTTTGTATTAATTAACAGCCAAATTGGTTTAATAAATAACTCATGCGAATAGAGCTTAGAGCATAATATATACCACCTTTGATAATGTGTATACCATTGCCAAGGCCTTGGCTAAACTCTTTATTGGTTTTATGATATTGAAAATTATTGTTGTTATATACCATTTAGACTCACCAATCTACTTGAGCAAGTGACTTGTGGTGCCATCACTGACTTATAACAATGGACTGAGCGTATTGTCATTTTCCAATAGGAAAGTATGGCACAAGTTTTACAGTTCTCTCTTTCGCCCTATGGCAGAGTTGGAGCTACCAACAGAAAATATTGCATTCTGGAACATTTGCTTATGCCATTTGATGTTTTTATGTTGGCTACAGATGCAATCACCTCAGAAGGAATAAGGTAAAGATAGTGTTTACCATGCTCCGTCTCTCTTGCCCATAAGCAGGATTCAGTTAAGAATAACTTTTGAAAATTAAAGTCGAAATGAGTTTAATTCCTTATAAGCGATTAAAATATCACTTGGACACAAGAAAATACATTTTTTTAATTTAATTCGATTTTCGGGTGTAAAATTTCATCTGATTGGTTGAGTTTTACATGTTTTTTATGTAATCGTTTAAAAGGGTGCTCTAACGGTGATATACAGAAACACAATATTTTTTGTGTCACATGAAATAGCAAATCGCTCAGTCCATTGTTATAAGTCAGTGGGTGCCATGAAACAATGTCATAGGAAAGGAAGTCATATGACTTTATTTCTCAATTGCAAAAGGAAAATATCTCATATTTTGTGTATGGTTTATTTCGCTGTGCAATTGGAAAATAAAACCATATTTGGCAAGTATTCAACAGACTTTTTGTAAAAGGCAAATGTATTCGCCTTTTACAGAAATCTTATTTCGTTTTCGAAATGTTAAATAAGGCCATACGATAGTATTTCAACTTTGGCTTGACTTCTTTTCTCAACTACAAAGCCAAATGAAGCCATACACTAAATATGAGCTGTTTTTCCTTAGCCATTGAGGAAAAAGTCATATGACCTTATTCCTTAAGCCAAGTGCCACACCAGGCCACTAATATGCTGATGTGCTGATTATCACCAGCACTAATATCTTAATGAGGCACGCTGCATTGTAAGAGGCATATTTCATATTTATTGGTTTTTACAACAATATTTACAATCTTTTTTAGATATAGTACAATGTAAGAAATATTCAATTGCATATAATATAAACAATATACAGAATGAAAGTTATTAGAGAATAGGAAAATGAGATAAAGAAGAAAAAAAAAATAAAATAAAATAAAAATTCAAATTCAAATTTACTTAACTAACCTAACCTATATATCAAACTATTGTTGCCGCGGACACACTTCCCCTAGAATCTATCACTAGTACCTAGTCAACAATTCAAATACATACGTTCTTCCGGAATGCACCAACCATCCACGTCCGCTGAATCTCAACTGGTAGAGAATTCCATATTCGAGGTACATGGACAAAATAGGAACGAGCGCCAGTTAACGTTACAAAACGAGGTATAACTAGATTTAAATGCCTTGGAGATTGACCAAGCTGTATATGTTCCCATAAATAATCAGGCTTGCAAGTATACACGAGCTTATGTAAAAATATTAAAACTTTAATTTGAAGATACGTACTTAGGGAGCACTAATGTACTAATGTGATACTGATCTGCTGATAATCAGCAAGTGACTTGTATGTTGCTGAGTTTTACTAACATTAGTCGATATCTTATTTCCAAACTAATTAAGTCGGATTAGTTTAAAATATTAAAAATAAGTGATCGAGATTTTGTTTCAATATTAGCGTAAAGTGTTGAAAAACGAAGGTGCCTGTGGGAATAAACGTGTGCAGACTACTGCAAAAGGGATAAATTCTAAAAATCTTGGAGAGAAATTTCGTCGTAAATTGGAAAAATGGTACGTTTTCTTGTGGAATTTTTATTTAAAATTATTTTTCTCTTAAAAAATAATTCCCCAATTAGTATAGAATAATTTGCGGTTTCGTTAGTCTCCTTTCTGTTGTTGGTAACGAGATAGCTAATCCCAAATATTCTAAAGGAATCGGTTCTGGTGTTATATCTGCTACTGATGTAAAAGATACTTCTCGCAATCTAATAAAGTTATGTAGGACGCAGGCAGCTTTTATTATAGAGTGCATAGTAGTTTCATTATAGCAGATTGGAGTCTCAAAAATCCTGAATTTAGATGTGAGTATACCGAAAGCACATTCTACAATTTTTCGAGCACATGAATGTCGATAATTGAAAACTGTTTTTGTGTTAGTTAATGATCTTTGTGGAAATGGTCGTAGAAAGTTTTCTTTTATGGTAACGGAGCAAGCTTTGGAATATTGAGACTATTATTTTCGAAGCACCGGTTCAATGTTGAATGATGAAAGATATCACCATCACTATTTCGTCCTATTTCACCTACATCAATAGTGGTAAATAAAGCATTAGCAATTGCTGTAGCCATTAGAACGACGGAATAGAACTTGTTGTAGTTCTTGTAAGATGTTTTTTTTTATTCTTATGTGTTTTCCGTCTACAGATCCCATACAATTTGGAAAATTCCACAAGTCCTTATATCTTTCAGAAATTTGCAGCCAATGATTTGTCGTAGGCGGTAGCATATACTTCCCATGTACCGATTCTCTGATAGCTGGCGTGGTCGTTGAAATTATTTTGCCGATAGTACTTCTTCCTCGCATAAAACATATGCGACAAGACAATCCTGTAGTTAGATACCTGCCGAATTTTTATTATTGTTTAGAATTGAATAGTTGTAAAGACAAATGGAAAAAAGGTCGAACAGGTTTCATGAGAAATTTACAAGAGTACACACCCAGCGGCTCTGAATTGGAGCATCGTGCAAGAAAAAATAATTTTATCAACATTATGCAATGTAATTTCTTGTGACAGGTATAAAACAAGGCGATCAAAGTGGAAATTTGTTTGCAATTATTGAAAACAGCCAAGAGAAGGAAGCAGAGACTCAACTGGAGTGTGGGATTGCAGAAGTGGAGCAGCTTTTATTAGATGATGTCATCAGCTCTAAGCTTTCTCACGAACAGTAGTCGTTGTTTGAAGAAGTATCAAATTTAATCACTGAACATGAAGATACACAAATTGCAGGTCCGCGAAAAGAAATTAGGAAAACCCAGAACCCTCAAAATAATAACGATAAGGAAATAACAAATTATTTGAACCAACGGCAAAAGAAATTAGCATAGACAACTATAAATAAGAAACATTCTTAATGACCTTTTATAAAGGAATATCACAAGATATTTTGACATTAACGGCTGACAATCAAAGGGGTATTAAGAAAAATTTGAAATAAAGGAAGAACTACATGCTGATAAATCTCAAACTGAATTTGTTTCCAGGATTAACCAGTGAATTAAATTCGGATGTAAATAGGAATATTTACACTTGCTAGAATGTTATTAATATCCTTTCACTGGATGGTTTGTGCCACAAAGTTTGTTTATTTTTCGATAAGATTAGGGAAAGCTCCACCTTAGAAAACGTAGATTGGGTTTTTATCCTTAAAATGCAGATAGGTTTTTTCTCTTCAAATGTAGGGAACTTTCAAATTTGTTTGTTTGTTTGTTTTTTTTTTTTTTTTTTTTTTTTTTAATATAGACAATAGGTAATAGTTTTTATAAACTGTAGCTACTGGTGTAGTTACTACACCTTTAAAAAACATAAGAATGAGCTGAATAACTTATTTCTTATGTGCCCTACGACCATATATGTTTATTTCATTAAAACATATCGTTCATACTGGCGCTGGATCGTTGGGCATGCTCAAACAAAATAGTGAAAAACCATATACTTATGAGTTGAATGTGCGAATTTTATTAACGAAAATATATTTGTCAGTGTTCCATAAAAAATGTAGAATAATAACTAATTCATTTAATGTTCTCTTCTTTATATCCGAGAAAGCTTAACATTTCTGGAATTTTCTGTACTATACACAGTTGTGAATCTGCGTTACTCAATGTCACTACGAACTTGCGATCGCCTCTAGATGAAGGAGATCTTGGTTTGGTGTGATGGTTTTGTTAGACTTCTTAAGTGCATTTGATTGTACTGTACATGAAAAACAACTGCGTAAGTTGTATGCAAACTTTTATTTCTCCTTTCCTGTTGTTAAGATGATAGCAAATTTTCTCTCAAATAGGTCGCAACAGGTGGTCATAAATGGAGTTCCGTCTTATCGAATGCATTTAACATATGGAGTTCCTCAAGGATCAGTCCTAGGACCACTTGTCCGTAGTATCTACATTAATGATGTATGTGATATGGTGCATGATGCCCAGTTGCACCTGAATGCAGATGATGTGCAGCTGTAATTATGTAGACCTAGTCGACTGATTGAGGACTGTATCTGCAGGATAAACTATGATTTCACAGAAATTCTTAGGTGGTCAATTGATAATCAACTGCTTTTTATCCCCAATAAATCGCAATGCATAGCCCTCTCTAACTCTGATCTTAATCTTGAGGATCTTCCCCCAATTATGCTTAATAAAGTGGAATTACCTTATGTATACTGTATAACCCATTTGGCTGTGAAAGTTAATAATCGTTTGGGGTGCTGTGAGCATATAAAATCTATGGTAAGCAAAATTTATGATGAGCTTAGGAAACTCTGGCTATCTGAAAATGTACTTCCCGCCGATTTGCGTTTAAGACTAGTTAGGATACTTTTGGTTCCTCTTTTTGCTCATGATAGTTTAATATACATGAGACTAGATTCCGTTTTCAATCGAAAACTTGAGATTGCTTTCAACGACTGTATACGGTTTGCTTTCGGTTTGCGTCGTTCTATTCATATCTCTCCGTACAGATCATCGATCCTGGGATGTACTCTAGATTCGAACTTAAAATGTAAAGCACTGACTTTCATTCATAATCCTAATCGTACAGGTAAACCAGAGTATCTTTTTTGTAAAGTCAATTTGCTGCAGTCCCTGAGAGGACGTAAACTTTTGATTCCACGTTTCAATTCATCCATCCTTGAGGGATTTTACTTTATCCAGGTTGCACGCCTTTGGAATTCCCTACACCGCCATGCACAGAGTGTTACTTCTGTCAATGAATTTAAGCAACTTATAACGTAATTGTATTTTACGAATTACTATGAATTCTTTTCTTTCTATTTTTCCACTATGTTTTTCTTTTCTTTCTATTTATCTAATATATTGTAAGTATTACGTTTTATTTTTTTTTCTCTTTTTATTTTTGTTTATTTAGTAGTTTATTAACTAGCCTGGCCGTACTTTTAATTGTACTAATATAAGATTTCTAATTTTGTGTACAAATTAGATAAAATAAATTATTTATTGATTTTCTGGTCCACATATGTATGTACCTAAATTTATTGAATGTTTAATTGATGGGGGGGGGGGGGGGGGGGAGAGAGAGAGATTAAACTGGTTTTCCCTTTCTATCAGAGAAAAGAACATTTATTTGTGAAAAAAACGTGTCTTAAATTTATTGAATTGTCCTACTTTTTTACAGTGTATATATTTGCTTAAATTTTTCTGGTGTTTCATTCAATTCTTTTGTCACAGCTGCTGCACTATTCTTCAAATTTCTTGTAATATATGGATGGACACAATATTTGCGTTTATTATGCTTTTTTCTTCCATTTTTTAATAATAAAATCAACAGAAGCTTTTCGTCCTCGCTGAATTCCATTTTAAATACTTGCGATTTTTACATATGTAACAATCAGATCATTTTAAGTTGATGTAACATTACCTACTGATGTGATGTCCTTCATCATCACCACATCAGTACATCAATAGTCTGGTGTATCACTTGCTTAAGATACTGTTTCACGGCGCCCTTACTTATCTAACTTAGGTAGTACGAAAATATTGACAATTTAAATATGCTTAATAATATAAGGAAAAATGTGAATTCCTTAATGACAACTGCGAGCTAATCTTACACGATTTATGTCCCATTTTAAGGCAAAATTTCTTGCAACATTATAAGTCAGTCATATAAATTTGCACTTATGCAGCAACTGCATTGCATCATATATGCAATTATGCAAGTCACTTGTGATGTTGAAATGCTGCTCTTGAAGGGAGATCGTGGCCGTTTTCTAGACAGAAAACATTCCTAATGCTTTAATTGCAATCTCTTACTAATTGTCTTCACTTCGTTTATCTAATATGTTTACAGCGCTACGGCTGGACCTCTTATTAGACTACTCGGAGATCATTTTAGATTGTAGGTCTAATCACAATCAGAAAAATGTTCTATTTGCCCTAGTATCTTTTAACCTTCGCCCATAGTATTTCGTGTTTACAACTCGGAGTTTTATTAAAGAGATCTTTGGGACTGTATTCTATCAATATAGAAAATACTAGGAAATATGAAATATTTACACTATATTCACATTCACACTTCTAGAACGGAAGAGTGTTGATGTACAACTAGAAGAGATTGACAAATAAAACTGCTCGAATTAATGAATATTTCCTGCAGTCAAACGCTTAAAAACCATCCGTTAAGCGTTTCTAGAATTATATCACAAGGTTCTTTAGATGTGAGATCATAAAACAACATTATAGAATAGTCAATAATTTACCATGCAACAGCTAAATATACTTGAATTAGTTAATGGCTGTGACATAAGTATATCGCCTATCGTGTCGGGTATTAAAATAATGCGAAGAACCTGGAACCATTTACAGTTCTACACGACTTTTCCAGAGTGATAAAATTTGCCAGCCACCTGTTATAAAATTTGTTCTTGAATTTGCATACTAGAACTATCCATAGTTGGCCAATTTTCAACTATTCGTAAATCACTCTGTATATATGTTCATGTGCGTTTCTTTACTAAAAGAAAAATCTTGCAAATCTTTCTTAAAAATTTAAGGACAGATATTTATTTAAAATGTATCATTTAACTGAATGCTAAATTAAATG
This sequence comes from Dioctria rufipes, assembly GCA_963924295.1. Taxonomy (NCBI): domain Eukaryota; kingdom Metazoa; phylum Arthropoda; class Insecta; order Diptera; family Asilidae; genus Dioctria; species Dioctria rufipes. Next base: position 106,808,713 of record OZ002740.1, read on the forward strand.
CCATAGTCCCTCAAATTGTATAAATTTTCTAACAGCTTTCTCTATGCATATACATATGTATATAAATATTTCTAGTCCTTGGGGATTATTTCATAAACCGTGTTTTACCTATTTAATTACAAGAATGGCATCTAACTAAATCTAAATCTATGTAAGAAAATGAAAGCGACTTATTATTGAAATTAATTTTATTGATTTCCCATATTGCCCCAATTTTGCGAAATTGTGCTTTGAATATGTATTGATCTACAGCATTTTTAATTGGTTGTATTAAAAATTATTTCTGCTCGAAGTAGAAAAAAATTTTAAGACCTGGAAAAAAGTAGGTAAGAATTTCCATGATGGCATAGCAAGAAACTTAATTGTCAATTGGCCTGACCATAAATAACACTACCTACCCGTCTCGGATGAAGAGATAAAGCGACTACGCCACAAAATCAGTTTTAATTCTGCTCCGCGTACAAATTGTGCGGAATAATTGGTAAAATGCCCGATTTTAGGATGCGGGACATGAGGTTGCCTTCTAAAGGGATGGTTCCTGTTACTTTCAAGGTTTGTGACTTTTCAACTTGAAACGTGACTCAATTTGGATGCTGAAAAAGTTGGAAACTTCTTGATTTTATAGTGCGGGTGGGTTAGGAAGTGCTTTAGAAAGCTATATGAAGTTGGTTCTGTTTTGATTATCGATTCCAAACAAGTTTATTTTCAGTTTTGGTTTCGTCTCGCCTCTGTTTTATATTTAATTTGCTAATTTGGAATGGCAATAGATTCAAATTTTTGTTTGTTTTATTTATAATCATACATTTAAAAATGTTTTATGAATAAATATTGATCTGTTCGAATAATATCTCATAGGCGCGCAAAGATTTGTGTTTAACTACCAACTGACAATTGTAGCTTGAGGCAACAGTTTTTGTTAAGTATGCCGTAATTTCGATTAGGTATATCGTAGACATATCATAAAAAACCAAAAGCTTATGATAACGTAATGCTGCTTTAATCCTAGGGCCACACGTAATTCTAGTTTTATATAATAATATTATTCGAAAGTATCTGACATAAATAACTGAGGTAAATGTTAAAAAACATAAATATCCGGAGACCCACGAAAATTAAGAAACAAAAATGATTTCTTTACACTCTTATTTTCGAGAACATATGTTAAATTTTTATTTGAATTTTATTTCGAAAACAGTTCGTCAGAATTTCCATAATCAATTGCATAAGTATTTCTAATTCAGAAATTAAAAAGGGCAAGGACGGATCAAGTTGCTTTAAATGTGAAAAATTTGATTTGTCGGTATCCCTACCGATAGTCCGGGAGAGGTAGCGTTGCAAATGAAAAACTCATAGCATACCGACTGATTTTTCTAACGATTTATTGATCTGGTACAACTAATGAGTGAACCGGGCGTTAACTGCTCAAGTTTTTAAGTAATAGTACACCGGCTGAAACTTTTTTTTATAAACAGTTGACATCATAGTAAGTTGAAAAAACATCGTCAGTTGGATCGTGGAGGGGAATTATCCATCAGCTGTTCGCATGAACTTGTAAAACAATACGTAAAATAAAGTAATAGCAATAGCATGAGAATTTGTTGACGTAATGAGCTGAAATGTAGTACATGGTATTTTCATAGCGATAGTAAATGAAATCTCGAAAATGGACTAAATCTTCTTCTTGATGTTGCCATATCAAAATTTTGGTTTTTACGTTTACTGTGAAAACGATCACTGTTGGACGTTTTCATTGTACTGAAAAGTTCTTGAGAATAATAAATCCTATAATATATTTTATAATTATTTTTGCTGTGCGACGAATCGTTCTACAAGTATAAACAAAAACCACTTCGAAAATCACTTATTCACTTATTAGTCATACCAGAACTATTGAAAAAGATAATAATCGATTGGCGTAAAAATACTACCTAAAATGCAACGCTACCTTCCGGACTAGAAGCATAGTAACTGGATTTGCCTATTTTTGAAATTACATATGATTTTTGTTTTATAAAATTATATAATATACTAATAATAACTATCATTATTTGTAGGTATGTGAAGTCAACTCTTCACCGTTTTGTTACCTTAGCGTTTAGGTTGGTACTATGCAAATCCTCCATGAGCTCAAATCCAGCTGCGTCTGCTTTCATTAATCGAAGGAAGATTCCGTATTCTCTCTACAATTAATAGCGTGAAAGATTTCTTTACAGCACTAATTATTTTAAAGTTTTAAAATAAATTGTTAGATTGACAATTTGCGCTACGTTTGCGGTGGTGAACACTAGATCCAAGGTCAGTACTTTGCGTCATGGCAGTAATGAAATCGTGACATTTTGAAGGGGGACATTTTTTATAATCCAAATTGCTATGTAAAATAAACCAATTATTAGCGACCCCTAATTTTCAGATAATATTTCTTGGTATTGCCTTTGATTATTTAATGCACAATTAAATTGTAACCAAATAAACCGGCATTGGAAAATGTTAAATTTTTTACCATGGCAAGGGCGGATCCAGCTAGTGGGCGCGGGGGCGCCCGCCCCTCCCCTGAAGACCACTGAAAAAAATTGCAGTAGATCTGTTGAATTTTTTCCAGCAAACTGATTTACATACCTGTAAAGGAGCGTCGCTTTGCTCCGGGTGTTTGAAGCAAGACAGAACCTATTCATGTTATCGCGATGGAAGGTTTGTTTTAATGAAAACAGCTGCCAGAGGGTATTTGATAAGCCTTGCATGTAAAGACGGCCTGTTAGAATATTTTCGGCTCGGCGTGGCAAAACAAACATTTAAAGAAACAATTATAACTCATAATTGGAGAAATTCAGCGAAACTACACAACGGCGAACAAGACATTGTCCATTGTTGTAATGAGTGTGATTATTTTTAAAGGAAGAGATTAATTTTTAAATATTTTTTTTTTATTATTTCGTAAAATGTAATAGTTCTTATAGAACAGTTAGCCCAAACATTAAATAAAAACAAAATAAATCTGCAGATTGGGAAAGTCTCAATGAGTGTCCTAGAGAATTTGATTGGTCGGTCTGTTTTGCTTCAAGGGATGTTGATGAATGCACATTTGAATTTAGTACAATTCTAAGTCTTGGGCATGCATGAATACATTCTGTATTTATACAGCAGATCATAACAACAAGAAAATCTCTCTTGGTTTAACGATAAGTACAACCAAGCGAAGTAGTCTGCTTTTCGCACCTATCAATTGCATCCATGTCCAGAATTGAAACACTATCCAAAGAAAAAAATTTCTTTTTGGCCAGAATGTTAGAATCTTGCCAAAACGCAAAGGCAGTAAAGGTTTATGGTCCTAGGTCAAAGACATCAAGAGCAACTTCAGCAGTTCAGCTATTCCTTCACTAGTTTACAATGAAGTGATTGTTGACTCTCTGAATAAAACTAATATTTTGACTGTTAGATTCACTTCAAATTCTCTTTTTCCACCCACTTTACATCTTCCTTGTAGATGTGTAGAAGAGTAAATACACATCCATAGGAGAGATATGTTCAAGGTCCTTAAGGAGATCAATGTCTCCATAGCTGCAGGTCCTGATAGTTTCAAGCCACCGTTAAATAAAACCTTTGCCTCATTCTTGGCTAAAGTTCTGCTAAAACTATTCTACATGTCTTATTCGACAGGAAAATTTCAAATTGCTTGGAAACTAGCTCACGTTCAGCCTATTCCAAAAAAAGGAGAGGGTAGCGATCCCTCGAATTATCGACCAATTGCAATTACTATATTCAAAGGTTTTTGAATCTATCATTAACTCCAAATTAATGAAGTATCTAGTAACTAATCATCTCATCAACGATCGTCAATATGGCTTCCGAGCTGGACGCTCATCTGGAGACTTGCTGACTTTTCTTACGGAACGTTGGAACCGTAGTCTTCACAAATTTTGGTGAGTTCAAAATTGTTGCCGTAGATTTTTCAAAGGCCCTTCATAGTGTCTGGAGTTCAGCCCTTTTAGCCAAACTTAAAGCACATGGTCTCCTCGTCCTCTTCTATTTATTATATTAGATGGCGTTACATCTCAATCTTAGCCAATAAATGCCGGTGTGTCTCAGGGCTCTGCTATCTCTCCATCTCTCTTCTCAATTTTTCATTAATGATCTACTTTTCCTTTCTCTCACTCCCATCCATTGTTTTGCCGATGACAGTACCCTTGGTTTCGCATACTCCTTTGACACCCTTGGGAACTACAGAAGAAATGTCACATCTGTCAAACTAGGTTGCATGATTAGATCCTTGAATAACCACCATGATAATATCCTCGCTTGGAGAAACCCAATCGCATCGAATTCAATACATCTAAGTTCCAAAGCCGTCCCATCTCTTTAACACAAGATCATAATTTCTCCATTCCCGTTTCTTTTGATGGAGCATTGCTTGACGATACAGCGTCTTTATGAATTCTTGACATTAATAATTGCAGTATGTTCAACTCAACAGATCACAACTTCTCTGTGCCCAAATAAGCATCGAAATATCTTGGATTTCTGAAAAGGTGTAAGAAATATTTCAGCCCATCGATTCTAGCGCTCCTCTACAGGTCCTACATCAGACCTAGAATGGAATACAATTTCCATATGTAGGCCGGGGCTCATTGGCGATGTGGCAAAAACTTGTCATATGGACTTATACTAGCACCGCCGCAATGTTGTTTGCGATTCGCTCCTATATTGCTACATGCATGATCAATGTTTTGATGAAATGTTCATGTAATACTCGCACTGCAAGCCGCGCACATCCTTTTACTCATCAAAATACTTTCGGTCGTGTGCGAACATGGAACAGTCTCCAATCTTCTGTCTTTCCTCCGGCATGCAATCTGCGAAAGTTTAAGGGTGACATACATCAGCACCTTCGCCATCCTCCTTATGTTCCCTAATTCCTTCCTTTATCACCTTCTGGCCATGCTGTGCTTTGCATCATAGTTCATGGGATATCTCCTTAGCTTGGCTTAATAATATAAAAAACAAAAGAAGTCAGCCTTTCTTAGCTTGCCGACGAAGTTATATACGTACAAACGTATGTATTGCATCTATTCTGAGACTGCTATTTTAAATAAATGTAAATTTTTAATTCTTGTATTTTACAAAGGTACAATTTATGATGATTCGTGAATTTGAATAAAGAACGTTTCCCTACTTTTATTAACTAAAATGGATGATTGGGAAGTATTACACTTCAACTATTTACAAACCAAAACAAAATGAATAATCTAACATCCTCTTTGACTTTTCGGAGTTGCAAAGAACCTTGAGCAACTTTCATCGTTGCGAGTGGTAGCTACTTGCTAATCTGTTCGACTCGTATCTTTAAAATGATAAATTTTGTGCATTTGACATTTGCGAGTGGTGGCGAGTGTATTCAAACTTCAGTTTTCATCATATACCATTTTTAAACCATAGTTTCACCCTCCCCCTCACCGGAATTCTGCAGCACAGCGCACTTTAACACCATATTTCAGGACTTCGTAGTCTCGATTATATAAAATCCCGTTCACAAAACAATATTACACTATTGTACATACACTACTATGACGTAAAAATCACTCCTAATTTGTTATTTACCAGAAAATCGGTAAATCAAACACGAAATTTTTTTCATCTGAAATGTCAGAAATCAAGCAGAATTGTCAAAATAATGCATAGCTATCTTGTCATTTCTCGCCCAACTCAACCGGTCTAACTGTCATGAATTGCATAAAAAAAAAATAAACGAACCTGCATCAGTAAATTTAACGCGGAAAAGCGGTGAATAAGTTTCATATTGCTACTGCTACGAGTTCTTCAGAGCGAAGTTACTATGGAGCAATAAGGGTTTCATAGTAAGGAAACTTCGTGAAAAGAAATTAAAGCGAAAACACCAACCATTAATAACACATCACCATAAAATAAAATTTCCAATTGCTCACTTTCAGCCAACTCCCAAGAAAGGATAAGGTAGCGATCTCTAATGAAGTATTTTGAAACAAATCAACGCATCAACGATTGCCAATACTGTTTACGGAATGGACTCTTATCTGGAGACTTGCTGACTTTTCTTACGTAACGTTGGATCCGTAGCCTTGAGTCCAAAATCGTTGCTCTAGATATTTCAAAGACCTTTGTTAGAGTTTAACAGCCAGTCTTCGTAACCAAAATTAACGCACTTCGTGTCTCCCTTCCTCTTCTATTATATAGTGAAAGTTTTTTATCCGGCCTCGTAATACGGGTTATACTTGATGGAGCTTCATCAGAACCTCACCCTATAAATGCCGGTGTGCTCAAGGGCTCTGTTATCCCTCCATCTCTCTGCTTAATTTTCATTAATGATCTGCTTTTCCTTACTTTCAATCCCATCCATAGTTTATTCGATCAAGTATATTGTGATTTCGCTTACTCCTTTGACACTCTTGCTGATTCCAGAGGGTATGTCATATATATCAGACGCGATTGAATGATTACATCATTAAATAACGACCTTGGCAATATCCTCGTTTAGAGCAAGACAAATCGTGTCGAATTCAATGCATTTAAAACGCAAAGCTGTCTCATCTATTTAATAGAAGATAATCATTTTACCACTCCCGTTTCTTTTCTTCGAGCATTTTTGCATTATCGAACATAGAACGTTAATATTTGACACCTGTCATCTAGAAACTGTATGATTTTTGAAATGTTTACTATATATGGTCGAGAAATTAATAGAAAAATTCGTGTAATTTTCAGATAATACAATGCACCATCTCGACTGTAAGTGTAAAATTAAACAAAAAAATTGAGCAAACGGTAACTTTTTTTGCGTTATCATAAATGACGATTAATGGAAAATAGAGCCATACCTGGAATAATTATCACCAGCTTATGCAGCAATTACAGCCAAATCACTCCACATGTCATATGTTTATCCAGTGGTACAAAGCTTAACAGCTTGGTGAGATTTTTGTGTTGATGGTATAATTGGGTTACATTTCTTCGAAAATTATGTTAAAAATGCAGTTACAGCACAGAAAAAGGGCAACTATGATATACTGATTTTTATACCCTGAATTGGAAGATATGGATAGATTTTCCTGGTCCGCAAGCAATTCATGAGTTTAAAACAATATTTAAGCTATTATTGGAAGCTGAGCCACATTTATAAGAAAACTTGATGAAAAATATTGCCGAAAGATTAACAAATTTACCATAAGAATTCCGCCTTAGCGTTCTATCATATTCTAAGCATAATTTTCATGTTGGTAGTTTAGGTTGAAATAGACGTGTCAACACATTGTCAATAAATAATGCATTTCACAAAAAATTTAAATTATACCCCTGCTTAACGAAAATAAGAACTCAAATTAGTTACATTAATAGTAAATAACTCAAAGAATATTGGTCATATTTCATTGGATAATAGATGCCCTCACTAAATCTCGACCAGAACAAAGGGCTAGTTTAGGCGGCATAGTTTTTGCGTGCTGCGCACGAAAATGTGTAGGTAAGAGGGATGCGCTGGGTAATGTGGATTTACTCCGCGTACTCCTCTTACCAAGGCATTTTCGGCGCGCAAAAACTATGCCGTCTAAACTAACCCTAAACGGTGTATAAATCTGTATATGTTAGTGTTATCATTGGTTTGTGGGAATATCAAAAGAAAATGTGCTTAAAAATTAATCGAATATAAGACGATGCATTTGTGCACTGAAAAAGGAATCTTTAAATACTTTGATCCTCCTGCCCCTGAACAGCCGACAATTACAACCCACTAATTTCAGTCCAATAGTAAACAAAAACGAAAAATTAATTTTCACACAGAAAATAAGAAGAATAAGTTAAATTAAATGTTTTAAAAATTTGGTGAAATCATGAAATTGCTACAGACCGTCGTACGTACTGTCAGGCGCAAGGGGATGACCCGAAATGGCCAGGGGAGAATTGCCTGTACCTTCCGTGGCGTCCAAACGTTTGGCTCTTCGGCCATGTTTTGAATTATTGTGTACGAACATATTGTCCGAAATTGCTAAGAGTGGTCCTTCGACGGTCACCTGTGTTGCTATCACAACCTGAAACAGAATTCTTAAGTACAGTCATAGTTTCAAAATGTTATAATATTTTAATGATATCCATACCTGAAAGCGCCTCATATCACGGGGATTACCAGCATTTTTAAGACAGTTTTGATTACACTTTAGAAAAAATTTAAGAAAAAATCTGAAACGAGAAGAAAAGATAAAGAAGTTACGTAATGAAACAATTAAGAAGGAATGACCTTGGGTAAGCATTTCACCCAAGGGAATCTAGGGCTTATTAATTAAATTATTATGCTTCATCGTAAAATCAAAAGTCAGGAAGACATGACTTGTTCTGTGAAACGATTCGAAAAATGTTATATGATCCACGTTATTGCTTCACTTGCTTGCTCCAAGTGCTTTATAGGCACTCGTCGAGGACATTGTTGCTATAGGTAAAATTGCATCATAAAATTATCGTCATAAAATCAGGGCTAGAGAATAAAGACCAAAATGCTGACGCGACTGACACTACCAGTGCCACGGGCAAATTTACTGGCATATATAAAGGACCCTCTACTCCAGTCTTCATGAAACTCTTAGCTTTGCCACTGCATTGACTTTAGAATAGGCCTATTTGGGGACTTATAATACTCGTCGTGTTATTCGCTCAGACTGCCGTATTTCACTCAATAGGTGTCATGTTTAATTTGAATATTGACAAATTTGTGGCATAGTTCCAGTGCACAGCATAGCTCTCAGCCCATCGTCTTCCTTTGCATTTCCATATCCTTCCGCCTGTACCAACTGCTCTAAATTATTGGTGCTCAAGTAATTTACACCTTAAGGGCTGTATTATACTGACACCACCGAAACTGAGTCATGAATGTATGTATTTAGAGACTGTGTAACACAAAAAAAAATTTCATGTTTTCTCGTTTTTGTGGGGTTTTCACAGTGGATTTTCATAGTTTTCGAGGAAAATTACGAGGGCCATATGTCAGGATGACAAGCGACGTGTCAACGCTTTAAATATTCAAAATATTGACGCTCATTTTAGAACAATTATTTGTCGGGAATTTCAGGGTCATTTATGGTATCCGGGATAGATAGGGCAGGTCTTAATGAATGGACAGATGATGGAGGTTTATGCTTAATTTTTTTTATAAAGTTAATTAAAGAAAGACCGGTGTTACTTAATGCTGTTTTCAGAATAAGGTTTAAGTCTGTTGATTTCTACGAAATTTCTTATTGTTTTAAGAAATCTAGTGTGGAAGCTTTTAATAGAGACATACGTTAATATACATACCTACTATCCATAAATAATTAATTCACTGTATGTCGAGATAATGATAAGAGGTTGGTATGAAAAGTTTTATTATACGCCTCTATGCTACAAGGAGTGACATTGAGCACTATAATGTATTACAAGCAATGGTATTGAGTCGTCGTTTATATGGTCGCATATGTATGTACCTACCTATAAAGAAAGTTATTTTAGAACATTATAGCATTGTGGCTTATGGAGAAATGCTTACTCTTAATTTTATTCGACTAGATTTTTCTATACTAAATATATTTAAATAAATACATATGTACATATATGTAAATTATATATGCATATGTGTAATGTAATTAAATTATAACAATTTTGTAAGCTTTAATGCTGTGCCGGAAAAGAGACGCTACAATTAAACGGCAAGACGTGTAACCTTCGGATGGCGATGAATAATAGGAAATCTTTTGCTGTTTCATTCTTGTTTGTAGATTTACATTTATGTGGGGACCTACAGGTAGACGTTCTACAAAAAAATATTTCTGTTTTCCCAATGTTTTCAGTTGAAACTGAGTAAATGAATTGTGCATCATTAAATTATTAAAACTAAAATAGAGAAAATGACACATTTTAACAACCTATACAGCTACCGGACTATTGTAGTGTCTTCCAAGCGGTAGTCCTATATCTAGTAACGCAGTAAGGCTGCTAGAAGGAACTTATAACGTACTTAGTGATCGTGATATCAGGAATTATATTGATAGGCAGCTGTTATCAAATATCTGGATTCAAACACCATTAGAGCCTAGCCAACGTCGATGCATAAGCTTGGGAGTTATTCTCTACTGGGTACCTTATCATAGCGATACCGAGACACCAGGAAATGAGGCTTCTCTGATCAGAAGGATTGATCTATAATTGTGTGCTAAGTGGAAGAATTCGTAGGTAGGACTCTGGAATCAGCGAAGAGGATTCTAGATTTACAGACCTATAAGCCAGATAATTGTAGATGGGGAGAACTAACTGCATACATTCCCAGTTTCAAGATAGCTATGGCCCAGTATAATATCTTAGGAAGACAGAACCTTGGCTAAGGAGGAACTATAATGACGAGCAGGAAGTATGCAAGTTCCATACAATGACTGCTGCAGCAGCTTTATGGACGAGGAAGAGGCTGAAATAGCAGACAATGCGTTGGGGGACCTTGAGGATCAATGTCTCTTGTTGCTGGTTTTAATGGCCTTCCCCATCCTCTAAGTTAAACAATCATTTCCAAGTAGTGTTCCAATGAGGTGTCATCAGAATGGCCATCCATGGTTATGGGAAGATTGGAGGTATTTCGGTAGTTGCCATTCTAACCTAACCTAACAAACAATCTATATAGGGGGCAGGTTAGAATCAACAACCTGGATAAGATGAGGAAAAAATCTTCGGTGTAGCGTCTCTACAGAAGTTTTTTAGTGTTTTGATTTTTTTATGAAATATATATGCTATGTGTGTCTTTTTCTAATTTGACCTGCAGATAATACTTCCTAGAATATATTCATATACACATATTTGCAGGTAAGCGAAAAGTTAGAAATAGTTTGCATAAACGAATAAATGCTTTATCATATATATTAGCGCTCTACAACAAATTATTTTCGCCCCTATAGTATTGATATTTGTCGTATAACTGTCGATAAGTGCTTTTTACCTGGGTATGCAAAGCCGTGATGTCATATTTCCCTTTGTCAATAAGATCCGCAAATAGGAGTGCTAACTAATAAATGTACTTTGACTCACCAGGATTATGCCTCGAATATTCTAATCAACTTTATGGTTTCAAGTTTTTTTTGTATAGAAGGCTTTATTTAAGTTTACTATTCCCCATGCTGCGCGCAACTACGGGTAAGTGCGTGCTATTGCCTCACTTGTACATATGTATATGGCATCATAAACTTCCAAAAGTATGTTTTAACCTGTCTGCAAAAATAGTAACTATTAGAAAAGACTTTAAGTTAACACTTCTACAATTTAAACAATCATTTTCTTTCAATTGGAATCTGTTAGCAAACAGGTTTTTATATACTAAAAATGTAAAGTATATACCTAATTGTTTTTTTTTTTTAATTTCTAGAATTAACCATATTTCTCATATAGTTATTTTGGTAATGGTGACTACTTATTCCTTTTTAATCATAGTCCAAGGAAATTTATAACATACCCTTGACAATGATAAGAGCATTAAAATAGGTAGGAATTGGTAAACTTGCAGACTGTTTGGAGCTCAACCAGTTTTCCAGAAATAAACAATAGATTGGAGGAAGATGAAACTGCACAAAATCGCCTTCCACGCATTCACTCAAGCAACTGGCTTAGAAATGGCAAAATAAAGATGTCATACGCATTTTTGTTTTGAGAAAACGTATACTATATGATGCATTAAAGGAAGGATACCAGCCACATTTAGCTATTTAAAAAGAGTGAAGAGTAAATTCGATTTAAGGAAACAAAAACTCGAGTCCGAAGCATAAATTGTATCACACAATTTTTACATTTGGGCTTTAGATCCTTTTGTCGCGATCCAATAGCTAATAAATTTTATAAATACGTATAGATTCGGCAATCGGAATGAGGGTAGTAGCATAAAAGGTTATATATATATCAACTAGGGATATTAAAAAATGAAAATTAAACTAGTTTGTTTTGTTATCTATGAGCAGCGCCAAGCATATTTTTGTGTCGTCAGTTGTTTCTTCTTATAGCTAGTAATCCTTCGTAAAATCGCTCATTTCTCTATTCCGATCTGCTCTTGTGTAACTGATCACTAGCAATATTTTATACAAGAAGCTTTTGTTGTATTTCCATATTACTCATTTGTTCTATTATAACTGATCTACAGAAGAATTTTATACAAGAAGCTAGTTCTTTATTTTTATATGTTGTTTGATATTAGTGAGGTGACCACGTTTACTTCAGTAGCATTAGATTCATTCAAAATTGCACAGAGACGGATATCGTTGAATGCTCCCTAAATAATATGATCGGGGTCTATAAAATGTAAAGTTTAGCTTTAAATATGTGAGCAGATAAAATTTTCGAGGTCGTGAAGGTGACGTGTATATGTTACAGTCAAAACACGAAATCCGTCAAAACCCGGAAATCCTAGTTTTAATGAAGCTCTCTCGGTAATTCTAGCTTCAACTAATATAACACATAAATAAAAAGATTACTTTTTTGGACTTTTTACCGGGTTAAACTTAATTTTGTTCAAGAAAGAATTTTTTGGGATATCTCCGGTATATAGCAAAAGCTGAAAAATGTTCTAATTTGTTATTTCATCACACAACCCATTAATTTTTGGTGACAAGTTTCAAGTCTTGGTTTAACTCGTCAACAGGTCCCAAATAGCGAAATTGGGTGATTTGAAAAACAAATGAAAAAATGAAAAAGGAAGAAAGAAATGAAAAGTTTGAGAAAAATGGAAAAAACAATTTGTTTATTTATTAAAAAAAATTTTAAATTTTTTTAAAGAAACAGATTCATTCGAAGCGAATCGAACCTGTATACGCCACGCAGTGGGCTGAAAAATAAAGAAGAAGAAGCGTTTCGTGTCACCAGGAAACCTTACACTCATCGGTGCTTCTGCAGCAGGCAGAAAACCAAGCTGCACCGATGACTGTAAGGTCTAAGCAAGAGAAACCATGTGAAATATTTTCAATTTCTACATAAAATCATGTGCATAGATATCTCCAAATCCAAGGCTTCCTACTTTTTGATCGAGTAATTCTCGAAACACGTAAATGATCTAAGCAGTCTTTTCTACCACCATGTCAAGGTCGCCTGAGTTTAAGCATTGACCAGTGCTGATGCTTCAGCAGCTAGAATCACCGCACCATAAGCATAATGTCAACACCAATGCTGATAGTATCAGCACTTCATATGTATAGTACGTGCTGATTTCACCAGCACCGAGAAAATCAAAAGAGTTTAACTTTGTTTCGAGTATACATTATAGTTTAGTTGGCTCACAGTCAATTAAATTTATCATAATTTTTATTTTATTTATATATTTCTTTACTCATTTTTCATAACGATTTTTTATCAAGTTTTTCCAGTAGTTTCGCATTAGTTTAAGAGTAAATTTTTCCACAAAGTTTATTAATCTTACAATTACGTCTATCGTACTGCTAATAAAAGTGTCTTGTAATAGCCTTTTGTATACATACGGAATAATAAAGTACAATTAAATAATGCTACCAAATCTAGATATTGAGAGCATTATCTTTCATTCACCTTTGTTTTTCCACCTACAATAAGCATAAATTTTACTTTTATCCCTCGAAATTATGTAAATAAGTGACGATTGATTGTTCCTCTTCCTGAAAAACGGGCTACCGTGCCGAAACCCCGCTGCGAATGTTTATTTAAATCGGGGCGAAACTATGTATGTATATCACGCTAGTACTGCCTTAAGGCGGACATCTGTTCGAATGTCAATAATCCAACCACATGCACCAGATTATTGGGTATACGGTGTCGATCTTAAAACCCCAACTAAAGGGAACTTGAGTGGCATTTTGCGTAATCGAAAACAGGAGAAGTTGTAATCATATTTTTCTATTAGAGACAAGAGCACGGCACATTGCCATGCAGCCGCGGGCTATTCATACTCTAAGTGGATCTCGTTAATGGTACTTCTCGCATGGCAAAGAAACTTTTGTCTGGGGCTAATTAAATGAACGATATTGACACATATGCCGATATGTACGATAACGCCCAATATTTGCACTTGTTAGTTACCCGTGCCTCCAGTTCACTTTCATTTCCATTACGAATGGACCACCACGAGAAAAAAAGCAATAGCAATCGCTATCAGAGTTCAATGAGGAATTTGTGAGCCAGATGGCCCAGCAGGAAGACCAGAACCTATCAGATATCAGGGCGTTGATGTTATTTGTCTCATTTTACAAATTCAGTTAAGTGTCTTGTTACCCTGGTATGAGAAACGATTTGTTGTTTTGAGGACCCATTTGTGTATAGATTAGTACTTAGAGCTCATTAGAAGAGATGTTAAGAAGAGAGAGCCTTGGAAGAGTATGTGAATGTTAGTTTCATGGATCGCTACTACACAATCTAAATGCAAATGAAAAATGTTTCACAGAAGGTGTTAAAGTGTTATGACTCTTGTAAACGGAAGTTGTAGATCATCTTCCCACTTACTCCATTAAGACAACATGTTAGGATGCACATCCACTATATTCAGTTACTCAGCTGTTCTAACCCCTCTTAAATGTTCAATTTTTTATATCCTAGATAAACTCAAGGATGTATTAATTTGTACTTAGTTTTATAACCATATAAATAACAAACAATCATAATTGCTTGAAGGATCTTTGCAGAATGTTGCGTTATGTACTTATGCCACCTTCGTACTCCTTTGATTTGAAAAGGGTGTTCGCAATTTAACTATAAAATCTCTTCTTATATGTATATAATTATTTGGAGGCCGACTTTATGAGTAGTACATTGCCAATCAATGCTGTAAATAAGTAAGTTTCGAGAGCAAATTAGTCTTCCAGTTGCATACAAAACCGACCCCATCCATGCTCTGATTCACTCCATGAACTTCACGTAGAGTTCTGAGACATTTCAAAAAGGTTGATTGGTTAAGTTTTAAACATGATTTAATGGAAATTGGCCGGGTCTTGGAGAAAAGTCCATAAATGCACAATTCGATTAATAATATATTATGGTTTGACATTCGTGAATACATTTCGTATTCATATAAGAGTAAAATATAGCAACAAAATTCCTCTTGGTTTAATCATAAGCGTAACAAGCCATAGAGATTAAAGATGCTTGCTATTCGACTATACGAACTGGACCCTAGTTTGAAATTGAAACAAATTTAAAGGACTGCAAGAAGTTCCTGTACTTCTAACCAGATAGAAAAATTCACGTTTAGCCAAGGCATCTGTTCTCTCCTGAAAAACGGTAAGAGACACTCGACTAGTTCCTGTATATCTTCACTGTTACATAATGGTGAAGTGGTCATTGATTCCTTGGATAAAACTGTTTGGTTGGTTTGCTGAAAGATTTACTAAAAATTCACGTCTACCACCTACTTAACAGACTTCTGTTTCGAATCGTCAACGATCGCCAATATGGCTTCCAATCAGGAGGCTACATACATTATATGGACTTTTCTAGGTTTATTCTAATAAAACGTTTCTACAAAAAAAAAAAAAATCATCATCAACGAGCTATGCATATCAAAGTGTTCATGAAAATATTGCAAATTCAATGGTGTGCAAAGATTTTGCAAAACGTGAAAAAGACTTTCTATTCTTCGTCTGACTGTGTAGTATTTTTTCAAACTTCAACAGAAGCGACAATGTCACCGCAACAGAGGCCAATGCCAGTGAGATTACGAGAATTTTTCCGATATTTTCCGTTTCTGCTTATTCATGTATGAGCATGTATAGTATTCTTGAAATTAGTTTGTCATGTAGTGTGGTAGTTGAACCTATTTACGACAGTTGTATTGAAACTTACTCAGAGCAAACATTATCATATGTAACAATTTGATCTTAAAAATGGATGGCGAGTATAACATTCAATTATAAATCTATTCCTTAAGGAAGAAAAAGAAGAGTGGTGGAGAAACTTCCTAAAAAACCGGGAAGATCTTTAATCACACGAGCCCTGAACTTTAAAAATAAACAAGTAAAAACGTTACAATTGGTAAGACCAACTCTTATGCAGTGTTGCCACTCGGAATATTTCTGGCGTAGCTGTTTAGCATAGCCCAAATGTAGTTTCGGTAGCCACACGTGAAAATATTTTAGAAAACTTAAAATTTTACATACAATATATAGTAGTAATTAACAGAAACTTTATTTTAACAAATTTATTGAAACAAATATATAAGAAAAACCTAATATTCTTCTGGCTTAAAAATTAAATAAATAAAGTAAATATAGGTATATTCATAATGTATACGTAAGTCGAAAACAGAGGAATTGTACGTGGATATAATTAATTAAATTTAACCCGAGAACTTACGTCTATCACTCGCGATAAAATTGATTATTTTTTATACATTGTTTAAGTAGAAAAGAATTATTAATTATGTCGTAATTTAATCGGTTCTTTTTTAATTTTTTACATCATTTAAAAGAAAGAAAAAAAAATCTTTCAGCACATGCGCTGCTATGGGTCAGTGTTAATAAATATAAAGCCAAAGTCTGCAATGTCCTAAATATATATTCCCCCATTACATAATTTTTATTTATAAATGAGCCCAGAAACGTTAGCAACTTTCAAATCGCTTCTCATTTACAATACTTAATTCTAACAATGTTCTCATTTCAGTAAGTAATATTTCAATGTCTTCATTTGGTATTGCTCTTTAAATCGATTATATAGGAAAGATATCAAAAAAATGTTTGTCTTTTATATATTCGTAATATAAAATACGTAAAGCTATCAAAATAGGATCATCTAAATGTACTCTTTTTCGAATTTGGTGTACAAGTTTCTGATAATATTCTCTCATATTAATTAAATTTTTATTTTTAAATAAATCAACTTCGTTTATTGGAGTTAAGTCTACATAGGCATCTTTGAGAAAGTGTTTCATTAATATCTTAATTTGCATTTAATGTCTCTAGCCATTACATGAATTTTAGGTAATTCAGATTGGAAACTTAAAACGTATTGGAAAATTAAAAAATTAAATTTGAATACTTGTAGAAATCAGCATTTTGAGATTTGATTTTGCAGCTTCTGTTGTAACGATCCCTAAAGATATTTAGCAATTTGTTATGTATGTATGTGGTGATGGTGAATAGGGAAGGTCGTCTCATTTGTATTAAATGTAGCTATTTGAGCTGGAAGTACTGCGAATATCCCTTTTCAGGAATTACTCATTAAAATATGGTTGGTTCTATTTCGTCGTCTGCATATTAATTGAATTATTAGAAAGATCAAAATTGGAGAAGTTGGAGAATAAAATGAAAATCCCTGTACCACGCCATTACACGATCATACTCTGCGCTGTGGACATAGAAGGAATTTAAGAGGAAAGTAATATCGATATCCGACACTCGAAATATTGTAACATTAAGGAATATTGTAAAATTAGTTAAAGATTTTTACATTGTATTACCTCATAGTACTTTTATTTTGAATTGCATTACTTGTACTGAGATGCTTACGTGCTGCTACTAGATTAATAAGCAAGTTTCTTCAAATGCAGATTTTTTCTTTTTTTTTTAATTTACATTCGTACTTAGTTACTGAAGAGTAATAAATATTATCTATAAGGTTAGTTAAGTTCCGCGAGGCGGCTACTTAGCCACATACTTCAGAATTTAAATCCTTCCGCTGTTTGCTATTCTTTATACGGTTTGAATACAGCAAGGAAAATTTAAGGTACAGTCCAGAATTCCTTCAGGGAACCCTTTAAAAAAATTTTTTTTAGAAATTTTATTATAAATTAAAATTGCAAAGGAGGATAAGAAATAATGGTAATACCTCAAAAATTTATTAGGAATTAAAATTGCAAAAGAGGATAAGAAATAATGGTAATACATCCAAATTTTATTAGAATTTAAAATTTCAAAGGAGGGAAAGAAATAATGGTGTAATACCCCAAAATTTCATTAGAAATTAAAATTGCAAAGGAGGGAACGAAATAATAGTAATACTTTAAAATCTTATTAGAAATTAAAAATGCGAAAAAAATAGAGGAAGATATCACGATAATATTGTTTAACTATAATTACATTCAAAAGTTATTTTCAGTAATAAGATTTTACATGTTCGAGTCAAGGAAAGTCCAAGCTACTTCCAAAATTAGATCTATTGAATTAACACTTCAAATGTTTTCTTTTCGGTTCTGATAAACTATATATTCATTGTACAATCGTATATGCAGGAGTTTAAGCTTTCCTATATGCAATAAGTTTAAAATACATACCGATTTATACAGAAAATATTTCAGACTTGTACATTCAATCTACAAGTCTAAGGAAATTTAAATTTCTTACAAGTAAATGAAGAATTTTTGTTGTACAAAATCTACAAGTACTAATAAAACAAGAATATATGTAAGTACATATTGTACACTTATGCTATTTAATGTTATCGATAAGAAAGGTGTGGTTGTCATTAATTTGTTTTCCTTGGAAGGCTAAGTGTATGATGCATAGTTTTGTGCAAGCAAGCACTATAGAAGAAGAATGTCCCAAGAGTATGAATAATGACATAAGAATATCACACAATCTGGTTACTTTTCAGTTAGCCGTGATTAATTGAATATAAAATATAACATATTCGAAGGAAAACATTGATATGTGGACGAACAATTGAGGAGGAGTTTGAAACCGTCATCATTTAACCATCAAAAATACAATTGTATTAATGTGGATCAGTAGACGAATCTTTGCTTTAGCGTTTGTCGTTCCTTTTTTTGTACCAAAGTTGGCAAAGTTGGTATCTGCCAAGAAATTATAAAATCTTAGTTTACGCATGTTTTTAAAACGGACATTTGTATGATCTTCGTAGTATAGACCTCGAGCGAAGTTTCAACAATTCAATGGTTCGCGTACATTGTCGACTGAGGCGGCTGGACGATGTATAAAAGAACCTCTCTAGCCGTAGTTTGAACGTTGCTGAGTGACGACATTTTGTGTAGAGTTTAAATTTAAATAAAGTAGACGAAGAAAACTAGGCGAGTTTAGCAAATTCTATCGTCATCACCGTACCTGGAGTATAACAATAGATAATCGAAATTTCAGCTAACTGCAACTCATAGGCAAAAGCGGATGGACTTTGTTCGAGAACATATGAGTTGGTCCACTGAATGGCACCAATGAAGAAAAAAAAATCAATCTCAACGGCCCGGACGGACGGTTGGCAGTACTACTGACATGATTTACGTCGATATAAAGAAGTTAGGTGGAGTAGGAATTTCGGTGGTAGCAGTGTCATGGTATGGACGGCATTTGGGTACAGGGAAAAGTCGCCCCTTCTCTGGGTTCCTACAAAAATGAATACTGCTCATCTTCGTGAGATGTTAGAATGGGTTCTGGATGGTTATGGGGAGCAAATAGCAAGACAAACTTCAATTTCTATCAGGATAACGCTGCTGTGCATACCACTCACGTTGTAAAAGATTGGTTCCAGGCAGGAGATATACCCGTTTTGGATTGGCCAGCTGAACGCCCATATTTAAATTCTATTGAGAATCTGTGGGGCATTCTATTTCATAGGGTTTATAAAAATGGAATACAATTCGAAACCGTTGATGCGTTCAAATAAAATTAGCGAAGTGTGGTCCGAAATAGAATTAACGGAATTGGAAAACTTAGTGGATTCAATGCCTAATAGGACCTTTGAGGTTATTCACGCGAAAGGCGGACCTACAAAATATTAAATTAAAGCATTATATTATAATTTTCTTGTAGTGATGAAAGTGCCTTTAAGTTTATTTCGTATCTTTGAAAAAAACCGTTTCTAAAATGTGATAATTAAATGTTTTTTTTCATATCTTATATTTAGTAATATGTACTTTTTAATTACTAATAATATCGACAAAATAAAGCTTCCTATTTTCATAAAGAAATAAAAAAAGGCACCACTTAAGTTAATTTCGTGCACTGTAGATGTATTGTTTATGATAATTTTTCTGAAGCTTCCCTCCATGCCCATCCTTTGTCTTTCGTTCTGTACATGTTTTCTTCCCTATTTACTTCCTAACTCCAAAGAGACACTTTTTCACTTCATTTAGTACTCTTCAGCTCCCCAAGTAATATAACTCAAACCATTTGCGATTGCGCATTGGCTTGTAAAGATGTTACAAATTTCAATTTAGCTTATAAACGCTGCAAGCTCAGTTCTTTATTAACTTACAAGTACCCTTACAGTTTCGTGCAACAGAAACAAGATGTCATTGTAAAATCCGATTTCTAGAGTTATGGCGGCTATTTGGAACCGTCGTCATAGTATGGCATTGTGATTCTCGTGAATATTTATTTTATTGTCATTTGAAAAAAAAAAAAATTACAACAATTGTAAAACAAAACAAAAATTATTAATGTGTTTTAATTAGTATGGCGGGCCATAAGCCGCGCCAAAAAAGTATGGCATTGCGCTACTGCAATGTTTATTTTCATAGACCATGGACTGGAAGAAAATGTAAAATGAGTTTTTGTGTAACAAATCGTTTGAATACCGTAATTTTTCTGACAAGTTTAGTTAATTAGCCTGTAATTACGCTGCGCCGTCCAACCCTAAAATTATGATTTTCGTTTCTTAAATCACCTAATTCGACCCCTTAAGGGTCGCCATACTTGTAACAAATGATTTGGATTTTTCTGTCATCATCTCCCGGTCTATTAGCATTCACATATGATGCCGGCAATACTGCTGTCAGTCGAACTGACGTTTCTTTGGTTCCTGTGGACTCTCATTATCCTGCACTTGTAATTTTATATAATAACATTCCACCTGACCCTAACGTAGTTTTCACTCATTCTTATTATTTTGACTTTCGTAAAGCTGACTTTTCGCTGCTGAAGAACTTTTTATTAATATGTGACTGGTCTGTGGTGGTCTATGAAAGTGATATTAACGAATCTATTCACAAATTTTACAAAATAATTTTTGATGGCTTTATATTATCAACGTCATATAAGTATTTGCAATATAATGATGAAATTAGGAGAACGCGTAACCTACGAAAGAAAGCGTGGTTGAGATATAATTTATTTAAAAATATGTACAATGAATTTGCTAGACTGCGGCGAAGATTCTCCGAGCTAACTAAAGTTAAATTATTCAATTATTTACATCAAGTTCAAGTAGAGATGAGGATTGAATCTAGAGTGTTTTGGTCTTTTATCAACATGCGGCGAATCTGATGGATATCCATCTCAATTAAAATATGAATGTCACACAAGTTCCGATCCCAACATTATCTGCAACCTCTTTGCTGAATTCTTTAACACTACCTTTACCCATCATCGTGAGGTAATTGATGAATGCTATTTTAGTTCTATTCTTCCGTCCTTAGAAGTGATGCTTGGCCTTAGTGATCTAACGATATCTGTGAAGATGTTTTGCTCGAGAATATTTTCAAACTAGATTCTGAGTACAATGCCGCTCCTGATGGAATCCCTTCTGTCTTCATAAAATATTACGGGCATAATCTTGTAAATCCCTTGTCGCATCTATTTAACTGGTCTCTGCGGATCGGTATATTCCCATTACCATGGAAGTTATCCTATATTATTTCTACACACAAAAAAGGCAAAAAAGATGAAATAGCTAATTATAGGAATATTGCCCAGCTTTCTGTCATTCCTAAGCTATTTGAAGCGATTATATGTGATGCTGTTTACTCTCACTGCAAACATTTATTAACTACAAGGCAGCACGGTTTTGTGAAGAAGCGATTAACTTCCACTAACCTGGTTGAATTCACCTCGGCTTGTCTCAACTTAATGGAAAATGGAAGCCAAGTTGACTGCATGTGCATCTTCACCGACTCCAGTAAAGCCTTCGATAAAATAGCCCAGAAGACTTGCTTTTAAACTTGGTGTCCTCGGATTTTCTATTTATTTAATTAAATGGCTAGAGTTACATTTATCAAATAGGATCCAGCAAGTTCTGTTTAGGTCTGCTGTCTCTTGTTAAAACCTGTACTATCCGGTATTCCTCAAGGCAGCCATCTTGGTCCGCTTATTTTCATTTTATGTATTAACGATATGCCATACGTCATTAATCTATCTGATATTCTGATGTATACTGTCGATGTTAACATTTTTAAGACGGTCGATAGCTCTATTGGTTGTGAAGCTTTGCAATCAGATATTAACAGTTTCTTCATTTGGTGTAATAAAAATTTTATGTACCTAAATATTGATAAGTGTAAGGCCATTAGCTTGACCCGTAAAAATTGTCCACTTCTGACCACATACCATATCAATAGTATCGCTCTTGACAAAACCGATCAAAGGCCTTGGTGTGTACTTTTAGACACCAAGATTAGCTTTTTACCACACATTGACAAGACAATCAATAAGGATAATGGCACATGAGCTTTGTACGAAGATGAAGGCTTAATTTAATGATCCTTTTACTTTAAGGACCTTGAATCTAGCTTTTGTGCGATCTCTTATTAATTATGCTATCCCTGTTTGGTATTCATTTAAGGCGCTTGGAATCTATGCAGAGGAGATATTCGCTTCGCACTTAGATGTCTCCCATGGGATTATCCCCTCATGCTTCCTCCTTATGAGCTGAGATTAAATCATTTTAAGCTACATACGGTCACTAGAAGCAGTAAGGTAATTAAGGTAGTCTTCTTGTTTCAAATAATTACTGGTGCAGTAGATGCTCTTGAGCTTTTATCTATTTGCCTATTTGCTCTATGTTGAGAGCCTTTAATGTCCACTCAGCCTCATTGATTTTGACTTAACTTCGACAAAGTTGAAAGGTCTGCTTTATGAATTAAGTAATTTTTCGCTTTTACTTATAAACATGTTGCTGTGTTAGTTTTATAACTTATTATTCTAGTTTTATTTTATTTTATTTTTTTTTTAAATTGTTCATCGTTTTTATTTTTTATTTACATTTGATGATTCGTATTTTTTTCTACTTTTTATGGTCTTGTGTTTGTTTTTATTTTTTATTTTGCTTTCTGTTCTTTTGTAATAGTCAGGTGAAATTTTGTCCTGTTAGCTCTGCTAAATAAATGAATTATTTTTAGTTTATCTGTTAGATTTTTAATCTTAGAACTACCCAAATAATTTCCGTAATATGTATGCATTACCGAGAGAGGGCCCTTCGAAAGCCTCTCTCTCGTTATTAACAAATTCAGTGAAACAAAGGCTATAGGTGCTGTTCGTTAATTTTATATAATTAAATTACCGTTTAAGGAAACTTCTGGCAGTTAGAGTGTTTAATTATGCTTAATTAAATTCAGAAGTACAAATAGAAATTAATTAATTTTTATCCACGAGGTAAGAACTTAGGAATATTCTTTTCATTGATGGGGTATATTCACAAAATTCAATAGGAATACAATGTAAATTATTTATAATACACTGAGCAAACAAACGCAAGCACATGTGTTTGAACTCTTGTTTTTGATTAAATGTGTACTTGTTGCAAATGCAAACGAATGTGTTTTATACCCTGTGCTCATGTTCCGTCTCAAATGCACATTTCCAAAGAACTTGTTCATTCCGTCACAAACAAATGTGAAAAGTGTGTACGCATTTGCAAGCCAGAATGAACAATATGCGTAGTACATGTGCCGGGATTTTCCGACTTCAATGGAAAACATGCAAATGCAAACACATCTGTTTGAGGAGACGTACACACTTAAGATATTCGTTTGAGTTTGCTTTCAAATCCAGAACCGCGTGTGCACGTTGCGGCTTCCAATAATGAATAAAATTTTTAAAGAAAAACTTTTCAGTAAATTTCTAAGAAAAAATTGAGGTCTTCCTTACCCAGGGGTTACACCTGCAAGTACAGCTTGCATGGAAGCTGCACTGCCATACTTCTTGCACGTGTAACATCTACTGCCAGTACAGCTTTCAGCGAACTTGCATGATGAAAAACCATGGCAGCTGAGGTGATAGTAATTTGACATTATACAGTTTTCTAGATGGCGGAAAAGAAATGTTTGAGGGATATTGATAATTTTATGCTATGAAAATGAGATTTTCTGGGATCATTTGCATTAAATCATTTACAAACATTTTCCTCTTCATTTTTTCTTGGGCTTTTATCATTCTGCTATTTCTTTTATTGCTATAATTTTCCAATATACGCATGACTTTACGCCTCAATGCCATTTTTTAAATGAACTTGCATGCAAGATGATAATACCCTAGACACACAGCACGACCTAATGAATCATTTGTACTAACTATTCATTAAAATGCCGTGTGTCACATAGTATACGTCATTATAGCTCGAAAATCAGATGATAATGAAGTACACTAATGAAGTGTTTTCTTCCTTCATTATAGCTATAATGAGGTAAAATGTTCTAGATTTAGCATATAATTTACGTATGGAGCTCCGCTGTGCATCTGCTGATTTGAAAAATAATAAGAAGAAATGCAAAGCACAAAGTAATTATGTCAAAATATTTTTTAATAAAATGTTTTTTTCATTCATTTCTCAATCGTTAAATGAAATAAAATAAATAAAATTTAAAATTAATACAAACAAAGTTTATCGTGTTGATTCCATCCATATCGCTTATTTAATGTCGTAAGTAAATCAAAACTAGTTTGACAGTACAATTTAATTAAAGAAATGGCTGTGTGTCTGCAGTTTATAATGAATCATTATAGTCTAATGAGTGGTTAGTTATTTCTTCATTAAGACTGCTGATTGTCTAGGGTATAAGACATCAACCGAACTGCCTTCTGCTGTCAAGTTAAAAATCGAGTTGGAAGGGAGGCTTGCATGCAAGCTGTACTATCTCGTGTAATCCCCGGGTTAAATCAGGACGAGACATATTTGGAAATATTTTGAACGTACATACAAAATTTCTATTTCAAACGTGCGAGCACATGTATTTGCGTTTGTTTGCTCAGTGTGTACCCACCTTAAAATGGCGTTATTCGCAGTAGGTATTTGTAGTAAGAATAATTCGGTTACAACGAATGAATTCTCGGAAAATAGAATTCGTGCTTTTTTCACAAATTTTCATTTTATATTTGGTGAAATTATCGAACGTTTCTTGCTTTTGTTTTTATTAATTAGTTGTTATACAATCGTTTTGAAGTGCAAAATAAATCGATGTGCTAGTTCAATACAGGAACAAATTCAAATTAACTGTTTCGAGGTAATTGACATTTAAGTTGTACATATAATGTTATTTATTTTTTTAATTAACTAACTGAAATAGGATTTGTAATTTATTTTTAGCATTTGTCAAATATAGATTCGAATAGTGAATATTGTACTCTACATATTGCAATACTTAACTTCAAATCGAATTTTTGGACTTGTTCCAGTATTGAACTAGACCATCGAAATAATAAATAAGCTTATCAATAGGATTCGTCGTTAATGTAGACTTCTCCATATTGTTCAAGAAATATTAAAATTTACTATATTTGCATATTCATTGAAGGCGCTCATCATAGCTGAAATATGCTTTCAGTTAGTACGATGATTCTGAGCTTATAAATGATAAAAATAAGTACTTTTTAAATTTCGAGGGTAAGTATGAAGATTACTCTTAGCTAAAATCTTGAAACGAATTTGAAATAAGAGATCACCATAGTTACTTCCCTTCATCTAGGAAGCGTATTGGTTAAGAATATTTAATATACGCTTAAAGGGGGAGCTACCTACTCTCCAATTTTTTTTTTCCAATGCAACTCATCCAAATGCAAAATGTATAAATCTTTTCGATACAGTCATACGGAAATAAGATGGTATAGCATTTTCTATGAACGGCTGGAAAAAATATGTTACCTTGAAATTTATAGGACCATCGTCGTATAACATACAAAGTAGTATTAGCCTTACTACCTAATTTATCAATACGAGTGGAAAATCTAAGTTTTGATCCAAAATAACGCAAAGATCAGTTAGTTTAGTTAGTCTACTTTATTAAGAGTATTACCATTAATATGGTACCAAGCCGAGTCGGATAAAGAACACTTTATAAAGCTCATAAACTTGAATTTTTCGATATTTTAAAACCAATTAGAAAAAGTTTACATCAGCGCACATTTACCAAAAGTGTTAAAAATTTTGAAAATATTATCATCGCCAGCATAAAAGTCAATAGATTCCGCCTTTCAGAAGAAACGCATAGTACACTAGAATATACTGATCTAAATGAAACCACATGCACTCTATCAGTCAAATCGGACATTAACCTAGTAAAAAACAAAGGATGGACAGGATGTGAAATCTTATTGAAAGTATAATGTAGATTAGAGTATTAATTGTGATATAAGTTATAATTACTGTCGTTACATATGGACCTGTTATAATTTGCCTTATTTTAAAGCTAGTATCAAGAATCAAAAGCCTTACTATGGTCGGGGAATAGTAGACCTGTACGATTAAATAAAAATTAATAGATTACTAATTGCCGGGTACCTCTTGCATCGTACGCATCGTACGTAATCGCAAATGTAGTATCGCAGGCATCGTAACTAGTAATCAGTCATCATTTATGTTGATGCAATTTTGCTTGTATGATATTAACATATAATCATGTTAATAAAATATAAATATAAATTCTTAAACCCAAATAAATGTGGAAATGGAGTTGTAGGTATATATAAAGATTCTTATTATGCCAATAATAATATTTTACAAAAGTTGAGAGTCAGTGGAAATTCGCTAGTGCGATACATTTAATGTATCCCAGCATACAGCGTAGCTTCAGTTTGTCAAACTAAATATTAGAGGAAGGAAGGAGTAATTGAAAAGGCGATAATTTGGATCTAATTTTGTTTTTACATTCTAAACGAAAAAAGAGAAATTTAATTTTTAATTCCTAATCCCACATTTTACTCAAAGTCTCTACATAAAATTTTTAAATAAATACATTGTATCAATTCGATGCCTTCACTATAATCAATACTTGTCACATATGTACCTACATAGGTACAAGATTATTGTACTCACCATTGATACGCGTCTTTGCAATCAAAGGGGCATTCATTAAGCTTTGTAATTTCGGAAAAATTTCGTTCATACTACTATTTTTATAAATGATAAAAATATAAAATAACTTCCTTGTGACGAAAGCTTCCTACTCCATAAGGACCAATTGAACAGGTATGACAAAATTCAGCAGAAAGATTGCAATTAATGTATGGTTTAGAGTTAAAGTTATCCTCATAAATTATTTCAGAAGGATAACCACCAAATATACTGAGGCTATATGAATATTATCAAACGACTAAACTTTTGTCGATGAATTTGAACTGGTGAATATAGTACAGATTACAATTTACAATTAGGTATGTCCGCATTCTTGAAGGAGCCCTTGAAGCTTCCCACCCTAGTATTTGACCATCTCTCTACTCTATCGTAAAATTTGTTCTACTTTTAGGACAAAGTGAAAAATTTCTAAAATCACACAAAGAAAAACGACATGTCAAATTCGCTAATTGGAAGCATTTTATATTTGAAAAACTATAATATAATATACCGTTTCCAAAGGATTCTAGCTAGGGAACGATAATCTAAGTACAAATATATATAACAATTCATTTTAAAAACGTTTGAATTTCTCATTGCATTTAGCTTATAGTAGTAAATATAGTATTTTGTGCAGCGGATAACTCTAATGACCAATTTCATTTAACACTTCACAAAGTCAAACAGAGGAAAAATTAAATTTTTTATCGTGAAATTCAGTGAATCCTACCACATCATCCAAAAAGAAAAAAAAAAGATAATTTATGCAGGGAAGAGGGCGATAATATGAAGTAGACATCCAAACTGGCAGAGGTGGAAATGGGCGCAAATGAAAAAAAGGAAAAACTAACCCATTTCGACAGTCGGATCCCACGGAGAAAAGGCTCAGTTAAAAGGAAAACATTTTCCCTACAAACGAGTAAATTTTCCATTGACTGTACCCACTTTGTATAGGCATCGATATGTGTATACAAATGCGTCCTCTAGGTCCTTGTACCCTGATTCAGGGAATCCATCGAATGTACTTCTACAAATGCTGATATCCTTTATACACAGATATTCGAATAGATATGGTGATAACCTCCCTTTTTTCGGGTACTATAGCCGGGGACCCTTTTCTATCAAAAAACAAACGAATTTGACTATAGCTATAGCGACGATATAATGTACAGAAGGCTTTCCCTGGTCCCAACAGCATGGCTGGAATCCCAAGCCACCCCAAGTATATAAGGACTGCCTCCCTAATTCAACCTCACATTGTTGCCATGGATTTCCCTCTGGCATTATATGCATGACAGCAACACAAGTCAACCCCGTGAGATTCTCTCAGGTTGAATCCTCTCAGGCATTACATGCCAATACTATGGCGGTCTCTTCACTTTCCCCAATGGCTGTGCCTCAATGAGAATTCCTTCTCCATCTTCAAAGCTACAAAAGCTTGGTAGCCCTTCGACAGGCTTAATATCCCCCAACAAAAATACTAAGGAAAATGGTGGCAAACATCGCGCTACCTCACTTGAACTCGAATGCCATCTCCCCGTATCCCGATTGACTGATTATTACCGCTGAGCTTTTAGACAAATGTTAGTTTTCTACTGACACGTTATTTAGTCGGCCGTTGGCGTATTTGTGTGTAAGACATTCTGGTTTTATATAAACACAATCGCGCACACACAAAGCACACTGAAAATCGGATTTCCTTGCGGGGGACTATTTTGACATCCTTGCGTCAAGGAGAGCAAATACCAGGCGTACGAAAGTGAATCGTCGAAGTACATAAGAAACCTGTTCTTTGTGTCACTTAAGGCTTAGCAAAGTCAAAAGGCGGAAAATAAAATGAGCGTGGAGTTTTGGAAGCAGGGAGCAATCTGAACGGGTGGAAAAGTTTCCTTCATTGGTGGGATACAAGGGGAGCCAGTTTATAAAACATAAAAGAGAAGTTGGAAGATATTCAAGATTCCCGTGACTTTTAAAGTCCTGGGTTAAGGTCCGTGACTTTGAAGTTTTGTTCTTCATGCAGCGTTCCCAACTTTACCGAGACATTTTTATTTCTGTGCACTTTACTTTTGCCGGTAGGAACTAAACCGCAAATAAGTATTCCATTTATTGGAATTTGTATGTCTTTGTTTCGAAATATGCAGATTAGTTCTAATCAAGTAAAAAATTTTTGTAAATAGAATAAGAAAAAAAGCTAGAATTGGTCTAAGAAAAATTCTTGTGATACCCTAGATGACTGCGCGTGTATCATTTCGTATGGTCAACCATCTGCACAAGTTTGATTTTTGAAGTGGTTTTTCGCATATATTTCTAGAACGGTTCGTCGGACAGAAAAAATGATTACAAACAAATTTTATAGGATTTCATATTCTGAAGAACTTTTCAGTACATTAAAACAGTATAGGACTTACAGTTTTCACAGTATATGTAAAAATCCTAAATTTTTATATGGCAACACCAAGAAGGGGTTACCCGATTTAGTCCATTTTTGAAACTATATTAACTATTTTTATGAAAACATCATGTACAGCGATTGATGTTGACGCGTTTTCAGGCAGTGTCCACCACATATGTCGTGAAAAAGGAAATATTTGTATGGCAATATGCAATTTAGATTTCATTTAGGGTATAGAAATGGTTATATTAGTCTAAAATTATATATCTTTAGATATAGATGAAGACAGTACAAGATCTAAATCTAAAATTTTCATAGATATTTGTCTCCGTGCTAACAGGCTTCATGAAACAACATATTGAAATGTTAAAGAAAGGAACATGTAGAGCGTTTCGTGAGGGCACTTAGGGGTTGTCTATGGAAGAGTATATTCTTCCAGAAAGTCCCATAAAAAAAAATTAACCAAATATAAGCCTCTCTATGTAGACATATGGAACATATCAGAACTGGTTTCAGATTCTAACTGCACTCTAGGCCTTATTTTATGGGGAGATATTAATAATTAATACAATGCTCATTCTACAGACTACAAGATAAGCATTTGAAAGGCCTAATACACGGTGACCACTGACATGTATATAAATAGACTGCTCGTTGAACCAAAAATGCATAAAAGCAAATGGCACCACTTTCATATTCCTGCCTCTTTCCGTGAGAGCATAATTGTCTACTGAACTGTAATAATTGGGAAGGAGAAATTGCTTGAAATTCAGCGGTATTTCCAGAACTGGCAACTTGGTAATCAGAACTTTCCTACCAAAACAGCCTTATGAAAAACAGTTCCTTCGGCTCGTAATTAAAATTTAACAACAGAAATAGTCCTAAATACTTTTGTAGTAAATTCAGTAAATCCCACTGATATGCATATAAGTAAATTCACAAATAATTCAAATATAGCGCTAGTTTACGACAGTTGGTAGCATTGAGAGTGAGAGCATACTTGATAGCATAGTTGATAAGCCTACAAAATTACAAAACTTAGAGAAATCTAGTGACATATGTACAAATTATACGTCTAGGGAGATAATCCCTGAGCAGCTATCACTGATCGCCTGTACGAGCAAATTACATGTTGTTTGTTTTGATTTCGCAGTTAGTAAAAAATACAAAACTTTAACAGAAAATGAGCTCGAAAGTATTGTTCCCACATCAGGAATGTTTTAAATCTAATAATGTATTTATTGGAGTAAAAATTGTAATAAATTGCAATAGATATATGTAATGTATATTATTTACATGATTACTTTTGAATGATTTTTGAAAATTATTTGAAACTACCCCCCCCCCCCCCCCCTTTCTTGACAAACTTGTACACGGCGCTGCTATATACTATATATAAATACATACATATAATATATATTTATATGTATATACTATACAATCCACTAGAAACATTTGAAATATCCTAAAAGTAAAGTTTAAGCCAAAAATCCTATTAAACAAATCCCTGTCCAAAATATTAAGGAAGTATGACGTGGCTTATCAAAGATTGCATACAAAGTTGTATCAACAAAAGAATGCCTAGGTCAAATTCTATGTTTCTTTCCATGTCTTTTAATGCATTAGAATTTTAATTAATTTAAAAGAACTTAGATTTATCCTGGTGGTTATTATAATTTGGCCACATACAGTAAGTACACTGTAAATGCTTTGCAAATTTTTCGAAAAAGATTTAGAGGATACTAGTTACATATTATAGATAACACTACAATCGATGCCATCTAGATATCTGTATTTTTGATTAGCATTTAAAATGAATTATATTGATGATTTGCCGATAACTACTATCTCAATTTTGTATTGAATTCGACCATATATATATATATAGAGCACAGAGATGCAGTTAGCATGTTTAAATTGCAGCTTCAACTGCAACTGAGAATGAACTTCGACTTAGCTCAAAATATACCTTCAGTTTCTATTGGATCGGTCTGACTCTGCCGACTGCCAGTTTATCAGTTTCATTGTTCCTGGTAAGTACGAAAATTCAAACATCTCCGTTCACTCCTGTGGGTTATTTAATTATTGTACGAATTTTTCGCAAATCCATTCTAATATATGTACACTAATATACATTTATATATACGCACTCAGATCTTGTGTCACTCAGAGCTTTCACGACATGGTTCCGTAATTTGATGTTCATGAATATTCAGTATTTTTTTCTGGTATAGTATTTTCGGTAGACCTAGAACTCTTTTTAGTAAATGTATTACTCTCGTCGGGTATTCTGATAATCTCCTTGGATGATCTTATGACTACTTCGATGCGACTTCAGTGCAACACCAGTGTTGCACTTTCCCAGCAATTATGTACTGAAAATGCTCGATGAGACCACTTTTATATTAGATAGATAGTGTAACACTAGTTTTGTATTGAGGTTTCCCTACTTTTCACATAAAGTATACTATATTTTGCGGACAAATAGAATATATATATATAAAATATATTAATATATAGAATTTGCGAACAAATGAAAGCAGTTTGACAGTTCCCTATTATGAAATACGCGTGTA
Source organism: Dioctria rufipes (assembly GCA_963924295.1). NCBI lineage: Eukaryota > Metazoa > Arthropoda > Insecta > Diptera > Asilidae > Dioctria > Dioctria rufipes. Next base: position 106,840,642 of record OZ002740.1, read on the forward strand.
AACAAATTCAAACTAAGAATATGACAGAAGTATGTTCGATGGGTTTCAGTTTTCACTGCTAGAAATAGATACATTTCACGGCGCTATTTTTCATTTGATTTATAATGCCTTGGGTTTTTTTTTATTGCAGTCATGTTGAGCTGCTGATCTTTATTATATATATATTTCTCTTTAAAATTCTATGTTACGCTTAAATTTTTCGCATCATTTCGAGTGACAACAATTGCTTTCTTTTCAATTCTGTCTTAGATGCCTTTAAAAGCTGATGTTCTGCGATTAAATTTTTATTCACACTCAAAAGTCAAGCAAAAATATATAAATGTTTGAAAATTATACTCCCTATAAAAATTATGAAGCGTATCGGCGGAAAACTACAATACCAATACAACGACACAAAAATAAAGTAGATCACCATCGCCATAACACACACAAATTGGTAAGCCAGTAAGCAACAGTTAGCATTTAACGAGTTCTGAAAAAGCAATATAACGTTTTATCTAAAAGACAAATGGTCGGAGGAGGTTTCATAGTACGAACAGCTAGTGGGTACAATGGAGAAACGGCTATAAATTTCATAATAAATAGTAGACACTACAATACATACGGCAGTCTATATCAAAGCTACAAATGAATTTGAAATGTTCAGTTTCTTCAAAAACGAATACAACTTTTGATAAACGCCTTTCAGAATAGCGAATGGAACTTAAGACTGTTCTAATGCAGTACGTAAGTTGTCTACTCTAAATAGTATTTGAGCTCTGTAAATGAAATTGCCAGAAATTGGAAAAAAAAACAGTTTTATTCGTTCTCGAGAAAACGGAAAATTTCGAATGCGTTTATAGTTTTGAAACAGAGTACATAATATATAGGCACAATTAGTTGATGAATAGCTTTCACAAGAGCAATACCGCCAAATTTTTCAACAAAGCAATACCTCCATTCCGTACGTAACCCGACATACATACATACACTAATAAGTTTTAGAACTTAATATAACCGAAAACTGAAGCCTGAGTTATCATCCATACTGCTTATTCGGCAGGGTGATAATTTTGTTGAAGACCTTAAAAAGGATATCGCGAGGAGTGCAGCAAAATAGACCACAAATTCCTTCAAAAGCTATTTATAATTTTGCCTAAAACGAAAGAACCTTATAGATATAAGATGAGTCATACCATGTATTAATTGTTGATAAATATTTGAATTTTTTCCTTTAGATTTCTCAATTCTTACCAGTCCTAAGAATTTGTCGCACTAAAATTTGCCATGATTCCGAAAATCATCGTAGGAGTAAAGTGCTTTAACTTTTATAAAAAAATGCAATTATGCATGAAAATATTTCTCTAGAATATAACAATGCGACGGATATTTGATCGTTGTCCAGACTTTTTGTTTGTTATGGAAAATTAACAATCGTTTGAAATATAAACCGTCTTAAAAATTGCCTTAAACTGAGCCTTAGCTTTGTTTTTAAGGTTCACAAAGGTGATAATCTCTATACGCCTTAACAAAGTTATTAAAATATTTTAAAAAGGTTTTTCTAAGTCCTTGGGAAACTTCGGTTGAATAAAAACAAAAATTAAAAAAACGAAAGAAATATTGTCTCTTCTAACGTTTTTTATTTTGATGTTAATAGGCGGCAACGTTTCGGACCTAGGTATGGTCCATCATCAGTCCCTATGGAACGATTATAATTGTAAGAATAATATAAAAAAAATTTCAAAATCTTTTTAAATAATGTTTAAAAATCAAGAGTTAGATTACTTACATAAATCAAAAACACTACATTAGTGTATTTACACCATAAAATAAATAAAGTTACAATTACAAATTGAAAACCAAAAATAAAAATGATAGAAAACCCAAAAAACAGTAAAAATTACAAAATAAATATTATGTTAATTCAATTTAATCGACGAAAACTGCAAAAAATACAGAAGTACGCAATAGTATGACTATATTATGCTTCTCTGCGAAACTTGTAATGTTTCGTTTTAAGAGTTTTAACTAAAATGTTGTTAACATGTTGCTAAAGGAGGTATATAAGTTAAGTCACTTTAGGGATCTACAAAATTGCTGGATGACAATTTTTCAGTAAAAACGATACATAGTTTGGCCGATAGGGCAATTTCGATTTAATCTTTTTTAGTAGAACACTTCTGCCATCTTGCCCATACTTGAGGACAACGGTATACAATTTAGGACTAATTAAGAGGTACCAGTTATTATCTTTTTGCACCATACTGAAAAAAAATTTTTTTGAGACTTTTTCGTCCATGTCGTACCTTTTTTGTCATCAGTATGAGCATATCGATTTTTATACCGCAGATGAAATTTATTGGGTATATTAAGTTTGTCATTCCGTTTGTAACTCACAGAAATTGGACACTCATGCATAATATTACAAGTTATTTTGATTTTTGCATGTCCGTCCGTCCGTGTCTGTGCTCACGATAACTCGATAACTCCTATACTTAGAGAGCTGAAATTTTGTACACGGACTTAAAAAAAAAGTAAAATTAAGTTCGAAATTGAGACAAATTGGGCAACTCCTTCATAGAGTTGCCATACAAAAATTTCGTTTTCCACTATATATTTGGACACTGCATAAGAACTCGTCGACATAGAGAGCTAAAATTTGGTACATGCTGTTTTCATAGTAGTAGCAAATATAATTTCAAAAACGGACTAAATTGGGCAACCCCCTCTTGTTGTTGCCATATAAAAATTGAGGCTTTTTACGTATACTGGCAAAACGATCAGTCCTAAAATTTTTTATTGTATCCTCTAGAATTGGTAATAATCATTTTTTCTGTCAGACGAACCATTCTAGAAATATACGCCAAAGAACACTTCAAAAATCAAACTTGCACAGTTGGTTGAGCATACAAAATTTCATAGAGGCATTGATGTAGCTAGAGTATCATAAGAATTGGTCTTAGACAAATTCTAGCTTTTTAACTCGTTATTATTAAAGAAGTTATAATATAACAGGTTGTTCGATTTTTTGTAAACTACTCTCTAAAATATTAACGCTAGTTTTCAATGATCATATTCATGAAGGCTATAATTAGATGTTTGGCGAATATATTGAATAAAATAAAATAAAAATACACTCTTCTGATAGTGCTAAAATAGAATTCATATGTACACATGCATTAACCCAGAAATTTCTGAATTTCGAATCAGTTAGCAGATATTTGTGATAAACGATGTGCAGTACATATATCTGCAAAAGGGTCCTGAAATGAGTTAGTCACAGCACTGTATAATGTAAGTCCGTTTATATTACGCCGCCGAAGATTAACTTCTTTTCGGCTACCATCTTATCGTTTTGTTGAAATCCTTAGGTTGAAGTCTGTAATAATCATCCGACATCATAATATATAAGAAATACTTTATTCTTTATATACATATATAATAATCATATACTACACCTATATAGATATGTTTTTATATCCTGACAGCAGGAGAAATACTTTAACCAACCACGGTACCATACATACAGACGTGCAAGAATACATATATCAACATTGTCACTGTTGCATACTTATATGTATATATTATATATATATCCCAACGATTGGATTTCTACGTGCAGGATCCCCCAAAGTCTTTCCACTTTTGCTTTTACTCGTCACCCTGTACACGTCCTTGTTTGCATTTTTATGAAATTTATTTTCATGTAGTACAGCATGTACTTACTCCTGAATGAATTTCCACTTTCGTTTTTCGCTGTGCGCGATTATGCTCTTCGGTTTCCATCATTTCCCTTTCTGTAACCGTCGCTGATGCCAGTACTCGAGCTTCGGGCTCTGCACATTACATCCTCAGCTTCAGAGCGACATAGCGGTACAGAATACAGCCAACCCAACAGCATATTTGAGATAATTCTCGTATGGAGATCTTAGTTGAATGATTATTTCTGCCTTGAGAAATGAGAAATGGAGCACACAAGGTGGAGGTTGGTTGGCATGAATTATTATTACGTATCCTGCTCACGTTTATGTAGGTACACGAATATGTACATATATCAGTCAATCTCTTTAAAAATATGTTTACCTATTGTTTTGATTTCTTTAAGAAATATTTCTCAGAGCTTTAGAGAGCCACATATTAATCGCTGTATTCGTTCTGAAACAGTAAACTGACAAATAGAATTTTCTTAGTAGAGGACAGCGATTTCGGTAGACTTTTTCCTTCTTAATTAATAACTTCAATCAGTGAAAATGTTTAGAGGTCTAATAAAAGTTTCACGAGAGCCAGCTCAAGCTAAGTTTTAGTTCATAAGTTTCAATATTTGTGCACTAACAACTCAAGCTATGGAGGGAAATCGGTTTACCGGGGGTTTCTTTGTAGTTGGTGTAATGCTGGCAAGGTGTTAGATATGTATATTATGATAATCTACCACTTGTTTAATAGGTATTAGGCTTAAGAACGAGCAATCTGAAAACAGGCTATAGTTTCAATACCTTAGACGATGAAATCATAGGATATAATAAGTTTGTCATTCCGTTTGGAACGCATAGGATTAGAAATAATGCTAGTAGAGAAAAATGGATTGGTTATCCACTCATTATATCAAAAGTTATTTTTTTATGTTCGTCTGTCCGTCCATCTATCTGCCCGTCTGACCGTCCTCTCGATAACTCCTAAATGGAAGGTTGCAATCTATGTGGCATATTCGATATGGACTGAATTATGTCTTCCGCTTTTAGAAGTAGTGGACATTTAAAGTAGATTAAGAGTATAGCTTAATTCATTGTGATCACCAAAACAATGGCACCATTCATTATTTTGAAAGAATTGGAGAGCAGTTTAATTGATGAGAATTAAGGAAAGGGATGAACGGTTAATGAAGGCTTGCGGACCGCTTAATAATATATGGTTAGTTAGAAAAATATGACATCTAAAACATATTTCCATTTATCAATCTCCCATAATACTTATACAGGGTGTTTCAGAAGTAGTGGATAATAATGAAGGAGGTGATAGGTCATGTCGAGAAATGAAAAAAAAAATGTATGGAAGGGCGGGGGGATGTATTCTCAGCCCTTTTCGAGATAATCGGGGTTGAAGGACTAAGGATACGTGAACCGTAGGTTTGTACTAAAACAGTTCTATCTTCTAAACGGCAAACAGTAGAAAGATGGTCAAGGTACTAATTTATAGAGAACCTGCTGCCCTTTGATTCAATGTATCAATGCTTCCGCTACAGTATGTAGTTTAGAAGAAACGGTCCGCCAAACTTAAAGTTTCAACTTTTGTACCTCATTCTTTGTGTTTGAAGCCAAAAAACTAAAAAAAACTTGTAATTTTTTTTCTGTCTTACTCCGACAAGATTGTTTTCTTTCAAATGCATTTTTTTTTTCATTTTGTATCTTTCGCCATTTACGAGATATAACACAAAAGTTCTTCCAATGCATGAAAAGTCTCCCTTACAGGAAAATATGGAATAGTATTAAAACCATTTACAACACTTTTATATTTATTTATTATGATCGAGGTAAGAACAATTAATAACATTAACTATTTAAAATATTTTCAAAATACCCCCCGTCATTTTGAATATAAAGTAAAGCTTAATACGCTTAATAGATCTTTTAAGATCAGTTGTTGCTAAATCCTTTTTAATTTTGTTGGAAGTTTCTTGGACTCTGTGTATAAGTTCGTCTCTGGATGATATTTCCGACGCGTACGGAATCTCCTTCATAGTTCCCCAGAGGTAAAAGTCTAAGGATGTTAAATCAGGAGAACGTGGTGGCCAAGGAAAAGGACCGTGCAGTCCAATCAAACGTATTTGGATAATTGGTGTTCATCCACTGCAGGATATTTCGTGCGGTGTGTCCAGGTGCTCCAACGTGCTGGTAAATGATATCTCTTCTTATTGATGAAGGTAGATCGTCCATGAGATCTCGAAGATCATTTTCCAAAAATTCCAAGTAATTTTCGGTAGTTAATCTACTTGGAAGAATGTGTGGACCAAGAAGCTTTCCGCAGACTATACCTGACCTAACATTGATGGAAAATCTGTATTGTGATGATGGTTTCCGAGATACGTATGGATTTTCTGAAGCCCAGTGATGTATATTATGTAAATTTGTTATCCAAGTTTTTGTAGTTTGGGATTCATCGGTCCAGAGGATATTGTCTAAAACGTGTACTCGTCAAAATCATGCTCTAAGAGCCAACTGCAAAAATCGTTGCGTAGCGGCTTATCTCTAGGTAGTAGCTCGTGCACAGGAGTAACGTGGCAAGGATATATGCCTTCTTTGTTCAGAATTCTTCAAACAGTTGACACAGACATTCCTAAGCAAAAAGCTATGCGCCTCGTTGCTATAGCAGGATCATTCCTTGCAATTTCTAGGGCCCTCTCCTCTGCTTCAGTTGTTGATTGCTGGTATCTCTCGACACATTTCCAAAGTTGCGAAATTTCTTTAATTCTTTGGTAGGTTCTTTGAAAAACACGTACGGAGAAAGCCTCCTTGCCGGAAATCTTCGATGATAATTGCGTTGAACCTCAAGAGAATTTCCGTCCCTATACCCGTAATAGTACATTATGTCCACGTATTCGTCATTGGAAAATTGAGCCATCGTTTCTTTAAAGTTTTCCTCAGTGACCGAACCAGTTATGACTTTTTACGAAAAAAGCCTACTTTATTTGTTATTCCTGATCGATAATAGTTTGAAGCTAAAAAAAACTGAGCTGGAAAGGCTTATTATTTCTTCGGGCAAAAATAAAAAGCCAACTTGTCTTTTTGTGTCATAACTCATAAACGATGAAAGATACAAAATAAGGACAAAGTGCGTTTTAAAGAAAACATTCTTAGCTTCTAACCGGAGTAAGACAGAAAAAAAAATTATAAGTTTTTTTTTAGTTTTTTGACTTCAAACACAAAAAATGAGGTACAAAAGTTGAAACTTGAAGTTTGGCAGACATTTTCTTCTAAACTACATACCTACTGTAGTGTAGAGGAAGCATTGACACATTGAATCAAGGGGCAGCAGGTTATCTATAAATTAGCACCTCGACCATCTTTCTACTGTTTGCCGTTTAGGAGATAGAACTGTTTTATTACAAACCTACGTTTCATGTACCCTTAGGCCTTTAACCGCGATTACCTCGGAAAGGTTTGCGGATGCAATTTTTTCTCAGATTCCTGTATCAAATCAAGTTTGCATATTTTTCGTTACTCTCAGGACACTGTTGGGCCAACGTTTCAAAATATATAAAATTATTTGCTTGAATTTGTGAGTACCATAGTTTCTTTCATTTCGAAAGTCATTATAGTTTGAGGCATAGTATTATGAGTTGTTTTTCACTTTAAAGACGCAAATTTAACTCATTTAAATGAGCTGTCAAGTCTACTAAAAAAGGAAAATCTGTGAGCCTGTTTTCATCACCAAGTTCTGGCACTAATTTTATTCTTGATTCCATAAATGACTTGATTTCATTTCGCAAATCATAAAATCTTTTCAACATTTTACTTCCGAAAAATAAATAATGCCTCCAATGTCTTCAGTGTCAATTTAACTAAGTATAATTGGACATTGAAAGCTTTCTTTACGCAGTTGTACATTTATTATGTCGAAAAGTAACTACACCTATGGAAATGTTATATACATAGATAAAGAAAATATTTTATAAAATTAATTGAGACAAAAAAAAAAAGTTTTATTTATTTGTTTTTTAATATCCAAAGCTCCATTAAATATCTTTCCACAAAATGTAGTCTTGATGTGAATTAATTAAAACAAAATAAATAATTCAACTTGTATATTACAAGATATAAGATATAAGTATATAAGATTTCAATTGACACTTGAATAGGCGAAGAGAGAGGACAGGAAATAAACTAGGAGCTGGAAAAATTTGGAGAAAAGCACCACAGAAAATAGAGTCTTAGAAGGCCAGCAATTGAAGCTTGTTATTGCTTAACCAGCTAATAAATGTTACTTACGAAAAACTTTTTTCATATTTTGTATTTTATGATATGATAAAAATAGTTCTTTAGTTTTAGTAGTTTTTAGCTTATGGCGAAAGTAGTGGGGCTAAAGATTCATATAACCTAAAAATAACAAATGAATATCTAAAACGGATGGATACATCTTCCTCGGCCCCTGTGCAAGGGGGGAAATTATATAATTATTAAAATAACGAGAATATCAAAATCTGTTTTTTTGTTTTACAGGCCATTAGTGAGTTAGGTAACCTAGAAACTTATTGATGGACAATATAAACAGTTGGAAAGCAACGATGTAAGTAGAAATAATTTTATAATTGTAATCAAGCTTAAAAAAAATAGTGAAAACTTAGACTTCGCTTTTTTGAAATCTAATTTGAAGTCCGAAAATATCGAAGGTTTCCGATCATTTCGTAAACGGGCATTCTCGGTTATTTCTGGTTATTAGTTATTTGAAAAAGAATCCCACACGGTGAAATTTCCCTGAAATCATCACACTATAGCATTTATTTTTATATACGCAAACGAATTAATTATAATAGAAATTGAAAGTCATACCCCGATATACGGTCGGACCTTCAATTTAAGACCCCTCGTGAGTATGGGCATATTCCATTGACACCATTCCTCAGTTACGGACACGTAGGTGCTTCACAAGAACGAACACTTAACAGAATGACGTCGCTTTTCAAAAACCTTTTATCCTTTTTGAAAGCTTAATCTCGAACGAAGAGTGAGGTGACTACATATTAGAATGGGGCCCTTATCGTGATGCTATCATCACCTCGACAATGTTATTACTCCCTTATAAGGGGTTATATCTGCTCCATACCGAAATCTACAGGGAAAAGGTAGCATCTTTAGAAATCTACTTCCAAAAAGAGCCGCAGAATTCCGTCAAAGTCCTATTTGACGATCAACATCCGCTGCAAGTACATCTTTAGTTTCGGTAGTTTTTTAAAAACGACAATTATTTTAATTTTTTTGAAAATAAATTTTCTCTTAAGTGTTCTTGCAACATAAAATAAGTAATGAGTTACTTTCGGAAGTCAGGAAGAAAATGCTTTTTCACAAAATAATCGTGGGCTTTCGTGTTTTTGGCAATGTTTCGAGTTCTTAGTGCAGAATAAAAAAAAATAAAACAATTTTTTCGAGACTATCGATATATGTAGCGGGGATGTATTTCTAAATGACTATAACTTTCGAAAATTGTGGCAATATTACCTGTGAGTGTGACCTCAACTCCAAATGAACGTTAATTTTCCACTTTGCGTCGTCTAAAAACTTATTTAAGGTAAACAATGGAAAATGGTTGTTTGAACGGATTAGCTTCTTTAAATATACATCAGACATAGGAGTCGATATAACGCTTAATGCATTTTTTCTTTAGCTCGGCGCATCAATTTATTCAAACACTGAAAAAAATAATTTGTATTATTGAACATATCCTTCGTACAAATTTGTCATTAAGCGGTACCATCATAATAATTAAAGTATTTAACTATTTACAAATAAAAGTTTGTATTTTTTATCTCAAATCTACTGTAGTCTGTCCACTAAGAGCTGGTGCAGCAATTGAGAATTTTATAGAGTATTCGGCGAGCTTCAGCTGCTATTTTGTAACTAAATATTTCCGAGGTGTGAGAACTCGTCGGGCCCATAGTATTAAATTTTATTTAACCGCGGTAATGTCTCACCCTTGTTATTTAAGCTTCTTGTTTTTGTCATATTTATGTGTTCCACTAATTTATATTTTTACTCTCTCTTTACCTATATTCTCAATTTTCACACACGTACAAAAATTCTATAGTATTACCACTGACAAAATCCGCATGCACTTACTTCTACTACTTAAATCAGATAATTATTTTGTCCCGAACTGCAATTAGGCGGATCCATCTAATCGTTTCCAATAAGCTACAGTGGGTTGAGTTCAGCGGTTTTTTTTCCAATAGATTTTGCGCATATACTTTACCACGATAATAACGATTTTCCACAGGTTTTAGTCAAAATGCCGATGAAAAGCGTGAAGGTTTATCTGTGAAAAATTGGGCATTAGTTTACAAGACGACTGTATTGCTCACATTAAAAGCTAAAGTAAAATATTCGATTGGTCTAGATGCAACGCTTCACTACAAAGACGTCACTTTGGCTAATCTTTTATAATGCCTTCAACACAAGAGAGATACTTGCTATATTGACGAACAATCATGTGTTGGCCTTATTCGAAAATATTTATATGTATCACTACAGTTAGACGATACATTTCTGTATTTTTCAAAATCTTCTTTTAATGTAAATTTTTGAGTTATACTTGATCCTGGCTTCAACATTATGAGTTAAAAAAAAAGTTGCATTAATAATTTTCTTAAATGTGCCAATGATACGATATCGGAAATCTTGCTACAATCGATACCAGTCATCAATTCTATGTAATATATTAAACTGTCGCATTACTGCACAATATGTATTAGCACAGCCTTACATGACAAATACAGCAAAACAACAACTTTGTGTAACACTAGATGCTTTATAAAGCGCTATTATTAAAGCATTTATATTATACTCTCTACCCGTAACCATTTTTGCGTTTTTTTCATTTATTTTTTCTTATATACATATCCTGCGAAAATGACAAACAGAAAAGGGGTTGCATTTTGGGTACAGTATAAGAGGTCCTTTTAATTTAAAGATATTGAGCTTATAAAATTCTACACCAGTCGATCTATTTAGATCACCTTGCATAAACAGCATCTACCATATTAACTATAAAGACGAGATTATCTGCTTCAGGAATGACATTGAAAAGCTCGTCCTGTTCGCCATTATTTGTATATTGTTCAGCTAGAATTGCAATATTCCATTACGTATTGGTGGTTATTAGATAAAGTAAATTGTCAAAAACCATACGTGGGCAAAGAAGCTGCTTACAAAATTCATTCAAATGGGTACGTCACTACCAAATTTTTATAGAACGCAACTATAAGACATGACATTTTATACATGGTGTTTCCCACTAGGAAAAAGTGTATGGCAGGGGGGGGGGGGCATATCAAGCGTTTAGGAGTTACAGAGTGATTAAGAAGAAAAACTAGTTTTTCATAAAGCACCCTGTATCTGAAAAACTACAGGGCGTACGGTCACAGTTAAGAGCTCATTGTATGCAGAACTTCATACTTTATCTAAACTAAAAATTTCGGATTTTCTTACTTTTTCTTTTAATTTAACCTCTATTATCTTTGCAGAAAGGTCGTTAACATAACTGTTTTTTATAAAAACTATAAATTGTAGACTGTCCTCTTTAAGTTGACCTATTACACCCTATGTGTTAGCTGTATCCGTTAAACAATTATTAACTCATAACCTATTCAGATTATACCGAAATTAGACGATATTTTTTTAAATGACGTGCTAAGGGAACAACGGTAGAATAGTTTTGAGAATAGGATTGAGAATAGATTTAGAGCTAATAACTCTTAAAGGGCTTCAGATAGCACATTGGGTGTAATAGGTCACATTAAAGAGCAGAATCTAAAGTTTACAGTTTTTATAAAAAAAACGACATTTTTGCAAAAATAATAGAGGTTAAATTAAAAAACAAAGGTAAGAAAATCCGAAATTTTTAGTTTAGACAACCATAATTCTTGATGGGAAAGGGGTATGGGGTTGATAGAGAACTCGTTGGAAAGGCCATGAAGTTCTGCATACAATGACTGTAGTCATACGCCCTGTAGTTTTTAAGACACAGGGTGTTTTGTGAAAAACTAGCTGTTTTTCTTAATCACCCTGTAATTCCTACTATCACCTCCTACTGGGAAACACCCTGTAAATGCATCAACTCAATAGCAGCTGTACTATGAAAAATCATGCTCAGATTATATTGTATCACATGCTTTTCAATTAATACATTTAACAGGTTTGTTTGCTGAAAACACCGCATAAATTACTAGTGTAAATTTTTCTTTATAATATTGTGGTTATTTACCCTGGGTTTTATGCACTTATCGTACAAATTATTTGAAGTTAGGGTAACCTTTGTGTAATCTGACATTTCTCTGACAGTTTCTCTCAGTATAATTTAGCCTCGAGTTTTATGTGCTTTGTGAAAACATATCTATACAATGACTGATAGAATATTCTTTAGATGAGTCTATGGAATTTTTGCTTAAGAAGTATTTTTAGACGCCATAATGACAAACAAATTTCAAGTAAAAGTTCTCAAATGACAAAATCTTATCCTAACTCCATATAACCTTAGGTTTTTCAAAAATCAAAGTAGTGTAGTACTAGGGTACCCTAGGTGTTTTCATCGGACAGACTTAATAAATAGAAAAAAAAAATTTTAAATTAATGGATGAAACACTAAAAAATGACACCAAAAGTCCCCTATTCTTAGTGTAATTGGGAATTTATATGTTCTCTATGAGACATTCCCTTTAAAATGAGGCTGTTTTGTCTATTTTATACTTACTAACTACCACGAGATATATAATTTTTTAACTACTACCAGAAACACATAAACATCATAAAAATCATAAATCCAAAAGCAAAAAAACCACTCATCTTGTGTAACAAATGCAACTTGCCATTTAGCAAAATATAGAACCATTACTCGATTCAAGGAATAACTCAGAGATGAAATTGATTAAATATGCAGCACATTGTGGGTGACAATTTCGCTATTACCCGCTAAAATTCAACAAAAGAACAATTTCTCCCACGACATTTTACGTGTACCCAAATATATTTTTCATAAAATGATCCAATATGATTTTCACCTTACGAACTTTCACCAATTTGCTGGCTAGGATGTTTCAATAAAATACTAAATACCTTTACAATCAGGAAAATTTATTTATTATACAATTGTTATTTCATTTCAATTAACTCTCCATATAAATTCCAAAATAACAAAATGTGTACATTGGATATATACAATACATACATAACTATTTACATAGCTTAATATTTTCGCTTGATATTTTCGGACTAAAGTGTTTTTTTACCTTATGTCTGAACAATTACGATTTTTCCAATAAATTATCTCATTTTGTCAGGTTAAGAAATTTCGAGAGTTTAATTCTTGGTCCTTTAAGTAATTTGTGGACACACACAGTCATCAAATAGCTGCACATACGTGGAGAGTGTCTTTCGATTGTCAAGCTCATCAATAAAACATCAGTGGATTTCAAGAATTACAGCCGGGATAAGTGATTTGATGACAAGGACCTCCGCGATAGCGGCAGATTGGCACTGAGATCACTGATCGTGTTATTTATTTGCTACCGCAAATATTTTTCGACCATCAATTCTGCGGAACGCCGGTGATCGCACGTCTTAAAGGGTAAACTGAGATTAACCAATTTGGTAATGTTCACTCGTTAAAACCCGTTTGCCTTGTTATCTCGAAAAATGAATCAATAATCATAAATATCAATCGATCGTTTTAGTTAAAGTATCCAGTACCGCTGATGCTGAGCGATCATCGTCTTTGATTGATCTTCGATTTAATGGCAATTGTTACGTGTATCGAACGCTCGCTACTCTTCGTAAATATACGCACGTGAACACGTCATATCATTTGACTGACAGTATAGGAGCTCCAAGGGATCATAACCACACATGCCGATGAAAATATGTGTAACAATATAAAAATGAAATTGCTGCTGATCTTAACGATCGGGAAACTGCAAGATGGATGGCAGCAGAAAAGACAATTGCAATTGCGGGCAGCCGAGTGCCTGTAGTATGTACCTACTACTCGGCTTTTCATAAATAAATAAAATCACTTGGCGGCTCAGTGTTTATCTTGACTCTAGTGATCATACGCTGCTCTTATCGTTAGGCTTTAACGATTCGTATCACGTGCCAAGTTTGACAATAAAGATGACGAAATCGGCAAGACAATCAAAGCCGTCTTTTTCAATCCAATTAGCATCGTTGGATTTTTTCGTAGAGCTGTATTGGCGGATCAATACAATGAGCTAGATGGGAGAGAGGCAAAAACCCAATTAAAAGAAATGAGGCCTGCTGGCTCGTTTTTCTATGTTTTGAGCTCTTTTCTTTGGACCATAAAACACGCGCACGCCAATCGCAGTCATTTCAGGCATGACTCAATGTAAGTATTGCAGCATGGCAATGTGCGATATGTTCTTGCTGTGCAGACCAGAATTAGCCAAAGTGGGCTTCACATTTCTAGTCAATTCCTATTTGAGTCAAAAACACCGGTGGCCAGCTCGATGACTTATTCCATTTCAATTTTTCAGACGACTCTCTGTCGCAATTTCGAGGAGTGAACGAAAAATTTCGAGTTTGTGTCTCGAATTTTAATTAAGAAACTGGACTGGTGGCAAATCAAGATCATGGGTGGGCCCGTATACCACCTGGAAAGTAAAACATATAAAAAGATATTGTGGATTGTGGAAGATCCAAGAAAATATCTTCAGAATTAGATGTAATTAGAGATGAAGTAGGTATGTCACGATGGAAATATTGATAGTTTGAGATTAACGTGTAAATGGTGTCGTTTCCCTTTTTAAGTTTATAAGTTAAAGATCTTGCATTCATATTTTGGTAAGCAGAGAATTAATATCTCTTAAATCAGTAAATATGTACATATATGTATGTATATGAAAATTCACTCACAAAAGAACTTTTCCAGTCCTAAATGTAATGATTACAGTATCGAAGCGGCATTGTATATCATTGCTTAATATCCATTACTTTTTATACTACAATAGATTACATTTCCATGACGATACCCAAGAATGATAATGGCTTATAGATTACTGTCAGCATTACATAGTAAGCTATAACCTAAGAAATTGTAACCAATGTATTCATGAATTTGATGTTTAATTTATTAATAGGCTGCTATTAGCATTCTTGAATATGTATACAAAATGGAATTTAGTATGGAATGGCGCTTCAAATTATAAAATGAATATGACTGCAATCTATATAATCAATCAAACAATGTTACATTTCTTTGAACGAAAATATGTTGCAATGATATTTATTTTATAATTTGAAACACCATCGCGCGCTAAGTCCTCGGTTGCACATTATATTGTATTTTAAAAACATAACAACTATGATGTATGTAATTGAATTTTTTTTATTGAAATTTGTATCAAAGAAAAAAAAAAACAGATCAGCATGAAACAATGACTAATGTTGCATATCGAGCTGAGTTCAAACCACATAAAATTTTTTTTTCGATATCCTGTAATAGTGCAATGCACTACATATTTGGGCAGGGGCTGGACGCACTGCATTGCCCGCGTTAGACCAAGCCCAAAAAAAGGCCTTCCAGCTTATTAGCGATGACATATCAATAGAAACTATTGATTCCCCAGAGCACCGACGTAATGTCGGATATCTGTCTCTCTTTTACCGCTACGTCTACTCCGATGCGCACCACATGAGCTGTAACCAGAGCTCATCCTCATACCTTTGAAGTTAAATTCGGCCGTACCGTGAAACAGCACGAATGTGGAACAGTTTGCCATCCTCTGTCCCCCTCCCGCCAAGCTATGAGCCAAAACCATTCAAGCGTAATCTGTACCGTCACCTTCTTGACTCAACCCAATAATCCTCAATTCCGCATCTCTTTTTCCTCTCCTGCCTAGGCTGTGCTACGGCATCATTGGGTATCCCCTCAGCTTTGGCAACATCATAACAAAAAAAACTTGGTACTCTTTCTTGAAACTACTACTCATTTTCCTGCTGGGTTGTTTCTCAAGGAAATAAGCAGTAAAAATACAAAAAAAATTTCTGTTGAATTTTGGTGATACATGGTTTACATGATAGACTGAAAATTATATTTTCAAATATTTAATTCGGGTCTTCTTAAAATTGTATTTACATATATAAAATTCTATCCTAATTTTGACGAAATTCGAGTTGAGGAAAATTTAGATGCCTACTGAGGGCATCGGAGGTGGTATCTGTTCTTATGGAAATTTATGTATTTCTTTAGTTATTTCAGTCAGAAAACTCCAAGACTTCGATGAATGGATTGAAAAGAAGTTGAGCACCAAAGGGCTCCAGGACATACTGAGGTCGCAAATCTCTCCTCCTTCTGAACTTATTGTTAAGTAAACTTTGCCTTAACATTACAAGTGATAAGATCATAAATTTTAGTAGGATGTTTTTATGAAATTAACTATAGGCTTCTTGTTTTCTCTGTCTCCTTTTTCCAGTTTATTGAAGATGTGAGAGCTGGCGGACAATCACAAATAAGTGTGCTGATGTTACAGCTTTCTCTCCGCATCAGCTGAATTCTGGGTCATCCCTTGAGATGATGACAACGGCAAGAGGATTTTTAAGATGGCTTTGTTTAGCCCCAAGAGTTTCTTAGTCCCAATTTGGAAGGCGTTTAATTCCAATCATATGATTTTATCGGATTTATCAATTTCTACGATATTATTGTGATCCGGAACCGAAACAACATATACCTGTTTGCATTATACCAGAATTGAGCAGATATATCTGGCTTTCCTGTTAGCCTTGACTGTGGCTTGGTGGGGTATGACATTATTTGCAAGGCCTCCATTTGCATACTGAAGTTTTCTCAGAAGACGCTCAATCCTGTTGTATTTTCGGTTTTGTATCAGATTATGTAATGGCTGAGGTATATTAAGGGCTAAAACATAGTGAACGTTTTCCAATTCGCCATAGCTGAAGTTGGTGGTTGGCAGAGTTTAAAGGATAAATTTTGCTTTTACTTACATGCATGTACCTATGACATATTAATGACTCTAACATTTAAAGAGAGAAAAAATAAATACCGGTCAAACTTGAATCTCATTTAAGTCGGCACTATAAGTTTAGAGATTTGGCCTTATTGGACTACAATAATGGGAATAACTTATCGAAGAGATTTTGATCGATAACTAGCGCCTCGCTCTGGCTTTCATTCTGATTTTGCGATAAGTTTTGACGCTAGTTAGCGCAAAGTAAAATTTATAAAAGTTGATAAGCAAAGAGACACACTTGTGTTAAAAAGTTGCCAACTATTGATTACAAAAAAAAAAAAACAAGAATGAGAACAAATCTGATTCGTTATGACCTGTTAGCTCTAAGGCAAGCAATATAAAATTGAAGAATGGAAATAAAAAGAAAATGGCCAACAGGAGTTTTATTTATTAAGCATTTAATAAGAAAGACAAATTTAATTTAAAAAGAAAATGGCCAACAGGAGTTTTATTTATTAAGCATTTAATAAGAAAGACAAATTTATTTACTGCAACATTCCCATGTCAACAAGCGATTTAATGGTGTTGTAGAAAACGAAGAAAAATAGAATGTTCAAATATTACAGTAAGATTGCGAGATGTGAAAATTCGCCTTATTTATAATATTTGGTCTGCAAATTTTTGTAATAAGTGTGTTTCGATTCTAACATCATTTTAAAGTAGTCTAGTATCAAGATCAGGCAATTTTACAGAAATGGATTGAAAATAAAAAGAAGAACCTTATTTGTTTCGGCAAATTATTTCAGGTCAGTAAGACAGTCCCACACAGTAAAAAATATTTCACCTAAAGTAAATGGCAATTTGTGCCACAAAGCTTAGGTATTTTTCGATAAGAAAGAAAGAAAGCTCCACCTTGGAAAACGTAGATTAGGTTTGATGAAAATTTGAATGAATGGCACTGATAAGAATTTAGGATGGAAATTTCATAGAAAAACACTAAATTTCTTTACTGTGGTTTTAATAATTATTAAAATTAATTATTTGCACAAACTGTATATATGTATATCAGTATACTGCTAACTGCTTAGCCACACACCTAGTTCTATACCTTCCTCTACTAACTGAACGAGAATGATCAAAAATTGTCCCGGCGAAGCTGTTATCACTCGCACCGTATCGATCGAGAGCTCTCTTTTTGCATTGAGTTATTAATGGTTTATTCTGATAACAATAATTGCAAAATGTATGCTCAGTGGCGTCGACCTTAAGATAGATAGATAGATTTGTATAGATTCATGGTATTTAAAATTGCATACTCAATAATAAATTAAATGTTCGTAATGCAAGTAATTATGCATGATAAGTGAACTTTGTGTCCAGCAACATATAATCGAACTATGATTGTACTATGATCGAATCAAATACACAAAGTTTTATTAGAATCTGCACATTCATTGAAATAAGGGCATGTAATGGGTTTTATATGTATTCTGAATAAAAGAAGATGGTAGAGGCAAGCTGATTCGCCAAAGTTTCACTAATAATAATTTACATATTTAAGTATAAAGTATACATATCGCAATCATTTTAAAAAATTTAGAAATTCAAGTTAATTACCTATAGAGAAAATTACTGGTAAATTAAATTTTTTATAATATGCTCTTCATAAACTACTTATAACTAGATTAGTGTCTTAATTATTTTATGCAGGGCATAGACAAGGTTTTTATCCCTAAAATGCACGAAGGTTTTTTCCCTAAAATGTAGGGAATATTTCCTAAAATTCACAGTGGTTATTTGGAGCCAAAAGTGCACTTTATTGCGAATTTGTGAATTTTATATTTTATATATTTTGACTGTTGTTTCTTATTGTAAACACTCTGAAGGACTTATATCCGATTTAAAAGAAGTTTCTAAGTTGAATTGAACAAAGATATGAAAGGGAAAAGTCACATAAAAATTTATTAATATTAATATTTTACGAAGCTACAATACCCACAATTTTTTTTATAGAGCAAATGTATAATATATTTTTGAAACCTCCGTCTATATATATTTGTAATTGTTATAAAAAGAAAAGACAGATTTATTTCAATGACACATATTTAAGAATGCGAAATTTTTATAGTTTTTGAAGTTTGACTTGAGATTTCAAATGAATCATTCCAGATTCTTCCAAGTTAAATACAGTGAAACCTCTCTTAACGGGCACCTCCCATAAGCGGACCCCCCTTATTAGCGGACAAATATTGCTCCTAAGGTAGATCCCAATGGCAGGAATGGGAAATTTACCCCTTTTAACCGGGCACCTCTCCTAGCCGGACGCGGACAGTAATTTTCTCAATATTTGGTCGAATTTCCTCTCATATGCGGACAGTTTCCTTGAAATTTTATTGAAATTGATTTTTTGCTTATTTTTTTACAATCCGATCACAAATAAATTAACATTGCACATATATATGTTTTACATGTAGGCAGCGAACAACGTTGTAACAAGAAAAGCTAAAGGAAAGAAAAGTAAAGAATGAGATGCCCATTGAAAGAGTAGATATGTACATACCTTAAAAAGGGTAAATAAAATCCCAAAAAACCTATCTAAATTTATAAAGAGCAACACGTTTTTCAATACGATTGTTATGTAAAGCTGAAAGAGACAATACCTAGTTAAAGTTTAGTGCGAACATATGCTTTCTTTGTTTACCACAATCCAACCGTTCTGTTGTCCTAATTTATTATGTGCGGAAAGAGTAACATCATAGACAAACTATACATAGCTGCTGATGTAAGGATAAACCAGCAATGCTTCGCTCCAATATAAAATCAACGGTGTCTCGACCTGATGTAGGAAAGGCCTAAATTTTTTCTTAGAAATGTACAAGAAATTTTTTCTTTATTTCTAAAACAAAAGGAAAGCATTTTAAAGGCTTGGCACAGAGGGTCTAATGAGAATATGAAACGAAGGCTTTCCAAATCAAAAGGTCATGCAATTGATGACTTAACTTATCAGTGGCTTGCTCAAGTACGCGAAAAAAACATACCTATTTCGGGACCTTTGATAAAGGAAAAAGCATTAGAGATTGCAAAAAGGTGTGGGAAAAACGAGTTTAAGGGATCAAATGGCTGGCTTCAGCGTTTTATTAAAAGGCATGGAATATCTTTCCGAGCGATATCTGGAGAAGCTGCCGATGTAAATCTTGAAATTATTACAAATTGGGCCAAACGTGTACAGTCACTTATTGAAGACTATGAAGACAGAAACGTCTTCAATGCAGATGAGACAGGTCTGTTTTTTCGAGCCCTCCCTTCTAAAACATTTGCTCTCAAGGGTGAAACTTGCTCTGGTGGCAAAGCCTGAAAAGAGAGGATAACAGTATTGCATTGCGCAAATATGGCAGGAGAAAAGGAAAAACTATTAGTTATAGGCAAGTACGCTAACCCAGGTTTTTTTAAAAACCTAGAAAAGAAAAACTTACCTGCGATATGGAAGTCGAATAAAAGGGCTTGGATGACCTCAGATATAATGAGCGAATGGCTGCATAGCTTTAATGACTCAATGAAAAAGCAGAAACGAAAAATATTGCTATTTTTGGATAATGCTGCCTCTAATCCTCATCTAACACTTAGTAATATAAAGCTCATATTCTTACCACCAAACACGACTTCGGTTAGTCAGCCGTTAGATCAAGGCGTTATAAAAAATTTTAAGGTTTTTTATCGCCACGCTATCTTAAGACACCTACTTGCGAAGATGGATGATATCTCTTCTGTAACAGAGCTCTTTTCGTCTGTGAATGTTTTAGATGCCATCACTTGGGCTGACGCAGCCTGGCAAAAAATTTCAATTAGTACCATCAAAAACTGCTTTCGAAAATCAGGGTACATTCGTGACAACACATACAGTCTTAATGATGGTTTCGACCCAGAAGATGACTTGCCTTTAACGTGCTTCAGAGATATGTCCTCTCTCATTAGACAGAGTGGTTGTGACCAAATTTTCGACTCCTTCGAATTCGCCACATGTGACAGTAATCTGAACACACATGAAGAATTGTATTCTTATACTGAGCAGGAGACAGATGGAATGGAAACAGTCGACATTGAATCTGATAAAGAGAGCTACGCTGAATCTGAAGCAGGAACTGTTATCGACTCTCACAGAAAGGCCCCCCAATCTCTACAGCATTTTGCTCTACAAACAGGAGATCACGAGGCACTTAGAATGACTTCAATTTTAAGGACACATTACGAAACTGTTATTACTTCGGGGAAACATCTACAGCAAAGCCGAATAGATGATTTCTTTAAAATATATACTACCATACAATAAATTCTTTCAAACTGGTTTAAAATGTGTTTAAATAAATATATATGTAAATATGTACATACTAGTATGTATCTATGTATTTAGGCATATCATTTTTGGTGTTTTTATTTTTACTCCCTCAATAACGGACATCCCACTGAACGGACAATATTTCTTGGTCCCATTCCTGTCCGCCTTAGAGAGGTTTCACTGTATATGAAATTTTTCGCAGATTATCCCTCTTTCAGAAACAACCAACAGTTTTTCCACATTTTGCCCTCTTTTTCAGAAAAAGGATGTTGAGATCAATAGGGTACATGTACCTGGAGTTAGGTTTATCAACGAATTAATGCCGAAGAAAAGCTGATATCAAATGAAGGCGGAGTTTTAATATTTTGTTCCCTCATGCGACGAACAATACGACGTATTACTTAACATTTCAGAGAATGTTACCTCTTTATTCCACAATAACATGTTTCTGTGAGTATAATTTTTACCCATTTTGCAAGAAATGGTAAATATACATTAACATTTTTCTTGTTGGTAATACTGAATTCCATCTTTAGTTTACTAAATTTTACTTAAAATGAGTTTTCCACAAATGAGGTTTGTTATAAGAAGCTATAAGAACGTTTTGAGCTCTTGCAGTAATCCAATATTTGATTTCTTTCCACGATAAGCCATCTAAGGTACTAAGCTTGATAAAGAAAGATAATCCCGTGAAAAACCAGAAGAAGCACTACTTGCGCTATTAGATAACTCTATATCGAAGCAACAATACCTGATTATATCACAATTTTCAAAAGCTTCTAACTATGATATATTCCCTTGATCAATATATTCTTAAAGCGAAGGCAGTTTGCATACCGGAAAGTTGATGAAAGCAACAAAGAGATAAAACTGACGTTTGTTTTATCATGGGGTATGGATGGTTCTTCGGGATTTTCCAACTGTAGTCAAAAGTGGACAAATGACGATCAAGGTGATGATTCCAGTTTGTTTATAACAACACTAAATCCTTTACGAATTTCTGATGAAGGTGACCCAAATCATATTATTTGGAATAATAACACTCCACAGTCTATTCGTTTCTGTAGATTTGTATGCATGAAGTTTCAAAAGTAAACCATTCCATTTATAAAAGCTGAGAAAAAAGTTTTGACGACCAGATTAGAAATCTATACTTCTTATACTTGACTTGCAATGCACTTATCATCACAGTGAACTACAAATTAGTATTTTCTTTAATTGATGGTAAAGTTCTTTCCGCTGTAACAGAGACTGCATCAAGTCAAGCTTGCCCTATATGCAAAAAAGGTCCAGCACACTTGAACAATTTCGAAAATTATAAAATTCATTTATTCAATCCTCTTCCGGAGAATTTGTTATATGGTATACAACTGCTTCATATATGTGGATTCGATGCTTGGAATATTGCCTTTACATTAGTTATAGAATCGAATTCAAAAAATAGCAGGCACGGGGCCAGGATAAAAAAAAGTTACAGAAACGGAAAGCTTTTATAAAAAATGCAATTAAGTCTAACATGAATCTGCATGCAGACCAAGTAAGGCTAGGTGGAAAAGGAAACTCAAACACTGAAAAAACATCAAGACTGGCTGTTTCACAACTTGCTGAATTTTCAAAAAATCTCGATTTAGAAGAAGAGTTAGTTTATCGTCTCATTTCCATTTCCTGTCAATTACCATTAGATACCGTGAAATTTTCACAATATTGCAAAGATACTGCAAATAATATATTATCAATAATTATGGTTGGTTTAAGATGCCAGTCTCTGTTCATATGGTAAGATGAATTAACAAATATTTTTTTATATGCTTGTGTTATTAACATTTATTTTTTAAATACAGTTAGTGGCACATGGTGCTGACATAGCTTGCTTTCACCCCTTCCACCTGCAGAAGCTCACAATAAATATTATAAAAAGGATAGAATTGACCACGCCAGGAAATATAATCGGATTGATAATCTTCAGGGTGTGTTTCATCGCGCCATGGATTCGTCAGATCCAATAATTTCTTCTTTAGGAAACAAGGCAGGAAGGCAAAGTCGAAAAAGAGAAGTTCCACCGGAGGATGTATTGTAATTATTAGGCAACCAGAATGGTTCACTTTTAGAAGACGATGGCGATGACGACAACGCCAATGATACCCCATGTATAGAGATTAGGAATCTATTTCCAGATAAGTTTTATAGAATTAGAGAACAATGATGACTGAAGTTATATTATTTTGTATTTAATACTTTATTTATTCTTAATAAATTCTCTTTTCGTGATGAGGGGCAAAATTTCAGAAGGCTACCTCTTTCGTATGTTAACTCCTCAAGGTCTAACTTTGGCATGTATGAACCTGTTAATCGTACATGCATTTGTATTAATAATATGGCTAAACATTTTCTTGCTGACGTACATATCTAAGCATGTTTTAAAAATCGTCTAAATCATTTGCTCTATGTAGTATATTGCATGCCATTTTTTCTGGTTTTTGGTTTATGTTTAGTTTAACAACTAATACCCTAGACACACAGCATAATCTAATGAATGATTAGTACTAATAATTCATTAAAATGCCGTGTGTCACACAGTATACGTTATTATGACTCGAAAATCAGATGATAATAAGTACACTAATGAAGTGTTTTCTTCCTTCATTATAGCTATAATGAGGAAAATGTGCTAGAATTGGCATATAATTTAAATACAAAGCTCCGATGTGCATCTGCTGATTTGAAAAATAAGAAGAATAAATGCAAAGAAATATATTGTCAATATTATTTTTAATATAAAGTTTTTCTCATTTGTAAATAGTTAAATTGAAAATAAAGTAAATAAAAACAAAGTTTATCGCGTTAATACGATCCATATCGCTTCTTTAATGACATAGGTTTATCAAAACCAGTTTTACAGTACAACTTAATTAAACAAATGGCTGTGTGTCTCCAGTTTATAATGAATCATTATAGACTAATGAGTTGTTAGTTATTTCTTCATTAAGAGCGCTGTGTGTCTAGTGTATAATACTAATACCGACAAATTGATGAAAATCATGTATTATTGGCCGTTTATTTATTAAACGTACCACTACAGCGAGCTTATGTCTAGCTGGTTCTGATATTCAATAAAAAAATTGGTTTCTAAAAATGAAAAATGCTTAAAAATAAATTGTGGCGTCTATACAAAATGTTAATCTTTCTAATTTCTTTGAACTTTTAATGAAATAAAACTAATATATCTATAAACTGGGAAAAAATACGAATTGGGCAACAAAATATTTGTGGAAACTTTTCTTTTACTGTCAAAATCAAGTGTGCAAATTTTCATTTCAATCCATGCATAGGGGAATAAAGTGCACTTTTTGTGCCAATGTACCACTGTGAAATATAGGGAATAGGTAGTAGTACTACACCTTTAAAAACCATAAGAATGAGCTGAATATAGCACATTTCTTATGAGCCATATACAACCATATATGTTTTTTTCATTAAAACATATAGGTAGTATGGAAGATAATGCTGGGGCGCTGGGCACGCTCAAACAAAATAGTGAAAAACAATATACTTGTGAGTTGTTTTTAAAAATAATGTGTGAATAATATTAACGAAAATATATTTGTTAGTGTTCCTTATATTCGAGAAAGCTTAACATTTCGGGAATTTTACGTATTATATAGGTTTTCTGGTGCCAAATACCTAAATTCATTAAATGTTCCATTGATTTGGGGAAATTAAACTGAATTTCCCTTTCTATCAGAGAAAATCACATTTATTTTTAGGAAAACAACGTGCCTTAAATTTAAGGAACTGTCCTACTTTGTTTTACAGTGTAGACCAGTTTAGATTCAAAGGAAATAGAATTTAACGCTTTAAGTGCTGCTTGGTTATTTCATGTTAGGTACGTGTATTTTTGCTCCAGAACAAGGATGCTGAAAATATTTTTAAGAAAACAGTTTTGTAATAGCTCCTGTTTCCAGGTTAAAACAGTTTGAAACTTTAATCAAATCTATAAATAACTGTAATTTACGTGTATTTAAAAAAAAAAAAAAAAAAGGAGATTTATATTTAGAATATAAAATGATATTTTTCACGTAAGTAACTATAGAAATGACTAGAATTGTCTTTAACTGTAGCTTATTATCCGGAGTAAGTAAATATATATATATGCTGTAATGTTGCTATTAGGCGATTATACATAATATCATTCCATTTATTTGAGTAACACTTATCGGAAAATCACCTCCAACATAATGTAGTAGACGTATGAGTTATGATTCTATAAAAGGTAAACACCAAAACTTTGTAGGCTAAAATGAGACCAAAAGGAATCTAAATTGAATTTTCAATTAAAAATTCTGTCGTATGTAAACTGCCTTACAACCATACACGATACTTCAAAGATAAACGCCGTAAAGGTAGCAACAGGGTAACACGAGTGCATTAGAAGATTAAAAAAGGCGACCATCACTTCACTTGGCTGGCGGAACTAACTCACCAGCAGTTCCCCACTTGCCGCCACCCACACTCAACCAGCGCGTGGTGCATATTTAGCTAAACGATGAAAATAAGTCACCTAGCCACCCTTCTCTTTGCAACTCCTTTGGCGTTCCTTTTTCTCTATTCCAGTGAAGCCGATCTCCTCTTTCCATATGGCATAAAAAACTACCAGGTATCGACGTGACACGCAAACGGATAGTAAAATTAATAACCACTTACTGTAATAGTCGGGCGCTTTATGGAGTTGTTCTTGAGCGAAGGAGACGCTTGGCTTTCGGTGCAGAGCTCTTCACATCGCCTTGGAGTAGGTTACGATTGTGGCTCGCCAGTGCCAGCCCTTGTAATTTCAGCGAAATCCTTTACCCCTGTTTACATAATTTCTCTGTCTCTCTGATAGCCCAAATTAGCAGCAACTTGTATGATATGATTTTCGTGCGTCATATATCAATCTAATTGGATGAGGGTAATTAGTGGGAGTTTATAAAAAAAACCTAAATTTGAAATAATTACATCCAGCCGAAGGCGATTTTTCGTGATTTGTCTACATTAAACCTTATTTACAATATTACAAATTATAACTATTCTGTTGGTTAATAGGTTTGGGTTCTCTATGTATAAAAAAAAATCGAAATTGTACTGGTAAATAAGACGAAGAAAGTATAATTATAGATGAAATTAGAAAGCAAAATTCTGACAACAAAACTTGTTAAAATATTTGAGAGACGCCGCTTTTAAAACAGAATTTCCAATTTTTATAGGGCAGTTCTATGCCCGTTTCCTTTCGTTAAGGCCACAATGAGTGCGACAGGACAATGTGGCCACAAATCTGTTGTTGTTATTATTACTACTTAGAGAGCTTAAATTTTGTGCACGGACTTTAAAAAAAAAAGTAAAATTAAGTTCGAAAATGAGACAAATCGGGCAACTCCTTCGTGGGGTTGCCACATAAAAATTTCGTTTTCCGCTATATATTTGGACACTGCTTGAGGACGCATCGACGTACAGAGCTGAAATTTCGTACATGATGTTTTTACTACATTAGCAAATAAAACGTCAAAAATGAACTAAATCGGGCAACTCCTTCTTGGTGTTGCCATATAAAAATTTATGTTTTTTACGTATACTTTAAAAACGATCAGTCCAAGACATTTTTATTGTACTAAAAATTTCTGCAGAATACGAAATCCTATAAAATTGGTTATAATCATTTTTTCTGTGCGACAAACCGTTCTAGAAATATATGCGAAAAACAACTTCAAAATCAATACCTGAATAGATCGGTGACCATACGAAATTTAATATGGGCATTCATCTAGGGCATTGGACATTAACAGGCAATAGTAAATAAACTAGCTACTAAATACATTAATAACATAAATTTCGTTAATTAATTTTCGAAATTATGGGTTTTGAGGAGTTGATTGAAAAAAATGAAAGAAAAATTCGTTCTGTACAGGAATCAGCAGAAGAAAGATATAATGCCGAAAGAACCCAGCATTCAGCATTTTTACCAGAAATTGTGAGGAAGAACACCGAGAAATATCGTATCTATACGGAAATTTAATTCTGAGGGACCAATGAAGCAAACCGGTTTTCTGTATATTTTGCAGACACCGTTTTGTCAATGTATGCGTGAAAATGTTACTTCCATAACAATTTTTAAGCATAGTAACTAAAACATTGTTACTAACAACATTCACGGTATACAGAATAACAAGGTATGATCGTCCGGGCGGTTAAGTGCGTGTGACGTCATGCGAATTGATTCTTAAAAAGGGAAAAATAAAGTGTTCATATTTATGTAATTTATTACATTGGATCCGTTTAAAATTTTGAAACAAAGTGCCACGAAAGTTTTATCGATAAAAAATAAAACATAAGACTGAAATATGCATAATTTGCACTTTTAACTGATTATTTGAGATCATTTTATTATTTCTGTAGTGAAATTAGTTAATGGCAATGGTAATTATCTAAAATAGAAGGCAAATTTGGAATACATCATAACGAAGTGTAAGAAATGATATTTAGTGGCAAATTAAAGTAAATTAAAATGTAAAATAACATTGTAATAATATTCCTTCAATTTCTATTATTATTATTAATCTTGCGCACAAAAACTTCATAAAATCATTCTCACTTTACTTACTGCGTTTTTAATATTTAGTCTTCCTACGTGAAACCTTAACTCCGCTCCTAAGATATCAAAAAGCATATCAGCACTTTTAATCCACAGCATATGCACGTGCGTATGTGCGTTCAAGGCGATTTTAATAAGAAGAGCTTTTCAGTCCTTGGCGAGGTTTCGATGTTAGAGGTCAGGGGAACAAGGAACAGTTCTCAATTATTATAACTCTCGTTGAATATTATTGAGCACCCGGACACAGAGAAGCATGGTACATTGCTTATCAGTTAGGATAATTGATCAGCATTCAATCTATTTTTGGATAGTTAATCAGTCAACATTCGGCGGATAGTTAATCAGTCAACATTAGTGCTTATCGCAATAAAATCGAGACCAACGGCGACGAGTATTTACGATTAGACTTGATTGCTTTTCTATTTGTTAATTTCATTTTAGTCTGGCATTTAAATTATTCTGCAAATGGATTAATGTAATTGGCAAATTTTTTTCTTTAATCCTAATGAACCCTAATGACACTCAAATATTTCGTACAGTCCACTCGGAATTACAATTTTTTTAAATCACAGGAAGGAAGCAGCGTTTATCTGAAAAATAATATAAAATTTGCACGTATTAAAATTGATATGATAGTGACATCCTCCCTAATGCCCGGTATTTATACCATCTGCATACTGTAATGAATTATAATATATATGTATATACACATACTCGTGAAATGAAGCACAAATTATTGACCAGAGGCACTTGCGAAATTGCCGTCCTGGATTAACATGCATAAATCTGCAATCAATCCAGTGTGTTCGCAAAAAGCATTGACCTTTTGTCATCAAGTAATTGTTTATGCGATAAATAAGTAAGGAAAGTATGCGCAATTTTGCTGATTTCTTCTGATCGTAGAATTGTGTCATGAAAGTTGTAAGTATGTAAGTATGCTCGAGAACCAAGAAGGGAGTTGAGTTTTGATTTCGTGATTGGAATGGGGAAAATGGTGGCTGGTTTAATGGATATAATAGTAATATAATATTAATAAAGTTAGAAACAAAAGAGAGAAGTTTAATAAAAGAAAATGGTGTTTTAAATACTAAAGATTTTTTTATTGACGTTACTGGCTGAAGATTTCCTACAATGCGTTTCAAAAAAGAAAGTTGTACTAGATACACATTTTAGAACAATTATTTACGTTTTTATTAAGAACTAATAAAGAAAATAGTGAAAGTCTATATAAGCTTTAGTTTACAGGTTTTTCTGCAAACTGTGCTATTACTTTGCTTTTCATTTTTTCAATGTTTAGGATTGCCATATCCGAAAACTTCCCCCGGAGCTTAGT
Source organism: Dioctria rufipes (assembly GCA_963924295.1). Classification (NCBI taxonomy): domain Eukaryota; kingdom Metazoa; phylum Arthropoda; class Insecta; order Diptera; family Asilidae; genus Dioctria; species Dioctria rufipes. Next base: position 106,869,593 of record OZ002740.1, read on the forward strand.
TGCTCTTAACCAAGTTTCAACTCGACGCAAAGCGGAAAAGCTCCATTCATCGCCGGTCGAGCTCACTGAAAGACTAACAGCTGCTAGCAGTAACATGTTTATAATTTTCTACGTTCCAGGTGAAGTTAGTGATAATATTGGCCATCACTTGGTTGTAATGTATCTTCCAATATTTTAAATAAATCCAGTGGTATCAGAACAATCTCAGAATAGTTTTAAAATTTTAAAAAGATTTCAATATATTTTCTTAAAGAAAATAAATTTTAAAGCCTTTTTGATTCCGATTCGAACGGATTCAGTGTAATTAGGTCTAAGATTATACGAAAAACTGACAATGGTTTTTATGAATTTTTAGAATTTCCTCTGAGGGCCACTCCGCATTCTGGCCACTACTGAGTTACGCCAATGTGTTCCTACATGTGCTGTGACTGCTTCGGCAATATTTAAATTTAAATAAGATATCTTCCTCATAATTTCTGGAAAGAAATATTCGGTTAATAGCTGTGTTCTTTTGTGTCCGCAGAGCGGGGCAGAAAAAAGGATACACAAAAGAATGCCACAGACATTTTCATAGAAGATTTATAAATGAAGCGAACAGCACAAATAGTTCGCTTCAATCGACAGAGCAATTTTCTCTCTCCAATTTATGGGAGTTTTAGAACAAGGTACACAAAAGAAAATAGGTAATGTAAATCCTCCATAAACCGCTGACTTTGTCGCACCGGCCAAAATATATTGAGATTGACATGGTGGCGTTTTAGTTGTCGAAAATGTGGCATTTAAAAAATAGTGAACGCGACGCGATAATTGTGTTTGACAGCTGCCACTGCTGGATTTGTTGCGGGAAAAAAACAAAGTGGCAAAAACAACAAGGAAATCATTCAGAAAGCTGGCCAAGCTGGCATCGAAAGCGTGGCTCTACAATTCTTGCTGGAAAAATGCTTTGCTGAAATTTGTTGCTACTGGATTAAGTTTTTTAGTTATTCTGTTGAAGTTTCAAATGGCTGTTAAAGTAATCTTTTGGTATTCAAATACCCCGGTGATAACCAGTTAATTGGTGAAATATTGTATTTAGACAGAATCGGATTTCAGTCAATGGAAACCAGTCGTTCGCCATTTGGTGAAAAGGGAGAGACCATGTTGGAAAATTTATGAATATACTCCGAATCGACAGACGAAGTCCAAAAAGTGTGTGCTCCGAGTGCATAGAACTGATTTAAAAAAATGCTCTTCTTGCAGTAAAATTAAAACAAATTGCGTGCTAAGAATTTTTTCTCTGAAAGAAAAATTGTCAGAAAAATGTGTTCTTACGTAGGAAAAAGTGCTATTCAATTTAGCACTACCTTTATAACTTTACTATCGTAGCCTGTGATTCCACAGCAGTTATTACCGAACGACTTACATATACAGGGTGTCTCGGAAGTCGATATCAAGCCGGAATCGAGTGATAAGCTAAATTATAATAGTTACCAGAAAAATATAAAAAAAATCTAAGTCATATATGTTTTAAATTATAGGCAAATGCACAATTTCTAGATCAAACAATCTCTATATTATATATTTAGAAAAATGAAAGCTGTAACACTTTTTTCAAAAACGTTCAATAGATACCGACGGCTCATCGAACGAAAAGTGAAGGAATTCCAGCACTAAGTTTATCTTATTTTGCCAAAAGCTTGAAGAAATGGAGATGCTCATTTTCCATTTATACTCCTCAAATGATCTATTATAATTTGCAATGCAACCCAAGCACAACCCCTTTTACGTTTTCTGAACTTTATTTTAAACATATCCAGCGAAAAAGGTTTAAAACGCTCATTCACAGAAGAAAATTTTCTTCTCTTAGGCCTTTATTGGCGTTTTTAGCTAGATTTATTTGAAGAAACAGTACAAAAAAACTCAAAATGGGTTGCAGTTTGGGTACAGAGCTTGATTGGTAATTTTAAATAAAGAGCCTTGGGCTACTCAAATTCGATATGAAAAACTGGTGTTTATGACGAGTTTTAAAGGAAAAGATACTAATTAACTTAAAGTGGCATACAATTTAAAGCTTCGAATTTATTGTGCCCCAACATCGAAACTATGGGCAGACATCATGCGACATTGGAAATCTGCATAAATTTTCTATCAAATAAATGTTAAATTATAACATGGGGTGTAGTATTTCTCCGAAGATATAGGGTGATCCATAAAGAATTAAGAGAAATACTTTAACACCCTTTTCCCACAAAACCATTTCAATAAATACTGATTAAAATCCTACCAAAATTCTGGTGCGCTAGAAACACAAATTGGAGGGATATTTCATATCCATTTGTAAAATTATCCAAATTTCTCTCACTATACTATGTAGTAGCGGAATAATTCGCCCAGGTAGTCCATGTCAATTATGATTGCCACAAATTATTATGCACACAAAAATGGCGCAGGGTGGCATTCACAATTGAACTGTATATCCGGCAAACTTGCAAATTGTTCGAATCATCCGCCCGCTTGACTCTTCTAATTGAATTCTAAGCGGGTTTCTAACAACACGTCCCCGACCGCCGGAGCGTGAATACGTCGAACGAGGAGCGACAACAGCAGCGTAACGCAACAAATTGCAACTCAATTAGCTGTGTTGTCTTGATGCATAGCATGCTGCAATGCAATTACCATAATTCGCTTGACACGTGTCAATAAGAAAATGTCTCCACTTCCTTGCCCTATTATACAAAACGATAGGTGGGCGAAGTGGTGAATGGGTGTTGTGTGTAAGCAATACAATCGGGGTAGAACGGAATTTCGTATCAGTTTCACATGCATACGGCAGCATCTTTCGCTTTATTTATTAAGCTTCCAAGAATATTTAGCATAAATAGTATATTTTGTTCTTTTGTTGGCGAGGAATCAATTGCAATCAAACTATGAAAATCATTTTTCATCCCTCTTATTTTTAACAAAGTGTTCAGAAAAATTACGGAGGACGTTGCCGCATCTCGAAGCCTGGATGCGAGCTATAAGAAGCTTAAAATGTCAAGTACTCACCGATCGATGATGACAGGATCTGAGGGGGTCTCGTTTCGGTTTCCACAGCTTTTTTTATCACAACATCGGCTGGAAAGAAAATTATTATGAAAAAATTAAAATTTTGTAATATTTTTTAAATTTTAACAAATTTCAATAATGTACATAAAGCTGCTTAAAAGGTTTACTTTCAAATGAATTTTTATATAATTGATTTAAAACCAATTTTGGCGATAGTCTAGACTCTAAATCAATGTCCATAAATATAATATAGTCGCCCATTCCTTTGAAAATGTGCTCGTCAGTTCGTGAAAATTCTTTTTCGTTTGACGTTGAAAATGCTTCAAACAATAGTATACAGGAAGAGGACAGGAAGGTTTTGGTGAGAAATTTTTTAGCAACTTAGCATAATAGGCCGCCTTGACCTCCATGCTTGGAATCTGTCATCCCCTTAATATAAAAAAAAATATATTATACTTGAGTTTTCACATTCCGAAGTATTCGTCAGGGCCTTGAAATTTTAATTACAGCACCCAACCCAATTGTGGTAGAAAACGCGTGATTTATATTTCTTATTCATCCTTCCACCAGCTGTATAGTTGTGGTAATATAAAAATTATATGTAAGGCAAGGTCGCCATGTGATAAATACAATAAGATGTGATTTACTTTTTATTTATATTAAATCACCAATGTGTGGTATACAGCTCGCATGCATCTGCATGCACAAGCTATGCGCCGCCGGTATTATTGGGAACGAAGAGTGGAGGTAGCCATTAGGCAGATTTCCTAGGAGAGCCTTCAAGAGCAGATCTCACTATTATAATGAGCGCAGTCTGTTAACGCTATGCATGTTTAATGAAATATCCCTAGCTTATTTATACAGAAGTAAACTTACTAGTTTAAATTTAATTATGATTTGTACAATTAAGATATGTAAATCTACCCATGATTTGGGGCATGTTAAACTAAATCACTTACTTGAACCTATTGAACCTATGTGCTAACATTTATTTGATGTGATGAAACTCGTTTGACCCGTGTTAAGCATGTTGCAAAACATGTAAACAAATGCAGTCACCTACTATTCAAGTGTGACATGCATTTGGGTGAATGTTTTTCGTATAATGCATTAACATTATTGTGTCACATTGAGAAATGATTTCAGGTCAATTGATTATGGCAATTATGCTGAATGTGCATTCTTGCGGTTTTAATTGATTTGTTAATCGTTTGTATTTTTATACATAGTTACATCACACCATAATTACATGCAGAGTTCAAAGATTGAGTCGACATTGAGTTGAGTTTTGGACTCGTATATTTAAGCACGCAGGGTTGAAAGATTGAATTGAGAGCGGGGCCAAATATAGTTGAAGTGACAGTTAACAGCATATTTATTGTATGATAGGGTTATAAAAATTATTAATTTTGTTTAAATAAACAAATTAAACTCAGAATAAATATATAACCAAATAAAAATTTCAAGTGAATAGCAAACAAAATAAATCCCAGATGTTATCTCTAAACTTGCCCTACTCAATCCGCGTTATTGGACAATATTTCGACTCGACTATGACGGTCGAGTTCATTTAACCCATTTTCGAACCGCATATTCATAAATATAACTATAGTTCAACCCTGCATGTAAACATGGTATTTGTCAAAGTACTTTCAACCAGTATCAAAATATACAATCGGAGTTATTATATTACAACCCTAAATAAGTAGATGCCCATTTTCTCCATTTTCAAACCTATGCTGCAATTTTTATAAAATAGCAGTGTTTAAAGTTTCAGCTGCTTTCTATAGGAAGGAATCTCAAATGTAATGAGCTAACTGTGGCCATACGAAAATTATAAAGAAGTGAATACGAGGACGAAACGCAACCCAGTCAAGGCCACAGTAGTGGATGTCAATAAATATGATCATCAAGGCAAAAACAAAAAGAAAACTTCAAAAGATCTACAGATTTCTATTAAACCTACTGCGGGAATTAAATAAACGCGTCGTTTCTTACCTTATGATGGTGTTGAAATTAGTATATGTAAATGATATTATTAATTTGTAGTCACGGGGGAGGGTTTATGTAATTTTAACAAATACACTGTACGTCACATGAGATAAACACAATTTTAAACTTCTGGAGAATTTGATTCTTTACATTTTTATAACAAAAGTTTTTTTATCAGAAGATATTAGGAAGGAAATGTTATCCAAAAAGTGCTTTTGGACACAATTTCTTAATATGGTGGAACCATCGACAGTGTGCAGGTTATGAATCTGTTCTGAATTGTCATTTTTCAAATTTTCTGTCGTTAAAGATAACTTTGAGTTTACGACTACATGTATTGTCATCTAGCTTAAGAGATACCAAACTATCGAACGTGAAGTGTGGTAACAGAAATATTTTAACAAGCCGCAGTCGCAGTTTTTTGCTTAATATGTCAGCAGAATAAGTTTGACCTATAGCATTAACATGATCACACGATCACTTCTTATTGGAGTTGATAATTATTCCTTAATTAATTAATTAATTGTTACTATTGCGAACTCTATTCATTAGTAAGAGTAGTTCCATTGATCTCAGCTGCTGGAAAATTATGAAGATTATTGTTGTGAAGAATCATATATTGTGATTTAGATGGATTCAGCTTTAGCCTCTTGTTTACTGACCATTTTTGAATACTTTTGAGATCGCTATTTATGCGAAGAAAGCAATCCTCTATTAACCCAATCGGCTTATCCAGGGATATTTGAACATCGTCAGCATACATATGACTTTTCACATTAATAATAACTTCCGGCAGGTCATTAACAAAGACACTAATAAAAACAGGTTAAGTACTAATAAACTCTGGGAGCCCCACACTAGAGCGGTAGTAGACCAGATAAAGTATTTTCCACTCTAAGTTGCTGGTACCTATCAGTTCGGTAGTTCCGAATTAGTTGAACTGCAGCAAAGAAAATCCAACATTTGAAGATAACTTATTCAAAAGTTTTGAGCAATAATACTGTTGAATATCTTAGATAAATACAAGAGTATAAGGACGCCAATATGATCTTTATCAAGTGTCAATCATAGAGATTTTTCCATAATATCTTTGGCGAAAAGTTGGGGCTAAATTCCGACATAAAATACAAATATTTTAATCTTCGAATAGCTACTCGATTAAGATAATAAGTACATTTACCCACTGTAATTAATTTTGACTAGACTTAGGCTATTTAAAATGTTTGCTTGTTCGACTGTTGAAGATGTATTGCATAGGGTAGAGCAATATAAAGAATCGCACTCTGTAGCAAGATCTCGCAGATTAATATTGTTATAATTTCTAAAATTGATTACCTCATTTAGCTTAAAAAAAGAATGTCGTGTTCGAAACAGGGCTAAGCTAGCTATGTAGTCAGGGTTGAAAATTCACTGTCGACATTAAAATCAACACCCAAAATTACATGCTGACATCTACGAACTAGTTGTGAAATGATTCTTTCAAATTCATCAAGATTGCAAGCATATACATTACAAGATGCTCGAGTATACAAAACTTTCAGTACTACTATCTTCAGAGAAATACCCCGTTCAAGTAACACATCCAGGAGTAGATCCACTACACCACAAATATTGCAAATCGACAATAAGCTCTCCAAAAGAACGCTAACAACCTTGTCGGTTTGATAAGAAATGGAAAAATGATTAACCTGTAAATTTTGGAGAAATGCAGAACTATAAAGAGATAAAAATTTAGACCAATTGAGAAAATTTTGAAAGAGAAAGCAAAATAGAAAATATAAACAACAGAAAAAGTTCTAATTGGTCAAAAATCATAATATTATACCCTAGCTCAAACTAAAAGTTAAATAAATAAAGTGAAAACCAAGAGTTTTGTATGACAACACTAAGAAGGGGTTGCCCGATTTATATCATTTTTGAATTTTTATTTAATATTTTTAAGAAAACGCACTGTACAAAATTTCAGCTCTCTACGCCATTGAATTCTCAAGCAGTGTCTAAATATATAGTGCAAAACTAAAGTTTTGTATGGCAACACCAAGAAAAGGTTGCCTAATTTGGTCAATTTGTATTTGAAATTTTAATGAAAATGCCGTGTACAAAATTTTAGTTCCCCACGTCGACGCGTTCTCAGACAGTGTGCAAATATATATTAAAAAACGAAATCTTCGTATAGTAACTATTGGAATTTACCCGATTTTTTTCCATTTTCGAACTTAAGGTACACACCGCACACAATAGTGTATGGTCGCTATATTCACTGCAAGGAATTTCCGTAAGATAAGTCTAGTATTCCCTAAAAATTTTATAATATACTTTTCGGCTACATAAAGTTAATCAAATAGTACATAGAAAAAGATATTCTGGGTAAAATTTTTTGCAAATGATGTATAGGACCCTTTATAAAAGGAATTTTTAGATGAAAAGTATGTACTTTTCCTAAGCTGTGTTATTTTTCATATATTTTATTATTTTGTGACCAATAAGTTATGAAATCTTAAAACTAAATCGAATAGAAATATACTCTCACTTGGTAAATTTGGAAAAATAATATCAATTCCATAATATTATTGAAAAACGAAACTCTTCAGTTTAATTTTGAGCTTAGTGGCGCCACTTATAGTTAAGAAGCACTCAAAGTTTAGAAATTCTATATGTTGAAATTCTTTTGCATATTTCATTTATATCCATCGAGTTTCTAAATTTGCAATAGGTGACAGAGTGAGAAATGTACATATCTGAGGTTATTTTATTTCCAGAGTGATTTCTTCTAAATTATATATATTTTTTTTATTAAAGTTTTTATGTTATTCACAGGTTGACCTTAAACTTAAATAAAACATATTTCGAAAATTTTGGGCTTAGGTATGTGAACGAAATTAAGTATCTGGGCGTTTTTATTTACAGATGGACAATTTTTCCTCTTTAGACTAATATTCAATATTTATTTCTTCCCGGACGAGAATCGATATTCATTGAATTCAAATACTGTTGCATTTTCAATGCGTTCAAATTCTCAAAATAGAGATCTTGCTGTATATTTATACTTGATTTTAATAAAAAGTACTTATATGGGTAATTGGGTGGCCTCAAAAGGTAGTAGCGAAGGGCGCAAAATGCAGAGAAAAATGAGATGAAAAAAAAAAACAGTAACAAGTGGAAACGAAAGTGATGAATGAATGGCAACGTGTAGAAATGTCAATAGATTGCACTCCTATAAATCGACTGCTCTCTTTTATTTTCATATACTCAAAAGTATTTATTGAATTTGCAAAAATATTAATAATTAAGAAAAAAAGTTCAGTAAAGTTGAGTAATATTTCAATATTTGCTTCGTGCCCCTTCGGTTATTTCACTGGTTTTCCTACGTATTATGCGCTAAGCCCAAAACCAACCAGGCCTAAGTATGAATTTGACAGTGAAGACGAAAAATGGTGGAATGAAACATACACAAAAGCAGGGGAATTTTGGGTTCGCTCATGTACACGGATCGTACAAATTATTGAATCTCTTTCAGTTATTGCCCCGTTGGTTACGAGCTATCGCGCACTGAGACTTTTTGTCACGTAACTGTTTTGTCACCATCGTCAATTCCATTCGTTCGTTAATGTGCGCATGAAATGACGTAATAGCAACGTGATTTTTTGGTTCCTTTAGCTAGCAACTTTTGGGTCATGAAACTATCACTGCTTCCTCACGTTTATATGAATGAACACGCACTGGTAACATTTATGTCGCTGCTTGACTGCCATTATTTTGAGAGACGTTGTAGAGCTAGGAAAAGGTTAAGAATGTTTTTTTTTAAATGTCTTCTGCAACGATAGTGTTAGAGGAGGATATAAATAATGAAGCATTAATACAAGAAGTATAAATAGGACCACCAAAACTCTGATAGCAATTTGAATATAAGAATGTGGAGAGAAATATCCACTAAAGTGTTTATGGATCATAGAATTACAGCAAGTCTCTCTTTGGGCTTAATTGATATTTTCATATGTTCTAGCAGGTCTCAAAATCTGTAGTAGTAAATCATCAAATCTTTCAACATTCGTACCGAAATATCAAAGGAATTTTTGAAGATAGGATTTAGTTCATCAAACATTAAGCGAAATATTTCTTCAAACAGGCTTTCGCTTTTCTATTTCACTATGGCAAACTCATATATTACAGATGTTTCCTCGAAATTTATATTTATGAATGGTTATATAAAACATGACTTTTTCGGGTAACAGTTATTCACTATGTGCGTACTACACTGGCCTACGGCGACAAGACGGCGATAGTTACTAAAAAGTTGCGTGACAAAGTCTCCAGTGGGCGTTAGGCCTAACATAAGGATTTTCGCTCATTACCAATTAAATTGAGTTTGACTACTGAAAGTATATCATAAGAAAATGTCGGAAATTTCAAAATACTGGGGCTGCATATACAGTAACTATACGTTACTTCGTATGAAAATTTGTTGCCATGTATAGAAGTTCGAATAAATCCAACGATCTACTGTAGCCAAACTAGCTTGTAATAGGTTGCCTTACTGGTTGAAGACTTGGTCATTGGTTGGTCTACTATCGCAGGAGCTAGAGGGCCCCATGGATCGCGGGGCCTTGGGTGCGCATTGCCGCATCCGCCATATCAATTGTATAAAACCAACTCGGAAAATTTTGCCGACTGCTTTTGTGTTTTTTATTAGTTGGTGAAACTGAGACGTACTGTTTTTTAAGTTTTATTTGGTAAAAATGAGGCTTTGTATACCAGCAACTTCAGTCCCACGGGAAAATTTTTGTCCAAAGCTTATCCAAGTGCTTACTGATAAAAGGTCTCGACTATTTTATATGCTTATATCTTTAATTGGAAGCTACATTGTTACTTCTGAATTCTCCCTCTTAGAAAAACGTTACAGATTTCTTGGCTCACACCTCCTGGGAGAACTGTACAAAGAGGGTTGGGGGACAATTTTGAATTTTGTTAGAGCGTCCGGTAGGGACTTATGACCAATTGCTCATAAGTCTGGAGGGTGAACAATGGGCCTTGTTGCGGGCTACCTTCCAGGCATTCTTTTCGGATACCAACTTCATTTCAATCTATCTATCCATCCAATTCTATAATACAAAATCAGCTAAACTCACATCTTTCCTTGAATGGAATTACGAAATGAACGACGGAACGGGTCCGTAAAATCGGGTCCAAATTAGGTGATCCAGATCCGGTTCCGAAAATTCCTCGGAACTACACATCTCTGGATTCCATCATTGAACTTCTGGGGTAGGCGATCAGAGATACTGATAAGACTTCTTTGATTGCTGAGTCGAAAAGTTATTATTCAACAAATTAAAGTGAAGTAAACATGTTCAATATACACGTGAATGACTAAGAAATGCTATTTTTAAAATTTTAACTTTGCAACATAGATCAGTGCATTTTGCTTTTGCCTAATACAATCATTATAGCATTGTATTTTTGGGATCAACATACATAACTTCCATCAGTCTTCTAGTGAACTTGCAGAGTAAAGTTATTATCCAGAATTCTGAAGTCTGTTCGACAACACAAGCTTTCGCAATATTTAATGTACTCACTATAAGTCAATTTTATGCTTTGACTTTACTTAAATTCACATATACATACATATGAGACTTCATACATTCCAAGTACACACCATAAGATACAACACAGGAAGACAATGAAATCGCCCACTATAACTTCTAAGACACCACAGATATTTGCTTCAAAAGCACTCAAGCTGCTGGCCTTTTGAATTATTTTGAGTTTGAGTTTGATAAAGAATTGGCTGAATATAGTAAATTATAAGATTAATTTTAAGGACTATGTTTTTGCAAATTATAATGAAATAGCTAAGAATCTTAGACACTTTTTGTTTTCCACCAATTTTACTTAATGAATGCGCTATTATGTACTGCGATAATGTTAGATATCTCGGTATTACATTTAGCAAAACCTTGACTTGAAATAATCACATTAACAACATCACTGCTAAGATTTATGGACTCTTCGCATGCTTACCCTATCGTCCGCCTATACTCTCCTATCCACTAGACGTATGCTTGTTCGTACGCTCATTATTCCTATTAATATGTATGGTTGCGAAATTTTTGTTGGTCAGATGGACTCCACTTCAATTTGCAAGCACAATACTACCTTCAACATAGCTGTTCGTTACATTTACGGACTTCTTCGAAGATTTGGCCGTATTAGTGCACACATTATATCAGTTATTCGATGTCTTTCAGTGTCCTATCTTTATCAAAGAATATTAATCTTTTTATACAATATCCTTAAATACAGAAAACCAGATTATCTGTATAATATTTTTAATTTTCTTCTACGTTAATTAGTCCACGATATACTTGTGTGATATCAGACCGTCAGTTCCTTGTCCAGGCTACCAGGCTGTAGAATCATCTTCCACCTGTGCTCAGGGAAGCACGCAGCAGCGATAAATTTACTATGGAATCAGCTAGATAGATGACTACAGGACTTTAGTTAAGTTTTGTTTTGTTTGCTAGTATTAACATTATGTAGGTAACTAACTGGTTGTACATTGCTTCTAGATTTATTACTATTAGATGTCACTTTTGGAGCTGTCATTTTTTGACATTTGACAAGTAGAAACTACGCCATTAATAAAAATGGAACGATACACGATTCAACAACGCATTGAAATTATTAAAATTCACTATAAAAATGGTGAAAATGTGGCAGAGACGGTTCGTAAAACTCGAACATTTTTGGGTCGTCGTGAAGCACCTTGTCGGACCGCAATACAGAAATTGGTAGAAAACCTCGAGCTGTCGGGACAAGTTAGTGATGTGAAGAATAAAACCCGTGCACGTCGCTCAAGAACCGCCGAGAATATTGCTGCTGTAGCCGAAAGTGTTGAAGAAAACCCAGGTTTGTCCATTCCTCGTCGTTCTTTGGAATTAGGCATTCCACAAACGTCATTACACCGTATTTTGCATAAAGATTTGGGTCTTAAGGCTTATAAAGTTCAGTTAACACAAGAACTCAAGCCGGCCGATCATCAACAACGTCAAGTCTTTGCTGATTGGGTCCTTGAAATGTATGAAAATGATCCATCGAAAACTCATCTTGAGTGATGAGTCCCATTTCCACCTCGATGGCTTCGTCGCATCTGGGGCTCGGAAAACCCAAGAGTTATTGTTGAAAAGCCTCTCTATCCTCAACGTGTGACTGTTTGGTGCGGTTTATGGTCCCGCGGGGTCATTGGACCTTACTTTTTCGAAAATGAGGCTGGAGCAACAGTTACGGTGAATGGATTGCGCTATCGACAGATGATTAATGATTTTTTATGGCCGGAATTGGATGGTATTGATCTGGACAACGTTTACTTTCAACAAGACGGCGCTACGTGCCATACATGCAACGAAACCATTGATCTTTTACGGGAAAAGTTTCCGGATCGTGTTATCTCTCGAAGAGGTAATCACAATAGCCACCGGTATCTTGTGACTTAACACCTTGCGACTTCTTCCTTTGGGGCCACGTGAAAAAGAAGGTCTACGCCAACAGCCCAGCGTCGATTCAAGACCTCAAAGATGGAATTCGTGAGGCTATCGAGGACATAGGGCAGCCACTATGCGATTTGGTTATGGAAAATTTCATGAAAAGGATATGGTCCTGTAGGCGTGGTCGTGGTGGTCATTTGGCTGATGTTATTTTCCATTATTAACGGCATACCTTCCTCTTTATAATGAAATAAAGATCCGATCATTTATCTCAAAAAATGGCATTTTTCTTTGAATATGAAAATAACACCTCTTATTGGAAAGCCCCTTATAATTGGCATGTGTGAAATATTTGCATTTTTTGTGCTAATATGTTATTAGTTGTTTTTTTTTTGTCTCCATCATACTTTATAGCGTTATATTTAATCTTACTTAAGCAAATTTAGTTAGTATTTTATCTCATCCTATGCATACATATAAAACTACTTTTCATTTCTTAATTGTATAGAGCTATGCGGATTTCGATGGGACTTCAGTGCAACACAAGCACTGCACCTTTTCCAGCAGTGTAACATTAAAAATGTTCAATGGGACAATTTTTATAGCAGAAGTGCAACACGAGGTTTGCACTGATTTCCCCTACTTTGCACTAGATATTTTGTCGATGTTACAAATACATATTCCAGTTGAATTGTCATCTGCTCTGTCAAAGTGTACTGTCGCAATTATTTGTGAACTTTTTTAGTTAAATGAATTAAAAGATTTTATTGGTGTAATTGGTATAAAGTTAAGAAGAAATTTGTTTCTATATATCAATAAAGAACATTTATTACGTTTGACAGTTACTTGTATATAATACGTGTGCCCACAAATACAAGGAATATGACAGAAATATGTTCGATGGACTTCAGTGGTCCAAGTTCTCCGCTGCCAGAAAAAGTCCAACACTGAAATGCTCCCATCGAAATCGACATTAATTATAAATATTGTGATTCATTTACTGTGAAAATATGTTTTAAATTATTTGCAGGTTTTTTCCGGCAAATCGTAGTGAAAAAAAGGTGTTCGTTAAAAAAAAATTAATTAAATCTACAAAAATGAGTAGAGACCTTTTAAAACGCCCTGCAAATTTTTTATCAAAAGAAACAACAATATTAATGAAATTTGTTGAAAAATACAAAAATATTATCATCATGTAAAAGGACTGACATGCGCGCAGACGAGAAACTAAATAAATGGGATGAAATCGAAACACATTTCATTTGTGAAACTTATGAAGTATTTATATATTGATGTATTAAGAAGAAAGTATGAAAATTAAAAAATTAAAAGGCAATGCAAAATTTTCCTCAAGATAAGAGGCAATTACGTAGTACAGTCACGGTCATTGGGCCATCCCACACGAGTATTCTTGATGCAGTATGCAAACCGGTTTTTTACGGAAGATGTGAAAAGACGCAAAGAGATATCTCTCTCACACTGCATTAAGAATACTCGTGTGGGATGGCCCAATGATATGAAAATCAAAGAAGTGATAGCACCGCAAATTGAAGGTATGGAGACTACCTATGATTGTGGTGCCATTGTCCTGTTCGATGCGAACGATATTATAGAAGATGAGGAACCAGAAAAATCAAATTCAGACGAGATTTGTAATTCTGTTAAAGGTAATATTCTTTATATTGACTTGCTTTGTTTTTTTTTTATATAAACATTTTATTCTTAGATGAAATGTCAGAAACTTGGGAGAAGTATGTTCCTTCGATGCTAAAAGCTCAGTACTCCAAAGAGTTGAAAACGAAAGAGTGGAAAGGGAAAACGCAAGAGTGAAATAAACAGAATGAAATAACTGATGGCAAACTTCGGTTGGCTGATAAAAGCATAGTGTGTCTAAAAGAGAAGCACCAGCTGGAACTTGAGATCTTAAACAAAGAACTTAAAGAAAAAATTATTATGATGAAGGAAGAGCTTGACTTCAGAATTAAAGTTTTAAAATCTCAATTAGAGATAAATAAAAATCAATTGTCTAAATAATTGTTTAATTCGTTCACTTCACTGTCTGAAATAAAACTCGCCTCCTGGCAATGAGAAGCACCGTATTTATACTCTATAAATTGTTCTAGGACCTTCCCGAATATTCTCCGAAAGTTGTTTATGCTCGTAATTAATTAGTCATTCCACGTGAAGTATGTAGATGCCGCTTCTACTTTTTCTTCAATATAACACATTGACATACGTTTATTTTATATTCAATTTTATAATGCGATTGTTATAATTATTTCCTTGAAACTGTACTAGGTGCTTAAAATAATCATATATGAGTACATGTCTCGTGATATTATTGGAATTCGCACTTTCACGATTATGTGGAACAGCAATTACAAAGTTAACTGCATTATCTAATTCTTGCGATAGAACTGGTAATTCTATTTCTCCGTGGGCGTTAAGGTGTTGAAGGTTATGCAGTACTGCTGTAGCTACAATAATACTTTATATGTACTGTCCGGAGCCGCAAACCTATTCCTACGCACCGCAAATTGAAGGACAGAATCGGAAACCTTCTTTTCCAAACACTGTAGCTTCATCTACGCAGTTTCTAGTCCGAATAAGAGTTTCGTTATAAAAATTCTCTTCCGGTGTTCTAATACTCAACAACTCTGCTGTCAGCAACAATAAAGCTGTCATTATATTCTCCGCTTTCTAATCGAGCATGTCTCCTGGAGTTATTAAAATTTGTGGAATCTTGAGTTGATCCAGGTCACCTTACAACAATATCCAAAATTGTAAGATCAGAGTGGCATATGGTTTGCCTTTTATTGCAAAAAAAAATCCTTTTCTATTCCGGAAAGGCACAACATTTTGACCTCCTAAAAGTAAATAAAATTCTTTATCTGGTGACAATATTCTAACATGAGTGCAATCAAGGGCCCAATTAATTTTGGAAATTTTGCGACATTAAAAAATTTTGATTTTATGGTTTGCAGTTCCTTATAATCATTCGAGAATTTGGTGAAGATCACTTCTAATAAAGCTATTAAATGCGACACTATTTTAAGAACTCTAGAAGATGTTGATTTTGAAACAACACAAAAAACGGCTGCTGTAATGAACATCCTGTAGCATACAACCTGAGTGTCAGGAGAATCATTTTTTCAGGTGATAGTGCACTATTCCTGCAATAAATGATGACATATTTTTCCTATTTTATGTTTATATCCATCAAAACTTACCAAGCAGTTTTATGTGTAATATTTGGTGCTATTAACTCAAGAATTGAATATGCTGAATACTGATGCCTTACTGAGACGAAATCTTGTTATGAAATCTTTCTCGTCTCACTCATGAAAATGGTTTGATTTATTTCTTATTGTCCTTTGTCGTGTAGACATTATAGTAAAAATGATTGAAATTGCTTCATCGCTAATATCTTCCTGGTCTGAATTCATTGTATTAAGGTTTAACTTATAACTGTGAAACTGTACTGAAGAAATAACTTGAGGTTAAACCACATCTTAAACTTAAACTTGAACTGTGAAACCAGCCCTAAGTCTTTAGTTCATAAATTTCTTTTAGAAATATTGCACATATCTTCTCCTATTTTCCTGGAAAATTGTTACTGGAACTCCAATTGAGGGGTTATGATGGAACAATCTTTGCTTACAGTAAAAGTAACGTTAATTTGTTTGCTTTGTTCTTGTCGGTCTTACATAATATTTTCTTCTAATTATCTTCTTATATGTATTATGACTGTTGCTTCTTTGTCTTTTGCATGAGTGTTTACTTCCTTTCCAATTTACTATCGTTGTGTTTGTATTACTTACAGGAGTTTCGTCATGGGAGGAAAATCTCAACTTTAGTTCCTTGCCTTCTACGGGTGCCTGGAATTTCAATGCTATTTAAAACTGAAGGTATGTTTGCTTTTGCTTTCGTGCTCAGCTATGGCTGATTTGAGTTTAAATAATGTTGATTTCGGTCGGAGAACCAAAAAGATGTGAATCAATTAAAGTACATACATGAAGCCGCCTGCAGTCAAGCCCGTTTTCAAGGCTGTTGATAAAAGTTCACACATTACAAATAGAAGCTTTTTATTCATTATTTCGTACAAATAATCGCATTATTTCTATATAATACTATTTAATTAGTAAGCAGAGTAAGCAGCCGCGTTGAATGGTGGTGTGAGGATATAGGTAATAGTTACAAAATAGTAATAGTTACAGATTCATATTCAATGGTTTGTAATAATCATCTAGTCTAGGATAAGAAGAACGGTATGATATTTCGTTTGCTTAATTTTTTGAACAAATTGAATTATAGACCGCAGTAGACCCAGGTGAGGCACCCTTCATTAGTAACCGATTTGCTTTCTTTTGTGGACTGGGTTAGGATTTTCCATTAAATGACGGATCAATAGTAGTTTAAGATAATACACATTAGAATGTACAAGGTATTCAATACAAAACCATAAAAGAATTGATCACATCAGAACCTGAAAATAACTCTCCATTCATTCTTTTTTTAAGTTAAGCCCGACTGAAATCTTTATATTTAAAAATTAAATTTTAATAATACTTTTAACTTTTATTTTTAAAAGTAAAAGTTGCGAGTAAATTGTTATTGTATAAAATAAAAGTTTTAATACCTTTATAAAACAAAAAACTTTTTAAGGGTATTTTAAGACTTTTATTTTATAAAAATCTTTTTAAAAGTTTTTTGAGACTTCTATTTTATAAAACTTTTTTTTAATAGTCTTTTGAGACTTTTATTTTATAAAAATCATTTTAAAAGTCTTTCTTAATGTTTTTTATTCAAATATATATAATATTTACGGTCTGATGTAAAAAAAAACCTCTTCCGGTGGTTATAACATTTTAATCGATTTTATCCACAAAAGTTAATGTTTATACATAATATGAATGTATTTCCGATAATTGTTGGAACTCTTGGGGCGGTATTTATTAAAAAAATATAATAAATTTTATATTTTTTTAACACACGTTATATATTTTCCAACTACTATTTCAAAAATAAAAAAAGTTCTCTTAAACAGTTTTTAATTAAGACTATTCAATTAATAATACATAAATTTATTTTATTTTTACTTTGTTTAAGTAGTGCAAAAATTGAAATTAAGTTACAAATATTTTAAAAATAATTAAGAAAGTTTGCAATATTTTAAGCAACATAGTTAAGTTTTCTTAGGGCCTCTGGCTAACTCATTTACAGATACTTCATAAGTCTAAAATTGCGCTATAACGTACTGAGAGTCTTAAAAAAGACTAAATATTCATATTTCTGACAACCAACGTTAATTGTACTGGTTTTTCTATTTCTTGAGACTAGTAACGTAACTGTAAGATTTTACGTAAACTTTAAAAAGGATTCAGAAAAAATGTTCCGACTGCTATTAAAGTTGAGCAGGATATATAGCAGATCTGAAAACTGCTTGTAAATTATAACTTTTCTTGAAAATTCGTTATATCTTCTGCCTACACTCATTTGTCTAACGTCTTACAATGTTCGGCCATTTTCTAAGAGAAGTAAACCCTGAAGTATAATGTATAAACTGACGTCCCCAACATGTTAAATTCAGTCTGCACCCTCGCTTTAGCTGAGGCGGATGTCGATACGGATACATATAATATATATATATATATATTCATATATATACAACCCGCAGTCCAACGAGCACGCATTTGTAGCATTGACATATCCGCTTTAAGAATTGTATCTTTCCCAATTTTGTTGCGATTATAGTATCAACATCCCTTCACATATATAGATGAGGAGGATACATTCCACCATCACCGGCCTGTATACGTCTCGGAGCAGCAGCGGCAGCCTGGTAACCAGCGAAGCCATTCTTGAGATATCATATGTATGGCGAACAAGTATCCAAAAATATAAACGCACCATCACACTGATATTGAAGAACACAAATCTTTTGGGTTATACGCGGGGGGATGTAAACACCCGACATCCCTACATATCTCCTGCAAGGAAAAGTCAATATTCCCCAGTGCTTTCCCATTTCTCAAGAGGGTAAGTTCCCTTGAGATATATATTTTTCCTGGCCGTGTTGTTGTTGTCAGAGTTGCCCGCTGCCTTTGTTAAAAAGGGGGCGGTGGGTATGATTGATCCCCATTTGCCGCTGCGTATATCTATATGGCCTGGTTAAGGGTGGCAAACGCATGGTGAGATATGTCTTACTATCCCCCTTTATATAGTCCTTTTGCTCCTCGCAACTCTATGTATCAGCGCGCTATGATGCTGAAATACACACCGAAAGCAAAGTAAAGCTTCATTTTCGACTTGACTTACAGATAACAAAAGGAAAACCTTTTTGTCCGGCAATGCAGGGGTGGGAGTCGAAGAGATTTGCAAAGGAGCCGTCAGTCCTTAGGAGAAGGAAACGTATTAGAGAAGCGCTGCGAAGAATAAGGACATACTGACAGACAGAAATGTTGAGGCAATTGCTAAAATTGAATCAAGTGGATTTGAGCGCACGCTTAGCGTAAGATAATTAGCATTTGTTTGCAATCAACCGCGCTACTAAGGATCTGTGTATTTCGATTGTGGAAAATACTTGGTGAAGGTAATGGTTGCCATTAAAACTTATTCCTTGCGAGCATCAATAAACAAAACAAAAATATGGATGTGTGTGTGTGACCGTGAGGAGAACTGATGATTGCTATGAAAATTTGGGTTTCGATCGAAAAAAGGGTTTCATACGATGAAAATCTGCAATAATTACTATTATATTTATATGGATGTATGTTACGTAGAAAAGCTCAGGTTTAATTTGGTCGAATTAGGCAGCAGACAGGCAGACATAAAATGTATTAAACTGAAATTAGTAAAAGGTGGAAACTCTTTTTATATCCACAAAAAAAATTACGAATGTATTTTTAATTTATAGACATTAATATTAGTGAAGGTAGAAATAAATCAGTGGAGGACAGTTTTTCTTTTTGAAACTTCTGGCGATTATAAGTAATTATCACATAAGGCTCAACTACAATTGAAGTAAAGAGCTTACGATTTTGAACGAAACTGAGGTTTACTTACGAAAAATTGATATTTTTATGCTAAATAGATAGCACATTCCATAATATTTTAATTCCATTTTCATTTTTACATTGCACTTTTAATCCTTTAGTATTAATTTAATTGTTTGAAACATCGATTTCTTACGGAATGAGCGATTCTTATTGCACGTTTACTGGCTGCAATTTGGCATTTAAACTTAACGAAAGTTCCCCTCCGACGAGTTACAGTTAATTTGTGAACCTTTGTTAAATTTAAAGTGCCCGTTCTCTTTACGTAAATAACATTACTAGTATACCTAAATTGTAGCCGAGCCTATAATTGTTTCTTGATGCATTGTGCTTTATTAACATTTTGCATTATGTTTAACATAAGGTGTTTTTTCTGAAATGCCTTTTGCTGTTGTTATTGTTCCAATTCACAAGTGAAGAGAATAAAGATGTGGGAAATTTTAAGCCTATTGCACTTCTGTCAAACGTAATCAAAATTTTTGAAAAATACTTTAAGAACAAAGTGATGGACTATTTTTAAAACAATTATAAAATCTGCAAAATATGTTTAAATCGACAAAAATATTCTGTAATGATGTACTATACGTAATGCATTCCCGAAAAAGAGATATAATTTTTACGTTTAAGTTTATATTTGGCTACATGCGTTGGAAAAAATGTTATACAAGTTTTACGCCAATTTGTAACTTATATTAGCTATGTTCTTTTGTGTACTTTGTTCTAGAACTCTCGTATACTGAAGAAAATAAATTTTTCTGTCATTTGAAGCGAGCTATTTGTACTGTTCGCTTATTTAAATCTTCTATGAAGATATATGGGGCGTCCTTTTGTATATTTTTTGTTCTGCTCTGTTCTGCGGACACAAAAGAAGACAGCTATTATATATTATTTAAGTTGAAATTCAATTATTGAATAGGAAAGCGACAAATAAAAATTAACGTATTTATTTTTTTTCAGTTAAGATTAAATATAGAAAAATTCGCAACTTTAATACAAAACTCAACATATTTACAAAAATAAATAATGAAAAATTAATAAAATACGGAGAAATTAACGAGAAACTCTAAAAACAAAAATACATTGTCTCTGAATTACATATTAGATTGTTCTAAAAATTGTTCCATTTTGTTGTTGTTTTTTGCTAAGATTGAAATTGCGATAAACAAGCCATTTAACTTTTGAGAATAGACTCTGATATTCCAGGAATATTAATTAATAAGTATTTACTACATTATATGCTCTGTATTATTGTTCTACAATTACCGACAAGTTTTTTTTGCCCTCATTCTGCTCCCTTACTAGTTTCAGTTGGAATACCAGCATTGGTTTATTTGAAGATGTAATTATCTTGAAGAATTTCATCGCGATATTTGTAGAAAGCTTTGAAAAAATTCAAATGGAAAGAATCAAATCTTGTTAATGAAAAAGTTACTTTATCCTTACATTAAGCACAATGCTGGTATCAATTTTTTATGGAAACAAAGACGTTAGTTGCCGCCCCCTCCAACAACAATCTTTGTTTGAGGCAAATTTTATTAGAGTTCCAGGATATACTAGGTATCATATGTACATGATAGATAACCTATTATATACTGCATACTCTGGAACTAGAGCCAGAATTGTTAAAAATAATTTGAATTTGAAAAAATAATGATTGTTAAATAAAGTGAATTTGAAATTCAAACGAAAATTAAGATCTTATAGATCTTAATTCTCGTTTGAATCAAAATTGTTTTAAAAAAAAAACAGGAAAGTAAAAATTGTATCATTACACATGCACTTTATTTTATTAACACATAGAATACAACTTCAAAATTTTATTATGTTATACTATAGATTAGATTTTTATTTTAGCCGCTTTTCAATATGAATCTTTCTGGCTGAAACTACTCAAATTTGAGACGTTTTAGACAAAACTCTGAGTAGGAATTCTAGCGTACAACCATTCAGTTTAGGTTGAAATGATTTAGCCGATATTTTAGCCGGATTCAAAGGCCTTAATTCCGCCTAAAATTGTTAAATTAAGCTGGCATAAAAATATTTGTTTGGCAAAATTATGCTTATGGCTACTGTCTTATTCTGTCTATATTCCAGATAGGATTTGTGGATGATGGAGAAAATAGGGTTGCCAGCTACATAAGAACATTTGTACATTATGAACTCATTTCATATATGATAGAAAGGTACAATTTGAGAATTTAGCGGAATATTTAGTTTAATTAGCTTACAGAGTCTTACAGACTTAAATTTTATAGGCAAAAATTGATTGATTTTATAAGTATAAGCGTAATTCAAAATATGATGTCGGCAAAGGAGCTTTCATATTCCGGAAAGAAGACTGAAGTATAAAGTATGGTCTGAAAAAATTTTCTAATTCTTGTAATTAGATTTTTTCTTCGTTTAGAAGTCAGAAGTCCGTCGTATTACCGTCCCTTAAAAGTAGCGGCCGGGGCAAGAGCCACGCGTACCCCTTCCACCATAGAACCGGCCCTATTTAAGCATCTTACAAAGGGATTCTGTTAATATGTGTATACCCTTTAATAACAGTTTTTTTGTTCAATTAAAGTATATGACAACAAACATTAGCCTTGAAGTAATATAAAAATAGAAAAAAAAAAACAAGTAAAAAAGCTAGAATTGGTCTAAGACTAATTCTTACGATATTCTAGATGAGTGCCCGTATAAAATTTCATATGGTCACAATATCAGTGCAAGTTTGATTATTGACGTGGTTTTCCTCATATATTTCTAGATTGGTATGTCGGACAGTAAAAATGAATTTAACCAATTTCATAGGATTTCATATTCTGAAGAACTTTTCAGTACAATAAAAACGTCTAGAACTGATCCTTTTCACATTATATGTAAAAATTATAAATTTTTATATGGCAACACCAAGAAGAGATTGATTACCCGATTTAGTCCATTTCTGAAATTACATCTACTATTTTTCTAAAAACGCCATGTACAAAATTCCAGCTCTCTATGTTGACGCGTTCTCAGGTAGTGTACAAATATAGTAACGAAATTCTTGTGTGGTAACCACATGATGGGTTACCCGATTTGTCCCATTTTCGAACTTAATTTTAATTTCCTTTTAAAACCCGTGTGCAAAATTTCAGGTCTCTAAGTATACGTGTTCTTGAGTTATCGAGTGGATGGACAGACGGACGGACGGATGGACAGACATATTCTGCTCTACCATCATTAGTTCTAGGTGCTACAAACGGAATGACAAACTTAATAAACCCTAAGATTTCATCTAGGGTATAAAAATATTACTTGATATACATTTTGTTAATATAGGTACTGAAAAAAAAAAAGTTTGTGATAAATACGGAAAGTAGTATGTTAATTTCGGTTTCTTCTATTAACAAGCTTTTAGTTAATAGAACCAACTGATTGTGAGGAAAACAAATCCCCTAACGGACTTTCGATACTATATATGTATACTTATGTAGTTTGTAAACCTTCGGTTGTGACATTTAAAACAGTTTGTAACTGTAATACTTAGTTTGCTACAAATTTGCATGAAGCCTATAGATAATTAGTTTCCATTTGATTTTAAGTAGGTAATTGCCGAGTGAGGGGTGCATTGAGTGGTAAATTATTAAAGAATCAGTAAATAAACTAAGGTAAGTGTTTTCAAATTATTTTATAAAATATTAATTTAATATTTTATTATATTTTTTTAACCGTATACCTTTATTGAACTTTTCTATCCAGCGATCAGAGAGGTCTCATCAGTATAGTTATCTCTGATCGCCTACTTGTAGTTTCTGACTCAATTACACGTTTAGTTGCTTTGTATTCACTCCCAAACGTAGTTAACATAAATTTTTCTAATAATGATTAAGTGGTGAACTCGTTGCGAACCTCAGTGTTAATATTAGGTATTAAGGGTACCATGTTTGAAGATAAATTTACTTTCGAGTCTGATGCAGATTCAAAATGTGGGGCGAACTTTTCTTCAAGCAATCAAGACCAAATTGTTGGTCATCAGACAATGAGGTAAAAAAAATTGAATTCATCAGTATTGATGTTGACTCAGGCTTTGATAAGTGTGTTTTAATTAGTGTTCATTGTCCACGGAACTGTTTTAACAAAGAGACAGCCATGCATTTTAAAGATTCAGTCTCGCTCTAAATCTCAAGACGTCGTCACGTAATTATCTATGGCGATTTAAACGTTAACGATCTTGGTTCTGAACCCTCAGTTCACAATCTGTGTTATTTATATAAAACATTGAATTTGGAGTTGGCCATTGATCTACGAACGTATTTCAATGAAACTGATCCATCTCAGCGTAATCACATTCTCACAACTGATATCCATTAGGTTTTATTCCATAACCAAATTAGTCCGCCAACGGGATTCGATTATGATTTCTTATATCTATCTTATGATCTTAAACTCAGAGCTATTGCTGATAATATTTGTTTCACTTGACGTGATTATAAAAACTTAAATTATACGCAGCTCATAACGGATTGTAGTGAAGCATCTTGGGATGATATGTACCGCTCCAACTGTAAACTAACTATCCTATATAAGAATGATATTCCGCTATGGGTGTATCGAACCAAGATCAATGGATGCCCATGGATAACTCAGGAGATATACACTGTGTTAGCTGAATGCGATTACCTTTTAAAAAAAATATAAAGTCACATGGTGGCTCAGGTTAATAAACGTCAGGTACAAACTAGTCCGCAACAGAATGAACTTTAGGATAAGGTCTACCAGATATAAGTTTTTGGCTTGAAGCTGTATGTTAGTCTACCTCCAAGGAAGCTGTGGCAGAATATTCGTTTTGTGGGTATATATGGACACTATTCTTCTAAAGTACATCACGATCCAGATGAACTTAATGAGTTCTTTTCCACAGGTTCTACGGTTGTATCGCAGTCAATGCATACTAATTCTTGTATTGAAGACTTTCCAGTGGAGGGCTTTGCCTTTCGTTGCATTGATGAAAATGAAGTCCTCCTGGCTATGAATGCAATTTAATCTGATGTAGAAGGACCAGACGGATTGTCCCCATGGTTTATTAAACTGATTGAACATAATATTATTAAGATCCTCACTCATATTTTAAACCACTGCCTTACGACGCTCAATTTCCCAGTCAGTGGAAAAAAGTTCTAACAAACTACAGACAAATTAGTCTTCTATATTTTTTTGCTAAGGTATTTGAAAAGATAGATTATATGCAGGTTATAAAATACATTGACTTAAATGGTTATTTGACTTGTTGGCAATCTAGAATCCGATCTAATCGTAGCTGCGAGACTGCTATGTTCAGGGTAACATCTCATATACATGAAGCGCTAGATAAATACTAGCTTACAATCCTTGCTTTGCTTGATTTCAACAAGGCATTCCATTCTATCAATCAGTGCAAGCTGCTGAGAAAACTTTCAAAAGAATTTTTATTTTTTTCGTCTACAGTAAAACTCGTCAAGAGTTTTTAAGTGGACGCAGTCAGATATTTCCATTCATCTATACGCTGACGACGACCAATTGACTTGATGGAGGACTGCGTATGCCGATTCAGTGATGACCTGCATCGTGTATATAATTGCTCACTGTTAAATAACCTGGAGTTGAATCCCAGTAAGTCAAATTGCTTAGCGATTTATAGAAAAGGGAGTGGAATTGATCCTAATATTGTCCCACCAATAGTCATAACTAGCTAAAGCTCTTGGCTTTGAACTTAACTCCAAGCTCACCTGCTGTAATCATATAAGAGTTTCAATAGGTAAAATATATGGATGACTGTGGCAGTTATGGTTCAGCTGTAGTTATCTCTCTCTTCATATGCGGATGAAGCTAGTCAAGTTTAGTGGTCCCTCACTTCATATATGGTAGTATGGTGTTCTCAGATCTTGACTCAGTCTGTCGAAGGGTGCTTTTGGTGGCATATAACGATATGCTCCGCTTTGTATTTAAATTTCCTCGCTTCAGTCATATATCTTCTTTCTCAACACGCTTGTTTGGATGCTATCTGGATGTATACCTAAACCAAATGCAGATTAAAACTGTTTCACAGATTAATATATAACCAAGAGCCTGTGTACGTATTTGAAAAGCTTAGCTTACTGCAATCAGCTAGACTTAGGATTCTCCTAATCCCATTCTTACTTTCTCCAATGTGCTCGTAAATGAAACCTGTTGGCACATGATATTCAGTGCACGAGAAGCAGTAGAACTTTTGTAAGACTTATTAAACCATTAACCCTTGTTTAAATCGGATTGTAGTCGTACTTTGAATATTGCTCCACTAAATCTAAGTTTATCTAATTATTTTTCTATCACTGAATTTAATGTTTTTGTTCTAAATATTTCATAGCGCACATATAGAATATATTTCTCTTTCGATTTTTTCTCAGTCAAATGTAATTTTAATCTTATTATTATTTTTAGTAATTTTCCTATTGAGGCCAGCACACTTTGTACATCTTAAGATGATATTTATACGGTAAATAAAAACATTGTTTTTGTTGACTAGAGATCAAATGTTGGTCGTACAATGAAAAACATACTTTATTTAATGTTTAAAAATGGTTAATCAAACAGTGACGGTGTAAATGGCCATAAATAATTTCATAGATTTTTAATTTCTAAACAACTTCTCAATATATTAAAATGTTTTGGTGAACACGATCAGCAGACACATAAAATATCACAATTTTTTTCATATCACATATCACAATTTTTTTCTTTTCAATGGGATTTCTTAGATTTAGTTAATTTTCTAACCAAAACTTTTTACCTCTATAAAAGTAGGCTTTAAACAAAATTTCAACATTCCAAAATAAGTAGGTATACTATGTATGTACTACTAATATGAATGTACTACTAATATTTACTATACAGAGTTGAGAGTTGAGTGCGTGGAGTCAACTTAGTTAGACGTTACCTCGTGCGCGTTACTATTTTTAAAATTTATTTATTTCGTTGAGTGCAGTGCAGTGTCTATTTTCTTAATTTATAATCACAATAATATCATTCCCACCACCCTAATAAACACATAATTAATAAAATTTGCCGCGCTGTTTCTAATTAAACAATTAATTTAATTTTGCTAATAATTCTGTACCAGCTAAGTTAAGGGCTTTTCTATACCCTATCGGTTTTCCAAAAGCCAGCAGCCCACTGTACGGTTGTGTTCAGTTTTTATATGTATGTACATCCGAGTTCAGTGCAAGTTCATTAGCACTTGCCAGTTGTCACTGATCAGCACTACGGGTACCCCAGCTGTGGTTATTGAACTGCACAGTTTGAGGTATTGAAAACACCAATAGGCATAACAATTGTTGTTTTTTTGTACCTCGCTGTCTCGTTGACTGCTGCTGGTGGCGCCCAAATATTTGTGTTGTTGGGTGCCGCTTTTGTTTTTTGCATGCAGAATTTTACTCTACATCTCTGCAACATTCACGGATTAAGAGCAAATCGGTTATCGGTATATTGCCACCTTAACTCAAAAAATCTGGCAATTCTTGCGCTAGGTGAAATCAAGATCGTTTCTGATGCTGATATTAATCAGTATCACGTTCCTGGGTACAGCTTGGTGCCTCTTTTTTCTCAGCATAGAGGGATTGCAATATATATTCGGAATGATGTGGCCTTTACCACTCTTCAAGATTTTCCTTCTGCCAATCCAGAGTTTAATTAGATCTGGATTAGGTTCAAATTGCTTAAGCACATCATCTACTTCAGTTTCATTTATTGCAGCCCAAATATGTCTGAAGACGAGACGGTATCCGTATTTGACAATAGGGGCTTTCGGCAAGCACTGTCTCAGTGAGACAACTGAGACAAAACTTTGAGCAATCGTCTCAGTTGTCTCAGTTAAAACCAATCAGCTGATTTGCCAATTTTGACATTTAAATAATTTTGAACACAGAATTGGATAGTAATAAATTGAGGAAAGTGTTGTTAGTTTATTCAAACAGCTCACTACACTTTTATTTGTAATTAAAATCACAAAATGACGAAACTGAGCAACTGAGACAAGAAAATTCAGTTTCACTTGTCTCAGTTGCTCAGTGGTTGCGTTCGAAATTGGTAGCTCAATATGGAACTGAGACAGCTACCCGAAAGTGCAGTCTCAGTAAGCCAACTGAGAATATCTCACTTGTCTCACTGAGAATGTGCTTGCCGAAAGCGCCTAATATCTCCAACAATATTGATCATTTGCTTTCTGTCTCCTCCTCTTCCGAAATCGTCCTGGCAGGCGATTTCAATGTTTATAACGTATCGTGGCTGAGACATTCTTCTACTAAAGTCCGGCGGGCCGTTTCGTTGAACTCTTCAGTGAATCTTTTAATTTGCAACAGCTAGTGGATGCACCAACGCGAATTCCTGATGCAGCTGGAGATAGAGCTAATTTACTGGACTTGTTTCTAATATCTCATCCTGACAAATATTCCATCTCAGTCGGTTCCCCTCTCGATAATTCAGCCCATTGGTTAATCACGGCTCAATTTACCACCTCAAATCTGTGCCGCCTTGCTTCTTTGGCACTATAAGAATGTTGATTGGGAAAGTCTCAATAAGTATTTTAGAGAAATAGATTGGTCGGTCTGTTTTGCTTCGAGGAATGTTGATGAATGCACATTAGAATTTAGTAACATACTAAATTTTGGCATACGTGAATACATTCCGTATTCTTACAGCAGATGTGAACAACAGCAAAATCACTCTTGGTTTAAAGATAAGTGCAACCAAGCTATAAATGCGAAAGAGTCTGCTTTTCGCACCTATCAATTGCATCCATGTTCGGAACTGAAACAAGTCTACAAGACTGCACGGAACACCTGCAAGTCCATTATCCAGACACAAAAATTTCTTTTTGAGTAGAATACAAGACAAAGAATCTTGGAAAACCGCAAAAGTAGCACAGACTTCTGGTCACTGGTCAAAACCATAAGGAGCAACTTCACCAGTTGCTCTATACCTTCACTACTCAATAATGGTTAAGTGATTGTTGACTCCCTGGATAAAGCTAGTATTTTAGTTGCTAGGTTCGCTTAAAATTTTTGTCTTCCACCCACTTCACAAGCACCTGTTTTGCATCTCCCGTGTGGTATGTACAAGAGCCAATACACGTCCGTACGAGAGATGTGTTAAAGGTGCTTAATAGGACGAACGTCTCCAAAGCCGCAGCTCCTGATGGTTTTTCGCCCCTGTTAATTAAAAGCTGTGCCTCATCCTTGGCTAAAGCTCTGCGCAAATTATTCTACTTGTCCTATTCGATAGGAAAATTTTCAACTGCTTGGAAGCTAGTTTACCTTTAGCCTACTAAAAAAAATGTGAGGGTAGCGATACCTCAAATTATCGACCAATTAAAATCACTTCGATTCTTTCAAAGGTTTTTCAATCTATCATTAACTCCAAATTAATGAAGTATCTAGAAACTAATCATCTCATTACCGATCGCCAATATGACTTCCTAGCTGGACGCTCATCTGGTGACCTGCTGACTTTTCTAATGGAACGTTGGAATTGTAGTCTTCACAATTTTGGAGAGTCCGAAATCATTGCCCTAGATATTTCAAAGGCCTTTGATGGAATCTGGTATCCAGCCCTTTTAGACAAACTTACGAGTTGTATTAGATAGCGTCACATCTGAACCTCATCCTCTAAATGCTGGTGTACCTCAAGGCTCTGTTATCTCATCTCTCTATAACTCTCTTTTTAATTTTCATTATTGATCTGCTTTCCCTTACTTTCGATCCCATCCATAGTTTCGCTGATGACAGTACTCTTGATTTCGCTTACTCCTTTGGACTCCAGGGAGAATGCCGCATGTGTTAAACGAGATTGCTTGATTAGTTCTTTGAATAATGATCGTAATAATATCCTCGCTTGGAGCAAAACGAATCGCATCGAATTCAATGCATCTAAGACCCAAAGCTGTATCATGTCATTATAACAAGACCATAACTTAACCACTCCCGTTTCATTTGATGGAGCATTAATTTCTGATTCACCGTCACTAATCATTTTTGGCATTAATATTTCCAGTAAGTTAAACTGGACAGAGCACACGTTCTCTGTTGCCAAAAAAGCATCGAAATGTCTTGGATTTCTGAAAAGGTATAAGAAATATTTCAGCCCGTCAAATCTAGCGCTCCTCTACAAGTCCTACATTAGACCTAGAATACAATTTCCATATATGAGATGGGGCTGGTCGCACAGCCTTGGCTTCATTGGATATTGTCCAAAAGAGAGCCTTCAAACTTATTGGCGATATGGCAATAATTTTTCATATCGACTCACTCGAGCACCGTCGCTCCTTTATCGCTACATGTATGGTCAATGCCCTGATGAAATATCTAGTCTAATCCCTTGTAGAGTGATTGCTGCACGCAATATTCACGCTATAGACCGCGCACATCCTTTTGCCCTTCAAGTTACTTTCGGCCGTACAGTAAAACTCCGTGATGGTTTCTTGCCCCGAACAGCGCGAATGTGAAACAGTTTACCATCTCCTGTTTTTCCTTCGGCATAAAATCTGCGGAAGTTTAATGGCGACATATATATATCGGCACCTCCGCTACTCTCCTCATATCCCCTAATTTTTCCCTATCTCCTTCGCTGAGACCAGCGTTGCCAGATTGTCGGAGTTCTCCCATTTTAAGGGAATTCCGGAACCAAATTTTACGAAGAAGGGAATTTTAACATTTGATTTAGTACATATATCGGAAAATTTTTGAGAACATTTATTTTGTTGATTGATAACCTCTGATATATGTTACTTCGTATTTTCACTATCATATTTGTGTTTGCAACTCGACAGCTCTAATGAGACAAGTAAACACATTCCCAAAATATATAGAGGACTTTTTAGCAGAATGTCAGTATGTTGAGAAAGTAGTACTTTTCCGTTTTGTGAAAACAAGATGGTTGGCCACGCAGGCTGGAGTATGCAGATTTTTACAATATTGGACTGTATTGCAACGTATATTTTTGCATAACTCTTTTGAAGCAAGCCGACTCAAAGCCAAATATTTATGTGAAACTGAACGGTAATCAGTATCAATGCGTATTTTTTCTTCTTAAAATCATGGTATTATAATCTATGCATTATTTTTATGACGACAAGTTGTCATATACAAATTGTGTAGTGAATGAGTGCAGTAATAACCTCTTGTCAAAATACCACAAAGTATAAATTTATAGATCGTTTGTCCTCACAATATCTTTCAAAAATTTATATGATTAACTTTCGGAATGTCTTTCTAACGCATTTACTAAATCGTACATTTCCCTTGAATATTTTTTTATTGAATTAAATTCACTCATTTATTTTTAATTTTAATGGACTGGGAATTAGATGGCAATTTAAATTTAAAAATGAGGGAAAAGGAGGAATTTCAGATTCGACCATCAACGCTGGTTGAGACAAGGGGTCGGTAATTTTAAAGTAGATGAGAGGTTTCAAGATTTTCAGTTTACTTGTAGGAATCACGCTTTAATTTCTGAACAATACCATGATTTAAAATTTATTTTTTATAGACATTGTCCCATTAAGTTTTTCCTCCCTACCCTCTGACCTAAGGGAGAAAACGCACCGAGAAATTTCGAAATTTTCGATTTGTTTTATTTGGCTTTTCTTCAAGCTTAACCTCTTAAGAAAGTCTGGTGAAAACCGCATGCAAAAATTCGAAAAAATAACGGGGTTATGGCCGATCTAGTCAGCGCCGAGCGGTCGAACTAAATTCAGGTAGAAATACGCCGTCGGCCCCTATTGTAACATCGTCTGCGTAACCGGGCGTTATATCGAAAGTTTTCGTTCGGAAATAATATATTCGGTGAAAAATGGATAAAAAAAAGGTTCTCGAAAATCTCAGAACCATTATAAGTATCGGCCGAAGTGGAGTGGATGATTCTATGTAAGTTGAAGAATTTTGCGATTTATTCACTGCTCAACTTTCAAACGCGTTTTTCTCGAAATCATGTTTTCTAGGTCGGCACGCAAGATATCTCGAAAACCAATGAACCGATTGCAATTATCTTTTTTTGTGCTTATTCTACACATAATTATCTAGTCTTTGTCACATTAATTTTTTTAGTGGCTTATGTTTTTTTAATCGGCGAAATAAGGTCGCATATCGATATGTAAATTCAAATGTCCGCCATTTGGTCAAAAATCGATATTTTCAAAATCGCATATGACAAAGACTAGATTATACCGTCCAGTTTAATTCTTTTTGTTTTTTTTTTATTTGGATGATTGCAGATGAAGCAGGAGTGCGTACCGTGGAGGGCCTGTTTTTGCGGTACTTTACGGATCAGAGGATTACTCAGCGAATATTTGATATTTTTCAATAAAAAAAATTTATGTATTCTTAAAAATGTGTTTTATCATTTAAAAAAGAATTGGTTTGATTACTGTTATAATTGTTTAGATTGCCTTAAAAAAAATGCAGAAAAATGGCTTTTTTTTCGCGCTTCTCGAAATATCGGAACTTAAACCCAGTTGTTTTTTAGCTACTATTATTTTGTTATCACAATCACAATTATCACTTCAGCAAATTCGCATGTTGAATCTTAAAAGCCTAAATAAACTTTTACAAAGACAGTCGCGTCAGATTAGAAATATATTCTTCTCTGAAGCGTTCACAAATTTACTTCACATAACACATGTCTTGTCGTACTGATGTTTGTAAACTATTATTCACATAAAATCTTCTTAAATGAAAATAAAAATGGACTTCAAAATATAATCTCAAGCACTAAAAAGTTAAAAATAATTCTGTGGTCACGGGTCAATTATTGATAATAACACAAAAATACTTCGCATGGTGGCCAAAAACAAATTAAAAAACGGCTGAGCTTCTGCTTCAAAAAACCCAGCGGTTTTCCTGTCTAGGGATAACTGGTGACATGAGAACCTGTCCTCCAGCAGCAATGGAAGCCTATCTAACCTTCCACACCTACATTTGCAGGTGAAAAGGAAGCGATCTCCAGTGATATTAGAGTGCAAAAGAAGAAACAGTTAAAGCCAGGGGATCTGGTTGATATTTAAGTGTCTTAAAACAGATTTTTTCGAGCAAATAACGAAAATATCTGATATAATCACACCCAGGGTGGATTTTGTAAGACCATGCCAAGTGGTTCTGGGAGACCGACAGCAATGGCATTCCACTATGCCGTCCTTCCAACAAGGATCGATGGTATGGTATACAGACGGTTCAAAAACGAACAATGGAGCCGGACTGCCCGTATACATCTCCAAATGCCATATATCAAAGGCTCTGGGCTCTATTCCTACCGTATTCCAAGCAGGCGCGTATCGAGACCTGCAGCCTGGAGGGGGGGGGGGGGAGGGAGGGTCACAACTAAAATGTTCGAGGGGGAGGAAAATGTCGGAAGTCGTCGCTTTCAATGTTTTTTATATAATATTTAAGTTAGATATTACAAAAACCAATTTTCGGTTTGATTTGGAAAACCTGTCGATAATATTATCCACGTCAATGTCGATTTCAGGGTGGACAGACATTAAGGACTCATATCCAGCTTGTAGAAAACCGATTCTGTCACGGGTGAAGTAAATGACTGAGACTGAGAGCTTTACCTTGATTCACATTGAAAGAAATAGGAGTAGAAGTGCATGATATGTCACTGATTATTTCTTTTGATGGGAACTTAACTGATCTTGCTTTCTTCTGAAAACAGTTATCAATGGTCTTATCAGTCTTCTGCTTTCCACTTTCACTACTATTTCTATCTCCATCGCTGACTAGTGTAGCAAGTTTATTCTTCTCCTATAAGTTAAAAATAAACGTGAAGTTAAATTAAACAACACTACTTGAATTAATACGAAAGTACAAGCAAAACAACGGCAACTACCGCAGGCAGAGGAAAGCAAATTGTTTTTATTTTTATAGTCATGCCGTAAAAATTGTGAAGAAAAATTGTAGAATCAGAACAAATTGTATGCTTGCCAACGCTCATAAATATCTTTGGCGACCCAGATCAGAAAAGGCACCTGAATCAATCTCTGCAGACATCACGATTCGAAAACGATTTGCTTGCAAATCGTAATCTCTGGCTTAAACTTCGACATCGAACTCGATATCGAACGGAGAACAGACTCCCAGCGTAGTAAAAGAAACATGATTCTCGACTTTTCAACTCGAGTTTCTCTCTCGAAAACCAATTGCTTTAGATCGTAAGACGAACCGAAATTCATGTTAAAACGAAGTTATGCGTACAATGAATTTGTGTCAGTGGTGTTATATATTTCTTATCAGAAATGAAAGGCTTTTCTGAAATGCGCATGAATTTAGTAACGGAATAAATTTTCAGAGTTTGCAGTTTCTATTTGACTCTTCAGAGTAGGTAGAACTTCGAGTGTGTTTAGTTAAAATGAAAAATTATCGAAAAAAGAGATCAGGCAAATTGTTTTAAGTCAAAACTTCTAGTTCATCTTGGAAAAGCGAAATATTCTCAAATGATGGATTTTATCTAATTCCGGAACTAATTCTTTCCTATTCTTTAAGTCTTCGAGAATTCTTCGCAAAAGCAAAACTTCAAGAAATTGAGAAGCGAGCTATTCTCGTGTCGTAAGCGATTCGAGAAAGTTTTTATGGAGATTTAATTAAAGTCGTGAAAATGGACATTTATTCATTTTAAGGGGAAAATAAGATCCGTGAACATTATTATCTTGGTGACTTAATCACACCTTTAATTGAATCACTTATCAGATAAATACTAGACATTTTAGCGCATGCCACTAAACAGATAAATTTATTTTTATTATTTTTCTCTGACGGGAATCGAACCCACACTTGTTAGAATCGGTCAAAGATGGAGAATAGAAGAATTTTAAGAACTTTTATTTTTAACGATTCTAAATCAAATCATAAATACAAGAAGAAAAAACAACCGCCACGTCCGGGATTTGAAACCGGGACTTTCGGCTTGCCAGGGCGACTGCTCTTACCACTGAGCTAACGAGACAGATGATGGTCCTTCTTCCCCCCCCCCCCCTGCCCATCCCCTGATTGGCCATAATAGAATGTCAGCATACCTGCATTAAAAGAGCCATAATTGGCTCAACCATTATTATCCATTCGGACAATCAAGCTGTCCTCAAGGATTAAAGCCCTACACTGTCAAATCAGGGTTAGTCTGGGAATGTCTACAATCCCTAAAAAACTTATCACGGAGAAACTAATACCGATTTCGATGGGACCAAATCAGTGTCGCACTTTTTCTTGCAGCTGTCATTTTTTCAGGCAGTGGAAAACTGAAGCCCATCGAACATTTTTCTGTCATATTCCTTGTATTTGTGTACTCACGTATTATATACACGGAACTGTTAAACGTAATAAATGTTCTTTATTAATATATAAAAAGAAATTTCTTATTAAACTTCATGCAAATAATCGAAATAAAATTTTTTAATTCATGTAACACAAAAATTTCACAAATAATCGCGATAGTACACTTTGACAGAGCAGATGACAATTCAACTTCCATATGTATTTGTAACACCAAGAAAATATCCGGTGCAAAGTAGGGGAAGTCAGTGCGACACCAGTGTCGCACTTCTGCTATAAAAGTTTCCCATCGAACATTCTCAGTTTTGGCACTGCTAGAAAAGTGCGAAACTGGTGTCGCACTGAAGTCCCATCGAAATCGACATAAGTTATCCTCATGTGGGTACCTGGGCATGAGGGCCACAAAGGCAATGAAGTTGCTGATGGCCTAGCCAAAAGAGGGGGGAAACTCAGTTTGTCGGACCACAGCCATTTTGTGGCACTTCAAATTATTACCTCAGAGCTGCCCTAAACGACTTGGAGAATAAACAAAAATACCTGTATTGGGAAAGGCTACAAGGATTCGTCAGGCAAAACAGTTTATCGACACTTAGGGAATATTCCCTACATTTTAGGGAAAAATACTTAAGCTTTGTGGCAACAATTTGTGTATTTTTTACAGTGTACTGTACTAGCAATGTTTCGTTTGCATTTTTTTCAATAAATATTTTCAAAAAAAATGAAACACACACATTTAATGGCGCTTTAGCTGAAGAAGACGTACACAAAATGTAAAATGATGCAAATGTTATACTTATTGATTATTGACTTCGATAGAAAAAATATGTAGTTTCATGGTATGGCTATCAGAAGAACTCGTTAATGTGGCGTGTCTTGATTGTCTTCCACAGAATATCAATAAGAGTTACTTTGGTATAGTGTTTGAAACAATTTGAATTAATTTTAAATTGAAGACTTTGTGTGTTGATGACATTTCTTTTGAAAAAGATACAGGTAATGAAAATAAAATGAATTAGAATTCTGAAGTTTTGATTTTGTGGAGACCTAAACTCGAAATGGAGATGAGGAATAATATTATTGGTCAGCTCCAGCAATTATCTATTCAATGAATTTTTAATCATCTTAATAAGTTATTTGTAGATTCATAAAAAATGAAGAAAAAATCTTTAATCCCCGTCCTTTCAAAAGATACTTAGTTGTCATACCATTTTTTATTTGTTTCGACTAGTCCTATCTAGAGCTGGCCGATTGTCAGTAGCTCGTAAAATACATTGTATAAATACATACATACATATGCTGATAAATGTAATATATTGTATAGAGAAGTAAGAATTTCGTGGTTAAGTATTATAAAAATCTTGCTTACCTGCACATTACTTCATGTGTTAATAATACCCTGCACATTTCTGGATTTTTATCCTGACCTTCGTATACAATTGCCTGGAAAAGAAAACAGACATAGGTTACAAAAATTGTTAAAAATAACTATGAAAATTAGGGTAGAAATTATATGTGTCTTTATTCGAACATGCACTACGCAGACAGGTTGGTTGGCTGGCTTATGTAACTGTTTCACGTCATAATAGGGCTTATATTTGTCACACTATTTGCTGATCTTATCGAGACTTACAAAAAAAATGTAAAAGGACCGTCGGTAACTACAGATGATTTCACATGTGGGAACCCCTCCAAATTTATGCAGTTATGAATAATGCATATACATACATATGTAGGTAATATACATTGGAAAAAATACGTTTAATTACTTTTATGGAGCATAATATTTCATTTCACAATACCATACAGTAAGTAATTCTTCAGTTTAGTCTTAGTTTGTAGACTGGTTCTGACTTGACTTGATAGAGTTGTTCCAAAAGATAAAAAGCTTAACTAGTTGGAATTGAAAGAAAATTATGTACTGTCGATACCATACGTGAAATGCTTCAGTATATAAATCGCCTACCAGTAGGAGTAAACATTTGATATATTTGTGTGGCGGTGGCCAAACTTCGAAGGTGGTATACTGCTTTATGATTCTGTATATTTTCCATTTGCAATCTACATAATTTACAAAATTTCTATTACTGTTTCTTTTAACCTTTTAATTTCAGGTGGGTTCACCGAGTGAAAATTTTTTATTGAAATAAACACGAAAATAAGTAAATGTTTTGTTACAGAGGTACGTTTAGCTTTTTATGTAAAGAAATAGTTTTTTCCAGACAAATAACGCATTGTTAATTCAAAACAATTACCACTCTAAATCATAATATATTTCATGCAAGTAAAGAAA
Organism: Dioctria rufipes; assembly: GCA_963924295.1. Classification (NCBI taxonomy): domain Eukaryota; kingdom Metazoa; phylum Arthropoda; class Insecta; order Diptera; family Asilidae; genus Dioctria; species Dioctria rufipes. The sequence continues at coordinate 106,906,740 of OZ002740.1, forward strand.
ACTGATAAAATAGTGCGTGTATTATGTACCCATGCTAGCATACGTCACAAAAAACAGCAGCAACAAGTACTTGTACAAATTTGTTAAGTGTGGTTACTAAAACAAAAAAACAAAAAAACGCAACTGATCAGATGTTTCTTTCAAGCAAAGTATTAAGAAAGTTAATACCTATTTTTTCTGAAATAAGAACATAACAAATCCATTATCTATAAAACCGGGTGGTTTACTCAATATCAGTCGGCTACTAGAGAGAACACAAGAACCTGGACGTACCGTATAATGACACAACAAAGCACTCTTAAGCCAAACATTAGCCTTCAAAATCCAAACATAAATATGAAAAAATAATTTGAAGGGACGAAGGGATGCAACCCTAACCTTTGGCTAAAAATTAATTTGCGATTATCTGTTTGAATAAGGGCCGCGCATATGTGCACGCAATACACGACACTGAGCTAGTTACGAGAGGGTCGTTTCATTCAACCCGTGTATAGTGAAGATTTCAAATTTATCTCGTCCTCGTGCATTTTTGTTTTTTGCTTATAAAACCGGGAGCTTCATAATGGCCATGGGGTGTAAGCCACTGTAATTACGGATGAGTATTGAGTTACAGACTTTTCACTTGTTGTGAGGGTGCTTGCGGTTATGGATTACCAGTGCGAAATGGTTTGTCCCATATGTTCATGTTCGGCATTAAACCGGCGCGCTCTGTATCAGTACATATGCGGAGGACTTCATTATTTATTGCTTCTGATGTAAACAATCACTTGTTTTTGTGAGCATGTGCTTCGAATAAAAAGCGCACATATAATAGTTTTGATTAAGTATAACGGCACCTGTAATTGATAATTTCTTACCTATTAATTGTTGGGCGAAGAATAAACGACATTAATATACCTACACTTTCGGAATATCTCTTCATTCATACTATATACCAAACAATAAAAGACGAAAAGTCATTGAGTGCGGTTGCTTCAGAGTTCAGAAGTAATTTTAACGAATACATTATTATTATTTTTTAGTCGTGCGTTAAATAAAAGTACCTGAAGTTTTTCAAATTTGCTTAAAATATAAGTAGTCCAGTCAAAAGGGGGTTTTGCCCTACAAAAGGTGAGGTAGAAACGATTTTGATATATGTTATTTAGTTCCGGGCCCCCATGAAAAATTCAAGTTTTCAACCTTGGTGGGGATCCGTGTGGTCCGCCATCTTCGATTCAAGGTACAAAGAATTGTTTTTTTGTTTTATTTTTTTTTTTTTGCAAAATAATTCCTCAACTGTTGATCCTATGAAAAAAATGTACAAATATAAATTTTAGGAAGACTAAATTTCCTACATTTCTTGTATAAACTTATAAACGGCTACGCCCCCCCCCCCGCCAACCCTCCGCCCTCTGTCACGGTTAAAAACTTCATCAGATTTAAATATGTATAACATATATCAAAATCTCGCACTAAAGGCAAACGTCGATTATTAATTTTTGGGATTTCTTCAGAGCCACAAAATTTTTAGGAAGAGCAACAAATTCTTATTTTTCTATTCTGCCCATATTTAGGAGGTTGAAATTATCGTCTTTGCAATTGAATCTCTCAAGTTCAGTATGTCTATGTATATCAGGTAAAAAGTACCAAGGCAGACAGTATACCGCGAGGAACGGCACAACTAAAATGAATTGGATATTGCCAAATCCACAGAATATAACGCAACCAGAAAAATTCGGTGAAAGCGGATAAGAAATATTTCGTTTTAGTTAATATTTACAAAGAAATAAACAATAAACTATCTAAAAAATTTCGAAAAGGTAACAACATAGGACGAACATTTTTATATTTTCATGTCTAATTTGAATAGAATATTCCAAAATTTTTGGCTAAATTAGGTTTTTCTGACTCAATCTTTCTCTTACTTTTCCGAAATTCATTTTTATATTTCCACTTCTTTATCGTCTTAGCAAAGCTAGACTTTGCAATGAATCCTTTCCAGAAATCTCATGATAATCAGATTGTTGTCCATGGTCATTAGTTGAAATTTCAATAAGTAGGTACTGCTACTTGTCCTACATAACTATTCCTACGTATTCTTTAAAAGATAAATCTTTGGCACCTTACAAATAAGGGGAATATATGTTCTGTGCGTATTTTTTCTATAACGTCAGAGACATTGACAGAACAGTTATCCGTAATCCGTCCGTTATCAGTTTTATGGCATGCTTAGTCTAAGAACTAGCATATCTGTCGATGATTCTAGCCTTCCATTCGAATTTTGTTTAAAGCCTAGTGTACACGACAAACAATCGGCGTTAGACAATATTGTTGAAAGGACAACGCACATGATCCAAAGTCTAATTTCTTTTGCCATCACACCAGGAAGGTGTGAAAAGTATGAAAAACTTCCCAGAAAAGTATTTAAAATTTCTACTTCTATAAAAGGTTAAGGTCATTCCAGAGTGCATTGCAGTATCATTTCATCACTTAGGAAGGAGTATACTTGAAGTGTCATGACCAGATTCAATGGGCAGTTTGGCAAAAATTTAGATGATTTAACCATCGAGATCGGTTGAGCGAACAGAATTATAGATATACGCATCGATACAGAATGACAGATCTTAGGAATCTTAGAAATGAGCAGCAGTAGTACTTTAGCTGGTGAAGGATTCTGACATAAGTATTTCCACCGAAAATCTTTGTATAGTAATGGCGTAACACCCAGTAAATATATAAATAAGAACAGAAGTCACCGCCACCAGCAGCAGCACTGAGATCAGTAATACTCTAGGAAAGTATTCAAAACGCCCGCCGGCTATTAGGGCAAGGGTGAGACCGCACCAAAAAAAATCCAAACTGAAAATATTCAAAAAGCCCTGAAATAAATTAATGGTATAGATGCATGACCTCTATAGGAGAATTTCCATTACTCAGAGTTGACTATGCAATTTCATGTCACACTAATTCAGGAACACTGAGGCGATGGTAAATTTCCAACAGGTCTTCGGATGGAAAACGTTTAAGCTCATTTATTACGACTTTCTTGTGCGAGAGATAATTACTGAGGCAGTAAATTTGCTAGGGCTAGGGGTAGACAAGAGATCATTCCTGCGCCAGTTTTAAAAGACAAGGTACTCAGGATAATTGGACGAAGGTCTGGACGAGCGTGACACCTCAGATTTTACTTCAAAAGAGAAAAATAAACCTTCGGCTGTGACGCAATTGTAAACAGTAGCTTACGTGCAAATATATCATGTTCAATGTGGAATATGAGTTCTTTTTAGTATAATCGTCTTAAAAAATATAAAAAATTAATAATATGTAAAACTAATCCACCATTATAATGACTGGTGTCAATTTAAGTCGGAGACTTTAATATACCCATAAAGACAGAAGAGGACCTTGATCTGGTCTCCTCAAATGAAGGATCGTCTTAATACTAGGCGGACGTTCTGGAAATCAGGATGAATAAAGAGCGTTCCGAAAAGTCGAATAGTTGAATTGGGAGATCGTGGTTCTTTTCTACTTCAGAAAAGTATTAAGGAATTATTATGCTCAAATCGGGAATGATCTATATGACATTTATTGCACTCGTTCCTCAAATAAGGTAATGTAAATTAGAATGCAAGAAGTAATTGTAGACCGTAGGTGTTATGAGTCCTTATTCTATCGTATCCACGTTCGTAATGCTAGGGCTGCTTCAATTGAAATTCACAATCCAAGAGCAATACAATGTACAGGGTATACATAGGGTAAAGTCTTACATTTTGACAAACAGGCATCTACCTAAATCCTTCACCTTTGAGTCGAAGCTCCCTGAATGAGCTGAAGGATTCGCGAATTCATTGATAGTTATTATATTACAGAATATCTTATGTAAGCTGTGATCTTTTGTGTACCTTGTTCTAGAGCTCCCATATACTGGAGAGAACAAATTGTTCTGTCAATTGAAACGAACTATTTGTACTGTTCGCTTCATTTAAATCTTCTATGAAGCTATGTGCGGCGTTCTTTTGTGTATGTTTTGTTCTCCTCTATTCTGCGGACACAAAAGAACACAACTCTAAAATGAAATCTTCTCCTGATTATCCAAAGACACTCTGCTGAAGTTCAAAAAGACGCCTGAAATGGAATATCATCCCATGTACCGACAAATTACGGTCTTTGCTACAGTGTTATTGGGCATAGTGCGACACCATTGCTTTGTTAAACTATACGGCATTTTATTAAGGCTGTAGTTGTACCTAGTCATAAAAGGTTTCCAGTTCCAAGTCCTATGATTTTCAGATTTGGATTTTGACAAAAAAATCCCGTGGCTACGTTTTTTTTGCAGTTTAGCTTGCTCCACCCTTTCCGCATTGATCGTTCCTTCGTTTGCGTCTTCATTATACTCTAGCTAGATATGAAATCAGAGTGTATACGAAGTTTGTGATTTCGTTTGTAACGTACACAAACAATGATGGTAGAGCAATAAGGATTGAACAACCACGCGTAATATAAAAAAATTATTTTGATTTTTTCATGTGGCATGTCAGTCTATTCTGGTGTTTCCATACGCGAATTGAAGTTTTTTACGTATATGTACTGTAAAAGGATCAGTTCTAGATGTTTTTATTTTACTCAAAAGTTCTTCAGAATATAAAATTCTATGAAATTGGTTATTATCATTTTTACTGTCCGACGAACCATTCTAGAAATAGATGCGAAAAACAACTTTATCCATCAAACTTGCACAGAGGGGTGACCATACGAAATAACATACGGGAATTCATCTAGAGTATCGTGAGAAATGCTATACTGATCACAAACACTTTTAATGATATATAATTCAAAAATGACCAATGGTGTCTTAATGAACTGCAAGTCTGTTTTCAGGGTTGAGCAAAATGATGGTTTCGCGATTGCTTTCACCAGAATTTTTTTAACACGCTCCTTTTTTTGAATTTACCAAAAAACATGTTACAAACAAGCGCTTGCTAATTGACTCAATTTTTACATTAACGTACAAAATTCGAATTGATAATACATAGATTCGCATACGATGACGAGCGATATTAATAATTAAATTTTCAACATAAACCGCTAACAACAAACATTTTTTGGAAAAGGGCATAAAAGTGTTTTTCATCCGCGTTAAATTGCAGCAAAAATTATCTCGATAACCTGGACCATGTCAGCGATAATAAATTCACCATGTCTGCACGCCGAAGTGAATTAATTTTATCGCTTAATTATCTGGCACTATGTCGGGGCAATTATTTAAAAATATTTAACGCCATGTGAATCGGGACATGGACGCATTAATTTAGTCTATATAGAGGGGATGATCTTTTATGGTTGACATGTCAGCCTAGGCGTGGGTCGGGCTGCCGTGGCTGCCAAAACTCTCCACAAAAAGTGGACTTCCATTAGCATCCATTCCGGAGATGCGAAGCTAGCTATGACCATCAATCAGTCCAGAACTTCGAAATGAATTGATGACATGACACCGGAGCAATTTGGTATGCAGATAGAAGGGTAGTGACGACATGGACCCTACACTTTACCTAAAGCTGCGATTTATCATTTTATCGTCAAAGCGCTTGTTGTTGTACCATCACCAGCTTACATGTCCAATAGCCGGGTGAGGATAAACAACTTTACTCAAACCAGAGATCCTGAGCTTTTTTTTGCAAGACCGTCCGCAATTGCAATTTGTTTCGGTAATTGTTAAACGATGCAACAGGATGCCGTTATAGTCCTGGCTATTGTTCGTATCTAGGCGAAAGTTCTTGCTTACAAAGTCCTTTTTAGGTTTTTTATGCAACATGGAGATATGTATGTACGTATGTACGTATATATATATATATATGAATAACAAGCCGGACATTAGAGCTACAGTGCCAGCTATAGCTGCGAGCACTACAAAAGATAACCCAGACGGATTGATGCGGACGTACGTATAGCTTTGGATGCATACCTATACGAATCAGACTTAAATGATAGCACCCGCACCGTTCGCTATCTTCAACCAGGTATGCAGACAGTAGTTGAAATGCGTTTATCCCTGTACATGAATATGACCACTGTTACTGCCGGAGTCACCTGCGAGAGGTGCGCGGTACGTCTGGTGAAAAACTCACAGAAAACAAGAAATACAAAAAATTGTATAAATAACTCGCGAGGATTATCTCATCCGGAAAAGCGGACTTTTGATTTATTTACTCATTCATTTGTCAGAGAGGTTGAAACACATATACCGATGCTGAAAAATGGCGAAAAAAACGGGAAGTGAAAAATACAGTTCAGCGGAAAGCGTTTGTTAGCGGATGTCCCATTTTTTGCTTTCCTTTTTGCCAAGAGTACAGACCTAGCTACAGGACAAGCGTATTTAACTTCATGATGAAGTTGCATGGACAAAGAGTTAAACTTTAACTGGGTCGATTTGATTTGCACGGGACCGGAATTATCGCCGCTTTTCGTGTTTTTCAATTTCCCTTATTTAATTGGTCAATTAGAGTTAGTTTAACTGGTGAGGTACTTTAATTACACAGCGAAGAGGTGTTGTATCAGCACGCCGTTTTTAATAATGTTAGTCAATGAAAGGTCGGTTTCATTATATAAATACTTTCTAATTCATAATCATTGAGACATTGGTAATAAAAAAAGCTGGAACCCCTATATTTGTGTTAGCACCTTATTAATACTGTGACGTAATTTGTGCTCGGGCTTAAATATCGTCGGTGGATGGTAAAACGCTTGTGTCGTCGCTGGGTAAATAAATAAAATAGTTAGGTAGTTAAAAGAATATGATAATTAATTCGAGTAAAAAAGTGCTTCTGGGCTTCTGACACGTAATTATGCCTACAACCACCAGTTTTTTCGTTTCTTCAGTTTCAGACTAGATTTCAGATAATTTTGGGTGTTCTTTAATTCCTGCACAATTCAGTTCAAGATTTGATGAACGTCTGGTGCTTTACTTAAAATATTGCCATTATAAAGATTAATTGCGTAGTAAATTAAAAATAAAATGTTTCTTACCAATGTGTCTTCAGTTTCGTTACATTTCCCAATCCTCCTTTTTGAGGAAATACCCTAGATGTAATCTATAGGGTGTACTAAGTTTGTCATTCCGTTTGTAACAACTCGAAATAATGATGGTAGAGCAAATTGGATTGGATGCCCACGCATAATATTAAAAGTTATTTTTATTTTTGCATTTCCGTTCGTCTGTGCGCACGATAACTCGAGAACGCGTATACTTAGAGACCTGATATTTTGTACACGGACTTTAAAAAAAAAAAGTAAAATTAAGTTCGAAAATGAGAAAAATCGGGCAACTCCTTCTTGATATTGCCATATAAAAATTTAGGTTTTTTACGTATACTGTGAAAACGACCAGTCCAAGACATTTGTATTGCACTAAGAACTTCTTCAGAATACGAAATCCTAAAAAATTGGTTATAATCATTTTTTCTGTCCGACAAACCTTTCTAGAAATATATGCGAAAAACAACTTCAAAAATCAAATTTGCATAGATCGGTGACCATACGAAATTTAATACGGGTATCACAAGAATTGGTCTTAGACCAATTCTAGCTTTTTTCTTGTTTTTTATTCAAATCGTTTAATAAAAACCATTAAACATAAAAATATTCACAGTACATAGACAAGTCTTTGAAAAAACACACTGAAACTATCATTTTCATAGGGCCTGATGATTTTCTCTTCTTGGCTGATTTTTCTGCTGGGTGGAGTGCTCAGTATGACTTATCATGCCGGTTTTTATATGATAGCCTGGTAGATATAGGTCTTTCAGGATGAGATATAGATTGCTTTTTTATGGACCGGAGTCGTCGCCTGATCTTCCCGATCTTACTTGCATTTATTGTTTTGAGCTCACGATCAGGGCTGGTGTATTTTTTAATGGTTTGGTGCACTTTTGCTACGCTACACTGTAAAGAAAGTGGGTGTAGGACTATTCCCTAAAATTTAGGGGGGAAACCCTACATTTTAGGGAATATTCTTTACATTTTAGGGACCATTCCCTACATTTTAGGGAATATTCCCTACTTTTTAAGGAATATTCGCTACATTTTAGGGAATATTCCCTAATCTTATCTATCTTAAAAATATCCAAGCTTTGTGGCACAATTTGTTGCAAATTTTTTATTATGATAACTAGTTTTCTGATGTAGAAGACGCGGATGGCAAATTGGAGGGCTTCTGGAGCTTGAATCTCAGAGCTTTTATAGGTGGTGATGCAGTTGTATATATCTGATGATACGGGATTTCATCTACCTTCTATTGCTGATTCTAACCCTAATAGAATCCGATATGTTTGGGTTTTTCGCACTTTTGCGATTTGGTATGTTACCAACGAAAATTTGCTTCTTATAATAATAAAACTTCGTGTACTACGCGGTTTTGGGATAAAGCTTGTGTTAGCGTAGAGTTAGGAGGTCTCAGCCGATTGCTGTCGTCTATCGGTTCAGTTATTGCTGTAAGTAAGAGAGTACGAACATTTGTAAAAGAAATTTATCCGAGAATTCGCAGCATTACTTATGTGAAAAATGTGGAAGGTATCACCTTTTATATCCGATATTAACCATATCGGCTGGTTACATACTGCTGCAATATTGGATTTTCTATTATTAATGTTCCATATTAACTTTTCCGGGATGACCTTACTACTGAATTTCGCAGTTTATTTCATACTGCGCTTAAAGGTATTCCTTGCCTTAACTTGGCATAAAATAACAACATTTATAGGAAATTGGAGCCATTTCCACTTTATTCGTTCTTAGTGTCTAATGTTCAGATAGACTTTTTAAATACGTGCGTGCTTTATGGCAATGTCATTTAACGAGATTTCCGTGAAATTCCAAAATAACTGATTAGTCCATTGTGATATTAACTAGATTTAAAAGTACCAACAACTTAGTTCAATTCTTTAATGCTCAAGATATTTAACTTAGCTGTCGGCATATCAACAACAGCAAAGCCTCAATCTTTTCCAAGTAATCATCTTTGGCTTTTTCGGAAAGAGGCAATGTGGAAATCTGGCAGGTATCATACCTCGCCATCGAATGCAGCACGTCTATGTTCTATCGTCGAGTATCATTGATTTCTTGTATGTTTCTATAATATAGCGCATGTTGGCCAATTCGAGTATGAACTCTATTGAAGAAAAGCTAGCAGTTAACAGTTCTAGCAGCTCCTGATATGTGTTCGGTCCTGATGTTGGACAAAATGTTTGAAAAGTGTAGAGAGAAAAAGCTTTCATATGTGACACACCAAGTTGCACAACATGTTCGTCGTGTATGGACGTAATGGCATAGCTAAAGCTTTTGCCACCTGGGGCAGTTCCCAATTTGCCGCCCTTTCTAAGTCAATCAAAATAAAGAGTCTACATGTACTGAACATAAATAAGTAAATAAAACAAATCTATTTCCTTTGTTTAAACAGTAGTGCCTACACATAATGATAAAATGTAAGTGATGTCTGACCAATGGGGGCGTTGTTTGGAATAACAACAATGGCGTTAATGAAAGTATTAACAGCTGATGTTTATTCGTAAGTTTGTAAGTTTTAAATGGTAAAAGTTTTTAAGAATTACGTAGATCTACCTACTTTTAACCAATTAACTGTTTCGACCTCTTTGGAAAATACGCATCTAAATTGCGTCACAATAATTCATTATTCTTATTATATGCGTTTTTTTTTTTATAATAATTATTTATAAACTTTTATTTTGTTCCTTTTATTTAGACTTGGCCAGACGACTTGGCGCCGCGTTCGACGAGTTGGAAAGAACAGATTGAACGCGTTAACATTAGAAATTCGGTTATGTTGACGTTTGTGACGAAAAGTAGAAATTCGCCTGAGTTTTGCGTCGCGAACGTGCCTGCGGTGGTATGCTAATACTTCATATACAACAAGCCTACATCCGATATTACCAGTCAATATGTACTACTCTTTAAAAAGTACATACATTCCTTAGCAGTTCTGAGCGGATAATTTCCGTGTTGTAGTGAAGTAAGATTTTTAAAATAACGTAATAACCTTGTAAAGAAAAATGTTTTGTTTTAATTTTTTTCAGACCAGTCAGTTTTTAGAACGCTAGACTAATAAGCGTGTTATTGCTTGATAAAAATTTTTCCTGATATTGATTTTATATACATCTGGTTTAAAATAAAAGCTGTCATGGAAACAACTTTAGGTAGTGACATCTTAGTAAACTTTGCGTTCGGAGAATAGAATTTACGAGAAGGTTCTAGGATAATTTGTAGAGTATAAATACGGCACTTGTCACCGCCATGAGAAGAGTCCTATTTCAGACAGTGAAGGGAACGATGTTAACTATTTGGATTGCGTTAATTAGTACAGAACTAGCGATAACTAAAGAGTTGATTTAATAATTGTTTGCGAATGTTATAAAAGTAAACAGTAAAGTTAAAAAAAGGAACAACTTTTGAATGATATCTGAAATATTGTGTTTTAAATAAAAAACTAAGGCCACGCTCGTAACAATATATTGAACAGTAACCAGTCGTGTTTTACTAGTACCACTGTTTCTTCAACGCCTCCATCTTTTGTTATAATATAATTCGGGACTAATTTTAAATCTTAGAAGAAAATCAGCAGGAATTGTAGGAATAGATCAGCACAACAGACGCTCACCAAGCATGTCATCCCGCACCGAATACAGCGTGTGTAGTGTCCAAGGGTTCAGGATTGGTATCAAGAGCACGTATTGGGTGTTTTTTCTATTATCAGCAATTCTGTCTCATCCGTAGAGTCCATACCTACACGCAAGTAGGGTCTGTATTGCTAAGGTTTCAAACCACTGAAACCGAAGAGCACTGAAGTGCTTCAATTACAACAGATCCGTATCCGGCAACAGTCTACATCTTACCGTTGGGCTTTCATACCACATCAAGTCCATCATATCCGTAGGATCCCAATCCTACACAAGTGTAGGGTCTGCATCCTACCACTCGCCACTAACCTGTAAGAACAATCCCCACAAATCGTCGATAGACGTCAGTTTGCCAACATTCAAACAAGAAGTTTACGGTTGTAGTCTGCAATATTGTATTGATTTGTTATTTATTCTTCCTCACAGTAAAAGAAACAGTATTTCTTTACAGTTGTTGGTTTATATATCGTATTTTTTATATATTATATATGTATATATAAGTTAACACCACACCACGCATTTTTCCCACAAAAATATTCGCTATCTCATACGGGCAACAAACTTCATAACAGCTAGCGAAGCATTTTCACCTTCTGGCACCTTTAACATTTCACACGCTCAGAGTTCACCTGAAACCCCAGAAAACGCTGACAACAGGTCTACGCAGAATGCACCGCCACCAGCTACATCCGTTCGTCGCCAATATTAATCAGTTGTATTCTTGCTTTAATCATTAACAGTTGTAATTTCCTAATTGTTATAAAACGTTAAATAAAGTTTCTTTTTTTTAATTAAATTTGTACTCTTGATATTTAACTGGCGCCCGAGCAGGGACCCGCGAATAGCAAAGTTGTGATTGTGTTCTGAGTAAACTCGTCACCCTAATTTCGTGGGCGTTAATCATTTGAAAATAGTGTAAACAGCTATTCATTGCAAAATAGTGTAAACGGCTATTTATTCTAGAATAGTGCAAACAGCTATCTAGTGAAAACAAAAAAGGGAATACAACAACTCAGGAGAAAAGAGGCCCCCGAGTAACCGAATATTAATATCGGACGAAAAGGAGTCAGCGAGTACTGGCAGCCGCTTCTGAGCAAAAGATGCAACTCATTCTAATAGTGTAAGGAATTTTCAATGATTCTCCAAATTTTTTTTTTGAGAAAACTCATATTTCTTTTTATTAAACATAATTAAGTTTACCATCTCATTATCAACAGAATAATTGCTGAACTACAAATAAATACTTCAAAAATAGTGAAATCAAAAGAAAGTTTTCTAATTAAAATAAATACTGCAGTTAATTAGGTTAAAGAAAAATTGAAGTGAATGTTATTTCCATAATATTATTTTCCGTTTTAGTAGTAATAAATTATCGAAGTGCAAGCAAAATTTCTTGAAGCAAAATAAAAATCAATATCATTTAAATAAAATTTTCAGCGCTAATTAATTACAATATTATACAAAATTTTTATTCAATAAAATTTTCAGTGATAATCAATTTACAGAATTATACAAAAATTTCTATTCTATAAAATTTTCAGTGCTAATTAATTTATCAAATTATATAAAATTTCTATTCCCCAAAAAAAACATAGTTATAAATTGAATATTTTCTTTCTACAAGATTTCGTTGTTTAGTGTTAATGAATTACTAAAACTTCCACGAAGTGAAATCGAATCGAACATCAATCCTATAGAATTCTGTCATTTTTGGTGCCAATAACTTGTCAAGCCAAACTTAATTCGTATTGAAAGCAAAATAACGCGGGTGCCACTTAAATAAAATTTTCTTTTATTATCTCATTCTCGCTTGCCTCTATAGTGTTAATATCCAGAAGAACTACGTTAAATTTCGTCCCCATATGTCGGCACAATTATATTGTATGCTTTTCTTATAACAAAACCATTGCACCGCTCCATAATAAGTTTAATTTACGTGTTCAAGTGATTTCTCATACAATTCCCAACTAACCTACTATCATGTCCCGAGATGAAAATAATCTGTTAAGGCAGCCGGTCCTGAACGGACCAGCCACTGCTCCGCCTGCTCAGTCCGTCCAGCCTGGACAGTCTCCGCAATTAACTTTGGCCACCTTACAGTCCCACATTAGACAAATAGTATCAGAAGTCCTGGTTCAAGAGTGTCCACAGATACTCAATTCTATCTTAAACCCGAGATCCGAACTTAATCTAGAGAGTGACCAAGTTATTAACGAGAACGAAAGAGAGAATCTCTCAGACATGGACAAAATACCAGATGTCGTCCGCAGTCTACGTGAGTTTTCAGGACAGCCCGGTGAATACAGTTCCTGGAAGAAAAGTGTCGACCGTATCCTCAAGATCTACGAACCCCAAAGGGGAACTCCTAAATATTACGGCATACTAAATGTAATACGAAACAAAATCGTAGGACAAGCGGATATTGCCCTGGAATCCTACAATACACCCCTCAATTGGGAAAGAATTTCACGTTGTCTTACCTTACATTATGCTGATAAGAGAGACCTTGGCACACTAGAGTACCAAATGACCTGCCTGGTACAAGGTAACAACACCATTCAAGGGTTCTATCAGTCAGTATATCACCACCTATCGCTTATCCTGAACAAAATCGCAAGCATGAACATAGGCCAAGAGGCCATGAATGTAATGACTCAAACATACAGGGACAAAGCACTCGACACTTTCATAAGGGGTCTCAAAGGTGATCTACCAAAACTGCTAGGAATGAGGGAACCGGTAGATCTACCACAAGCACTTCACCTCTGCCTTAAACTAGAAAATCTGAACTATCGAATTCAATACGCGAACCGCAACAACACCACTCCATTAAGACTAGAAAGTAATCTACCGCCTCCAGTTCCACCCCGACGCAATACATATAACCAAGTCAACCCAACTCCTGCGCCTAGATCCCACTTCTATCCCGAACTCATGAATAAACCCCAAGGAATTCCTAGACATCATAATCCTATGCCTTGGAATAAAACGTTCGAACACAGACAGCCTCGCAATAATCAACCAAATACGAACCAAATTCAACGACCCTCTTTCAATAACAATTTATCGCAACCATTTCCACCGAGAGTACAACAGCAGAAAATAGAACCGATGGAAGTAGATGACTCTATTCGCTCTAATGCCGTAAACTACCAGAACAAGTCCGGATTTGGACAAAAAAGGCCTAATTGGTCGGTTTACACACCAAACCCAACTAAGATGCAGAGAACCTTTTATACGGTAAACTCCGCAAGCAACAATGAATGGATTGATTATAATGAAGCGATCAACGAAGAAGATAATAATCACAATCAGTCTCTGATTGATTATGTGGGGACATGCAATTATGAGGAAGAATCTGCACTACAAAATCAAGAGCCTGATCTTATCGATCCAAGAAATACAGACTTAGACCAGGAATTGCAGGACATACATTTTTTAGGCTAACGAGCTCTTCGCTTCCATATTTTGAGTATAGAACGAAGAGCGGAAACACATTGAAATTTTTGATAGACACAGGTAGCAATAAAAATTATATCCAGCCCAATTGCGTGAAAACCGCAACCCCTAACGAACACCCTTTCTTCGCTAACTCTGTAGGCAGAAATGTGAAAATCACCCATCACGCCATATTGAATCTCTTTGGCCCCCAGAATTTAAGCCTTAAATTCTTCATCCTTCCCACTCTTAAATCATTCCATGGTATTATAGGCAACGATAGTCTCAAAGGGCTTCGCGCAGTTATCCACACAGCCGAGAGCTACTTGATCCTGCTTGATAAGATCAAAATCCCTATTAAACAACATTTGTCACAATCCGTCAACAATCTCGGTATCAGGACGTCTCATCTAACTGAACTACAAACAACAAAATTGTACGACGTCATCAAGATGTATCCAAACCTATTCTCTGAGCCAGATGAGAGGCTGACATATTCCACTGTCATAAAGGGAGAAATCAGAACTACCAACAATGATCCGGTTTATTCGAAGTCTTATCCATATCCTATGGCTCTCAAATCAGTGGTCGAAAAAGAAATAGAGAAACTGCTGAACGATGGCATAATTAGACCTTCACGGTCCCCCTACAATGCCCCCGTTTGGGTTGTCGCAAAAAAACCCGACGCATCAGGCGAAAAAAAATTCCGGCTAGTAATCGATTATCGAAAACTTAACTCTATTACAATTCCCGACAGGTACCCCATACCCGAGATTAACGAAGTACTAGCCAACTTGGGTAAAAACAAATGGTTTTCAGTAATAGATCTAAAAAGCGGGTTCCACCAAATTCCACTGAAAGGAAGCGACATAGAAAAAACCTCCTTCTCAGTTAACCATGGGAAGTATGAATTTACCCGTCTTCCATTCGGTCTGAAGAACGCGCCTTCGATTTTTCAAAGAGCTTTGGACGACATTCTTAGGAAACACATAGGTATTCGATGCTACGTTTACATCGACGATATAATCATTTTTGGTAGCAGCGAAGAGGAACATCTTCAGAATATCGCTCTAGTCTTCGACACGCTAGAAAGGGCCCATATGAAAGTCCAAATGGACAAATGCGAATTTTTACAGAAATCAGTTGAGTTCCTTGGATTTGTGGTCTCGCAAGAAGGAATAAAAACTAACCCGATGAAGGTTAAAGCGATAAATGAATTTCCTCCTCCCACGAATTTAAGGGAGCTAAGATCTTTCTTAGGCATGTCGGGATATTACCGACGGTTCATTCGCGACTACGCCAAACTAGCAAACCCTCTAACCTCGCTCTTAAGAGGGGAAGAAGGACGGGGTCTTGTCTCCAAGAACGTTTCCAAGAGTGTACCAATTAAGCTAAATGAACCTGCGTTAGAAGCATTCAACAAAATAAAAAGAGCGCTAATATCCCAAGAAGTTGTTCTGTCATACCCCGACCTAGAGAAGGACTTTGAGTTAACGACGGACGCATCCAAATACGCAATTGGAGCAGTTCTGTCACAGAAAACACAAAAACCAATAACGTTCCTCTCACGAACCCTCAGCAAAACTGAGGAAGCGTACGCGGCCAACGAGAAAGAAATGCTCGCGATCATCTGGGCATTAAATTCTCTGCGCAATTTCCTATACGGTTCTCGAAAGGTCAAGATTTTCACTGACCACCAGCCACTCACCTATGCTCTTAGTAACGAAAATAACAATGTAAAAATGAAACGATGGAAAACCATCCTGGAGGAATACAACCACGAAATTATTTACAAACCTGGGAGAGCAAATGTCGTCGCCGACGCCCTCTCCAGACCGCCACAAAAATCTGCAGTCAACTCAATGTCAATAACCCAACATAGTGATGACAGTTCGTCACACAACCTTATCCCATCTGTAGAAACCCCTATAAACGTATTCCGGAATCAGCTCATCCTTAAAAGTGACGAACACACCACTTACCAGCTCCAGAAACCTTTCCCTAAATATTTTCGACATATCATTACAGAGCCTGGATAC
Organism: Dioctria rufipes; assembly: GCA_963924295.1. Lineage (NCBI taxonomy): Eukaryota > Metazoa > Arthropoda > Insecta > Diptera > Asilidae > Dioctria > Dioctria rufipes. Next base: position 106,922,881 of record OZ002740.1, read on the forward strand.
ACGAAAGAGAAATTAGTCGGTATCTTCAAAAGATATCTAAGCCCCAGCGTGATAAATGGAATCAAAACGAACGAACAAACCATGGGAATGATACAAGAAATCTACCCACTTTACTTCAGCAACTACAGAGTTAGGTTTACACAAATAGAAGTCATCGACGTACAGAGCGAGGCTGAACAAGAAGATATTATTATAGAATATCACAAAAGAGCGCATAGAAATGCACAAGAAAATAGGCTGCAGATCCTCGAAGGACACTACTTCCCTAAAATGAATTCAAAAATAAAACAATTAGTTAAGCAATGGACAACGTGCAAGGAAAATAAGTACGACAGGCATCCAAATAACCCAATAATAAAACCTACCCCCATTCCAGAATATCCTGGCCACACCTTACACATAGATATCTATTCAACAGAGAGACATCTAGTATTAACCGCACTGGATAAGTTCACTAAACTTGCGCAGGCAAGAATTCTGAAATCCAAAGCAACCGAAGACGTAAGGAAACCGCTAAGGGATATTTTATTCTTCTTCGGTGTACCGAAATGCGTTGTACTAGACAACGAAAAATCACTCAATTCGGCTTCCATCACATTCATGATGGAGGACCAATTAAAGATCCACATATTTAAAACACCCTCGTACAAAAGCGAAATAAATGGGCAAGTCGAGAGATTCCACTCCACCCTCTCGGAAATTATGAGGTGCCTGAAAACTGATGGCACACATCGTTCTTTTGAGGAGTTGCTCGAACGCTCAGTGTACGAATACAATTCCAGCATCCATTCGACCACTGGAAGAAAGCCTCTCGAACTCTTCTATGGTAGAAACGTAACAACAGACCCCGAACAATTTGAAAAATGCCGGTTAGACAACATAGAGCAACTGCGAAATAAACAACAAAAAGACCTCAATTTCCATAATAAATCTAGACAACCCCTAAAGGACTACGAAGTAGGACAAACAATCTTTGCCAAACATAATAAACGTATTGGCTCTAAGCTTACAGTTAGGTATAAGCAAGAGGTTGTTCGTGAAAACAAACCCACAGTAGTCATAACAGAATCCGGGAAAGTAATACACAAAAGCAATATCAGAAACTGAAGGTTGTTTTGTTTTCTCCACAGGTCTTTTATCACCGCCATCGGTGCAGATGTAAAAATCTTCGACTACTCCAACTCCCAAATAATAGCATTAAATGTCGGAACTGCTAGGATCCAAAGCGGAGATCTGAAACTTATCCACGTTATAGAGATAGATCCATACCAAACATTTGTGTCCGAAACTTCCTCCCTAATGAGTAAGTACATACCGAAAACCAATCCGTTCTTCCCACTCCTGGACCATGAGTTATCACAGGTGCAAAATCTAATAAATAATTTGGAAATCCACAAATCTAAGAGATCATTGGACTTTATTGGCTCCGCGTGGAAGTGGATCGCGGGAAACCCCGATCATAACGATTTCATTTTGATGGAAGACAAAATTAATAATATAGTAGAGAATAACAATAACCAGGTAATTATCAATAAGGCTTACAACGAAAGAATCAATAAATTAACCAATGTAACCAATGAAATACTTAATACAATAAGGAAAGATAGAACATATGATAATGAATTAGCATTGAGTTTTCAATATAAAATTAAACTAATAAAAGAAGAGCTTACAAACACCGTTTACGCAATCGAATTAGCTAAATCAAATATTGTAAATTCAAATATATTGTCAAAGAAAGAAATTTCCTTAATTATGGATAACATAAATAAGGATAATATCCCATATAATAACGTAGAAGAAGCATTGAGATTTTCCGAAGTAAAAATTGCTATAAATTCCACAAGACTATTTTATATTATAAATATTCCAAAAACAAAAGGTACAGTTTACGAAAGAATAGATCTTAAGCCAGTAAAGAGAAATAACATTATTAATAAAATAAAATACAAAAGTATCTTACGAAAAGAGGAAGTAGTATACGGATTAACAGACAACTGTAGAACAATAAACGCATTATCACTTTGTAAACAGAATAATGTTATAGACATAAGTAAGGATAAGTGTATTCCAAATTTGTTAAATAGCAAGAATGCGACATGCAACGTAACCAATGGTCACCACATCCCACAGGTGGAAGAAGTAGCCCCCGGCGTTATCCTACTAAACAACTACGAAGGAACAATAGATGTTGACGGCAGTATACAGACCCTACAAGGAACCTACCTAATAAAATTCAAGAACACTACTATCACGATAAACGACCAGCAGTTCATATCAGAAGAAGTAGCAAATATCCACGCATTACCACCCCTACTTCAACCTTCCCTTCAAGGAACCGAGATGGAGGAAATATTGTCGCTAGAATGGATTAAAGAGCTCCACGTTAACAACACCAAGCAGATTGGCCTGATCAAGATGGAGAAAAATGTCCATCAATGGATAAACTACGCCCTGATTGCAACAATTTTACTTACCCTCGCCCTAGTGAAAGTCATCAATGCTAAACGAAGAACAACAACCATCGACATTACAGCGATACCACCGCCCTTCACAGCAGAGGCAGCCCCCAGGGAAACAAGCCACCCAAGGACGGAACAACATCATGGCAGCATTTACAACCTACCATATTTCTAACATTCGCGAGGACGCATATGATCAAGAGGGGAAGAGTTAACACCACACCACGCATTTTTCCCACAAAAATATTCGCTATCTCATACGGGCAACAAACTTCATAACAGCTAGCGAAGCATTTTCACCTTCTGGCACCTTTAACATTTCACACGCTCAGAGTTCACCTGAAACCCCAGAAAACGCTGACAACAGGTCTACGCAGAATGCACCGCCACCAGCTACATCCGTTCGTCGCCAATATTAATCAGTTGTATTCTTGCTTTAATCATTAACAGTTGTAATTTCCTAATTGTAATAAAACGTTAAATAAAGTTTCTTTTTTTTAATTAAATTTGTACTCTTGATATTTAACTTATACATTTAATTTTTTTATATACACATCTACTTTTTTATATATACGTATTTACATTTTATATATACAGTATCTGTATCTGTATCTGATGTATGGCTTCATTTTGAGTAACTGAATAGTGTACACCCACCACAACTCTCAAAGTAGCGTTGTCCCATATTTTAATTTAAGTGAGTCTGTGGGCTCCAATTTGATTACCACCGCCGAAGGCTTGGCACAGCCGATGTCGCTCGTTACTCACCTTCCAATTAGTTTAAGCACGGTTTCAGTTAAACGGGCTCCTTTCTGGAAGAGCCATCCGGAATTGTGGTTTCTCCAGCTGGAGTCCCAATTTGGCGTAGGTGAATCACGCAAGATAAGACCAAATATAATTTTGTGGTAAGTGCACTAGATGAAGGTATTATACGTGTGGTCAGTGACATTATACTAGTTCTGCTTATAATAAAAAAATAACAGAAAGTTGAAGGAAACATCGACTGCCTATTATCCGGTAATCAAAACCAGAAGTTAAAGCAGGTCCTAACAGAGTTGTCTTTAGGCGACTCCTCTCCGTCTCAACAACTCAGAGAAATGCGTAGTCTCAGAAGAGGAAAAATAACTGAAGAAGTTTTAAAGTCACTTTGGCTACAACGGTTACCCGTAAACATGCAAGCGAGTTTGGTATCTAACCCAGGGTCATTAGTTGTTCTAGCTACCTGCGCAGACACAATTGCAGAAGTCACCCCAAGGTCAAAAGTCTTCTCAGTCTCAGCCAACGTTTCCCCAGAGACTCTGGCCGTGTCGTTCATCAACTAGCCTAGGTCGGCCAACTGGAATTGCTAGTCGAGCAAGGTGCAAATGTAAATTTGTAAGTTCTAATAATTGTGTTAAGCAAATAAATAATTCAAACAAGTCTTTAAATTAATTTGCCCTCCGCCCTTGACGACAGGTGGAAGCGGCAGTACAAATAGTCGTCTTTACATCCTTGACTGAAATTTCAGAAATTTCTTAGTTGACACAGGTGCAGATGTGTCAGTCGTTCCAGCGTCTCCAATGGATAGGCGCATGAAGTGGCCCCCTTGTCTACAAGCAACAAATTGTTCGTCAAGTAACACATTCGGTCAGAAACTTTTAACATTAAATCTAGGCCTTCGTGGTGTTTTTTCTTGGCAATTCATAATTGATGCAGTTCCGAGACCAATACTAGGCGCTCACTTCTTGGGTCACTATGGAGTTCTCGTTGATATTGATTGATCCGCTAAATTTCCTAAAAGCAACAGGAAAGCGAGTTATTTGTCAATCCTCACCTCTGTCCATCTGCATTGATTCGTAGATCAATACCAAAATTCAAAGTCTCTTGCTTCAGAGACATTACATTGGGAGCAAGTTTTAGAACACGGTCACTCAGCATATTGTCACAAACGGTCCTCCAGTCGCAGGCAAGGTACGTTGTCTTCCTCCCGATAAACTAACTGCTGCAAAGAAAGAGTTCGACTTCCTTTTACGAGAAGCCATCGAAAAGTTCTAGGTCCTCGCCTCATGACTTAGTTGAAAAGAAAAATAGTGAGTGGAGAACGTGCGGCAATTACAGACGTCTTAATTCATGTACAACTCCCGACAGATATCCTATCCTTTTGCCCCACAATTTTTTTTCAACGTAGAAGGCTGCGCATTTTTTTTTTCGACATTAGAACTAACTAAAGTTTATCATCAGATCCCAACTGAACCCGAAGAGATTTCGAAAATAGCGAGATACACACCTTTCGGGCCTTTTGAGTTCACCCGGATGACTTTCGGTCTTTGCAATGACGCACCTTCCAGAGGTTCATACATTCGATTTTACAACAATTTTCATTTTGTTTCGTCTATTTAGACGTCAATGTTAATCGCATCAAAATATGAAAGTGATCATCGCAAGTCTTAGAATTACTTTTTGCACGACTTAAAGAACACGGATTAATTATCAATGTTATTAAATGCAAATTTCTTTTAGCAGAGGTGACCTTCTTAGGTCACTTAATTTTGGCAAAAGGCATTAAACCACCTCCAGATCGGTGAAAGATTTACGGGACTTCTTAGGCATCATCAATTACTATCGACGTTTTCTACCGAATGCTGCGCACAATCTGACGGTATTAAACAATTATCTGAAAGGATCAAAGAAAGAAGGCAGTCAGAAAATTTTTTGGGCAGAAGTGGCTAATAAGGCTTTCGGTCTGTTAAGTAGCTACTGTTAAAGGTTACTAGTTGCCTACATATACATATTTCAGCTTTCTGTTGGAGGGCCGCCCGTTCAACCTTTTTACAGACCAAATACCGCTGACATTCGCCTTTCAGCAAAACCCAGAAAAACAATCACCCAGACAATTGAGACACATAGATTTCTACGTATGGCGTTTTTGGGTCTGCAGACAGTTTTCAAAGAGGAGTTCCTTGTTACACCAGAACAGAATTGGTCTTTGGAGAAAGTTTACGGCTACTTGGTGATTTTTTACAAAATTCACAGTCTCGGTCTCCAAGCAAATTCATAGTAGCTATTCGAAATTTTCTCCGACATATGGCCAGTCCCCGTTCCAGACCATTCATGGCATTCTCGCTTTAAATTCAAAGAGCTGAATTACTGTTTCCATGTTTTCACACGGCCGGATGCGATTAGAGCTTCCCCCATATGAGGGTCCTTACAAAATAATGAAGAGTGATAAATCTTATTGTGCATTGGTAATAAACAGCAAGGAAGTGAATGTTTCCATCAACCGTCTAAAAGCTTGTTTCCGATAAACCATAGAAAAAGAAGAAAGCACCAATCAAGGCAAGACATTACCACACGAAACCAGTATCTCTGAGAACCCTCCGAGGGGCTCGTCCAACAAACGAATGAAGATTCTCCTATTGTGACAGGCGCTACTCACCAAGATGAATTTTCTCAGGAAACACTCAAAGGTCCGGAAACACAGGTGACAACGCCTGATTCCATGCACGACCGCATACCACCTTCAAATCATAAGAATCAACGTCAACGACGTGTTAGATTTCTCCCTGACGGAAATTTGCAGCTTCCCCAACAAATCACTCGCACTAGGCGAGTCACAAAACCACCTAAACATTTTTTCACAAACTAATCTTTTAGTTTTACTGGTGGGGGAGTGCTGTGGCAGCGTCGGACCTACTTTGACGCTTATTTTTAACGCAACCCCGACGCGATCCAAGCGATTTCCAATCCGGGAAACGATTGCACCAACAATTGTAAGTTTGTGAAACCTGTTGAGCGGATACTTTGCGTGTAATGGTGATGGTAGTTTTTTAAAATAACGTAGTAACCTTGTAAGGAAAAAATGGGATGGTGCTGTATATGCGATTATTTACGCGATTGTGTGTGTACTTTGCAACGTTGACAGAAAAATATGGAACTGCCAGATTGGAAATAAATATGCCGCTACAAGATCCTCAGCAAACTCGTCGGCACCGTTATTAAGAGCATGTATCTTACCATAGGGTTTTCTCTACTATCAGCAAGTCTATCTCATCCGTAGGATCCGTATTCTACACCCAAGTAGGGTTTGTATCCTACCTAAAGAACAGGAGCTTAGGCTAAGTTTTCAAACCACTGAAACCGAAGCGCACTGAAGAACTTGAACTACAACCGATCCGTATCCGGCAACAAACAGTCTGCATATTACCGTTGGGCTTTCACATCATAGCAAGTCCATCATATCCGTAGGATTCATATCATGCACAAGAGTAGGGTCTGCATCCTACCACGAACCACTAAATCCTAAACAACTACCATCAACAGGAAATCCTATCAACCAGCTGACGCCATCTTCAATTCAGTGGATATGCACCTTGCCATTCATCAACACGGCTGCTTACACCTGTAAGAACAGTCCCCACAGTTCTACCACCAAGTGACCTATCTTTATGTGGTCATTGCCGCGCGAGGCCCGTGCGATTTTTATTAAATCGAGTTCTTATTATAATCGTTTATTCTGTTGATCACAACATTATTATATTATTTTTGATTTTTTTATATAATTTATACAGAAATATAAAAAAATCCGCCCGGAGCGGACCCTTAGGTACGCTACTGCACAGAGACTAATATCCAGAGAGAATAAGTTAGAAGCTTTAAGATTTGTAAGAAAGCTATCACTTCAGGGATTATATCATAAAATGTCTATTGAAAGACAATTCTTGCACTTTTATGCAATGGACGCTATGTCTGAATGATTATTACATGATCTTGTGCTTACCCAAGATTTTATATAATCTTCTCAAAAAAATTTTCTTACATCACTTCAGTTTTTGTGTCATTTTTAACTTAGGCTTGTTTGTGATTTAAGAGTAGAAGGCAACATGGGGCTTAAATTTCAAGGCGATACGATTTGCCTTAAACGGGAACTCATGGTCGTGATTTAATGATATAGTATGAGCTTTCGATTAATTTCTATATTATTCATGTAAGCACTAACAATAGAGTAACACGAATACGCAAAACAAATTAAAGCGATATAAGGAGTTTAAAGTAAGGAATAAAAGGTGAATAACTAAATACATCTCCCTGTCTTAAAACTTTTGACCGAAGTTCCAACTCTAGCTGTGTTCTTTTGATGTCGAACAGTGTTATGCAGAACACAGGAGATTGCAAATTGAATTCATTTGTAGGGTATATAGAAATTTGTTTGAAAGTACGAGTATAAAGAAAATAGTCAAGGTGACATGACTTTAATACTTACAAAACGCTAAAGCGAGAAACACAGAGGCTCACTTTACCAATCTGGCCGATCACACGATCTTTGACAGTTCTGTAGAATATATAGATCAGGTTATTTAGAGCCCAATGGCAAAGTTGGTGAAGCCGGCCAAGCTAAGGTTAAACTAGGGTAGATCTACATTTCATTGTGTTGTAACTTTGACAGCTTTGGCAGGTAACTTTTCGTAATCATTTGGTCATTTGGGAAACAATTTTACAGTCAAAACTTAATCCCGTTGTAAATTAATGTAAAATAATTGAAATATCCAAGCTAACAATCCCAAATAACCGTTATTAATTAGAAGCTGTCAAAGTTAGTATTGTGAGTTGCAAAAGTTGGTAGAGTGCAAAGGCTTGAGTTCCTTAGTAGCCCATTAACAGACCTCCATTCATTTCATCTTCTACAACACAAAAATATGTATTTGCTAATAAATTTCATAATTCATAATTCTGCTAATTGATGTATTTATATTAATACTTAATAATTTAATGTACAGTCTCTTAAGTTTTTATTTTCTGACCTCCTCACATTGTGTTACGCTAACAGCCGTAATCTTTGTATAAAAAAAAAAAATTACATTGCACGTATTACCATGCTTTATAAGTTTGATAACGGACAATTTTTCGATATGTATCACTAGAAAGAAAAAAACAGCAAAAAACAAGTTTCAGTTTTTTAATTTTTTACTTGCCTGTCCAATAACTCAACAACGACCAACTCTAGGTGAAAAATTAATATCACCTAAATTGTACAGCGTAAAAGCAACAAAAAGGTATATAATCGCAATTTTAGTATCATGATGGCAAGCTGAGTTATCGTAAAAAAACCAAATTTACCCCTTTTTTTAAACTGGCGGAGAAAGCTCATAGGAAATTTTGGTCGACGTAATCTTAGATTATTTTGTGAGTTTACTTATACATATATTATCTACTTATCTACAGTGTCAAGCATATAAACGTTACAAAAAACAAAAAAAAAAACAAACAAAAAAACACGAGGTTTCTTTTACAGTTTAAAATGAAATAGCAAACATGAGTTTCAAAACGCGGAGAATATAGAAACATACTATGCTTCATTCAAAAGCTAAAATAATTTTTTTAATTTTAAGACATTCAGAAGTTATGGAATGATTCCTTAAGCAGCCCCAAGTGATTGAAAATTCCCCTTTGCCTGAACCACGACTATCAATATAGAAAGCAGTTGTCAAATATTCTTAACACTCACTACTCAGTATGCATGTACTATGCTGAGAATTATAAATGTGGAGCCCTATAGAAAAAGTAAACACTTTGCTCCAAAAATCTCCAATTTAAGCATCCAATTTCTATTTATGTTCCACCAAGTTCATGATGTGCTTAACGAATAAGTATATACATATGTACCTGAAGATAGAGCCTTTGAAAAAGTTTAATTGCAATTATATAAAAGAAGCGACCATCTCGAATTGGTACACACTTCATGCAATCAACCAAACGAGTTGTACAGTAGTACACATTAGCTTATCTATAGTGTGCATCATCTCAGATAACTCGACACGAATCACTACGCAGAAGGATTCGTAATTGCTACAAAAACATCAGACAAGACCTGTCAAAAATCATATCCTACAGCAACACCACCACAGTAGTGTCGAAGGGGGAAGAAATGGTCGGACACAAGGTTTAAATGAGATTAGATCCTTGCTCATATGTCCTGTTCCTTGCTAGAATAACACTCGTCACTTGAAAGCATTCACAAAAGAACAATCGGTGATCGGATTATATTTCAAAAAGGGGCGAGTTTCCTTATAAGTAGGGTGATCCTTGCAATTGTAGCCTTATGGCTTTCACTCATCAGCAACTAGATCTGTTCCATGCAGTATAATATAGCTTTACCAAAACTGGTAGTCAGGACCCACGTAAGATAATTTGATAGAAGTGGTAGTACATTTCAGACGAGATAAATTTTCTACTTTTTCTGTGGCTGCTGCTGCTCTCTTGCAGGGTAATTTATGCATAATCAGACAACGTTGAATAACTTCTGATTATGATTGTTATAATTAGACTACGGCACATCCAGTGCATCCCTCGATACCACACTTGTTCACCTCTCGAACGCCCTTTATTTTGGGGTTAGTTTCTCCCAGTGTTGCTGTTGTTCAGTTTTACTGGTATAGTCTCGGCGCTGGGTCACAGCCTTTTTCGACAACATTAGATGGGCGTCCAGATAAAAGCGCGCGCTCTCATAATGATAGCGCTGTTGAAGGGTTGAAAACTGTTTCATCGATAAAGCGTTATTTATTATGCATTACATGAACGTGGCCTTTACAGCACGACTCTTTGGTTATTCGCGCCATGGGCTCCGATGGGTAATTCAGTACCCAACAAAATGTTTATAAAAATTTCTACGGGCGCATTATGCTTAACTGCAATGGCGAATTGAGCAGAATGCTAGTGTTAGCTAACATCGTTCAATGATTTCGGAGTGATAGCTGAGTCCGTTGGGAGCGCTGCGAATAAATTTTAAGCGATTTAGTTTGTTTTCAGCATAATAATTAGAAAAAAAGTTGAAAGATATTTTGAAATGATTGGCTAATTGGATACAGCCGCTCAATTGAATACGTTCTTGAATAATTTAATCTGATGGTCAGAAGCGAAAAGGCATGTTAATTGGGGGTCAGTTTACTTATTTGCGTAAAAGAATCATTGGAAACGGAACTTTGCAGTCTTTATGCGCGAAAAATATTTTTGAACAATCAATAATGAAAACCTGCGTTAACACATATGATTTAAACCTATAATTAAAATAAATAGGCTTTTGTGTTTACAATTTTGCAATATGTTAGGTGGTGAAGTGGTTTAAGGACTTTCAAGTTTTTGTATTTGCTTACAATTAGCAACACCTGCTACTTGTTATTTATTGGTAAAATACAAATGCTTGTGAGTTAATTGGCTGAATTTTATTAGTCTGATATTGAGCTTTTTACTGCACCTATATAAATGTAAGCTCCAAACTTGTACGAAATAAATTTGTAGGCACATTTCTAAATATGGGGTAAGATGCACAATACTTGACAGCTGTTGCTTTCCGACACACAGTCTTCGAACCATATGTACGTCCTGCCTCAGCATTGTCAGAAATGTGTCTCTGCATTTTATAGACTCCGACGATGAGTACCATGATGACACATGATGTCTCCATAAATTAATATTTATATTTATATACATATAAAACTTTTTTGATGCGGTAGTTACACATATGGAGAAAGTATAGCAGTTTAAGGAAAAGCACAACTGAAGAGCCATAACCAGAAGGTATCGTAACGATATATTTTCACGAATGAACTAATATGAATAAGAATCCATTCTTTGGCTTGCTGAAACTATGTTCTATTTCTATTTTTTATACACACGAATACAGTTATATAAATTATTTGCATATACATACTTACTATATGCAATACATATTTGATACGTGCATTAGAAAAGGACAAGCAACATCTGTTGAATGTGCATACTTCGTGTGAAATGACTAATTAAGTAAGGACACAAACAACTTCCGAAGAATCGTATTACGTGCAATAGAAAAGGACAAGCGACACCTATGAAGTACGGCTATCGTAGAGTATAACTACAGCACTTGTCACCGCCAAGAGCGAGCGAGTGAAGTAAACGTAGTAAACAGACGAAAATGTTCTAGCTGGATTGCGATAATTTAAAATACAATACTAGCGATAATTCAAGTGGAGTTGATTTGTGACTATTTGTGAGTTTTATAAAAGTAAACAGTATTATGGAATAAAAAGAACTTGTGAGTTATATTTGAAATATTGTGTTTTGAATAACGAACTAAGCTCACGCTCGTAACAATATATATTTTACAGTTTTAGAATTAAATTAGGTTACTTGATATGGCGCAGTAAAGAGTTTACATCTTAGTTACCGACAAAACCGACCTTTTCTAGACAATAGAGAAAAATAGAGCACAATATGAAGCACCATAGGAATATACGGTTACGAATTAGTGGCGAACCAGTTACAATATGTCGTAACAGCTGTCGAATCACTAGAATATTGTTCGATACACTAATACTAATTTTTCAAAAAACGAAGTAATGCGTCTGATTGTTTCTCGGCTAAAATATTGCAAAGGCTTATGTTCCGTTAGAAATATTCGAAAAGTCTTGTTTTTTCATAAAATCAAAAAACTTGGAATTGTCTGGTTATTGCACTGCACCCTATTTATTTTTGCTGGACGTTTGATTTACTTACGTGCGAATAACTATATATAGCTATTCCACAGGAAAACGTTCAAAATGGGGTTGTTTTGGCCCCGAACATTTCCGATTTGGATGAAGCTTTATTTTAATAATAATATTTAGGATGAAACGTCATTTTCAAAAAATCATATCTGCATATAGCATTTCTTAATGTTTTTTTTTTTATACTTTTATTTGCATATTTTAATTACTCGGTAACATATATGAACTCTGTAACTTTCAATTTGCCCACCGTCTTATGACGTGGCCGTGGCCAGGGCATGTAATAAATTATCTTTGACTACGACTAGACTACGAATCACTTTTGTTATCCTAGCCGCATAACAATCAAATTTAGGGGTAGGGGAGCAAATGTTAGTCACGTATAAACATAGCAAACTCTTCGATGGAACAACAACAACATCGCTAAAAAGGACCACTACTGGAAACTACTGGAAGCTCGTTGAATTGGACAAATTAAACCCAACTAAAAAAAAAACGCTTTCAAGGAAAGCCGCAACAGTCGCTGGAAGCTCTCGCCCAGAACTGAGTCCTACTGTCTTCATCATATTATCTCTGAGGAATCAACAAGGAATCCAGTAAGGGGAAATTGGAAAATATTTTATATTTTTATAAGAACATACATTTGAGGGAAAGTGGAAGATTAAAAAATAGTTATTATAATAAAAATTTGTAGTATTTAATAAATAAAGTGATTTTCTAATTGACTTTTTATTCCAAGTTAGGTAATACAGGTAAAGAATATAGACGGATCGAGTTAGGTTAGTTAATACAATTACCGAAATATCTACTATTTATCATCCATTCACTTCAATCGTCTGTTATGATGACCTCAGCGGGACTTATCTGACGATGATTGCTTAATTTAGGCTGATGCGTGAACCTAAAAATAGCCGCAAAATGGAGCTTACTAGGTCGATAATTCCTTGTCTGTTATTTCTTCAATTTCTAGAAAGAAATAATTACCTAAGGTATTTCTTCTATGATTGGCAGGCCTGGGGCATTCAAATAATAGATATTGAACGCTATCAACCTCAATCTTTGTTTCTACAGTTTTTTTTTTTTTTAAACCACTATTAGATTTTTTTAATATAATGCATCTGCGCCACTTTTAGGTTGTACCTTTTTTGTGTGTCTGGAATCCCATAATCCTGCGCTCAATTAAACTGAAGACGTTTCTTTTCGGGTTTCAGAGGCGTTTAAGAAATTATAGCCTCGACAAGCGCAGCTTTTTATCTTGTACTGTAGTAAAAGTTGTAATTTTTAGCGGTATCCTTGATTTACACTTCGATTTCATAATAAAAACCCAGACGTCAAAAATAAATTCCAAACGAACTTCTTTGAGAGTATCATTAATCAGCAATTTAAAAGATAACTAATGTAATCGAATTAGAATGCCTGTGGCTATGAAAGCAAAATTCAGAGCTCAGCTTAACTATTTTATAAAATAAGAGAAGTAGTAAGTTATTTTTAGAGGTAGGAATACTCTTAATGGTAATATTGGAGATATCTCTTTACCATTATTATAATGCATGTCATCTGCACTCTAAACACAAACTTCAAATAACGAAGGAAGACGAGTGTCTAAATCAAAATTGCAGTACTTTCCCACCAAGCATAACAGCTTTATTCCACCAGGAATAATTTAGTTTAGCTAGAAGGCAGGGCAATTGTAATTACATAGTGGAAAAATTGAAAAAAGAATCCTTCCTTGTCCTCATAAATAATAAATATCTGGGCGCGTCGACATGGTCAGTGTGAAGTTGAAATTACATGGGCAAGTATGCATGTGCAAAAGCCTACTCGGTTCATGACTCAGATTACAAATATTTACAATTGCAGAAAAATTAACATGCCCCTGAATGTGACAGTAACTTGCATCCCAGAAAATTGCGTGAGAACGTTTGAGGTGCAAAAATGGCCATAAATTCTAATACTTTCTTTCGTTGTAAAGTCTACCACGCGATTACCATGTGCGGTGCTTACTGACTGCAATGCATATTTACGTAAAAATAAGATATTTTACAAACAATCTGACTCATTGAGAAATGATGGTGCGTTGCACAAAATAATTCCAATAGGAATGGACCCTTGCATTCTAAAGGAAGGAAGTATTTTTTCTAACATTGTCCCCTTGAAATTATTCTATCTATCCATACATAGTAAGAGGGAGTCCATTAGAAGACGACTGATATCTTTATAATTTCGCAAATGGCGTTAAAAGGGGTGCTGCTGGCGGCACATGGATCTTATTCATGCTTTTAATGATATTTCGATAGCAATCACCATGTACCCAGTCGCTGAGCCACAAAGGGAAAAGAGTCAATAAAACTCTGGAAATGGAGTAACGAAATTGTCCAAAATTAATTGACCTTGAAATGTTCTGGCAGTAAGTGGGCAGCCATATGCTCAGATTATGTTTACTAGCTGCTGTGTACAAGGCAATTCATTCCTTCTGGCCTCACTCTTGCCCTTTGATACTGGTACGTGGCAACGCTTAATTAAGTGCGACAATCAATTTTCAAGGAACTTATGGCATTTAGGGAAAGTTGGTTTGAGAACTTAGTTTTGTTGTATATTTTCTTATTAATAACATAATTGAAAGAGGATTTAGGGATAATAAATTTACTACTCACCTGTTTGGTCACCGAATCGATAAGTCTGACGAAGATATCCTGTTCCTGGCGAGCACCTGTGAAATAAAATTGAAACTTAGGTTTCTTAACAATATTTCAGAAAGCGCGATTATATCTATACCATTTGCATACAGTAATTGCAGGCGATACTGGATGCCATTGTTTGTCTTTTGTCCGTCAGGTTCCTGATCCTTTTCAATGAATCCAATGAAGGCGGTACGCTCAATTTCGATCGGTTGGCCAGCACGATCATATAAGGCGATTACAAAATGAAAAAAATTCGATTTCCGGAGATTGCTTGGCGGTTGCTTTTCGAAATGTGCTCGCCCGATTCCAAGGCTGTAAAATATTAAAAGTCTTTTTTACTAATGGATTTTTTTTAAAATGAACTCGATAAGGAAACTTAATTTTATCAGTTTCTAAGATTTGTTTTGCAGCCGTTTTTTTGAAAGGACTCTTGGAATGAAATAACATAATTTTAGCTACTTTTGCCCTCTCTTTAAAATTTGCTATTTTATGGGGAATAGTGATCTGATAGAGTATAAATTGTATGGATATCACAGATTTAATAAAAAACATTTTATTTATGCGATTTTATATCCTGTACAAAATGACAATTACAGTAGACTTAAAATAAATAAAATAAATATAAGAAGGAAAAACAACAAAAAGAGTATTTAAAAAAAGTAATTAAGTTTAATTAAAATATCGAAATAACGAAAATATAAAATAAAACTGAAACTTAACTACTAAAGAATCATACATTTATATACATACATGTCATAATTCAAAAAAAATTCAAGGAAATGTTACTAGCTGAAAACAAATTAAAGAGGGCCCTGCTGGAGCAACTTAAGAAGAAAAACACTCGGGTGATAAGAAGCTTCAACTTACTGGGAGAATGCATATATTTCATATTATTAGATACATTTATATTCTATAAATTAAAATGTTATTGGATTCGATTTGGTTCCAAGATTGAAAATATATCTTAAAATATTCCATTAAAAACTACAGCCCCGAGCATTTTTATTTTCTCCATATTGAAAGCATGATTGTCATCACCGACAAAAATGTCCAAAATATACAATATACACCATTTAAATAAAAAAAAAAAAAACTTCGTCGAATGGTGTGGATCTTATATCTCTACGATCAAAAGAAAATCATTTACGCCATTGAAAACACCTGTAATTTTTCCAGTTACTTCGATTTAATTTGCAGTAATATAGTCACAGTCCGTCACTTTTTAAGCACATGCCGTTTAAAGCAAAGGAAGGCTTGCAGTGACACATATGATTGTACATTAAAAGTTAAATTTTGTTTTAAACATAGAACTTGGATACAGCTCACATATATCATACAAATAAATAAGGTATATTTGATACATAATTTTAGTTGCCATATGTTTTTTAACAATAATTTCGTTCCATACACTATAGCTGTTCAGATACAGAATTCTTGACGATAACATAGCTGTATTGCAAATTGATATAATTTTTAAAAAAGAGCTTTCCAAAAATAGCACTTCTATCACAAATACCTAGTTTAGAAGTTATGATTTTTTTCTGATTTTGAAAAAGTTGTTGGGCTCTAGTGAAAAGTTTCATTTTGGTGGATTACGGCAATTATTGTGCACAGTGTCGATATTGTGAATAGTTAACACGGCAGTATAAAGGCATATACCTACTACATAGATAATTTTGCTAATTACACGTATACTATATTTAGTACGTGGAAGTTATTTTAAAATAAAACTTTTTGTTGATATTATTTTGCGAAAAGCAAGTATGTATATTTAATTTTGATGTTTGGACTATAATAAACTCTCTTACTTTGGAAACGATAGCTCCACGTAGCGAATTTAGAAGTATGATCTTCGGGAAGCAGCAAATGTACTTTTTTTCAGCTCGTGGATGATGAAGAAATGCCAATGATGAACATGTTCAAAGCCGATGACGAAGATTGGTTTTGACCGCCGGCGTGGTCAGAATGATGATGGATATTGAGGATGTGTGTGGTGATGAAATTCGAATTGTATGTTGAAGAATTTTTATAATTTTGGTTCGATTGCTCTGAATCTTATTGAAAGTTTTTTAGAAAACCGTAAACAGAGGGTAATGTATAATGCAAGACGACTGATTTCCTCGAACTAAGTTCGGATGTTCCTCAAGGCTCTATATTGAGACCGCTCTTGTTTCCTTTTTATATAAACAATCTTCCTGACAAACTCAAATTTGTCAACATTTTAATATATGCAGATGATGTTCAGATATATCTGAATTGTCCTTGTGGGTTAAATGAGGACTACATCCGACAGATGCATCAGGACTTGACTGCTATTTTTAATTGTGCACTGAAAAATAATTTTAAGTTAAGTCCTGACAAGTCTCAGGCTATAGTACCTACCTACTATGCAGAAAGTCTATTAATACTAGTACATTTTCTCCATTACTTATTGGTTCGACACCTATTCCATACAAATTTTGGGTATTATCATAAATAAAAATTTAACATGGATTGATCATATGAACAGTATAGTCTCAAGGGTATATGGAAATCTTCGCAAATTTTAGTGCAGTGCATTGTATACACCACTTAGCGCTCGATTCATTTTAGCTAATCACTGCTACTACCTAATCATCACACAGGGAGATATAGTATTTGGCAACCTTGACTCTGTCTCGTGCAATAAGCTTAATCTGTTTTAACTCAATAGCACGATATGTGTATAAATTTCGCCGGTTTGATCATGTATCGCAGTTCGTCAATTGAGCTGTTCACTTTCCTCGTATATGAAACTTGGCTTGAATACATATTTATTCTATTTAATTTTAAATGGCAAGCTTTTCGTGAAAGAAAAACTAGTGTTCTTACGGTCTGCGTGCTTAAATAATCTTCTAGTGTCTAGATATTATTGTATACAATCCAAGCGTTTATTTTTTGGTCATGCCATCATCCTGAATAATTCGCTTTCTTGTGCTATTAGGCGTGTGGGGTTGTTGAGAGCGTTGCTGAATTCCCATTACACAAGCCACTGACCAATATCTTAGATTAGCTTAATTTATTTTTGCCGATCTATATAAATTCAACTAGGTTGAATTTCAATACATTATTATTTTCGTTTTCTTATACAATTATTTGTTCTGCGTTCTTTTCATCTTTATTATTTGTAATTACTCAGCTTTCCATTACATATTTGTAATTATATTACAATCACAATTCTTATTTTCTTATTTTCATAGATATGTACATACATAAAGAAATTTCCTATTTGTACAAATTGTAACCAAATAAATTGAATTTGAATGGTAAAATCGATAAGATGGCGAGGATCTGAATGAACACGAAGAGAGAGATATTTTACATGTATCTGAAGGTCAAAATGATGAAGTTCTGACTGCAAGAGATGGGTCTAAATGGGGTTTTCTCCTCTTCAAAAATACCCAGATAAAATATCTTACGCAAAACTGATGGTACCACACAATCTACTTTCAGCGTCAGATAATCATCGCCTAATATACCTTCGAAAAAGATATCAAGATCACGCCTAGCATGATTCACGCAATTTCTTTTCACTACATGATTAAATATGTCTATATTTCCAAAAAGCGTGAACGACAGGAAGGCGAACGGGTGGTACGAACGAGATGTGATCGAATAGTTTAGGAGATCTGACCGGTGCATCGTCACCGACTTTCTTCAAATTGCTATCATTACCAGGATTGCCAGATAAATCCAAGAAAAAGCGCCGAGTCCTTAAAAATTTGTAGCCCAAAAGCGCCCAAAAAACATTGCGTAAGTAGCATATAAAAAATTCAATGATTTTAGGTACTTTTTATTAAACAAAGAAAACATAAAAAAAAGCAACAGTTCTTCATAACATAAGATAATGATGTAACAAACTTAGTTTTTCAAAGTGAAAGAAAATTAAATATAATAAATTAAAGGTGACCAATTTCTGGTATATCTAAGACTGCTTCAAGGTAATTTACTTCTTCACTAAGATATTCGTTAGGATCTGATAAATATATTGATGAATTAAAACGATTAAGAATTTCCTCGGTTATAGGTAGGGATTTACAACATAAATTTCGCGCAGTCATGAAACATTTAATACGAATGATTGATGTTAAGGTATCCAACATCATTCTGTTACGAATTTTGGTTTTCGTCAAATTCATTACTGAAAATAGCCGTTCCACAAATGCATTGGAATGGGGAAGCGACAACAGGTTTAGTGCAAGCTCATTAATGTGTTTAAACATCTTGTTTCCTCATGCAGTTTTAATAATATATGCTTCTTTCCAAAACTCTTCACTATCTGACGGAATGCCATTTTTAAAAATCTCGGTCCATTGAATAGTTAATAATAAATCGTACTCGATTTCTAAATTACGTCTTTCAGATTCTGAAAGAAAATATAAAGGGAGCTTTTGGAACTCTACCCTTATATGATTAAGACACACTTGTGGCGACAAAACAAAAGCTTGTTTAAAAATATCCATATGCGATGGAAGCCTTTTAATGAGTTCTTCGGTCAAAATGCGTACAAAACATTGACAATCTTTTCTTAGCTGAAATAGGTCAACTCAGTCTTGATCGCTGATTTTATTCATTTCTTCATTCAATTCGTCGTTAAAAAATTACTTAATCGTTAACGCCTTTAAAATGAGCCTCGATACAAATACTCTCTGCCAAAATATCTATATCATTATTTGCATTCTGAATCCATTCATTCTTAAGTATTTTTGAAGCTATGGAGAATATGAAACATTTGCTTGAAAAAAATCAACTTTTTCTTTTTGAAAATACGTATTAATTGAATTCAATTGCTTTAGAATAGGGCGCAAAAATATTAATATTAAATAATTTTTTTTATTTTTAAATGCCTCGCATAGAAGCCATGCACAAATTCATAACAATTATATGAAGGTAGGTTAAGTGAAGCTGTGAAGTTAGTTTTAAGACAACTTGGTTTTAAGTGAAGTTAGTTTCAATGGAAATTAGATAAAATTTGAGGGATTCTAGATAACACACATGGAATGTTTTACACAATTATAGGAAAATTTAATATTATTGAAATTAAATCTAAATATCATTCGTCACCTTCGTTAGATATTTATAGCCCAAAAAAGCGCGCGGCGCTTTTCTATTAATGCTGTGCGCCAAACACGGATAAAAATAGCCCAATCGGCGCTAAAGCGCCCAATCCGGCAACCCTGATCATTACCTCGTTTTCTAATGGCGTGGAGTCCTTCTAATACATACCGATACAGATGTTACGTTGAAATTGCGAAAAAGCTTTCCAACCAAATTCGGTTTCAGTGAAAAAAAGACTATTTGTAAATATGTGTCTAAGACAAATAAAGCGGTAGCCATGCTGTCCACTCTACTAACTACTAAAGATGTTTGCCAAGACGAAGTGGAGAGAAAGTCGAAAAATATAAAATATTATAATACTGGTAAAAGTGGGGGTGGATTTCTGAACAAAATGCTATGAAGATACACCGTGAAGCCTAAATCACCATAATACATCGCGCAACCTAGAATAGAGCGAACATCTACAATTACGATTCTTCCAGACATTTCACCACCCGCTTGCCCATCTAAAGTGTTTCAGGACGACCTCTTTGGGTCCCTCCAATTCCTGCAGGTTGACCTGTAATGTAACAGATGCTAGTGGCCGGTTGGCATTTTTTGTAATATGAAACAAAGTCTAACATCAATATTATCAAAATACTAATCCCTTTTGCAGATTTCCGAAAAATTTCTTTTCTATTTTATTTTGTAATTTTCTTATAAAGATAGGATCTTAGTGAACATTTGTTTGTGTAGATATTAACTTAATAAATAAATAAATAAATTACCAAAATTTATAACTATCAAATAATTTATATTACAATACAGGGAAAATAATATTTAATTTATTTATAAATTGGTAAAAATACCTCCATTAAGAATTAAGAACAGTTTGTAACCTAATTTATGGCAAAAAAACTTCAGCAGATTCATTTTCAACGAAAAGGTTTGGCATCACTATTAAATCAGTATTAAATGTTTACTGGATAAAATAATATACATCGAATTCTATCATATTTAATATAAAAACTCTAATACAAAAATAACCTAAAATGATCTAAATTAACCTAGATTGCGATTAGCTGAAGTCACTTGCTATTATATTATAACACTGAAAACCTTTGAAAAAACACAAATTTCTTAGAATTTTACGTTTTGAAATAAGGGAGCAAGGGGCTAAAAGTTACAGCGCTATATTGTTACAACGGCCAAAAACACCGATGTATAAGATAAAGCACTACGCAATAAAGAGAGAATGAACTGTGAACGGTTACGCCACCTTTGCCTGCCAGTTAGTTGTGCCTGGACCCTTTTAGAGTTTAGATGTTTTTAAAGTGCTGCAAAACCACCGCGTCAGTACAGTTTTACGTGTCAACTTTGAACGGTTTTATTTCCAACTTTTAAGGTTTAATGTTCCTTGTCAATAGTCTAAGCAACTTATATAAATTAGCATTTTCTTAATATTCCAGTACGTAAATAAGGAAACATAAAAAGGCCATCAGGTGAATATTGGGCTTCAAAGTTACAGCAACATGTTCTCCGGCTGGAGGGTATCGCGAAAGGAGTCTTTCTCTAATCACCGCTACATTGAATTCTGTATGGGTGCTGACCTCATTGAGGTAGAACCATACAGGAATCCGAAGCGAACTGTTTGGGGCAGATACTATAGGGAACTAGCTTCTACGATCGCCGCTCCGGCTGGAAGAATCATTAGTTTTGATATCTTGGAGAAGACAGTAGGAAAGCTGTAATCCGCAGTGACTGAGACTTTCGAAGCTTCCTATCCCATTACCACGGACATAGGAAGCAAGCCTATGCCGTGGTGGAACGGTAGTCTTAACAAATTCCATAAGGCTTCCAGACGGTTTTTTAATAAGGGAGGAGGACTGGTGGATCTACTCAGAGTACTTACAAGAGCTTTGTTAAAAAATCAAAAAGACAGGTCTTTGCAGACTTCTGCGAAGAGCTTGACGGCTATTGTGAACCGGTTAGGCTGCTCAGGGCTCTTAGGACTGACTCGTTGGTGTTTTGAGAAGGTCAGATGGCTCCTTTACACCATCGAATGAAGATGTCTTCTCTCGATTAATTTTCCAGACTGTAGGCTTGAAAACTAACTTCAGTTGTATGGCGAACATCCCCTACCTATCCGCACTCGTGGTGACAGGTCCACTGCTGTCAAGGTAGTTAATGTCGAGAAGGTGAAAAGGTCAATTTCAAACTCCTCGGCTTTCAAAGCTCCAGGTTCAGATGGTATTCTGCCTGTCCTTCTTAAGGCAGAGGTATGGAGGAAGATGAGGGTTGCCTTCGCGAAGCCCGGTAAAGGTTTCATATATGGAACCGAAGAGATTAAACCAGCGTAATTTCTGAGGGGAGAGGATTACGGGGCTGGTCGAGCATTCGTTGGAAAGGCAATGAAGTTGTTGTAACTGACCGTAAACTCTGCACTTTTAAAAATACAGGGTATTTTCTGAAAGACTACCAAATTTTCTTAATCTCCGGGCAACTCCAAAACGGTTGAGATGCCCCCCCCCCCCCCTTGCCATACAATTTTTTATTTGACTAGGTGACTACTATTACTTCCTATCCTATGGACCACCATGCACGAAATACCTGTATAAAAGGTACTATATGTATACATTTTCGTTTTTGTAAAAATGTTCACGTTTCCGCCGTTATAGCTCGTTATACATCAGACTTACAAAAAAAGGGTTTTTACAAAAAATGTAGGGAATTTAGTCTTCTTCAAACTTATATTTTTACATTTTTGTCGTAGGATCCACCGTTGAGGAATTATTTTGAAAGAAATTAATTTTTGGTATCTTTAATCTTAGATCGCGGACCGCGCGGACCCTATAGGTGAAAGCTTGGGACCCGGAACTAAGTAACAAATATAAAAATCACAACTACCCCATCTTTTGTAGGGCAAAGACCCCGACTGATTGGACTAGTGATATCAGCAATTGCCGAAAATTTAAATAAAAGTTGGAAATAGGCTCTTGATTAGTATAATTTGCTCGGTGATGAAGAATGTATAGTAAGCATCCCTAAAGCGAATAAGCATCCTAAAGCGAATAACTCGGGCGAGTTAATTCCGTAATCCAAGATATCTTTAACAAATGTGACATAGTTAACCTCCCGCCGCAGTTCCTATTGAGGTAAACCCAACTGTAAGCATCTTCCAGAATATGAAGGTAAATTATCATATCAGTAGTTGCATTTGTAAGACGGCCCATATGAACTTTGTACAGAGCGAAATAGAGAGCTTTGAGAGTGTGAACATCTCTGAAGTCTTTGAAATAACATTTAAGGTATCTTCATCTACGAGCCTTACAAACTATAAAAGTGAAGAATGTATAACTCTCAAGTTATTAATTTCAAAAACTGCTATTTATAAGATAATAAAAAACTATTGGATTGGATATAGGAAGACATGTCATAAGTTTACATTTACCAATTTTTAAGTGAAAACTGTTCACAGAACACCAATCAGAAACACAATTAAGATCACGTTAAAGGAGTGTTCAATCATCAGCAGAATTGACTTTAAAAGCAATTGTAAGTCGTCAGCAAACATCAAACATTTAGTAAATTTGAAACTTATGACTATATCATTAATAAAAAGCGAGAATAGCAGAGGATCTAAGTAGCTATCGTAAGGGAAACCCGAATTAGCGTTATTCTCTCTGGAGAGGATCCTACCAATTTTGATCGTAGTCAGATAAGATTAGATATCCATTTCAAAAAAGATAAGTGAAAATCAAGTTCAAGTATAGTAAGTTTACATAAAAGAAGAGAAATATTAATCCTATCAAATGCTTTAGAGAAATCCATGTAAATAACATCAACTTGAAATGAATATTCCATATCATTAATGGCATAATGTGAAAAATAAGTTAAATTAGTTACATATGATCATCCAGGAATAAATTCATGCTGTTCAAATGCAATAATTTACTTAGTTAAAAATGCAGCCTTAAAGTTAATCAACGAATCGAGAATTTTAGGAATTGTCTTCATAACAGAGATACCTCTATAATTTTTTATGTCATCCTTTTGCCCAGATTTAAATATCGGTGTAATGAAGGAGACTTTCTAAGTTTCTAAAAAGATCCCTGTTTGTAAAGATAAATTGAAAATTGAAGTTAAAGAATGTGCCAAGGTGTCAGCGCAATTTTTCATTAAAGATGTGCATAAAAAGGCATTGTCAGATTTGGTACTAGAACTTAAGTTCCTTAAGCACTGCAGTACTTCGCTGGTAGACAAAGACACTACACCGATGTCAGTAACGGACCATAAGTGCCCCAGGTCCAAAAGGAGTCGGAAAAATAGGGATCTAAAATCGCGTCCTGCGCCCATCTGAGCACTTAAGAACTGCTATTATATATTTAAAGGTTTTTGGATTTTATCGGGGTTTGTAATAATATACAGATTACGTTTTATACATAATTTGTAAATTATCTTCCTTTAAAAAACTGAGCTGTGGAAGGGAGACCGGTCTCATTCGTCCCCCTCTCAGTGCGTCCCTTCCGATGTCAAGAACAGACGGAGGCATAAAATCAATAACGTTATGATAAGCAGAATCATTACTGCATACACGGATTCGAAATATTCAGCAAACAGGTCACAACTAAATTCTAAATCAAAGGACATTATGTTGTCATATTGCAACATTTTCGGAAGACCTGTAGAATGACCAAAATGCCTTGCTATTGGATTTAATACTGCATTCCATAGACAAGACGTATTCAACATAAATCTATAACTAAGAACTATTATTCACGTCTAAACTGACAGTATGTTATTCTATTGGAAAGATCACCAGATATTCTAAAAGCTAAGGCACTTAGAGTTTTTGTATTTTTAAGTTTTTTAAGACTTTTGTAAAACCATTTTCGATGTTTATTGGATGAAATTTTCTTAACGGGAGCATGATTTTTCAGGCCTTTATGAATAAAGTCTTGGAACCATCTATACATTTGATGTAAATCATCAGAGTACAAAATTTCGATTCGAATTTGCAGTCTCTATATTAATGAAATTATCTATACTACAGGAGATGGTAAAATCACCTTATATGCTGATGATCAACATTTACATGAGTAAACTAATACATTTAGTTGAACAGTGCTGCTATAAACTAAAAAATGTTATTAACCAATAAGTGGTTGATATGTATAACCACACTATACTCCCTCTATTTTTATTCCATAATGATATCCTATGGATGTTCATTCTGTAAAACGTAGTGCTGCAGTAATAGAGTGTAATTCCTTAAGCATACTGTGGCTATTAGCAAGAGACTTTTAACGCAAATTATTTATAGCAATCTAATTCCACAAACAACATACACACGCTCATTAATGCAGTTTTACGTAATGAGACTTACTTAAACGCCGAGATTCTCGTCGAACTACTAGCTGGAAGGGGTGATATGAGAACGTTTTTCTTGGTACTGTTAATACATATTTATTACATTTCGGTCTTATTTACAAAAATGCAATCTATTAATTTTAAAAGCCTCTAAGAAATTAAAAATTTTATTTATAATTTAAGAGGAGGTGATACTATTACAGTTAAATGCTGGATTTATGCAGGATTAAGCCGATATCGGGTAGATTAATATCGCAGGTAAATTATCCCTGATACCTGATATAAACAGATAATTGGCTTTGAAATTTGAAGTCAAGACTTAACACACGAATAAATTTAGAGGAGCTCTTTGAGATTCGCATTTAACAGTTAACAAATAGGCTACATGCGATTATTAAAATATGAAAACAGCCTATGCCCAAGATACGTGGAGAGACCAAGAATGAGAAAGAAGGTTCTAGAGAAATCGATCTAAATTCAAGTTTGCTGTATACGCATGGGATTATTGTGAAGCATTAACTTAATATTGGTAGTATAGCCATTATATGCAGCTGAGAAGCATGCTGATAACATTTTTCACTGTTGCCAATTAACCGCTGTCAATCCTTGAAGAACAGAACTCCTTCTAAGTGTGTTTTTTGCGAAACCTTAAAAAGCTAATAGTTACGGCTGGGAAATGTAGAAATTCGCACACATTGAGGAAAGCCAATATAAAAAAAATTAAAAAAAGAACTAACAGTAATCTCAAGTTTGTCAGAGTTCATGTTTTGAAAAATTATAAATCAAAAGAATCTAAATATATACAGGATTAAAAAATTGAAATGATTCGGGCATTGTGTTAGACCAGCAGAGGCAATTGTGAGATCTAATCACCTAACCATCAATTGATGAATTGATTCATAATCAACAAATTGGTCCGCGAAGATGAAATCTGAATTTATATACCTGTATTGTAAGGCTGGAAAACTGTCCAGCCAGCATGCCATTTGATGCGATTTTACCAGAGCTTCGTTTCGAGTATGACTTGCCTGTGAGTTTTTCTGTAAGAGAATCGAGCCTTTCCCGGTCAACTCTAAAAATTTTTACCAACGGCTCTCTCACGAATAAGTGAGCTGGGGCGGACATTTATCTTCCTGAACCTGACATTGGGATGGAATACTCACTTGGAAGATACACCACTGTCTTTCCAGGCTGAAGTCTTCGTCATCGTAATGGCAGTGAAGATAGCCGTTGATATGGAAATCAAGGGGAAGGACATTGTTATCCTGTCTGATAGTCAGGCAGGCTCTGAGTGGCCCTCGGATAACATCTAAGTTACTGGAGGACTGCAGGTCGTTTGCGGATAAGTTGTATATTCACATCAAAGTGTCTATTTAGTGGGCTCCTGGCCACATGGGGATCATGCGGAATGAACGGGCTGACCTTGTAGCTAAAGCTAGCTCTAATTCTCCGTTCCTCGGACCGGAGCCCGCCGTAGGCATTGCCACCTCGAGCATCGGGACTCTCATCAAAGCGGATGTTCATACGAAGCATCAGCAGAGATGGAAAACCTGAGTACTTGCAGGTGCACAAAATTGTTTCTTGATGGGCCCAATAGGAATATATCTAATTTTTTCATGGAAATCGGAAAGAAACAATGTAGAACTGTGGTTGGCATTATCACCGGCCATAACTTGCTTCACGCTCATCTGAGAATTGTTGACAGCCCTGAGTGTCTGTACTGCTTGGAAGGAGAGCCTGAGAAAACCGAACACTTTTTGTCTGCTTGTCGGCCTTCCCTCGGAACAGGCTGAATACTTTTGGTTTTTCCCTCCTATCCGTAGAAAGTTTGAATTGGAAAACGTGCTCACCAAGATCTGATGTCCTTCACTATGAGGACAGGAAGGTTGAGGTGAAAAAGCTTCTAGCAGGAGAACACAATGGGCCGCTCTGGCCTCCGTGCTCGGGATGTCTTGTCTCCTGTATTTAAAAAAAATGCTGCATTCACACCGGAAGTTTTAATCATCCTTCAGTCTTGATTAAATCAGAGCGTCACATAAATTTCAATGCATATCCTCTTTGTATTCATTTGGTAAAACAAAATGATTTAATCAGCAGTTCTGATAAATCATTAAAACATGAATAAAACGTCCGGTGTGAATGCAGCCTAAAGATGTTATGTGCCAAGCAACACAAAATAATTCGAAGTGCTACTTCAACATCAGATTAGTGTTGGTCAAGAGCTCGACGGCCAAGAAAGCTGATAGTTCAAAACGTCAGTATTAGAAAAATTCGAGGAGGCAAACATTTGTATTGTTTTATCATATGTTTTTTTGAGAATGGAAGTCAGCCAAAAATAACGTCGCAAATTAATTGTTTCCGCACATATGGAAAATCCGAATATGTCTCAAAGAGAGTTAGTTAAAACGTTGAAAATCTCGAAGACGACCATCCAAAATGCTCTCAGTGAATTTCGGCAATCTTGTATGTCCAGCGAAATTCCGGGTCGGGAACGAAATCAGGTTCGATAGATCAAAAATTGCCCAAAGAAGTGTTAGACAACTTTAATCGAAGTCCTAACATATATCGACATGGCTGATAAAGCAGGAACATCATCTACTACGGCCCATCGAATTCGAAGAAGAGAAGGCCTGCGAGGTTTTCATGTTCAGAAAACACTGGACAGAACATCTGAAAAGAACCATGTTGCAGAAGTTGGATTTTGTATGAAAATTTCCTAACGAAATTCAGTTTGTATTCGTTCTCGAGAAAACGGAAAATTTCAATTTCGTTTATAGATTTTAAACAGAGTATATTTATATTCTAGAATGGCCTCATTCTTCTTTAGATGTACAAAGTATAAAGTAATTGTTATTGTTTTGAAAATTTAGTTTGTAATTAGGTCACTTAACTTGAAATACAAAATATTTCGGCATAAATAACGAGCAACGATTAGAGCATACTTATGTATATTTTTCATTAATATAGATTTTTCTCAAAAGCACCAAATTTGAGAAATTATACATCGTGTGAAATATGTAGGTATAGTTATCGCTGTTGTTGTTCTCTCTTCTCGAGCTTTAAAACACCAAATGTAAGGAAAATGTTCAACCGGATATCTCAGAACACAATGGAAGATGACAAACTAACCTACAAAATGCTATCGACCGAATTTATTGGCTACAGATATATGCAGTGACAATGTGCACAATCGAGTTCTCTATAAACTTGCACCTTAAGGTGGAAGACACATAAATACCGAGTGATTAATGCTAGAGACAGAGTGCGAGCCCTGGAAGCCATTTAAACAGATCCAGAGATGTTAGATATTAGCACCAATGAAACCTAATTTCCTGAAGTTGCACAAAAGAGCACAGGCAGCGAATTTTGGTCACTTAACTCCTCCACAAACCGCAATCATAATAACTCACCACGTTCGTTAGTAGGGGTGGGGTAGAGACCGACCGGGGTACTCGCCAAGCCAACCCTTGGCTCTGATTATCGCCTCCAATCAATCGTCAGAAATTTTGAAATAATTTCTAGCACAAGAGTACAAAATTTTAGCCCCGAATGGGTGGTGTATATATGAGTGCGTTGGGGTTGAAATACTCCCACCGGATTTGGAAGTTGAGGGGATTGTGATGGCAATAGGGGCCACTTATACTGACCCGGTAGCGCAAATCGACAAATTGATAGTGTGGAGATGATCGAACCGACCGACGCGATTGGTACCTACCTACCTATGTATGGCTGGGCGGTTGTTGCTTGTTTCCGGAGGATGAGTATGGGATTCAACGCTGAGATAAATTCGTTTGCTTTCGTAACTCTCTATTTGTATTATTTCCTCCCGATTTTTTTACTTCATGGCGAGCTTTTGCCATCATTTTCTGGTGCTTGTTAAATTTGATAAAAGGCGATTGTTATTACATGCAGAATAACCAGAGCAGGACTCTGCCATAGCGAGGCAATGTTGAAGGCTTGTTTTTTTGCTGATAGTTGCTCTGGGTATCACCCACACTCAGTGAGTTTAGTTAGGGGAATCTGCACGTTGTAGGTTGAACCCTTGATGCAGGTGAAGCGGTAGTAGGGCATGATACTGTGATGATTTCGTTGTGGCGTCCGAACGAATATTTACGGCCGTTTAAATTTTGATGTGGTTCTTTTTTGCCACTTTTCCGTCGATGAACTTTTTGTAGGTGAGTGTACTTTGGTGGGACGCGGTTTTTTTTCCTTTTCAAGCGCAGGCATTTAAATGTATGATTCTGTATGATGCATATTGGTTATATGCAGAACAAAATTCAAAAGATAACTATAGAGCTGA
This sequence comes from Dioctria rufipes, assembly GCA_963924295.1. NCBI lineage: Eukaryota > Metazoa > Arthropoda > Insecta > Diptera > Asilidae > Dioctria > Dioctria rufipes. Next base: position 106,952,246 of record OZ002740.1, read on the forward strand.
AAGAATATTTATTATAGTAATTTTCTGGGAAAAAAAAAAACGAAAGTGCGAGTTTTACATCTTGACGTAAAGTTACGGAATTGTTTGTTTTCCTCTTGATGTCATATGTTAAAAGAGGATGAATGTATAAATTTAATGTGTTTGACAGTATTGTGAAAAATTATTAACTTCCACCTTTTTTATTTAATAATGAGATAAATTCTGTTGCTTAAATAAATTTGGGCAAATACATTTATACGTATACCTACATATGCATCTCAATGCTTCTTTTACAACCCAGTGTCCTCTAAAAGCAAAACCCATGAAAACGTTTTACCGGAGAGTTTCCATGCTACTAGTAAAATCCATCATTCAAAAATGTAGAAAGATTTCTTAATTGTCAGATGATGGAGTAAGTTTTCAAAAAATTTCTTTCTTGAACGAAGTAAACTCAAATCCTTAGGGTACTCAAATTAGTTGTTGATTAATCTTTAGCTCCCAATTAAGCAAATTCAAATATTGATTCGTTAACAAATAATCATTAAATCAAATAACAATTTTAGTATTTGTTTTTTATTTTGCTGCCAAAGCTGAGGGGATATCCTATGATGCCGTGGCACAGCCTTGTCAGCAAAGGAATAAGGAATAAGGAATTGAGGTCTATTGGGTTGAGTCAAGGTGACGGTGTGTATTTCGCTTGAATGTTTCCGACTCACAACTGAGGGGAAACAGAGTATGGTAAATTGTTCCACATTCGCTTTTGAAGCATTCGCGAAATTTCATGGTACGACCGAACTCGATTTCAAGGGTTGGGGTGGGCTCGGGTTACAGCTTGTATAGTACGCATAAGGAGCCCGTGCGAATGCGAGGAGTTTTGGGTGTTCAATTGAGTTTGCGATATTACTGCGATGAAAAGCTGTCTTGAAAATGTTGTAACTATTCACAATTCTTTCAATACTTCAAAAAGAGAGCTTGTTCTGCAAGATGCTATAATTAATACTGAAAAAAGGGAAGACGGAAGAAGAAAGAAGTTAAAAAAAATATTTCGTAATAATGCAGGTGGAAGACATGAGTCAGTGTTAACGTACGTCGATCTACAGCCCGGGATCATTCATGCTCTGAAATTTATTTCAACATGGAAAGATACAATGATGTCTTCGCTGCTTTTCAATTGCTTTCGGTCATCAAAACGGGTGAATATTCAAGTATCGATTCTGTCACTTCATTCAGTACACTCTTTTGCTTTATCGTTAAGTCGGGCTTTCCAAACAGAAAATCGAGACTTGAAGAAGTTATCACACTGGCATATATTACCAAGGAGTATAAAAGAAAGAAAGCGGCAGAGCGTTTCAGAACGATTCTTCAAAAAGTGAGAACTATTTGCGAAAAGTACCTATGACATAACATAACCGTTGGGAAAAAATGGCTTGCATCTAGTCAAACCTAACGATGCAGCGCAATAACTGACATAGTTGAAGATTTTGACCGTGTGTTGATACGTTCATTACTCATCTAGAGTACGGCTTTTTAAAAAAACGCAATGTTTTCTTATGTTTCTCATGTCTTTAATCGGAGCGAATGAAGGCTTTAGATAAGATAGGGTGTGGACAATTTTTCGAAAGTTATACTTCAATTGTACACGACAATTCATCTGATATAGGGATCAATGAAGTCAAGATCTGACGGCGCAGAATTGCTGATAAAATAGTAACCAATTCTCTCAAGGTTTGATAATTGCAGCAAGGATACATTCCCAAATGTCCATAATATTTTGAAAATTATGGCAGTGTTACTTGTGACTAAAACTCCGAATGAGCGTTCATGCCATTGTTATATAATCGCTAAATAATCCGAAATCCTACATCCTAATCTAGGTCTGATATGTGAATTGTGGTTACGTCATTTGCGTCTGATGCACATCTTTGCAAAAAACCCAGGCATTTCATCGCATTTTTGGCAATACCAAAAATGTGATCCAACCAACTAAGATTATTGGATATTGGATATGTTTAAGATATGGTGAGTTCGAGATACATATTTACTCCATCGACCGAAATGGGTTAAGCGGGCGTTGGTCAGAGCTGGGCAATACTTAAGTAAAAAAAGACTTAAGTAGGTACTACTTAAAGTACATTTTTGTTACTTAAGGCTTATTATTCAATACTTTTGAAATGCCCTACTTAGTACTTGAATATAAGTACTTGCTTCTATTTACTTGTACTTAAGACTTCGTTTTGTACTTAAGTACCAAGATTTTTATTTAAATATTTCTGAGTCTATTAAGTACCAACAAATATCTAACTCTTCGTAGAAATGCAAACAATAACTCTAGCGGAACTGCCTTTTTGTTGTGCTTTAAAGTAGCAAAGAACTGTCAAAGCCTGTGCCGCACTCATGCGTCAAGGCAGAGCCTTAGGTAAACTAATAATATACAAACAAGACTGGGCAAGTACAACAAAAATCAATAACGTCTCGCTCGAACATGAAATCGACGATGCCTCGCTACAATATAAAATCAACGATGCCTCTATCTGATGTAGGGAAGGACCCAATTTTTTCTTTGAAATTTACTGGACATTTTTTCCTTAGAACATTTATGCATTATTGGAGGCAACAATGGGTGCTTGGAAGGACCTTTAATAGTTTTTATGAATGCAGCGCGGAAAAGTATAAAAAACTATAAATAATAGCCACTGGTTACTATACATGTTATAGTTTTCAAAAGGTATTTATTTATTAATATTAACTGAACTCTATAAACTTGAATATAATACTGCCAACGTACAAAGATTCTAAAAAAGTACTTTAAAAAGTACTTCAAAAAGTACTCAGTACTTTTAATAGACTTAGTGCTTAGTTACAAGTATTTTTCATACATGCGGTACTAGTACTTACGCTGAAGTACTTCAGGCCTTCGGTACTTGTACTTAAGTACTTTTTCTTTGGTACTTGCTCAGCTCTGGCGTTGGTGTATGCTTGAGTGATAACAGCAAACATTGCATTTTAAAAGCATTAAATAAGACCCGACTCCTCCTGCCACAAGCGAGTATTGTTGTAAGGACATTGTTTATTGAACTAAACATGTGGTTCGTTTATCAACTATAACATTGCTACCAGAATCAGCTATAGAATAGAACGAGTGCATGAAATCAAGATTACTGTCGTCAGCAAAACGTCTCCAAAGCCGCAGGTCCTGATGATTTTTCGTCCCTGTTAATTAAAAGCTGTGCCTCATCCTTGGCTAAACCTCTGCACAAACTATTCTACTTGTCTTACTCGACAGGAAAATTTCCAACTGCTTGGAAACTAGCTCAAGTTCAGCCTAATCCCAAGAAAGGAGAGGGTAGCGATCCCTCAAATTATCACTTCGGTTCTTTCAAAGGTTTTTGAATCTATCATTAACTCAACATTAATGAAGTATCTAGAAAATAATCATCTCATCAACGATCGCCAATATGGCTTCCGCGCTGGAGGCTCATCTGGAGACTTGCTGATCTTCCTTACGGAACGTTGGAACCGTAATCTTCACAATTTTGGTGAGTCTAAAATCGTTGCCTTAGATATTTCAAAGGCCTTTGATAGAGCCCGGCATCCAGTCCTTTTAGCCAAACATAAAGCACTTGGTGTCTCTCTTCCTCTTCTATTATGGATTGAAAGTTTAGTATTAGATGGCGTTTCATCTGAAATTCATCCCATAAATGCGTGTGTATCTAAGGGCTCTGTTATCTCTCCAACGCTCTTTTTAATTTTCATTAATGATCTGTTTTCCCTTACTTTCAATCCCATCCATAGTTTCGCAGATGACAGTACTCTTGATTTCGCTTACTCCATTGACACTCTTGGGGACTCCAGGGGGAATGCTGCATGTGTTAAACAAGATTGCATGATTAGATCATTGAATAACGATCTTAACAATATCCTCACTTGGGGCAAAGCGAATCGGGTCGAATTCAATGCATCTAAGACGCAAAGCTTTGTCATCTCATTAAAACAAGATCATAACTTAACCGCTCCCGTTTTTTTGATGGAGCATTAATTTCTGATTCACCGTCACTAAGCATTCCTGGCATTAATATTTCCTGTAAGTTAAACTAGACAGATCACACGTTCTCCGTTTCCAAAGAAGCATAGAAATGTCTTAGATTTCTGAAAAGGTGTAAGAAATATTTCAGCCCGTCAAATCTAGCGCTCCTCTGCAAGTCCTACATCAGACCTAGAATAGAATACAACTCCCATATATGGGGCTGGGCGCACAGCCTTAGCTTCATTGGATATTGTCCAAAAGAGAGCCTTCAAGCTCATTGGCAATAACTTGTCATATCGACTCACATGAGCACCGCCGCAATGTTGGATGCCTTTCGCTCCTTTGTCGCTATATGCATGGTTAATGTTATGGTGAATGTCTAGTCTAATCCCTTGTAGAATAATTCCTGCACGCAATACTCATATCCTCTAATCATTTCCCTATCTCCTTCCTGCCCTGCTGTGCTTTGCATCAGAGGCTTCCCCTGAGCTGGGCTTAATAATATAAAAAAACACATCCAAATAGTTTACCTCGTTCATTTCACTGCCTTGTACTGCACTACGAGAAGCTTGTCTAGCAGATTCATAGGCTATTGCATAGGCTAGCACTTCTGCTGTTGACTTCTTTCATGCACTAAGGCTTGTTGTAAATTTTGATCTACAATAGCATTCACAAATGCTTCTGTTGCCACTTCATTAAGGAATTCTGCATTGACGCAACATTTTTATAAACGCTTCTCTAGTTCTCCCCCGTAATTCTTCCGTTGTTAACTTCTTAACATCAACTAATTCGAAGGTTGTATTCTGGAACCAAGCCTGGATTTACCCATGATACAAAGATTAACAATGTATGGCCGAATTATCTGTCAATTGGTTGCTAGCCTCATTTGGCGACAATTATTACAAATTTGTTCGTCACAATAGGTCTGTTCACGTACTTCTCGTGCAAAAACTTTCTGGGTAAAAACTTACTCGTGTTGTGGGGGAAGAATGTGAAAAGCGTGAAAAGTAAACGAACGCTTTTAGTACAACTGCGTCAAAAACAAGAACAATTGTGGAATAACATTTGCGAATTGAGTATTGTTTTATTTTTTTAACTTGTTGCTCTCTTGCAAAGTCACACGAAAGTCAAATCATCTTCAATCGACATTTTGATTGCATTTTAAATACTTCTGCAGTAACTAAAAATTTCGGGTAAAATTTTGCGAGAGGGGAAGCTGTGACGTATGCAAAACTCGTGTAATTTTGTGTGCACGAGAAAGTAAAGGAAAGGGAAATGTATAAGTTCGTGCAAATTCATTGCAATGCATTGTCCCAAGACTGAGTACGCGAAAAAGTGCAAAAAATTTCTATTTCTTTGCTTTCTCACTAGCACATAATTACTTTTCCCGAAGTGATGTAAACGAAGAAACTAATGTTTTGTTAAATATTTTAATATATTCAAAGCGTATTTCAGTCAATAAAATACGAAAAACTCAAAACAAATTCGATTGCAATGACATTGTCACCTTATTACGTAGCAACATAAAAAAATGCGTCTCAAATCGGCTATAGCTTTTTATCTTTGTATCATGGATTTAACCGTAGCCCAAATTTTAGTTGTATTACCGTCTATTTCTATTATATATATTCATTTCGAAATCCACTGAACTGAAATTGGAACTATTTCTGGTAATTTATAATTTTATAAGAAAGCAAAGCAAGAACGAACATAAGTAGGAGTGGGAGACGATTGGTGCCTACGGCGCATCTACGGAAATTATCAACTGAGTTGAAATGTACTCTACCATCATTATTTCTAGGTGTTACAAACGGAATGACAATCTTAGTATGCCTTGTGACTTCATCTAGGGTATAAAAATAGTACACAACTTTTTCTATAGTGGAAGATGCTTGCCAAAATATCAGGTATTTATGCATAGCAGACCGCTTTTGTAACCATTTTAGCTGAGAGAAAGCAGAAGATCGTTCGCAGCAGTGATGACATGTTATAGACCTTCCTTCCTTTGTCTTCATTGTCCAGGACAAAAGAGATCTAGCTGCTGTTTATTATGTGTGGAACCTTTATCTACCGAGCAGTTCATTTCATATATTGCTGTTTCATTTATCGTTTGCCTTTCATAGTATTATGGAGAAGAAGGTAAAACAATGAGTCTGTAAAACTAGATTGTTTTGAAACTTGCTCACCAACCATAGATGAAATTCACTTTGACTTCTTGTCATAACTTCGAATTGTAGCGCAATTTAAAGCACGTCCCGACGAGTTGTTCTAGTTGTTAGTTGGAAAATCACTAGCTTTCCAAGGACAGGGACCGAGCAGACCATCACGGGACTACGATTTGCACCATATATTTATTGCTTAAAAAAAAATAATAATAATAATTTAACGTATTTATGTAAGTAGAGGAAGCTGTTGTACCTTGGTACCTTTCTTGAAATAGTCGTTATTTTAACAAAACTAATGAGACAAATTTTAAGCAACCGATAATTATAGATTGTCTAACCTTTAACCTTTCCAATAATAGTCAAATATGCCGTTGAAAAATATATCTCACGATATATGAAAGGAAATATGAAGCTCCTGATTTCGGTCCAAGGTACAACTTGCTGCTGTACCATGGATAGTGGAGTATTGTACCTTGAACATATGTAATTTACTAAGTAATTACAATGGTATATCAATAGAGATTAATTAAATAACACTCCTTATTCAACCAAGAATAATAGTAAACATAAACAAGTTTTACCTGAGCTGAGCTGGATTCCAAATATATAGGAAGAATAGTACTCCAACACTTTCAATTCTTTATCACTGGAAAATATTTACATTTTTCACGACTTTTCTTTAAAGCGCAATAACTGCACATTTGTCCGACAAACTAATTCCCAGAATAACTAAGTGTCATCTGTTGATTAGTAAAATCGGATAAAAGTGCATTTATGTAGGTAGTACCTAAAGTCCGTTTCAAAAATGAAATGGCCAAGGTACACACATCTTCCCCTATATAAAACAAAACAAAAATACATATGTTAAATGTTCGCTTGAAAAATCTCAAAAATTGTGATACTTTAAGCTGTCACGCTGTTAGTCTGCTTTAAGTAAAATGTCATCATGTCGCCAAAGTTCCACCTTATTTTCAAGATACGTAATCGTTTAATGCTCTCGATTTCAATATAGAGTTAGCGTAAGTTTTTATGCAAAAGATTAAGTGTGCTCATATTATATGCTGCATAAATTGAAGCTTTTCCACAATATTTTCTTACCACCGGAGAATTGATAAGGAAAAATTAAAATTTTTATGCACTTCTGTATTTAGCTGGTAAAGTGTGAAAGAAAATGCTAAAAAATAACACTGGGTGGTGTATAATACGAATTTCCTATCCAGAAATAAAATTTCGCAATAGAAAATCTGAAATTGAAAACGAAGCCATAGTTTTTGTAAGGGGTACAAAAAGTTGTTAGTGATTTGTACATAATGTACATACTACTCTTCGAAATAATGATTGACTTTCTTCTCGTTAATAAGGCAGTATAGTATAGTGTATAGTTGATAACAGAAATTAGTGTATAAATAATTTTAAATAAGTATAAAAAATAGCTAAAAGTAAAAGTCCTGTTGCGAAAAAACAGCAGACTTAATTTAAATAAGTTAATAATGAAAAAAAAAAAATACACTCAAATATATTTTGCTGTCATTTCATATCTTTATCTGTTATTAATTCAGGAAAGAATGTGCCATGTTGAGGAAAGAGATAGCAGTTCATATAATGTCAGCTTATGATTCGCTAAGCTGATTTGTTTACCACTGGTTCTAGTTTCATTTTTTATTATTACTTATTTTTCAGTAAATCATACATATACCATGTTCCATAATATTTTACATGATTTCTTTTATAGAAATGCCATTCTCAAACTTGACGATGCTTTAGATTTTCAACATCACATGTATACATATTTTCTGAAATAAACTTTTTGCATAGCTACATTTTTGTAAACTAAATTGGTACCTTTCCGAATATTCGTGACATGACTAAAAAATAATTGCAACAAATTTTTAATGTTGCCACTTAATGCCAAAAAAGTCAATCATGTTGTTTGTCGTGATTTTCTTTTTCTTTACAATATTGCGAAAACAGGGATATAACGCTTTTATGTGCTCTTCTAGATGACAAGCGTTTTACTTTGCAAGAAGTTGTAGCTATTTTAGACGATGTTCTGAAAATATTATTAGAAATAGAGAACCCGAAAGTGGTATTACAGACGAAGAATTTTTTGAACCACAGTATGAAGATACTTTTTCAATTGCTTTATTAAAAGTTTATATTTTTACTTCTATATTTTCCTTTCATTATTTTACCGTAATAATTGAAGATATTTAAATTAGATATTTTCTTTTTTCTCCATCATAAAAATGAGATCTGTATATTTTTTAGTAATGAATTTCTGGAACTTTTGTCCAAAAAGTCACTCAAAATTAATTATAAAAATTAAATGATGCAGATCTTGCTGCACAGACCTTGTTATTCTTTTCACCGTGCTCACTTGGTAATTTATAACTAATTATGCCATCCACTGTTCAATAAACAAATCGCGGTACTTTTTAATTGGAAATAAGTTCACCGGTAAGAGGACATTATTTTACAGAAATCTGATATCACTTCCGATTTCGAAACCAAATGCAAGACACGAGTTTTTAACTGCAATTCACTCTAAATAGATTGAAATATAATTTATTATATGAGCCTTCTGAAAGTACAAAAAGATGGGGAAACACAAGGTTTTCCATATAAAATGATATGAATATAAGGAACCACAAGGGATGACCTTCCCAGAAGTATCAGTGCCATTTTCTATACACTACTCACCACTTGGTGGATTTTTTTTACAAAAAAATTTGTTTGTTTTTGTTGTTTTGCGTGTTATTTTAAGTGAAATACATAGTGACATTGTACAGTGTTAAGTTTCCAAACCAACACCCGCATAAAATCATTTATCACTTTCGCTTTCCTAAGTAAATACATATACATATATTGAATAAGTGCTTATATGGAAAGCAAGGAAACTTTTAGCTGATATAGGTAGAATATTCCTTTCCACATTGGTCAGTTCGGAAGATCAAATCTTGTTGGTCTTTATGCCATGGTTTGTAGATCGACTTAATATGTTTTTGAAGAGTCAAAATCCTAAGGTATTTTAAAACATTGTTACATTTTGCTGATTACTTGGTGCAAAGATAAGTTTTATATCCGAAGAATGTTTTACTGATTAAGCTTTGTATAAAAAGAGGGGGAATCAACACTCAGATAGCCTTATCATCTTCATATGGAATCTCATATAACTCATGGATGTGTGCTGGAATAACTATTTCGGGAAGGCAGCTAAGTGCCGTCAGAGAAAAATGTTATTACTTTAAAGGTACGGTTATCCATCACCAGAAAAACTTTACAAATTATAAACAACAGCAACAACAGCAGGGAGGGGGGGGGGGGGGCAAAATCGCAAAGTTTAGTTGACCTGATTAATTCTTTCGTATCAATACTTAACTTTTCTTTTAAAAATCCTTTAGTCTGTATTTTATTCCCTCAATTATTTCCACAGTTTTCATCGTCATGACAATAATGCACAGGTATCATAGATGACCCTTATGTTGTAATATAAATGAATAATCTCCACTCAAACACCTTTATTTGAAACCTCATAGAAGATGCAATAAACAAAAGAAATCTGTATCAACAGTTCACATAATACATATGAACATCTTCCTTTCGTCGCATTGGCGTGAAAGTTTCCGAAGCACGGAGGCCACAGCTGTTAAGTCTAAAGCTATAAAAGTCGAAAGGAAACTGGGTAGGAGGAAAAGCACAGGACCGTGTTGAGATAGGATTCGAACTCATGATCTATATATATATATACGTGAATACTTATTAATAACTATCAGAGTAACAAGCAGAAAAATTTATAATTTCCGTATATTTACCGTAACACTTCTAATTGATTTTTTAAAGTTTTGATACCATGCATGGTGCAAATGTCAATGAATTTGCCAAGTATAGATATTTGCTCAAGACATTTTTTATTCGAAATGAATAAAAGATTTTGTGAAGGATATTATTCGCTATTCGCTAAGCGGATTGCGGGGAAATAAATATTTACGATTTTTTTTTTTTTTCAAAATTTTACGCTTCCTTCTCATTATACGAAGTTTCTGAGTTTCTTTCTTGATTGACATTATGAAAGTTTGGCATAAGTCTATAACCATTGTTGCTATCACCATCATCGAGACGCTGAGGTATATTACATAACTGGAGTCAACTTTATTTAAGCAAAGAAAACTCCAGATTTTCAGAGAAGTTAATATGTAAGATATAATATGCTATAAATTGAGCGATAGGTGTAGCAGGTAATTTTTTTTTATTCAAACCATATCTAGCTTTTTGAATGAAATGACTTCAAAAACTAAATTACTATTGCTACTTATTAAGAAAAACCTATAATTGGTTCAAATAAGACCAATTGTATCATAAATAAAGAAAATTCTCTGCTTTGTTTTACGTAAATTTTTCTAAAACGGTTCACGATAGAATCAGTTTCATAGGTTTTCGAGTTCATTGCAAAAGTCTGGGAGTGATTGATTTCCTTGTACATATAGTCATTTGAACTTTTGGAATAGGAGCAAAATGGAGAGTCAAAATGAATTTTTCTTGAATATATTTAAAAGAATAAGCGCAAGAAGATGAAAGATGATACTAATATAATATATGCTTTAAAATACTGTAGGGAATGGCCGTATTCAGTGTATGCAGAATTTACTATTTAAGGTAGACATTAGAAATATAGGATTTCCACATAGACTCTCCATTATCTCAATTATCCGTGGCTAAGCTTGTGCTTCAATTTCTTGAATATTTTTTGATGACTATACTAGGTGCAGTAGCTAACCAATAGTAGGGCTGGCACTTATTAGGAAAAACGCTTCATGCTCAGGGAAAATTTTGGTTGTTGTCATTGATGGTTTTTTAGGTTGATATTTCTTCAAGCAATATTTTCCCTCTTTTACAGGTCGAATATACGTCTATTCGACGTAAATTAGAGCAGCGACTAATTGTAGTTAAGTTGAGATTACCTAAAATTTACATCCAATTTAGGTAAGTGGAGAATTATAGGACGTCTTGTCGATGTAAATATCCGGGAAATTGGGGAATATTTCCATATAGAGCAGAACAAATTTCCTTAATTTGTTATGTAACGTAAATTTCACATCAAATTTGCATAAATTTTTCTTAATCTCGACCTATTTTCTACCTAGTTTAACTCTTGTTAATGTGTGTGTCAATGTAGAAGGAATTTCATTTTTTAAAAATTGTGTGTGTATATTTTCGCTATATTAGGCACAAGGCAACATAACTCTAGCTTAAAAGATTATTATTATTGATTGATTATGAGAAGTATTGCTTAATAAAATATATAGAACTCATGGGCTTATTCAAAACTAATTCTCTCAGCTTCTAAACGCTCAATTTAAAACGATAAAAGTTTTACTGATAAATATGGAAATAATAATTTTTCGAATAACACCAACGAACATTAAAAATATTGTATATTTAAAAAATAATAATTTTAAAGTTTTTTAAATTATTCTTTGGTTTGCCATTTAAAAGCTTGAAATTAATTCAAATATTCTTTAATCGTTCTGAAATTAAGAAAACTGCATTTATTTTGGTATTTTTTGCAATAACTATGAAAAAATTAAATTAAGGTATTATGCAATTTTTTTATTCATTCCTTTAATATATGGCATTCTAGTTTTGTTCAATAAATATTACATCTATCGGCCAGAAGTTAGTTTGTCTATGACGACTTTCCTTGATGGCAAGGCGAAATAACCAACACTTCGACTTTGAGGGCAAAAATCCCTGTTTAGGTACTTCAAAGGTAACGATAATTTTTTCTTATAAAGAAATTTCGACTTAAAATAGGCATTTTGCCCTAAATTATGGAATTTCGCCCTAAATAGGCAAAAGGGAGATTTGACAATTGAATGAAATTAATTGTCAAACAAAGATGATGGTAATAATATATCGATATTACTAATTCTATATTTTATTTACATCTTAAAAAATAGTAAATCATGTCATTACCATCATCATTTGGATACAAAATAGGGGTATTTGTTAAAAAGCCGAAATGCAAGTTGAATATGCATATATTCCGCAAGGTTATGAAACAAATAATCAAGTGTATTGGTCTAAATAAAGCGTAAATAGTATTCCAGAGCCTGATTGGTTCCGATAAGAGGAGAAGCTGTAAAAGTCAAAAGGAAATTAGATGGCAGGAAAAGGGCAGGATAGTAAGTATGTAATGCACAATGATCACACAAGGCTTGTATGATGCGACATAGTCGTAACTTTAACTTTACTAAAGTAAATAAAAAAAAATCAACGCCAGAAATATTTCCGGGATAACACACAACATTTACATAAGTACAAGCCAGTAAATTTAATCACAGGATGCAGAAAAATTAAAGTTTGGTTATGTTTTCCAAAAAAATTTCGCAGCATCTTCATTATCCTCAACATTAAATGTTTGTTATTGTTATTATTAATTCTTCTGGGAAATTCCATTGTTTTGTTTGACCTATAACTGGGGAAATCAAATTCAAGTTGGTATTGAATATATTAATAACTTTACTATTGCTGCTTACATTTGAATCATCTTTTTCCGATTTGTCTTTCAAATTGTTCAACAAAATACTTGACGTACGTTTTTTAGTTAAAATATGAAGAACTAAATCTAACAAATAAGATAAAGTCTTTTACAAATTTAACTTCAAAATGTTATTAACGAATTTACGTATGGTAATGGAATCGTTAGATTTGTAAAACATTTTATCTAATGCTTTAGATTTTAATTAGCACAATAGGTCGCATAATATGGCAAAAGAAGAATGAAAATATTCTTTTCAGTAAACTTAATCCAAAATAGAATCGAATACCATTGTTGAGTAAATGATTTGAAAATACACATTACGAATCGCATATGATGTATGATCCCAAATACATCATATTTGACCTTGCTCTTCACGAGTACTACTTCCGACTGCTATACATAAAGTTGCTGTTTTACAAGGCTTTAGTGGCAGCTTTATTGTCCAAAATTTTTTCAAGCGGAACACGAGCTTAAGGGAAGCAATTTCATAGCCAAATATAAAAAAAATGTTTTATACGTGAAAATTTTATTTAAATCGGTTTAAAAAATAAAGATTATTCAGAATAGTAATTAAATTTAAAATAAAACCAGCTAAATGTAAATTCAACGCTTTAGAGAAATATCAACTATAAATTTTATAATAGTATGTATGTATATCTGATTTAAGTAATTATTATTTTAATATCATAATATGACATAAAGTTTTAAATGATTGGCTGAAATTAGCAACGTGTAGACATTTAAAAAAACTGGCCCAATTGAAGTTGTCTGGATCAGCAATATAATTCACAAAATCCTTTTTACAAGATCTTCAAATTTTATTCTTTTTAAATTTACTTTGAAAGTATACCTATAATATAATGGACAATGAATTATTTGTTTTTAGTAACAATGCTTCATTTATTTTCTTTCCTTGGCGTGCGGTAATGTTTAGCACAAACGGAAATAGTTCTTGGTGGAATTTTTCTTATGATATTAATATAGTAAGAAAGTAGCATTTTTTCACTATAGTAGGAAAGTACAAGAATCGCTTAAGGCTATTCCCACCTTATGTGATCGCCATAGATAGATATGAAGGAAGGAAGGAGATAGGGAAAGGAATTAGGCAATATCATGAGAGCGGCTGAGGTGCTGGTGTATCTCACTCTTAAACTTTCGCAGATTGAATGCCGGAGGAAAGACAGAAGATGGTAGACTGTTCCGCATTCGCACAGCCTGGGATAAACAAGCCTTATGGAATTTTATTGTACGGCCGAAGGTAATTATAAGGGTATAAGAATGTGTGTGGTTTGCAGCGCGAAAATTGGGTGCAGGAATCGTTCTACAAGGGATCAGACTCTATATTTCATCGGAACATTGACCATGCATGTAGCGATAAAGGAACGAAAGGCATCCATCATTGCGCCGATGCTCGAGTGAGTCGATATGACAAGAAAGAATATGTGATCTGTCCAGCTTAACTTACTGCAAATATTAATACCAAGAATGCATGAAGACGGTGTATCTTAAATTAGTGTCCATCAACAGAAACCAGAGTGGAAAAATCAGTATGATCTTGTTTTAATGAGATGAGATGACTGTACACCGAAAAACGATTTGCTCTTAATCCGCGAATGTTGCAAAATTCTAAAATAAAATTCTGCATGCTCAAAAGCAAAACAAAAAAGCAGAAGAAAAAGCGACACACTACACACATATATTTGTGTACCACCAGCTGTAGTCATAACATAAATGAATAGTTCAGGAAAAGATTTTCTGAAAATTATCTAGCCCTTTTTTCGGAGAAGGAGAGGGATTTCTATGCATGTATAATGTATATCGCTGGGTAGTAGAGAGAGAGAGTCATTAGGTATATAGAGAGAGAATAAAATAGGACTTCATTGAAAACTAATAGGGCTATTAAGATTCATCAGAGTATAAAGAATGAATGAAATATATATTTATAAAATTAATTAATAGAAAATCTAAGAAATTAACAAATTCTGTTGTTGATTCTAAATTGTATAAGGGTTATCTACCATAAATTTGAAAATTAAGAAACACACAAAGAAGTTCACAAGCGCAGTATAATTTAGATCACTTGACAATTCATACTTTAACAATCTTTTTTTACATCTATCTTAATTAAATCCCTATGTTGCGACTCTGCTTCCAAAATAATTAAAATGTTTAGTTAGTACGTTTTACAATCTTTTAAGTAGTTATAGCTCAAAATTATGTTAGTATTTATAAATTGTGGTTTTTATTCCTAGTCTTGACTGATGGTACCTTGTGTAATCCTGGAAGTCCCGGAAAATAAATAAATCCAGAGCAGATGGGAGTCCTTCACTCCGTGCTTCAGGAATTTTCTCCTTATATGCTTTTGTAAGGCAGAAAATAGACATCTCAACATTTTGTATTGCACATTTGATAAATATAATATAGGTGACTCAATATTTTTTGTTGTACGTTTATTGAGATAAAAATTGATAACTTGATATTTTATGTTCACGTGCCAACTCTTTATCAGAATCCATGACTTTCCGTGTTGACCTATGTCTCTGTTTTTGGTTCAGTGGTGCTGCCAGTGTTTAAGCAGGGTTCGCATTAGGCACTTTACCTTATTATTATTTTGTTACCTTTTTGTTTGATATTTTAGTTTTACATATTTTTTTTAATCATTTCATGTTTGTGTAGTTATTTACATATATTGAATTTGAAATATTAGGTGAGGTTCCGAGCTCACAACTACATACATCTACAACTATATTTCATACATATATTTCATAAGCTCATTTCTGCCAACCTTTCAATTGTAGACAGAACATGATTTGTTAATACTTCGTAACGTTTTCCAAAATATCAATACCCTTTATTATTTTCTTACTTCATTGTGCTGTTATAGCTCATAACAATACAATACCTGTAATTTAACTACATCTGTATTTGCTTCTTCCTCAAATCCATTCTTCATCAGTGATTATGATTTATTTTACATTTCATGGTAAATGGTAAACGGAGAAACAAGGAACCTACATTTTTATACAAAACATATTTTTGCTCTCGTGTCCTCTTATACCGTCAAAAATTATATATTATTTATTGCAATTTGTTGCAATTTATTTAGGCTCACAAAAAGAAATGTGTGTTAGTTCTAGTCTAGATGTTAAGTTTCTTAATTTATTAAGAAGAATACTTTTAGCCGGTAAAGCAGGTTTCACATTACGAGTGCAAATCAAAGTTTAGTTTGAACCAACCATCGAATTTAAATTTAATATCATCCTGACGTCTTGACTTTACATATGTATAAACACGCCATGGTAGCATTACCATATCTCTGATTTTAGAGAAGATATTTAGTTTCTAAATCTTACTTTAAGGAATGCAGAATTATTACAAGAATGAGTGAAAATAAGACAAATCAGGGGATGGGTTATTCTAACTTGTAATATGTTTAAATAAGGAAATACGAATGAAAATCATACCAAAATAAATTCTCTGTAAAATAAATCTATTTGCTCTCCTTAATTTTTTTTCTATTGGCGATGCCTTCACAATGTTTTTTTTTTATAAACGATCAATATCTACAAGGAGACCTTATTAGCTCCGAAATCTTCTTACATTGTTAATATCTTACAAGTATGTAATTGTATTTATACATAGATAGATTCATATCTTTTTGCTAGTATCCTACCTAGGCAGATTTTTAAGGTGATATTAAACTAGCAGTTAATTTTAGATGTATTTATTTAATGACGTGTAATTCCACATTTGGAAAAATTCCTTAACCTATACTCGATCAGCAAAATGACCCGTCTATATCGTTTCATCCTATTATTTGAAAGAAATATGTACGAAATATGCACCACACCATCACTTTGTCCTCAAAATTGAAGCACAAACAATGATTAATGCGGAATGTTGTTTTTTACGTATTCAAAAATTATTGCAAAAGGAAATGGTAGTTTGAATAATGTCCCCCTGAACGAATTAATTAACGCATATGTATTATGTACATACATATGTGCAAAGATACTATCTCTACCATATAAGTCTTTGATGGAGGAACAAGGAATATACATAGTAGTACATGCCATCAGATATTTTGCTTCCAAATTCAATTTAAATAGGAACCTTTGGATTAAATTTTGGTTCGTGGGTTGGTCATAAGAGAAAGAACAATTACAATCCTTTAAGGGGTCCCTATTCATTTGGCAGTTACGTCAGAACAGTTCTAATGCATGAGATACATATACTGTGCTAAATCTTACGATAAAAAACGCAAAGTTTTAGTTCTAGTCGGTGGCAAACATGTTAAGCGTTGCAGTAATTCATTGCTAAAAATTCCCTTATTATGTTATGTTCGATCTATGAATGAGCTGTGAGGACACAATAATTTTCTTAAAGAAAAGTGAAAAAAAAAAAATATTTAGAATAAAATATAAATGAGCTAAACTTAGAAAGGGAAGACATTTTCCGTAAAAAAGATGTTCTATTTGGAAGGAAAAACAGAACATTTTCTGTTTGCTAGACAAATATTTTTTATAGCGGTAATTTTTCATTAAACTTGGTGAAGTTAATAAAACAGCTATTCATCTTCGTGAATTTCTTTGCAGTATGAGATAAAATTCGAAATTTTTAATCAATGTTAAATATAATATTTATGGTAACAAAAAACGTCAATATTTTAACTTTCTTTTTCTTAATTTTTAATCTGTTATATTATATTTTTTTGATTTGGAAAGAGCATATTATATATTTATTTGTTTATAATTTTATTTTTGAGTGAGTTTTTCTGAAATTTTTTATAAAATCCTTAGGGTTGTTTTTAATTATTTACAACTGTTTACAAAAACTTTGCGTGATTCTATAGGGGACTGTGGTATTTATATTTATGCTATGTGGCGAATTGTGTTCTTTTATTACTTTTTTGTTTTTCATTTTGTCATTTCACGATTTAGTTGTTATTTTTCACGTAATTCGGTATTGTACCTATTCCATTTTCTTACTTTTTAATTCCAAAAGTTTTTAAATTTTGATGGAATGATGGGTAATTTTAAATAAGTATAAATTTAATTTTGCAATCACCATCATTATCATTTTCTATTGCAAAATAATGCTTCTATTAATTATAAATATCAAACAATTACATAAATGCTGCAAAGCGGTAGAATAACTGTTGCAACTTACCTGTACACCGGTACCAATTTGTAACCCTTATGTTGCCCGCTACATATTTTTTTTTATATGCGAGTGGATGGAGCAACAATATTGCGTTTTTCGCGGCCATCTTGCAAAAAAAAAACTGACAAAAGTTCTGAAACAGATACATAGTCCTTTGTATGTCCTACACCATTAGAATATAAGTGCTGCAAATGTAGAGAAATATATAAAATATACGTTCACGCGTGATGTCAAATTTGCAACCTGCTATACAACTTAATAAAAATATTGCAAAACTTTTCTTTTCTTAGGGTTCCGTAAGGAAAGGGTAACAACGGGAACCCTATTACTAAGACTTTGCTGTCCGCCCGTTACCAGGTTGTATCTCAGGAACCGTTATAGGTAAACAGTTGAAATTTTCACAGACTGTGCCGCTATAGCAACAAATAATAAATATTAAAGGGGGCCCTCATACAAGAAACATGATTTTTTTCTGCGTTTTTCCTCGTTTTATTTTCATTCATAATTATTATCATAACTAGGTATTATTTTTTCAAATGATTTTCAAATGATAGCATTATTAATATTTCGCTCCGCGCGCGTGTGTGTGCCTGCCAGCCTGCCTGTGTGTGTCTGTGTGTGTTTCTTTAATAAATGTTTTTTTATTCCATTCGAACTAAATGCTGCTTTACTGCACATTAATTGAATATGTGTTCGTAATGAAAAAAAACGCAATAAGAACATTTCCTTGCTACTTAAAAGAAGAAGAAGAATATTTTATATCAAATTGTATGGCGGAGTGCAGTGCAAAATTTGTGATTTTAAAAGTGAAATATCTCGGAAAGTGGAAGTTTCCCTGAAAAATAATTGTGATAATTGTGATTTGCGAGCGAATTGTAAATTATTCACAAAGTTTGAACAAAATCGGTTACAGTGGTCGATTCCTGACTTATGCCTATTTTTTTAAATGATAGAATTTTTTTTTCCCATGATGCCTAATCTCATTTGAAAAAACAAAAAAAAAAACATAGTGTTAAATTTTATACGATGGGTTCCGTCGTGCGCGAGTCCGACTCGCACTTGGCCGGTTAATTAGTTTTCCAATTAAAGTAAAAATAAATGAAATAATTAATGCGAATATTCTGAAATGAAAATGCTTGATTCAATTTGTATTTAATATGAACACAAGGTGTGTAGTTGATTTTTATTACAGTTTGCAAAATTTACTGTTAAAATAGCTTCACTTTTTTGCTGCAAGAAGATCCAGGGGTATTGGAAATGTTCATTTCCGGATTGCCAGGGTATATGTGAGAAATCAGGTACTTCGTATTCTTCCTCGCAAATTGCGTCATTGTAATCGAAGAACGTGTCTAACAGCCATCCTAATCTATTGATTTAAGCTTCCAATTCTAATTCTTCAATATCTCTGCCTGATAGAGCATGATCAATTTCCCTGAATTCAAGCAAGATTTCCCGTGACAAGAGAGGCAAACCTCAGGCAGGAGTACCTCAAACAAGCTTTCCAACAGCAACATGTTTTTCTGCACCCTTTTTGCATGTGCAGAGTTTTAGCAATTCAGCTGGCACTGGTTCCTTCAACGTTAGAATGGGCATCAGGCCGTTCGGTACCTGCTTCCTTATTACCCATCCATAGTTGTACCTGATGAAATGTACACAAGGATTGTTGTCGCGTCACACCTTTATTTGGTGATAAAAAAGCGATATGGAATTAACTATTTGTGATTGAGGGTCCAAAGCTATTTTTGTTAAGTTGCATAGCAGGTTGCGAATTTGACATCACGCGTGAATTTATGTTTAATATATTTCTCTGCATTCACAATACTTTTGCACTAGTAGTGTGTTGCAAATTTATATTCTGATGGGGTAGGACATTCGAAGGACTATGTAAAATTTGCAAAGCTTTTGTTATATTTGAACGACTGCAGAAAGTGAAAAATACCAATTTTTTATCATTTTTGCTCATTTTGTTTTTTTAGTTTGTGCACTTTGTCTGAAGTTTTAAACTTACCAGATTATGACCAATAACGATTTAAACGTTTGCAACGCAATTTAAGAACTTCTGTATTGTTTTTTTGCAAGTTGGCAGCAAAAACGTAATTGTTGCATCAGCGATATAAAAAAATATATAGAGGGCTACACAAAACGTGGAAAATTGGTACAGGTGTTCAGGTAAGTGTCTACAGTAATTTTGTCATTTTGCAGAATTATGTAATTTTTTTATATTTATAACTAATAGAAGGATTATAATGCCATAAAAAATTATATTGCGGGGGGGGGGGGGGACGCGAAATGAGTTGCAAATTTAACACATTGTGGAAAATATCAGAGTAAACATTGATTTAAGTTTGTAGGACTCTTGAATTTTTTTTATGAAAGTTATAAGAACTTGTGTTCTTCTGCAATTTTGTACATGTTGCGGACCTCGGTGATGGTAGCAAAAGCAAATATGTAGTTATTTTGCCTTATCCAAAAATACATCAAAATTTAAAAACTTTTGATATTATGTAATGTTAAATTTTGGATTTTAACCTCAATATGTTTCTTTCGTTTTGTTATTATGAATACCAACATGCACACTTTTGCCAGGACATAACTTTTTTATGTCTTATCAGTATATAATGCAATAAGTCGTATGTGTTAATTAACCTACCTTATTTCATCATAATTAGTTCCTTATTTAACAAATTTATTAATACTGAAAAATTTCAGAATAAGTTCTTTAAGCAACTACAAGATTTCACTTTCTTTTTCAAATCACGATTCTTTGGTAATGATGGACTTAGGATTTATTCACAAATAGTTTTTATTTCTGTATGATAATGATTTTTTTAAGCCATAGTAGGTACCTACATAAGTACTTTATGGAGAGTCTAAATAATTTTTACTAGAAAATAGTAGACTCTGAATTATATATTATAATTCAATAGGGCACCCAGGATTTGCCTTTTGAGCCCCCTCCCCACCGTCAATAGGTGTCCAAAGTCCAAGGGGGGGGGGGTGGAACTGGGTCTTCGAACTGGCTCGGGCAATTGGCCTCAAACCAGCCCCCTTGGGTCTTCAAAAATGTTTTTTTTTTATGCAAACAACCCAAATAATTAGTCTGAACCGAAAGCCGCAAGTAGAGCAAGAGATAGAGTTTTCTGTTTGCAAATCATTTGTATACTCAACATATCTTCATACGTGTTGGTCAAATAGAATTTTTCTCACTCAACCGAGCAAAGTTCATACTTTGCCACTCGAAGAGAAATCGTCTGACACTGACACACGAATAATGGTATATTTCAAATAAGGAATGCTAGATTCCGTGCATAATACCGAGCCAGTAATGCTTTTTCTACAATTTGCAAGATTTATTAAAGAAGATGAAGCAAAAAATTTAGTATGTACAGGAAAGTTTCATGTACAAAAGATCGGTTGGCGCTTTCACCTTTAACATAACAACTAAAACAGGGTTTCTCTGTGAAAATCCGAGAAACCAACAATTTTACTCGTGAAGGAAGAAACTGAGAAAAGAAATAAACTCTTTGTCCACCATATGACCCAATAAAGTAACAAGAACAATTACACTTCCTCTCCAAATATAGAAAAATTCAGACTTCCTAATATTTGGGTATACTTTCTTTAATTATTCTAAGCCTTCAGCCCTGGGTGTAACTGACATCAATTTATTGTTAACACTACTAACGGACGACCGGTAGCAATTTTAATGAACAAATTAGAACTATTATGATTTCTGCTAATTAGAATTATACTTTTGTGGCGGGTACTAGCAGTATTATCGTACTGTATTAGTAAAACTGGCAATTTGTCATAAGTAAAGGCTGATTTAATAATTTTGCCCATTGACCATGTATAGTACTCTACTTCAAAATTTATTTAAAAATAAAAATAATTTGTTTTATTGAATATGTCCATAAATATCATCAAAACATCAAATATCAGTATCATTTAGCATACCTACTAAGAAAATATTACAAGCCTAGAAAGTACATATAAGTATAGCAATGCTTTGAAACCTTGTTAAACCCTTTTGATAAAAAATAATAATTCGGTTAAGAGTGAGTTGGGCTCGCGCAATTCTTGTACCAGAATTTCTCAACGAACAGTCGATGAACCGAATTTAAGTATATTCAAATCTAATCCAAATTTGCTTATGATAACTGAATAATATTAAAACAGACGGATCCAAAAATAGTTTTATAAGAGTTGGTCTTATTAGTAAGAGTTGTCTTATACCTAAATAAACTAAAAACACATTTTTTTTTTTAAGCAACTAAGACACGGGCGGAAAAAATGACAGTTTTCCTGTTATCTATATATCTGACCCAAAGTCTATGGATTGGATAGGTAATCCTAATAATATCAAAATTTTAGCTTTAACAAGCCAGAAAATCTTGGGGAGCTATTTTTCGGATAAAAAATTTAGGCTTATTCTTGAATTCTAGAATGACTTGTTGTGCGATAATTAGCAAAGTGTACGGAGCCCTTAGACGGCTGTGGTTGTACGCCAATATTCTCTCAACTACTACACGCATAAATCTGATGAAATCTTTGTTATTACCACATTTTTCATTCGGATCTTTGATATTCCGTAGACTAGATGCCGCCTGCAAGCGGAAACTGGAAGTAGCTTTCAATGATTGCACTAGATTTGCATTTGGTTTGCGGCGATTTGACCACATTACGCCATTTAGGAATAAAATCATTTATTGCTCTCTGGACATTTACTTATCCTGTACAGTGGCGTACCTCCATACCTGTTAGGTTTTATTAATTTTATGCATAGTGAAAGACATTTGAATCTAGTTTTACCTCGCTTTAAATACTTATCCACATAACTCGCGTTTGGAATACACTTTCACCTGAGATTCGGCGAATAAGATCGGTAGCATCTTTTAGGCTTTTGATCAGTGATTTTCTGCGTCCACCTTAATGATTCTGCACACTTACGCATATGGGATATTTTTCTTTTCATCTTTGTTCAGCTTTAGTTTCTGATTAACTTGATTAACTTTGAACTTTCTTTTTAATAATCTCTGATTGTCTTTTTTTTTTTCTTATTATTTTTCTTATTTCATTGTAATTTCTTTATTTTTCCTTCTTTATAGTAATTTTATGTTTTTTATATTGGTTCTCTGTAGTGCCTAACTTTCCTATTATTGAATTATAGTTTGTCTTGTTTAATGTACTTAAGTAAAGACTTATGTCTTATTGTACTGATTTTGAAATAAATAATTGTAATTATGTCTTTGTAAGCAATTCACCAATAATTGTGAAATTTTTTTTGGAATGCTTGAAAGGGCTACTCCAAACGAATATATAAAAAAAAAATTGTAGGTGGACCAACCCACTGCCATAAAAAATTTACAAAAAGAATTTATACTCTTTGCCTGTCGATCTATGGGCGCGTCCGTTTTCGAGAAAAATAAATGTCTGTGCGATCCATTTTTTCCTTTGTTGAACGGAACCCTAAAAACACATTCTTTTATACGTTTTTTAAATAAAAATAATTCTTGTACATGATGATCATATGATATAGTATATGTAATTTACCATATATAATAATAGGTTGGCAACATCCACAAGCTACGTTGGCTTCGCGCCTTGTCATTTGGAATATTTCTGAGTAATTTTAACTCATAGCTCTCCTTCCATCGCAGTCTCAGAGATAACCAGAGTTACATATAGTAAATACTTGTTGTGGTAGTGATTAACACAGAGACCACCAGCCCATAGGGCTGTCACCAGATCGCCCGTCTTCCCAGTCCAATTCTGGTTCTAAAGTCGCGTTCTGAGCCCATCTTAGCACTTAAGAACTACTTCCTTTGAAGGTCTCGAATTTCAAATCTTATCTGCTAAAATCTTGGCATGGACCATAATGCCACTGTTTTTCTTATCTTCAATAAATTAATCATAATTTCATGTACAATAAAATCCATTTATTTATTCATTTGCAACCCAACCCACGCAATTTGTGCTGCTTTTACAGGATATTAAAAATAAACCTAAAACCATACAAATTTATAAAACGCGGCGTCAATTTTCCCTATTTGTAGATTTTAACGCAGTTTCAATAAAATTTTTTCTTTAATAAATACACTTTATTATATTTAAATCATTTCTGATGTTGGAATCAATATTTTTCGAGTTTACTTCTTATTTTAAAATTTGCAATTTCAAAATCTAATTTGGTCGTATTGGCTACCAGTACCTAATAGCTACTGATGCATTAATTCCGTAGATATGTGATTTGTACCCATACCAGTCAATTGTGCTAAATTTTATAATTTTGTATGCTATTAAAAAAAGTTGTTTTGCTTTTTATCACATAATATAAAACAGAGTAACCGTGGTGTGTAAAAAGTTAAGAAATATATGATTAGTTCCGGGGAAAGTTTTTATGCCTTTTTCGGAGGGATGAAACAGTAGAACTTTTATATCTTACTGCCGTTCTGTAAAACGGAAATTGGAACTTTTCAGTAGTTTATTCTAAGCTCTGGTATACTGTATGAAATATACATAGTGCTATGCTGCCCAATCGTGTGTTGGAAGTCATCAGAATTAGTTTTTAGTGTTTCTTAACTCGCAAACAAAAGCGGACTAATCATGTAACGAAGCCTACTATAAAAATAAACATTCTTATTCGTTTAACGCATTTTTTAGTATTTATCAATAACTCCGACTATTTTTCCATGGCGTTAATTCACATCATGACTGTTAATCACCGACTGTGTAGGAGGAATCAAGTTCATTTTCGTTGTAAAAACTAAAAGTGAATACTAATATACAAAATTTTAATAGCCAATGACTGACTTAGAGTCAATTCTATGTTGCCTTATCATAGAGGATAAGTAGGTATCTGACAACTTGAAAACCATGATAAATCGATAAATATTTAATTCTTTTAGATTGCACCTTTGGCTAACGTTCTAAAATATTATAACATTTTCATTGGAAAGTAAATTACCTGAGGAAAAGTCATACTTAAATGGCAGCAAACTACACACATTCAACAATTAAGCACAACACAAATTGAAGAATACAAAAGTGTTCCAGCCTTCAGATAAAAAATAAACTTTCTAATACAAAGCGAAATACTTAGATTAAGATTCCTTAAAAACTTTCGAGCAGGAAGAACTACACTTATTTATTCTGCAGTAAAAGATAATCATGCTAGAAAACACTCACTTTTTGGAACTGTGATTTAGAAGTGGAAAAGATTTTAGGTACTGCGGCAATAATCAGAAAAATTGAAAATAAAGGAATGAAGCCATACCCCTTAGAATCTATACTCTAATTGTAGGAAGCAATCGCTTCCTATTAGGAAGTAAAAGTATTACCATTTGCAAAGTCTAAAAATGGATTTGCAAAAAGATTACCATGAATTTGATCGTCGCTGAAACTGCATAACCAGGAGAACGAGACTAGATACTAATGTCACTACGGCGCAGTTAAAAATAAATTAAAGTTTTCAGTTGGCATTCAAATTCTTCTTTTGTTTATTATAACAACAAAACTATTAAATTGATGAAATAAGTTCTACCTGTGTTACCATCATTACTCGCGAAATTGAAATTTTTCAGCTCTATGCAGTTACGCGATCATGATATTGCTAATCTCACGATTTTGCAGTATCACCGACGTTATGAATTTTAATTCTTTAACCTTGGATTCTGATATAATGAAATGTATCATTCTATATAAGTACCTACAGCTATGACTTTGTTTTTGTATATCGAAAGAGGTTTGTAATGCTTACAGTTCGAAAATACTTATTAATGCACTTTCTAAAGATACTTTTATTATTCTTATTATTATTTCACTTTTCAAGAAAAAACGTAACTGCCCGTGACTATAAAAATTTACCGTTCAAAGGTTGTAAATTCGTTCAACAATTACACAAAACCAATTTAACATAACATCATCTTTTAATGGTTCAAGGTATGTTTTTAAGTAAGGCTAAAGAGCTATATTAACAATTCAAAACAATTCAAAAATTAGTATTTGTGCACTTACGATATTAACATAACCCTTAGATTTTGTATACTCTTTATATATGAAAATAAAAAACTAAACAACGAAATCATTTTAATATTCTCAATTGCAACATAGACAAATTTATTAAACGTTTTAGCCAAAAGTAAGATAGACAGCTTGGCAGCCTGTTTACCTAAATAAAACGTATGAGAATTAAAATTTTCGAAACCAAATCATTTGTTCAAGACTCTAAAAATCTAGAGAATCTTCTAGGCAATCTAGGCTGAAAACAATGTCTGCCTTGCATTAAATGCTTCACAAAGTCGTTTGTGGAGAATTTTATCTGTTAACTCTACACAATTGTGACAATTTCAGTTTTTTATTTTTTTCCACGCTCAACTTTGTAAATGAATAGGCATAAAAAGGATTAAAAACTCTCAAACAAATTTATGAGTATAAACTAATAAAAAAATACAGCAATAGTAATAAGGGGTGGGGGTGGGGAGTCGGTAATACAAAATCAAAAACAAGACTTACAGCATGACAGCATTCTTCTCGCTACCGGAATCTGAAAAGCACCTTCGCTCAAAGCAAAGTAAGATCGTCGCACAATCTGTACACACAAGAAATCTTATACCAACTAAACAGCTACCGCTACTAAAATATGATTAAAAAAAATCGCGTTTCGGATATATGCCGTAGTAAAATTTTACACTAATTAGGTACCTCGTTATAACGGGATTACTTCGTGTACAAATTTGCACACAGGACTAAAAGTAGGTAAGCAGCTTAGTAAGTCGACCTCAGCTTTTTCTTGTTAATTATTGCAAAAAAAAAAATTAAAAATGTGTCTTTGGAGAGATAATTCACAGACTAAATTGAAGGATTTTTGTCACTGCAACACTGCACATTGATAAAATACACAAAATTACGCACGAATTTCAGGAAAAATATAATAAATATGGGGAACAAAATAACTGACTACGAACCTTGAGGATTGCGGCCTAACAAAACCCGTAAAAGGAGGCTCTTTGCAATACATCACACACAAGACTGAGCTATAGAAGCTTTCGTTTGTTGTCATCTTGGGATGAAAATGGAATTTACGCAGAGGGCTTTTTCCCCCAAAGTCACCCCTGTTATATCTACGTGGATTTTGAGAGAAAGCGTCTTAAGAGAAAATGGCAAAAAAGTAGCCACCAGCATTAACTGGAGAAGGATTCCATAAACATCAACAACAGAATAGTACCGTCAGACATCGAGGTAAAAGAACTTTAAGAAAAATTTAAATAATTTGCTCCTGTTTAGTTTTCGGGTAGGATAATAGAAAATTGCGAAATAAAGGAGTTAAATTATTTCAAATATGAAACATGTTAGTAGTTACTTACTTTGTTTGATCAGCAGGTTGCATCCAGGCTCTTGCACCTAATGGTTCTTCTTTAAGAGAAGTCATTGGTCCTCTGGGTTGATTTAAATCGCTTCCCGCTGGAGGAAGACCAAACATAAGACCGCTGGCGCCTCGTGGTCCTGCCGCGGGATATAGTTTGCGGCCCCATTCCAATTCTAAGGTGGGCCATGGAGAAGCCGAGCTGAAGCCCGGCACCGGTTCGTCGGAGCGCAGTTTGAAGCCGTTGAAGTCACTCGCGGTCTTAGTAAATTGAAGCACTTTCAAAAAGGACACTAAAACACAAATTCACTTTGAGGACACAAAAAGTTTGACACAAGAAAGCAAAGAAGAATAAAAAGAGAAAAAAAAAACACTTCAGTCGGGGTTGTTTCGAAAAGGTCAATAATTTGCACGTGAAAAACTTACTTGGCGCCAAATATGCAAAGGGAACTCACTACTAAAAAAAACGCGCGAAATTTTATTGGCTGCCAAATGACACAAAAATGTCACTTATAACGTAAAACCGGTTCTTATCACAAAGTTGTCAACTTTTAATGGTTGCCTAAAGAAGGTGCGAAGAAGGTAAAATTGAATGGCAGCCAATATCTATAATATGTGGGAATTCTCGACTTCAATCTCTCTGGAGATCAAGCTCTTTGCACCGCGGAGAATAATATTGGTTTCGAACGTTCGTCCCGGGTGACTGTTAAACCCCAACTGAATCCCGCGGCGACACACGTTACGTTACACCATCTCCACATCAGGTCAGGCATATGCCTCTGCTGAGACCGTTCTGTGAGCCTCTGGTGGTTGGTTATATGACACGCTCAGTCCGTCCGATGATGATGGTGTGCTTCATTGCTGATTTTCTTTACTATAAAAATCTGTCCCCTTAGTATACAATGTAACGGTACTCGTACAGCTATACACTTTAAACGGAAGCACTACCACTTCCCTAAATGTCCACATACTAAAGCTGAAGTGCCATAAGGATCTGCACAACCACCACGGGGATGTCAAGTACTCACAAAATACCTTGTTAACGTGTGTTAGAGGGTTGAATAGTCCCGTTATAGCGCATCACCCTTCAACCCCTAAACAAAGCGGATACTAGAGATCCGTTTGCTTCTTTCACTTCACGAATTTATTAGAGCAACAGGGAGAAAGCACACGCGGCACTGCACTACGATGAGCGGCGCACATGCTGTGCCGATGAAACAAGACATCAAGACCGACCAGACAAACTCCCAAATGAAATGTCAATTTTTACTCTCTAGACACGTTTTGAACAGTTATGTGCCGCTGTAGTGGGATTTGGCGCAGAAGCACCGCCCCATCGATTCAACTTGGTCACGATTGGCTACATCTACTACTCGAAAAGTGCAAGCATCTGGTTGGGCCCATGGCCACTTCCAGTTTCCATAAAAGTGCGTTGCGCGCGGTTCAAATTGTTGATTAAGAGCGCTGGTGTTGCGGAGCCTGCTATGGGAATGTAAAATATTTGTATGCAGCATGGCAAGAACCGATGGAACTGGAAATGGAAACAGATGAGTCGAGGCTGACTGACATTGTTTTTTTTTGGGAATTGTTCTGGGTTGAGTGCACAGAAAGTCGATAATGCAGGATATGGTGAGCAATACATGTGGGATGTGAGATGTAGCGTAGGTGCTTAACTTGGGCGCGTTATGTTTGGAGAATTTCATTTGATTTTTACTTGACTGATCACGACAAAATTAAGCAGTGAAGTGAAAAAGCGTTCTCGACGAGACGTTTCTTTTCGTTGTGAATTTTAACATTAGCGGATAAGCTTCTCTGCCTGCTGGTGCTGTGCAGTGCGCACAGATTTTACAACTATCCAATTCGTTCCTTCGTTACTGAATTCTGGTTGCCTCGATTTTGTGAACAATTTTTCCAACCGTCTATTGGCTCCCGATGGCACCGATGTGTTAGAAATGTACAAAGCTCAGCGAATCCTGGCGAGACGGCTGACTACAAAGATTGTTGGCATTTGTATACCTAGGTACTATCCAAGAAAGATTTTCTTGGACGTGCGCCTTCGGTTTGGAGGTGTTTTCATAGGGCGGTAGCCGTTGGGGCCAAACTGCTATCGTTCGCTCAAACCGCTAGTCATGAGATTTCTTTATATAAAATTGCCAGGTCCCAGCAGTATTTACTCGCACGACCTTCCTAGCCAGCGAAAACTCATGCCAGAGTATGTAGGTAGGTACCTATACATGGACATTAGTTACAGTTTTTTGTTATTTCTTTATTAAAGATTGTTGGCCAACTTCGCGCTTTTAATTATAAATAATTGCCAATCGGAGTGAAATATTACTTTTTAATTGAGAACCTTAATTTAAACTCGACATTTGAATGCTTCTATATAGTTTCCAGATTCTCTGCCTTTTGCAAGTAATTTACTTTTAGTTTAGTTAGAAAAGTTGTGGACCTGTTTATAGGTATTATTTTCCGATGGATTGCATCTCATTATGAAGTTCATTGTGACTTTTTATTTTAGTTTTTCGAATTCATGCATTGCCGTCTTTATGTTCGAGGGTGAGACATCAAATTCTTTGAACTTATAAGGTAGGCCGTAACAAAATGTAATTACGTCGTACATACGCCCGATGCATATGCACTTTTCATATGCTATATATAGTAAACCCCTCACCGAAAGAGCCATTGCACTGCATACTCACAAGCAAAGTGCTAAAATTATAAAGGAATTATTTTTATCATGACGTCGTCCAATGAATTTCTCATCCAAATATCGATGCTTCACCCAAAAACTGTACATGAGTACATGCAATCCTCAAACGAAAATGCTTCCAGCATGAGCACAGTAAGCGCGATTCCGTTAAGCAATTGCTGCATTGGTGTGCGGCGTGTCACTAAAAAGTATATGTGATGCTTTATTGAAGTGCATTATGCAAGTGCGTCGTGCATGCACGACGCATTTTTATCTTTGGTTGGTCAGCGCCCTGCCTTAGAGAAGTACGATTTCACATTTATTCTTTACGAAAAATGCATTACTTTCAACTTTAACTTTATGTATAATGTAAATAGGCTTCCGTACTAAAAGTTTGATTCAGGAATTTTGTGGTTTAATTCTATATGCATTTAACAGTATACAAATCTACGTATACCTACTTTGTTCAATAAAATATTTTATATTTTTTTAATCAAACATAACACATAAAAATGAGAAAATGTGCTGGAGTGAATAATCTCTACAGTTTTGGGAATATTTTCTACATTTAAAGGAATATTTCCTACATTTTCGGGACAAAACCTAAGCTTTGTGGTAACAATTGTGCACATTTTTTATATGTAATCAAAGCCACAATATCAGGTTTTGTTCAATATTTTTTAGTCAGGCTTCCTTGATTTTATATGAATAATTTTTTTCTTTTCTTTTCTTCTGTACAGAATATTTTTTCCAGGCGAATGTTTTTCTTCCACAAAACAGTTTTTTTTTAAATATACACCACCATTAACTACCATTATGATAATTAATTAAAATTATCAAGTACATAAATTTCCTGATACCATTAAATCACGAACAAAATTGAAAGATGAAAAATTTTATCTCGAACTATTCAAGCTTGTTTTGTTTTAAACTGTAAAATTTAAAACTGAAAGCTCTGGTCTGAGATTTCGATAGAAGCTTGAACTTCAAACCGAAGACGTTTAATAAATATACTAACATAACGGAATTTTAAAGCTTTTAAGAGCTGTTCTGTTTACAAATTAAACAACAAACGTTTGAAATAAATATTAACTGATTTTTGGATTGAAATCAAAACATTATTATAAGTTTGGACAAAAAGCGAAATGATAAAAGGTTTTAAAGAAAAACTAAAAATATTTAAGTAATGCGACTTTTAAACTTCTTTCCGGTAACCGAAACTTATTTCACTTAAATTTTTTTCGACTTTACTTAAGTTTAGTTCCAAATTTGAAACAGTATCAGAAGCCGTTAAACTTTTTCTTGGTTTTAGAAATAGACTGAGAATTTTAACCATGGTATCTATCCAAAATTTTGCTCACGAATCTTAAAAGTGAAGAAAACAATGACAATTAACAAAGCTCATATTTTGAATATATCTTGGAAGAGAGGCAGAAGAAGTACCAAATTTACTTTTTCTTTGAAAAAATAAACTTTAAAATTATATTTTATTATTCGAGAGATCATGGCTCCTGCAATTTTAATCGCACGGTGGCAATTAATCTTTTAAAAGCAAGAACATGTAGTCATAATAATATTAACTCCAAGCTCTCCAAGAATGGCTCGATATATGTAAACAAACAAGCTAACTTACAAACGTCTTCATTATCTCGGACCAGTCGTATATCCTTGTGATTGTTGTGTTGATCAGAAGTGTCGCACCATCTTACGAACATATTATTAATCATAGCATCTATGAAGCAAGCTTATTATCAGAAATTCCACGCAACTGTACCTCAGGGGTAAGATTGTAACATAATGCAATAAGATAATAAAAAAAATCATGATATTATCATAAAAAAGTTATATATAATTATTAAAACCAAATTACTAACACTTTTTGTTACATATTGTGCACTTCACTTCCCTACATTTACGATACTGTAAAACCCGCAAAAATAAAAGAAGGAAAAAGATTAAGTAACTCAAATTTCTCTTCAATGCTGTGAAAAAGTTGTTAATAAAATTTGATTTTGATTCTTGTGGGATCCACGATCACTGGTGGTGTCAGAATTTAGGGTTGGCGCTCTGAAAACTCGGTTTTGCACTCTCGTCCAAGATATATTCAAAATATGAGCCTTACTAGTTCTCATTGTTTTCTTAACTCTTTAACACATTTTTTATTCGGATCTTGATGCACTCGTAGATCTTGGCCGAAAAGAACGTATGTAGATTAGTTTTAACATCATTAAGATTCATGAGCATAATTTTGGATAGATACGATGGTTAAAATTCTCAGTCTATTTCTAAAACCAAGAAAAAGTTTAACGGCTTCTGATACTTTTTCAGATTCGGAACTAAAGTTACGTAAAGTCGAAAAAAATTTTAGTGAAATAAGTTTCAGTTTAAAACCGAAAGAAGTTTATAAGCCGCATTAAATATTTTTAGTTTTTTTGCATCATTTCGCTTTTTCTTCAAACTTATAAAGTTTTGATTTCAATGCAAAAATCACTTAATATTTATTTTAAACGTTTGTTGTTTAATTTGTAAATAGAAGAGTTCTTAAACGCTTTAAAATTCCGTTATGTTAGTATATTTGTTAAACGTCTTCGGTTTGAAATTCAAGCTTCTGTCAAAATAAAACTAATAGTCTCATATTATTTGAAACTTCTAGGAAGCTTTATATGTAAACTTTTTTTATTGAAACTATATACAAATCAAATTCTCTAAATTAAAGACAAATTTTTAACCGTGCACTACTGAGAAGATCCACAGGTTGCTGGCACTAAGCTGTGGAATCGCCTCGTACTATATAAAACCCAAGGCTCTATAGATGTAATTTGCAATAGCCATAGTGTTCCAATAAAAATAATTTCTCATTAATGAAAATAAAAATCATCATCGATGTCTGAAAAAAGAGCGATCAGAATCATGTTACAATCAGTGTTGCCGCAAGTCTTAAAATTTTCGGAACCAAATTTGAGGGAGAAAAGGATTTAAGTAAATTTTTAGTGAATACTATCACTAAAATTTTACTTAAAAAAAGTATGGTAAATACGGAAAATTATATATTATACAATTTATTACAAAAACAACAATTTAACTGAATCACATTTTCATTATTTATTATAAGTACTTAATTAGTCAATTAAAAGAACTTAACAGTTTTCCTTTTGTACCCATATTATTCTGTTAGTATGTTGTTAATTCAAAAAGTTATGCAGTCTGTAACATCAAAAATCCTCCAGGCGGTATCTATGTATTTCGTTATTGCCCAGAAGTTACTTCTTGGCAAACATTATAAACTGAATTGTGTCCATATCGAAGTTATTTGATTTCTTGTTTTTAATTAGGCTCATATCAGAAAAATTTCTTCGTTCAGTTGCTGAGCTGTGAGGAAAAGTCATCAGGTCTATTATCAGACTGAAAATATTATGAAATATAGGTTCCAGCAGAGTATTCTAAGCTCCGACACTTCCGGCTAAAATTTTGCTTCTCCTTATTTATATGATCCAACATAATGAATGTGTACTGTATTCAATTTCTTTTTACCTTGCGAAACCATATTCAAAAATCCATTGAGAAGTGACAATACACTTGAAAATGGCTTAAAATATATTTTTGGGTCTAATAATGTAAGGTTTTTAAAAATAATTTGAGTTGCTAACTCAATGTAGAATTTGAGAACACTTTGTTGTACTTCAGTTAATTTCTTATTATCAATTTCGTTTTTTACAATAAATTCAGGAGGTTTAGTACTCTGGCAAATAATTAGTATCTACTATTTAGAAAATCAATTTCTCAGTCAGATAATAAATAAATAAAATAAATAAATAATCTTCCTTTATTAATTTGCACAATTGAGACATATGATTCATTAATATGTGCATACTCTAATACATAGGCTTAATAAAAATAATGCGTATAATGACATAATTAAAAAAAAAAAACAGTACTACAATAGTAAGAAAAGTTAAAAGATAAGAAATAAAAAATAAATTAGAAAATTTGAAAACGTCAAAATGAAATAAGGAAAAATAAAAACTAATAAAATAATAAGCTATATATAGTTGAAAAGAATAGAAAAAAAAAACAAAAATAAGGGCTATTAACGCTTTAAGTGCTTCATTCAAAGTTGTTTTGAAATAAATTAAGGCCTCCATCGTGAAACCCCGCAGACTCCGAAGCACCCGAACATATACAGGGAGACTGTTCCAGACTCTGAGTCCATAGATGAAAAAAGTATGAGAACTATATTGGAAAAAATAGTGAGGAACCCGCAATAATAGCATATGTTGCGATTAGAGAAATTCAATATTATCCTTAAGGAATTCGGCAGAATTATTTTTGATTGTATTATGCATCAAAACGCAAAATAGGCTGATCCAATTTACATCCAAAGGTCTGCTTAGTTACAGCTGACACGTGATCATATCTTCTGTAGTCAAAAATATATCTATACCTTTTCATCTTCAAATTGAGAGTAAACAATTTAAAATTTGGGTTAAAAAATAAATGATTTATTACAGTTAATTTAAAGTAGATTTATTAAAAATATCTTAATTAATTTAAAAATTGATAATTCCGTAATATTTTCTAGCCATAGTAGACGCAACTCGGTTAGAAAATATAATTCGCGAAAATATAACGAAGATGATTACAGTTCCGAATTACTGTATTAAATAAAAAATTATATCATTCATATTTATCGCGTCCGGTATAAATTTTTGAATATGAGCGACGTGTCGATTACAATTAGCAACAGTAATCATCGTCGTTATATTTGCGCAAATTATATTTTCTAGCCGTAGTAGACGGAACTCGGTCTGCGTCAAATCTGATCTGCCTTCACCAGCTAGGATTCGCGGCATTTGAATAGTGCAATCGCTTTTGAGTCCAGATTTTAGGTTTGACCAAGCATATTCAATTGCATTTAATATTTGGCTATATGATTCGAGTCTTAGTAGGTGATTTTTGAGAAATTCATCTTCTTGGAATACTTCTTCAATGGCAGCATGACAAGCAGCATTATCAATTATCATTACGATTGATGTTCGGTTCATATTTTCAGCATTTCGAAGACAACGACGCATAAATTCTTTTGCTTCTGGTTTCTTAAATGCTTCTCTTCTAATTTCATGATGAATTAAGCTCATATTTCCTATACACCCAATTACATGTATATTAGATCCTCGACTGCCTGCTGCAATGTGAGTGGAACGACCTTTGGTTCTCGATATATATATAAGTTAAAATTAGTTTCGTCCATGTAAAGTATCAGTGCATTGTTAGATTGTTGTTCTAAAAGATTTTGAACATAATCACATCGTTTTCTGTTATTACTTTCAACGTTTGCTCTTTCAGGCTCTCTTCGAATGCCTTTCAACGTATATAGTAATCCATCTAAATATTTTTTCAGACATTCCGCATAAACAGCAATTTGACAATCATTTTGAAATTTATCTCTCAGTTGTTTTAAAGTTATTCTAGGATTTTCTTCAATACATCTTTCTATAAACAGTCGATGTTCATTAGCAATTTTTATTTTTCGCTTCCCACCACGTTGTTGTTCAGGTATTGGTTGTTTTTCACCCATCGTCATAGTCAGTTGATTTCTTCACGCCTAAATGTTTTTGCAAGTACTCTCCAATCTTCGTTATTATTATATAAAGCATAGATTTACTTCCTTATATTATCTGCTTGAACTTTCTTGATGTAAGACATTTTTAAGAATGAATTAATTAGAGATAAATTAATTAATAATGACACTATATTAACAAAAGACACTTTCTTTTATTTTTCAAAAGCCTACTCAAATTTAAAATTGTTATATTTGTTGGAATAAATTATTTATGTTTTATTGCCAATTTGAAATTGTTTAGTCTCAATTTGAAATTGTTTAGCCTCAGTTTGAAATTGTTTAGTCTCAATTTAAAGTTGAAAAGGTATAGAGCATGCATTGAATGTCACGTTTAGCTTCCAACGACCTAAGCTATCAATATTGCAGTATACACAAGCTCCGTAAGTAATAATAGGGACAATCAGAGCCTTAATTATTCGTTCGAGTAGCATGCTGGGGGTATACTCTGCATGTTACTACAAGCTTCTCAACTCGCAATAAACCATGGACACAGTAGCATTGATATAACTTTGCCAGGACAAGCTGCTATCAATAAACATACCTAAATTCTTAACCACGGTCTTATATTCAATACGAGTACCATTTAGATAAAAATATGGAAAGGATGAAACGTCAAGTGGCTGATTGAAAAGAATTAAGCTATGAGGTTAATTAGGGTTCAATGATAATTTGTTTCTGAGTGAGTGAGTTATATATATGAGAAAGATCCTGATTAAAGCGAGAGATATCGGTAGCAGCATTAGTTTCAGATGATGACAGAAATAATTGTACATCATCAGCATACAGTATGATGGAAGAGTACTTAGGAACTATCACGATATCATTAATATACAACATAAAAAAGAATGGATCCAGTATTAACTCTTGTGGGACACCCGATTGAAGATTTGAAGGCCTTGGAAAATCCAACAAGCACGGTTTTGTGGCTTTTCGCAGTTCAATATTTTGTTTAACAGATTCATTAAGATGTAATAAAGCAGTAGCAGTACTGTGCTTAGGTCTGAAGCCATACTGCTGCTATGCGATCAGACAATAAACCTCCTTATAAGTCCTAATCTGCACATAGAGTAACCTCTCTAGAACTTTAGATAGTACTGGAAGAATACTTATAGGTCTGAAGTCCTGTAGCGCATAGGGTTTACTTACTTTCTTCATCGGATGAACCTTTGCAATCTTCCACTATGTCGGAAATGAAGATGTTGTAATGGCCGTGTTAAAAATATATATAATATATAATTATAAAAGGCGAGATGAGTTTAAGGAACCATATATCAATATTATCTGAGCCTATTGCATTTGATTTGATCAATTTTATTCCAAAAATTGGGTCAGTAGTAATATTCCTGAAGGAGAACTGAACGGATATTTTATTCACAGTATTGGGCAACATGTTTACATTAGGTAAGCCAGGATTACGGGAACTATTTACAAAGTAAGTATTAAGTTCATCTAGGTCAATGGTACTACTGTCGTAAGATTTTTGGATAATTCCGTATTCTCTAATATTTCTCCAGACATTACCAGATTCACCAATTATCAGATTCACTAATATCAATTCGGCCCTTAAGGAATCTCCAGTATTTGATTCTGTAAATATCGTCACTGAAGATATGTATACCTACGTATACCTAGATATTTTATTTTAGATATTTTTAGATATTTTAATTTTCTTCTATATGCTGGTACGAGACCAGATAAGTTTTTGTTTAAAGCGCGGAGAGGATGATCACCTGATTAAATTTATTATGCATCAAGTTTGACACCTAAAAATTTTTTTCATTCAATCTTTTTCCGTATGCGGCACGCATGGGGATCTCTTTATAAAATCTGAGAGCAGGCTTTCGAATGTAATTACAGCATAAAAAACCACATAAATGTCGCTCTACTGAGTGTTGTCGGTGAACATTTTTTTAGTTTTATACAGTGGTGACAAATTTCATGAATCTATTGATGGTCTTCGTTATAAACGTTTTGCAAAATCTAAAAGTTAATTAAGAAATTAATTTTTTGCAGATGAGATGCAGATATCACATTGAAATTTATTGATATCAGCAACAGGAATATGTATTGAAGCAGATAAGACTACCAAATAATAGGATTAATTGGGTTTCTGCCCTTCTCGCCTTAAGCTCCACCAATCAACAGTAACTATTTCCATATATCTGTAAAAGGAATTAGGTGACTAACTAAATGTTAAGTTGGTTAGGCGTTATATTTCTGTTGGAAAGTTTAATTTAAATATCGAAAAATTCTCTTGCAACTTAATGCCAATAATTACTGCTAATAAGCAAATTTAAGAAAAAACTTAAATAATGTTAAGGACATCTTGCGTCTTTTATATCAGATTTTCAGTGTACCTATACATAGATCAATGCAATGCTCACTAAAGATTAAATCTATGTAAATGTTTAATCTGTGTATACGCCTTTAGCACCTACAGTTTTTCTGAATTCTCAAGAAGACCAAATTCAAGAACGAGCATGCTTCTGCAGTTATATTCGTCCTGCAGTTTCCTTTTATGATAAAAATAATATTAGTGACTGCATTTTTATCTATTTTGTATAAATAAAGTATAAATAAATATTTGAAAGCGCATTACTCTAAATTGGTCTGAATTAAGTGAGGACGATTTGAGACCTGTTACCGATATTTTATTAGTACCTACAATATATAAGAGGTAGCAATTATATGATGAAGAAACTGATTTCATGAACAAATTTACATTACGTCACTGATGATCGAACGATCTGACCATGTGATTCATGGTGGAGGGGGTTGAGGGGGTTATGTTTAGGTACCTTGGGCACTACAAAAAGTCTATTATGATAAAAATGTAAATAAATTGAACACATTTAACTCATTCAGGCAGCCAAAATGGTGTAAAGTATTAATACCCATCAGGGTGACCGTTTGAAAATTTCTTAGCGTATCATTTTGGCGTAGCACTACATTAAGATGCATAGCAATCAATCACAAAATGTCCTGAAAGTAGCACTAGCAAGATTTTAGTAGATGAAATTGTATTGATCACATTTGCATTGCTATAGGTATAGCAAAGAGTATGAAGATCAAAAGCTCAATATAAATAAGTAGCAAAAGTCAAGAAAAGAACAATAAGTATATTAAAACTTCAATATAAATATGTATATAAAATATAATACATACTCTTACTATAGAAGACTGATATGTTATATGTAGATTGAAAATAATAATACTAACTTATGTGTTGCTGTACTGCAGATTACAACATTTTATTTTAGTACTACTGCTGCTGGGAAGTAATAAAGGAAATAACAAAATTAAATAACTATTAAAGCTATATATTCAAGATCCTTAAATATATTAAATTAAACTACAACTGCAAACTTACAAACTTACAAAAAGAGAGATATTCCAAATATTCCAAAATATGAGGGCCATTTCCATCTGGATCTGGAGCAAACTAAATATTATAATTCTATAAAACTTGGCAAATTCCCTGCTGTAGCCAATGCGCTGAACATTACTTCATTTACGGATAGTCTGAACAAAAGCAAGATCGCTCACCATACCGCGAAAGTGCATCTTGGAGGAAGTATGTTGAAGATTTCTGGCCGAGTGAAGAAAATACCGTTTCTGGTGCAAATACATTACTATTTTTCCTATAATTAGCTTATGTAAGAATATAAGTCTACGACGATCAAGATAAGTTTCAATCTAAATTCCAAGTAGTGATGTTGCATATTCAAATACATGAGTATACCGAGGAAGCCTGTAAATGTAGCGTACCGTATAATTTAATCCACTACCAGTTTTCTTCGACATATAGAATCAAGTTCGCTGTAAATGAGACTACCATAGGTGAAATGAGGCATTACAAGCATTCCACAGCTGGCGCAAACTAAAATATATGTTCCCCAATATTTGAGTGATGTACATAGCTACAGAAGCTGAACCTTTAGTTAAGTTAAATGCATAAGTTCTTTATGCAACCAACACACACATTTTTCGACAACTCCCCTGTGCACAGTCAAGAAATAGAATACTACGTGTTTTTATACGTCATTCAGAAATACTATAAGTAAGCTCTACAATTAAAAATTGAAGGCAAATGCAGCCAGTGCCAGTAGTATGTTTTATTCCCAAAAAGTTACAGTACCTACTTCTGAATTCGGTTTCAGTCAGAGAATTTGATTAGAATAAAAGGCGAAGTTCAGAGAATATTGTGTCAATGAAATTATAAGATAAATTAGAGCGTAGTAAAAGTTTTTCAGCGACGTAGCATTATTCCGCGTGTAGTAACATAGTAGCACAAACATGTTGATTGAAGCAAATTCAAAATTTGTGGTGAATTAGTTATAAAGATACCGTTCCTCTAAACTTCTAGGTTTTTAAAGCCACAATTTTGGTATTACCAGGGATATACCCTAGACACACAATACGATCTAATGAATCATTAGTACTAACTATTCATTAAAATGCCGTGTGTCACATAGTATACGTTATTATAGCTTGAAAATCTGATGATAATGAAGTACACTTATGAAGTGTTTTCTTCCTTCATTATAGCTATAATGAGGAAAATTGTGCTAAATTTGGCATATAATATAAATGTGGAGTTCCGTTGTGCTTCTGCCGATTTGAAAAATAAGAAGATGAAATGCAAATCACAAACTATACTTTCAATATTCTTTTTAATATAATGCTTTTCGCATTTGTAAATTTTTAAATTGAAAAATAAAATAAAATTAAAGAAATGGCTGTGTGTCTGCAGTTTATAATGAATCATTATAGACTAATGAGTTGTTAGTTATTTCTTCATTAAGAGCGCGGTATGTGTAGGGCATTAGTCGGTATTGAGTTCGTAGATAACAGGTAAGCTACTATTTTTTCGTCAGTCTCATAAATGCTGAAAAAAAAATGTTCTTTTACTAATAAAACCAACTCTTATAAAATTAGTCTTGCGTCCGTCTATTTCAGCTAAGTTTGGAATAGATTTAAATATACTTAGATTCAGTCGTTCCACTGTTCGTTGATGACTAATATTGACGCTCAGTGTTGGCAGCTAAGGTGTTATTTTCCTTGATGTGTAATTATAGATCTCTCGCTACACTTTCTGTAAATGTAGCGACAACGGAGCGGTCTTCGTACAAATATGGATGAGGATCGTACAACAGGAAAGGGGGTAAAATGACAAGTTAATAACAATTTGTTCCACTTCCATTGCTACTTGGCTTGGTAGAACTGTGAAACTGTCACGAACATTATTACAGTCATTTTGCCTATTACACTGTCCATGGCATATTTTATATGGAACACCACTTTACAATCAAACAGCTCTTTAGTAATGAAACAATGCACTTGCAGTACTTTTGCCGAGATGTGTACTTACATAAAACTAATACTTCTCTCTATCATTGTGAAACTAGCTACTGTTCGCCCATTTAATTCCGTAGCATACTTATAGTTCCCTCTTATGAGATACATTTTGAGGGGTTTGTTTTTTTTTATTAAAATTCTAAAATTCACTTTTCTGTAATTTTCTCTAAGCTGTTCTACTTATGTATGTATACTGTGCTATGGTCCTAGCTGCATGTATTCTGTCTTCATGGACGTGGGCCACTGGAAAGTCTTCAGAATTTTCAAATGAACATACCAACATCCTCAAAACAAAAGCTGAAAAAGTAAGACTCTATCATGCATTCAATCTAGGGTGCAATAATGGACTCGTATTTTATAATTTTTGTTCAGCAAGAAGACTGTTGGACAAAACTAATTTCTGCATTTATTGAAATCATTACAACTTTTATCAAAATTGGGGGATGTACATTTTCTGTCAAAATTATCCGTCTATTTCAATATACGCATTCTGTTGTTACATACCTAAGATAACATCTTATGTAACTGCATATTTTTTCCCCTAGATATTAAATTTTCTAACTTATACAGTTACAATTAATCGACTTTCATTACTTTTCCATAAGTTTATTTGAATAAGAAACAAAATTTGGAAGTGTAAATGTATCAAACAATAAATAAAAATTCAAATACATACTTCCAACACAATTCTTGTGCCACTTTCCTTTCTGTCAATTGGTCAACCAGTCAGGCACAGAAATTTCATTGAACAGAAATGACCCGCAACAAGCCCTTGTCAAAGTAGGATGGCACCGGTAACCAAGTTTTAACACATTTATGGTCCCAGAGAGATTGTCCTGCGGTTAAGCTGAGTTCTAGCAATGCAATGCTATGGGCGATGGTGTGAAACCCTCTAATGGGATTACCACACCCATCCAGGTACATTTATTTTTGCTACCCCGTGAATTGAGCAGTCAAACACGTCGATATACCAAAGCAAATAGGCTTACCTAGCTACCCAGTGAAAGCGAGCACAGCAAGCTTCGTTTCATAAGGATCATGGAATTATTCTGATGAGACTGCAAAAGACTAGCAAAATGTTGACAGATTCACACTTTCGATTCAAGTGAGTCCAGTGTGCTTTTGCTTTTGTGATGTGAATTTTGAAAGGGAATAAAGGGAACTAGATGGACTTTCCTCAATCGTTGGCTTTTTAATTCAATTTATTTTTACGAGGGTTAAGAACAACAATCCTTGCATTCCGAGCATGCCAGGAAATCCCAAATGCGCAAAAGGAAGTGCTGTTGCCATTTGGCTTGGGTATGTATCTACATATTTCTAAGAAAAGTGATTATTTTTTTCTTAATAGGCTCTATGGGGCGCTTCATATTGTTGTTGAAATTATTTCAGATTTTATGGCATTTTCTAATTTTAATTAAAGCGCCAGGCAAAGGGCAATAAATATGCATCACTTGAGATTTGAGGGTGATAATTCCCCTGGCCTTCTCGAACAGAAGTGATTTATGATCAGTTCGACCTAAAGGTTGATATTTGATCTCTTGTTGGTATCATTATATAATTATGGGTTTATATTCCGGTAAATCAGTGCTTAAAAATAGTCTTTTTAACTTAGCCTAGCATGTCAGTCAGTTTTATATTCTGGGCAGCAGGTTGTTCCTTTTCGATACCATCTAAAATCATGTTAAACATCAGCTCCAAGGAATATGTCGATGGGACCTGATCCAGTCATTTTAGCATTTGACCTCGAAAGTCATGCGACGTTTATGATTTTTGGAGAGAAGATGGGGGAGACCCTTATGAGTTTAAAAATATCTCATCTATTTAGATGCATTGTATGGCATACCGTACATTCACCTCAATGTTTCTATCAAACCAATTTGTAACTTTTAACCTAAATTCTTTAAATATTTCAACTAGAATAGAGTGGCACTTTCTTCTGATGAACTAAATATTAAACGTTAAAGGTTTGAAATCCTTTGGTCGGTTTAGTTTCAATGCGCAAAGTTAAAAAAAAAAATCTGAGAGAGTAACACTCCATATATTAAATTTGGTAAGTTTTGTTGAATTTGAGGTTCTTATAAACGTTTACTTTCATTTTTAAACGTTTGGGTATTTTAGTTTAGCAGCCAAACGTACAACTGTCCTCAAGCGAAATGTGTGATTTGCGAGAAAAATTTAAAATTTAAGCAGACTTATGGAAGAAGAAATGCTTATCTTGCTGGACTCCTGCAATATTGAATATAGAAACATAGAAGAAGATGTACTAGACGACTGCGAACATTTAGATATTTTCATATGTTTGAAAAAACCAGGGTGTATAAAAGTAACACTAGAGCAGAAAAGACTGCAAGAGAGCAGTATCGAAAACGAGTTAGTACAAGAGGCAAAACGAGATGGATCCATGATTTTGGCAATTCCGGCCTCCTCGGATGAAAACGTAAATGTAGCGAATTTTTCAAGCCACTACATACCGAAACTTGCATTGAACCTAAAGCCAGTGCCTTGAATTAGCCCAGAAATGAAAATATTCAGTGGCGTCGCAGACAATTTACTTCACCAGACATCAGCTATAACCCTAAATAGAACACGAATGACAATGATTTTACTCCAACACCTCTGGAATATGTTTACAAGTACATTCCTTTAGAAATGTTTGAATAGCTGAATTCACTAACATTTCTGCCTTACAAAATCAATCTGAGAATTGGAAAACTACCGATAGCAATGAGATGAAAAAGGGATTAGGACTTCAAATAGGAATAGGAAATTTGAAATTTCCACGAGTTGAAACGTGTTAGGAATTACGATTGGATTCGAATTGGCTTAATTACGGATAATATGTAAAGTAAAGGTTTCTTCCAACCGCGTAAAAATATGCATTTTATTAATACATACCTTGAAAATACCTTGGGATTGCGATTTGCGAAGATAGATTTGTTTGCGTTCGTCCACTGTTAGACTCCGTGCGCATAAGATGTTTACGTCTTGCCAGCGAAGAGAACCTTTTAATACATGAGCAGATCATATCCTATAGAGGGAAACTGAACATACAACAATATGTCAACGGGTAACCATGCCCATTGAGTACTCAAAATTTTCTTATATGTGGAAAGAATGAATTAGCGTATAACTTCATTTGCTATCAGGGAAAACGTTCAAAGTTAGATATCCAAAAGTTGCGTGATTTTCATCAAAAATTAGAATGAAAGTTTGGGAGGAGTTGATCTTTTGGATCAAATGATTATCTATTACAGGATCTTTATTAGATCAAAGAAATGGACCCTAGGAATTGTAAGTCATTTTATTGATTTCAGTCTTGTACAAAGCTGGATTGAATACAAATTGGACTGCAAAAAAATGATGTTCCAGAAAGGAATATTATGGAGTTACTTGCATTCTATTATTTATGTTAAACAATCA
Organism: Dioctria rufipes; assembly: GCA_963924295.1. NCBI lineage: Eukaryota > Metazoa > Arthropoda > Insecta > Diptera > Asilidae > Dioctria > Dioctria rufipes. Next base: position 106,996,569 of record OZ002740.1, read on the forward strand.
TTGCCACGCAAACGAGGTAGCCCTAGCTCATCTTTCCAAAAATAATTTATCAACTCCCGTTTCTTTCGATGGAGCACTGATTTTCGATACACCATATTTATGCATTTTTGGCATTAATATTTCCAGTAAATTAAGCTGGACAGATCACATCTTCTCTGTTGCCAAAGAAGTATTGAAATCTCTCCGATTTCTAAAAGGTGTAAGAAATATTTCAGCCCGTCAAATCTAGCGCTCATCTTCAAATCTTATATCAGACTTATAATGGAATACAATTCCCATATCTGGGCCGGGGTTGGTCGCACATCCTTAGCTTCATTGGATATTGTCCAAAAGAGAGCCTTCAAGCTCATTTGTGATATGGCAATAACTTGTCATATCCGACTCACTCGAACACCGGCCGCAATATTGGATGGCTTTCTTTCCTTTATCGCTACATGAATGGTCAATGTTCCTATGAAATATCTAGTCTGATCCCTTGTAGAATGATTTCTGCACAATACCAGCGCTGAAGCCGCGCACATCCTTTTACCCTTACAATTATCTTTGGCCTTACAGTAAAATTCTGTGAAGCTGCTTTATCCCGAACTGTGCAAATGTGGAACAGTCTACCATCTTCTGTCTTTCCTCCGGCATACAATCTGCGAAAGTGTAAGAGTGAAAAACATCAGCACTTCCGCCGCTCTCTTCACATTCCCTAATTCTTTTCCTTATCTCCTTCCTGCCATGCTGTGCTTTGCAACATAGGGTATCCCCGAAGCTTGGCTTAATAGTAGAAAAGAACGCAGTAGTACAAATTTGAAACGCGACCGCCGAAAGAAATTAAAAAAAAGGAGTCCACAAGAAGTAAATGGAAGGATTATAAGTTTCGATGGAATTGGTATTGTGATAGATGTCAAGTTTCATCACAACTGTAATCCCTTAGTTGTTTAATTTTAGATAAGACGTGATGAATAAAATACTAAACTTTTTTACTTTTATTTATGCTATGTTTTGTTAAGTTTCGTTAGTTTTTTTTTTTCAAATACATATTATTATAATAGCTTTTTTTTCTACTTATATTTTATTATATTTGTTAATCACGTTAAGTTGTTCTTGAAATATATTATTAGAAGTTCCATACATTTGTTTGTATTTTTTAAATACTTATAAGCATAATTTAGATCACTCGTGAGCAGTTGTATGGCGTACCGTACAATTAAATAATAATAGTGATGTAGAGTTTTCTAAAAAAATTTATTTCTTATATATCAGCGAATAACTTTTAAGTCAAAAATATTTTTTTATTGCGAATATCTAATTGGCGCCTGAATGGGTTAAGCCTAGTACGTATAGTAAGGTCCGCACTAAAATAAATTCTCACGTTTTAAGAATATTTTCCTAGGATTAATATTTTTTTATTTATAGCGCACGAAAAGCAAATTAATGGTTTAATTACGGTTTTTCGAATTTTTCTAATTTTCGTTATAATTACCTTGATAAAGTTTGTTATTATTACTTTAGAGCACCAAAAGTTTACATGTATTCCAAGTTGCGTTTTATACCCTAGATGAAATCTAACGGGTATACTAAGTTTGTCATTCCATTTGTAACGCCTCGAAATAATGATGGTAAATCAAAATGGATTAGACACCCACGCATAATATTAAAAGTTATTTAGATTTTTGCATGTTCATCCGTCTGTCCATTTGTCCGTCCGTCTGTCCGTCCGTGCGCACGATAATTCGAGAACGCATTCACTTAGAAAGCTGAAATATTGTACACGGATTTAAAAAAAGGCAAAATTAAGTTCGAAAATGAGACAAATCGGTCAACTCTTTCATGGGGTTGCCACACAGAAATTTCCGTTTCCGGTATAAATTTGTACACTGCCTGAGAACGCGTCGACATAGAGAGCTGGCATTTGATACATCGTGTTTTTATAGTATTAACAAATAAAACTTCAAAATGAACTAAATCGGGTAACCCCATCTTGGTGTTGCCATATACAAATCTAATTTTTATGGTACTAAACTTCTTCAGAATACGAAATCTTATAAAATTGGTTGTAATCATTTTTCTGTCCGACGAACCGTTCTAGAAATATATGCGAAAAACCACTTCAAAAATCAGAATGGCACAGATAGGTGACCATACGAAATTATATACGCGCATTCATCTAGGGTATCATCAGAATTGGTCTTAGACCAATTCTAGATTTTTTACTTGCTTATTTTCAAAATATCAATATACCAATCACTGCTTTAGTTAAAATGGTAATATGTATAAGATATTGTCTCTTTTTCAGATGACCGCTTAATTGAGAATATAAAGTATCTATATCGATTTGTGAATATCGTTTTGCATTTTTCCTTATTTTATATTAAATGGGGAGAAGTTTAAATAAAAAATTTGTGTTTTTAATGCCTCTCACCCGCTTTTTTCAGGTTCTGGAATACGCAAGACTCTAAACACCTTCTTCGCTGCTATTGCACTTATCCTCTTATTCTGTAGGGTCTATTTGGAAGCACTGAATAACTACGACCGACGCGACGTAAAAAATCTATTGCTTTTATTGATGAATGGCTTCTCCATTGCTTCCGTTTTCTTCCACACATCTTTAAAATCAAACCAGTTACTTCCAAATAAATTTAATGATCCTAAAACTCAACTAGGTTGTCCTGGGGGGTGATTCTGATCTCTTTGTCGTAGCTTAGGCGTATATTTTAGTCACAAATTTTGACATTTCACCTCAAATTTGTCGTACTTTTATATTACCCATATTAATTTTGATTTATTTTCATCAACCATAAAATAAACTAAAATGACTTTGAAATGAATTAATGTCAGAATACACGCCTAAAAGTACGACAAATTAGTCAACTGCTCCCGAGGTTGTGACAAAAATTGTATTTTATAGTAAATGGATTTTCTACCCAAGCAGCATTTCAGCCGGCAACAACTAAGTTAAAGTGGACTGGGACATAAAGAAAGTTTCTATAACGTTACAGTGACTAAAATACTAACTTCAGTATAGATGGCCTACATGTAAACACATTCTCTAGTATTTGGAACCAAAACGCCACTTTAGTAAGCCATTTGGCAGTCCCGAGCGGAACAAGTTCCTCAAGAGGTTCCCAAATCATCCCAGGGACATTTATTTGTCTACCTCAAGGCTCATGCCTCGAGGAATAGGCATTGCAAAGATGTAGCTACGTTCGAAAAACTATTCTCTACTACTTTATAGTGGAAGTATTTATAGTGGTCTTTTTAGTAGCGACGTAGCTTGTGGCATCTTCAATTGGTACTTTCTGATTCCCAATTTGTTGAAAAAATTGTTTTTGGTGGCAGAAACTCTAACGCGAGACTTTATAGTGTAGACAACTTTGAGGCGTGTTACTACAAACTAAGTGCTACGATCCTGTTACAATATAGGAACATTCATTGATATTACAGTATTACACGCGTCTATTTGGGTGATTGATGTAAAGTGGTGGAAAGTAGTTCAAGTGTAAAAGGAGAAATTCGTTTTCCATCGAAAATTGAAGAGGTCAAAAGTGACAATAAAGTGCAAGAAAAAGCTTACTAGATTTTATAGAAAGGTAAAGCGTGAACTTACTAAAGTTGCCAGAAATACCGAAAAAGGATGCATCGAAATATATCCGGATGAATGTCAAAGTAATGTGCAGAGCTATTCAGAACGGGATTTTGATCAACCGGATAATGAAACTGGCAAGAAATTTTCGACGAAACTGATAACAATATTTGTGATGAAAATGATGAAAACGGAAGGCAAAATACCTTAAACAAAGACTTATGTCTATTTGAAGGTTTGAGAAAGTGGGCTATTGGATATAAAATCCCTCATGCCACCATCATGGATTATTAAATATATTAAATACTAGTAATGAAGTATTACTACCAAAGGATAGCAGCACATTGCTTAAAACACCTAATAAAATTAATATTGTGCCAATGGGAAAAGGCAATTATTGGTATTGCGGCATAAGAAATAATCTGAAAAACATCTTTTGCTACTTGAGTTAAATGGGAAAAAAGAACCCCCCAAACTGTACTCTGCTACTGAAGTCAGGTGCAAATTGTTCTGTCTTAAATACCATGCGAAGTTAATATTTCTTCCACTGATACACACATTTGATTGAGATTAAAGAAAACGAAATATTATGAAAGTTTCTGAATATGACTACTTATCCAACTTAAATGCACATGAAAAATAAATAAAAAATATCATTTTATATGTACATTTATTGATCTCTTATTCCTAGCAATAAATACATACTTATATAAGTGCTTTTTTTTTTCTTCTTTAAAAAAGTCCATCTTACAAACTTCCATCTACTCCCATATTCGTAATAAACTTTTGACAGCTTTACTTGGACATTTTATTGTCACACTTTTGTGGCAGGAACTTTATGGTCCCGATATATACAATAAAGTTCCGTTTTGGGATGATGAAATGTCATTCTGGAACTTTAAGGTTATTCATTTGGAGCTTTGAAGTAGCTGCCTCCTCAAACTAGCAAATTATGGTTCCAGCTACGAAAACTTTTTGAGCCACGACCATATTAGTGGCTATATTTAGTGAATGGAACAATAAGGTGGTGCTTTTTATGGAAGACATTTTTTAACATTAAATGTCTCCTTTTTGTCATTATATTCGGGATAAATTGGAAGCATTAGATTAGAATAACTAAAAAATGCTTAAGGGAAAATTTAAAAAGATATATTTTGCAGTTTTTTAGATTTTTAGTCATTGATTTTTGGAAATTTTACCAAAAATGTTTTATGGCTAAATATTAATTTTTAAATAAAATGTTTTATGTTCGATTTTATGTGCCGGGCGTTGTACTTTTTCGAGGTATCGGCCTTACGTTTAACGACAAATTCCTTCCGCATCAATTATTTCGATACAGATATCGACTAATTTTACTTTAATCGAAGTACATATGTACATATTTTAATATCTTGTATTTAAAAAGTAAATGAAACTTTCTACTTGAAAGCTTAAATCAACCATCATTTATACGTATAAGTATTTATATTATCATTTAATAAAAAAACAATCCATATTCAATTTGCAAATGTGGTAGTTTCCTATTTGGTAAAAAAGATTTTGTGGCGTGTTTGGGACGATGCTGAAACGTATCGTGCAAGTTATCGCAACGTTCCTGCATTAGTTCTAGCTACGTTCCTGCATTAGTTTTAGCCCATTTTGGTACCGGGCACGTACCCGGTAAGTGCCCGCTGCGTTCCTAATCCAAGTCATTGCCTCTAAACGGTTGTATATTTTGTACCAGCTACGTTCCCGGGACGTAAAATGCTGCTTACGTACACCAACTTAGAACAATACAAGTGCTTAAAACCGAAAAATATTTTTGAATTTGTTATGTGAAGTGTCAGTTTCAGTTCATTCTACGTAAAGCAAAACTTGCTGAACTGAATAAAAACACGAAAAAAATCAGTAGAAAAGTTCATTTCATTTAGGCGTATATTTTGACATTAAAGTACGACAAAAGATCAGAATCACCCTCCTGGGTTTTGATTCTGATCTTTTGTCGTACCTACTTTAATGTCAGAATATACGATAAAATGAAATGAACTTTTCTATTGCTTTTTTGTATTATTATTCACCTCAGCAAGCCTTGTATTACGTAAAATGAACTGAAAAGGACACTTCATATTATAAATTCAAAAATTTCGAATTTAAGCACTTGTATTGCTTTAAGCTGGTGTAGAATATCCATTTATTATAGCTTATAATTTTTCTCACAACTTCGGAAGCAGTTCACTAATTTGTCGTACTTTTAGGCGTATATTCTGACGATAATTCATTGCAAACTCATTTTAGTGTATTTTGTGGTTGATGAAAAGGATAAATCGAAATAAATACGGTGAATATAAAAGTACGACAAATTTGTGGTGAAATGTCATGTGACCAAAAATACACCTAAGCTATGACAAAAGATCAGATTCACACCCCGGAACAAATTGTGCGATGTTAGGAAAACCCAGGTGGACGATATTAGGATAACCGATGGGGTAGTAATGTGTTAGCAAAGTGGGCGGTACATATTAGGCAAAGTTTTTCGATGAAATATAACGGTTCTCTCAACAAAAGCAGTAGCATCCCACATCTGTTGTCTTCTTCTATTTATGAAACTACCCTGAACGCACATTTGTCCCATGTAAAAATATTTTAGGTAATATGTACTTACTTTTGTCGAAACGACAACTGGGTAAATTTAATCGTCCTATATTTTTTATGAAAACACATTTTGGGCGACCTGACTTTCAAGCGTAGTAGAAAATGTAGAACCTTATAGTATCTATTTATGGGTCACATGGAAATAATGCTGCGGTCCCCGCTTGAATGAAGGTACACCTCCCTTACGTTAACCTATACATCATTCTTGTGTTAAGTCGCACCGCATAATATTGCAAGCAAACTCTTTCTACATCCTTATGAATGTTGCAAACCCCCCACCGTTCCTTTCAGGTACTCCAAAAGTGCAGGCCCATTCCCCGTAACACCATGAAAAATCGGACAGAGTCGGTTAAATCTCGTATGACATTGACATCTTCAACAATTATTTACAAAAGGCAGGCTGACTCCTTTTGTGTGGCTTTTTGCTTTCTACAGACATTAATTCAAGCCTTTCAATGGCTGCAGCGTTTCGTCTTCCAATAACAAATGGAAGTTTCATAAATCGGTCAAATACCGTAGTAAATAGTGAAATATAATGAATGCAATACGAAACTGTAGACGGCATTTGGCATCATTGTTTGTTGGAAACGTAAAACAATGAATACGACATTGTCTTTATCATTTCATGACAGTTTAGTGGGGTCTTGCATTCGGTGATGTCTACAAATCTCAGACTTGTTCCGTCTTATGGATTCGTTGTATGTACCAGATCGGACAGCTTTTCACGGTTTCATTATAATCACGTCTTTTCAAAAAAGGCAACAAAGGAAAGCTTGTACATAAATTGTCAAAGTAGAACAAAAATGGCAACTGTTGTACGTTATAAGAAAAATCCTCAATCATGTTCACAAGAGAAGCAGCACATTTGCTGAATCGTTCCTCATATGCTGAGTTAGATCGCGGGTTTTTGCCTTGATACACCTCGATGTTTATGCAGAAGTACATAAATACCAGACTTTATATCCAAAGCTCATTCAGGACGTTGGCCATTTTCAAATGCAATTTCACAGCCTGATCTCAACTGCGCTGGGCATTCATTGGCTGGAACACTGCCTTCTTGTTCATCGGCATCGTCTTCCCCACTTAAGTCACCATCATTCTCTGGTGCCTTAATATACCAGGCGTGAAGGTTACTTAAAAGTTCATTTTCATTTTCTGCACAAAGCTCTTCTAAGTAATCAAGAGCTTATTTGAGCGTCAGCTTACTGGGAAACTATGAGAATTAAAAACAAAATTAATAACTACCTAGTTCAGAAAAAGAATCATAATTTAGCATAAAACATCTATAAGATAAATATGTACTCTATCACTCCTGGCGTTATCATATGGATACGCTTACAAAAGATTATATAAAAAAAGACAAGAATTCTACAAAAATACCTTCGAAATACTAACAAAATTGCAGCACACCGCTTTTCGATAATATACACAACGAATTATATTGAAATACTTACTTTTTATTATTCGCCAGTATAAGATTTTTTAAGCTTTTTTCCACGACCAAATTTTCGATGTTTTTACTACAAAAGGCTAGGTAATATCAAACTAGCTCTGCAATATTAAAGCCACATACGTTATGAAGTCAACAAATGTGAAATCGCACACTTTTGCCATATGCCAACGCAAGGAAAATTCGGGTTTAAAGAGAGAATATACGTTCATTTTTGAAGTTTATAGTTTGAAGTTTCAATTTGTTGTCCTTGTACTCGTGGTTGGAAATAATATGAAATTCTTCTTAATAGTATTCAGTAATACCAGGTTATATTCACAAATTTAATTTGGGCTGAAACCCCTCCCATGGAAAAGAATTTCTTCGTCTTAACATCGGTACGATACAAATTCCACAGCAATGAGCTTGTGAGCATAGAAATTTACGACCACATAGTAGTTCCGAACTAGTGACGCAACAACTCTCGCCAATTATTTCTATGTAAACGCAGCTTAATTTAGTTAACCTAGAAAGTTATCGACGGACAATGTTGAATCAGTTGTAGTGCGTTTCATATTACATTGTGCGAACACTATTTTAAATCAAAGCCTTGCGAACATACTTTTTGATGCCAATTTCGAAGTGTTAAAAATGGATATCGGTCGCTTTATTTCTAAAAACCACGATTGGAAAGTGTCGAGTTAAATTGAAATTTTGTTATAATTATAATTAAAGTTTAGACTTCTCCTTTTGGAAATGTAATTGAAATACACTCATAAATGGTGAAGAAATTTGATCGGGTAATTCCTTGTTAATGGCACTTTCACGATAGAACGTTATTTAGAGCGCCAATTAACCAAGTAACCAAAATTTTAAATTTTGTGAAAAAGAAGGAAGAAGGAAAAAGCTAAAAATGTTTTGTGCGATTTACAGAAAACTTTACAAAGATATGAATTTTCAAGTATCGATTCTGCTTTTTCATTCAGTATATATTTTAGTTTTATTGCTTCGTTAAGCTTTGCAAACAAAAAGTTAAAACTCGCCAGAAGCTATCGTATAGAAAAAAGAAAGCGACAGAGAGTTTCAGGACGATTTTTCAAAAGATGAAATCTATTTTCCGAGCCAAGTTTTGCATCTCATCAAACCAAATGGTCCAATGCAATGACTAACACAATTGAAAATTATTATCGTGTTTCGATCTAAAGGGTGCCAAGATGGCGGCTTTTTAGAGCCATCATATAAATTGTGTCTCGATTGCAAACAATTTTTAGTAATCTATTGTTTTTTTTTAAATAGAACTGTTTTTTTTTTTATTTTTGTAGATTTTTTTATATTTCAATACAAAATTAAGAATTTAAAATTTAGGCACCTTATTTAAAATTACCAGTTAGATTCCTGTTTTACGCCTTTTGCTCACAATACAAAATCTAGACTAATATATAAAAAAGAAAATTTAAAAACAATATGAAAACCTATTTCGACAGCTATTCCGAATATGTAATACAGTGTTAATGAAAGAATCTTAACGGAAGAATTTATATTGTGTAGTAGTCGCAGAAAAATCGAAGGACCGAACGTATCAAGAATAATTAAAGCAAAGTAATTACAGCAAGAGATATAAATAGCCACAGGTCTTCAAACCGTACCATAATCTGTTCATTACTCATCTAAAGTATCGTTTTTTGAAATGTTGCAACATTTTGTCAAAATTCTCATGTATTTATCCGGAGCAATTAAAATCCTTAGATATAAGAATAAGAATAGAATAGAATAGAATAAGTTTATTCGTGGTAAAGTACTATAAGAATACAAATTTCTTTTTTTAGTACAATAACAAAGCGGCAAAAAGAATAAATAAAAACAAGTAAATATTAATATAAAAGTACGAGAAATGAAATTAAAATATAAAAAAACACAGTTTGAATAAATTAGAAATTAGAAATTCAAAAATTAAAATATAAATTCGAAAAAATATGTGCTACTATCAACGCAAAATAACAGACTAAAATATTACCCTAAAACGTCAGATTATAAATACAAATTTGTAACAACTAATAACTAGAAAACACAAAGCCAGACCACCTAAAACACTTCCAAAAGTCTATCCCACGACGGTGCTGCAGCGCGTTATTCGCTCCATAAACCCTCGAGTCGAGCTCGTACGCTGAATTTCGGATGGTAAATTATTCCAAGCTCGAACAGCACGAACAAAGTAAGAATTCTCCATTACTGAATATTGAAAATTTGGTATCAGCCAGTCAAACCACCTTGAGGAGTTTAAAAATGCCAAATTATTAAACAAATAGCTTGGCTCTTTAGAGTAGATGAGCTTATGAAGAGATGCCAGAAGCCTACGTAAAAGATATAAAGGGTTTTCCAATAAGAGGTGTTATTTTAATTAGCCCGCTATTTCGGTAGATGTCACTTTTGGAGCTGTCATTTTTTGACATTTGACAAGTAGAAACTACGCCATTTATAAAAATGGAACGATACATGATTCAACAACGCATTGAAATTAATAAAATTCACTATAAAAATGGTGAAAATGTGGCAGAGACGGTTCGTAAAAATCGAACATTTTTGGGTCGTCGTGAAGCACCTTGTCGGACCGCAATACAGAAATTGGTAGAAAAATTCGAGCTGTCGGGACAAGTTAGTGATGTGTAGAATAAAACCCGTGCACGTCGCTCAAGAACAGCCGAGAATATTGCTGCTGTAGCCGAAAGTGTTGAAGACAGCCCAGGTTTGTCCATTCCTCGTCGTTCCTTGGAATTAGGCATTTCACAAACGTCATTACACCGTATTTTGCATAAAGATTTGGGTCTTAAGGCTTATAAAGTTCAGTTAACACAAGAACTCAAGCCGTCCGATCATCAACAACGTCGAGTCTTTGCTGATTGGGTCCTTGAAATGCATGAAAATGATCCGGAATTCCATCGAAACTCATCTTGAGTGATGAGGCCCATTTCCACCTCGATGGCTTCGTCAACAAGCAAAATTGTCGCATCTGGGGTTCGGAAAACCCAAGAGTTATTGTTGAAAAGCCTTTCTATCCTCAGCGTGTGACTTTTTGGTGCGGTTTATGGTCCCACGGGGTCATTGGACCTTACTTTTTCGAAAATGAGGCTGGAGCAACAGTTACTGTGAATGGATTGCGCTATCGACGGATGATTAATGATTTTTCATGGCCGCAATTGGATGGTATCGATCTGGACAACGTTTACTTTCAACAAGACGGCGCTACGTACCATACAAGCAACGAAACCATTGATCTTTTACGGGAAAAGTTTCCGGACCGTGTTATCTCTCGAAGAGGTGATCACAATTGACCACCGAGATCTTGTGACTTAACACCTTGCGACTTCTTCCTTTGGGGCCACGTGAAAGAGAAGGTCTACGCCAACAGCCCAGCGTCGATTCAAGACCTTAAAGATGGAATTCGTGAGGCTATCGAGGACATAGGGCAGCCACTTTGCGATTTGGTTATGGAAAATTTCATGAAAAGGATATGGTCCTGTAGGCGTGGTCGTGGTGGTCATTTGGCTGATGTTATTTTACTTTGTTAACGGCATACCTTCCTCTTTATAATGAAATAAAGATCCGATCATTTATCTCAAAAAATGGCATTTTTCTTTGAATATCGAAATAACACTCTTATTGGAAAACCCTATAGATTTAAGGAGCAATCAAGTAGATGATTACGATGTTGCGAGATATGATCGAATCTCCTTAAGAAGAAGACGAATCTTGTGCAGTCGTTGAACGCCACATTTAGCTTAGTGGAACAGGATGAACACAAGTGAGGGAAAAGGAGACTGCCATAGGAAAAGTACGGGAGAATCAAAGATTTGATTAGCATCGAACGTGTGTTCGTAGACAAGGTTCACGAAGACAACCACAGCCGACGAAGACAACCACAGCCGACGAAGCCCACCATAAATCCTACCAGTCATATTATTGACATGATCACAGCATTGTATTCTGGAATTGAGGAGGATTCCAAGATTTTTTTACACGACTGGAAAATGGTAAAACTGTGTTATTTAAAAATACAGGTGGAAGATGAGATATCTCAACTACTCTGCGATAGAAGGCAATGCACTGCGACTTGCCAGCATTAAGCAATAAAAGATTGTTATCAGCCCAGTGTGCAATGCTGCGCAAGTCAGAATTCAGTCTATCAATGCAATCCTCCGCCAGTCCTATTGGTCGACTGAGATACACCTGCACATCATCGGCATACAAGTGAATTTTACAGTCCACTGCAACATTGGGGAGGTCATTTATATATAGGCTGAAGAGCAAAGGGCCGAGAATAGAGCCTTGAGGGACACCACAATTTAGAGGCAAAACACCGGACACACAATCCTTTACCTTAACCCGCTGCAATCTTTTGGAGAGAAAGCTGCGGATTAAGGACACAGCAGAGGGATGAAAAAGGAAGTTTGAGGTCAACTTTTCAAGCAGATTGGAATGATTAACCATGTCAAATGCTTTGGAGAAATCAAGCAGGGCAAGAACACACAGATGGTCCATGTCAAGCGAGCGACGTATATCATTCGTAACATTAATAATGGCTGTTTCGCAACTACGAGACTTACGAAAACCATACTGGAAAGGACTTAATAAGTTAAAGTATTCCAAATGATCAATAATTTGCTGTACCATCAATTTTTCCAGAACATTAGCAAGAAATCCCAACAGTCGGTCGAAAATCACCGGGAACCTCAGCTGCACTGATCTTAGCCACCGGCACAACCGTAGCAATTTTCCAACCGGAAGGAAATATCGACATGGTAAGGCAGGTGTTAAAAATATGTAGAATCGGCTGTATTATCTCCCTGACATCAACACATCTAAAACTAAAACAAGGCTGATCATTACTTGAGGGAAACATGAGGCGATTTAAACCCAGCTGTCCAGAACTACGTGCAGAAAGGATAGGGAGAGAAGTGATATGGGAATTAAGTATGTCAGACTCCAAGTTACACTGGGATTTATCTCTGCCATACACAGAAGCCTTACTCAAGCCTTTCCACAAGATCTTGGATGATAGTTGGGGGTCAAACTTTTGCTTAAAGTATCGTCGCTTGGCTGCGCGAACCCTAGAGTTGACCAGATTTCTAACCAATTTGTAATGCGTACGGCTATCATTGGTCTTTAACCTAAGGTATCTCCGATATAAATAATCCCGCTCAGCAATAAGTGACTGGATTGCTACAGAGAACCATGGGCAACCATCTTCTCTGATTCTGCGTGAGTGAGTTGGAGCATATTTATCGTGAAGATAATGTAGAAGTTCATAAAACCCATTAATTTTCTCATCCACTGAGGTATACAGAGTGATGTCATTTCAGGGCAGCGAGGCACACTCATCTCCTAAGTGATGTAGATCAATATCATCATATTTCCTATATGATATATCCTTGTACTTTCTGCAGATACCAATATCAATGCCATATGTCATAAAAAGGAAATCATGATCGAAGACGGAAGGAGAACCAAACTGGTTTTGAAAGCTAACTGAATCATAATCAGCAGTAACAAGCAGGTCAAACAAAGATGGGTTATCCGGTATTGAGATAAATTGGGAGATCGTTAATGGCACAAAGGTGGAGTGACTGTAGAAAGAATAAGAAACAATCCGTCGCACTATTATGTCTCAACAAATTGACATTAAAATCTCCTCCCAAGACAACATTTGCATATCTTTGTGTTAGATCAGAGAAAACAGCACGGAATTCTGCTACGTTTTCAATGGAAAAACAATTTGGCAGACAATACACGGAGGATAGCAAACATTTATTAGAGCCTAAGATTACTTCCACACACAAAAACTCCAAGGGGGTACTTTCAGAAGAGTAAACTATACGGGAATCATAGCAATCTCCCATTCTGTCATTTCTAAAAATGTTATAACCAGGAAATCTAACTAGGATAGAAGGTATATGGGGTTGTAGCCAAGTCTCGCACACTAAAATAACATGAACATCAGACCCTACAAAAATATCACATAATTCGTCGAACTTTGGTCTAATGATTCTGGCATTCAAGCTGATTACATTAAGACCTTCCGACTGCCGACAGAAAATATTAATTAAAGTTCTCACTCTGTTCGACGTAAAGATGTTTTCATTCACTCACCAAGGTGAAGGGAACAAAAACACGATCAGCACCAATGAAAAACGACATTATCACCATAAAAACTGAGTGCACTATAATATTTAAGCTAAGTGGTCTAAAACACTGTGTTAACAGAGTGACAATAATATAATACAACAAGGTTCGAATAAGTAGACAATATAAATACTCGACGAAAAATAACAGCATCATTACGGTGAAAAATAAACTATCAACAAAACAAATCAAACTTAAATAAAAATAATGAATAAATAAACAATATAAAAACTCGACGAAATATAGAAGCATATGTATGATCAAACCTAAACTATCAACAACATAGATTAAACTTGAATAAAAATAAAAAAAACCAAAGAATAAAATCATACACAATACATCACTTGGCTCCCTGGTTGGCATCGCAAAGAGATAGTAGCATATCCGATTTTGTAATTTTGTAGGCTTTTCCTTCCTTTTCCAGTCTAATATACAAGTGGCCGTCGCGATGAGAGATAGATAGATGAAGCGAAACTTATCAATGAAGTCAGAGTCTGGCTACACCAAACTGCAGATAAAAAAATTAACAATTCTCTTCAGGTTTTAGATATCTGCAACAAGGATGCATTCCCAAATATCCACAAACTTTTGAAAATTGGTCCAACAGTTACCTGTGACCACAACTCCGAATGGGCGTTCCTTTTTCACTTTGCGTTGTCTTAATTCCTTATTTATGGTCCACAATATGAGAAGATCGTTTCAACGGACTAGCTACTCTAAGCCTACATCTGGATATCAGCATAAAAGTCAATGCAATTCCTAATGATTTTTTTTCTTCTGTACCCTAAGCATAAGAAAAGAATTTGTATATGTATTGAACATATTCTTCGTAAAAATTTGTTATTAAGCGGTACTACAAGTACAAGTACAAGTACAAGTATTTACTTATCAAAAACAATCTAATTCAAAACCTTCCCCTTCGAAAAATCCTGCGTACGGGTCTGCATCACTCAGTGGTTATTCCAATGGGCAAATCTACGTAATGTACAACATCGCACATTGTATTTTTAATATTCAGTTCAGACAGTGCATTTTTTGAACGCTTTTGACTTCGTAAAAAGCGTTTGATTATAATCTGCGTAGTATTAACCTTTATCTTATAATCCAAAAGTAGTGACATAAGCACGAATTTGTTAGGGAAACACGCTGAAGCCAAACACATTAGAAAGGATTTTGATTCAAACATATGCATATTTAAAAAGAAGCAAGCAGAAAACTTGCAGAATTAATTCAACGCAAAGGTCATAGAACTTAAAGCAATTTTAGTAGAGACAACAAAAAACTATCACAGAAAATTCAAAATCTGATGAATTAGATAAAAATCTAGAAGTCCCGCAAAGTAAAATAAAATAAAATATATTAAAAAAACTTTTAAAATAAATAACTTTTGTAAATAAAATGCACTAAAAAGTAAAAAAATAATTTTTTTCGTTCTCAGTGATATAACCAAGAAAAGTTTAATGCAACTCAAATTAAATCTTAAAAGTTTGGGCATCCATTACTATAATCACAATTGTCTAATTGAAAATCATGCCCAAACATCAAGCAAATAGTTAGCATACAAAATGATGGAAAAGAATTGGGAACAAGATTACAAAGAGCTTATGAAAATAGTAAAAAACACTTAGACGACGCAAGAGACGTGAATTTCAATCGTTCGATTTTCAAAATAAATGACATAAATAACCTGAGAATCAAGAAGAAACATCGAAAGCCCTTTTATGGCCCTTATAAAATTATAGGTCAAAATGGAGTAAACTCCACAATTCTGATAAATGTGTGTATGTGTATGTTTTATAGTTTTGTCGCGGGATGCCTGTGCATAATAGGCGTGTTCCTTTGTGTCCTCCACTGGTACAGTCATACATTGGACAGTACACAGCTACACTGTAGAGTGATTAGAGAAAACTTGCACTGTTCCGCGGAATATAATTCTATTGGTCAAAAGGGGTCGCCAATCTCACTAAAAATTGTATGTTTTGTTTTATAGGACAACGCTTCCCTTTTTTCGTTTCTGAAACTGTGACAAATTAATCTTATCTTTTTAATTAACGTTTTATCTGCTTCATTCCGCCATCTTTCATAGAGCCCAATACATTAGTGCTACTAAGTTTTAAAAATAAATTTCGTTGGTTGTGTGAGGCGTTATTTTGTGATAGCAGTGCACTGAATAGAATAGCGCGTACAACGGAATACAGCTAATATAAAATTCATTTTGTTATTCTATCACTATTTGTATGCATTATGGTACGTGCACAACGAGGCGAGGTTATATCAAGAGTTGAAGAAATAAATTGATTCTATGATGTGCTATGAGAGTGTTCATAACAATGCTGTGGCAAGACGCGATGTGGCGAGACACCTCGAAGTATCTCGCTTGAAAATAAAATTTGTCATTTTTTCGCGAAGTGCAGCGCGCTAATGTTGATAACTGTCATATTCTCATAGATTTTTTCTTTGATATAATTGAAGGGTTGTTTACTCATTCTCATATGCTAATCTATGAGGATCAGTATGTGAATATTCATATACATATGTGGATGATGGAATATGCCAAATTGTAATTGCATATTATTGTGACCCCCCATACACAAGCCTGCAGAAAGGGCTGGACAACAGAAAATGATTAATTTGATATCCTTAGAATGGAAATTTTGGCAGTTTTTTTTTAGTTTATATTGAAATTTTCCTTAGTATAATCGAAGGTTTCTATACTCATTCTCATAAATTGGACGAATTTATCAGGGTCAGTCCGTAAATCTTCATATTGTTACGAGCGTGGCCTTAGTTCTTTATTTAAAACACAATGTTTTAGATATAATTCAAAAGTTCTTTTTTTATTTAACTTTACCGTTTACTCTCAAAATTCACAAATAATTATCAAATCAACTCTTAAGTTATATGGCTAGTACTGTATGTCTAATTATCGCAATCCAAATAGTTTACTTCGTTCACTTCACTGTCTGAAATAAGACTCCGCCTCCTGGATATGAGAAGCGCCGTATTTATACTCTACAAATTATCTTAGAACCTTCCTGAATGTTCCGTTCTCCGAACGCAAAGTTTACTAAGATGTCACTAATCTAAAGTTGTTTCCATTTCCAACAGATGTCGCTTGTGTCACCTTGGGGCTCGCAACAATATAAACGATGAAATTCGCCAAATTCCAGACGGTTGGTGGCAAGTAAAAGAGCAGAAAGTACATTTATCTGAAAAATGCAATATAGTTGCATTACTTGACAAACGCAAAACTTTTTCTTCAGAATCTGATGAAACAATTTATGCTCTCACTACGCGATTTACCAAGAAACTTAAAGCCTTTTTGTAGCACAACACCTCGAGATGTAACTCCACCTCGCCGCGCTCAACTACCTAACTTCGACTCGCTTTGCCTCTCCTCGCCTCGTTGTGCACGTATCCTTATAAAGCGTATGAACAAACTTAGTATATGGCATAAAAATTTGCAATGTTCTGTTTAGGATGTTGCCCATTTTCTTAACTGGAGTTTTATAGGAAGATACAAAAACGAAAAAGTGTATCAAATGTAATTTGGAATTGAAGAATTAAAGCAAATGCCTTCTCACAGCACAGCGTTTATGTAATTTGTATCATCGTAAATAGCATCACTAGTCTGAAAAGATAATGATGTCATTTTCATAAAAATATTTAGCCAATTAGTTTGGAAGAGAAATCGGCGTATAGTCGTATTCTGACAATTACAGAAATAACTCAAGAAAATAAATCTTTTTGAACATTATAAATGGAATAAGATGTTTGCTTTGAATTAAATACCAACTGACAATTGAAATAAAAAGGAATTTAATGAGGGTCATATTTACTGCTTTTATCAAAAATTTGTCTAATCTTACCCTACCTTACCCACATTTCTTTGTAAGTAATTTTATTAACATTTTCCAGCTTTCCGAAACTTCTATGATTTCTCTTTTAAAGTAAGAAGTTTTAGCTGAGTTTATATCTGTAATATATATACCGAGAAATTACTTCAGTATTGTATCGTAGTCGCTTAATTGTTTCTGTAAATTTATCTCTGTATATAAGTGTTGTTAAAAATGCTGAAGCAGCTGTATTACTGTTATCCTTGATACAACATTTGTTTTTTATTTATATGACACCAACATTGTACCTTAATTATAGCATTCAATGAATAGGGGTTATTTTACATACTCACTTAAAAAAAAAATATGTTTCTTCTAAACAATCTTCTGTAAATATATTTATTATATCATACATAACTTCCAAGTCATAATTACTGCCTGATCAAAATGTTGCGCAAGTCTTCTTATATTCATATCGAACACTGAAATATTGACACGAAATATTATTATAACAATTCCTACATTGCGCACTATTATATAATGACAATGTTTCTGCCCACTATTATATAATGATAATGTTTCTGCCCATACATTATCTTAATATTCCAATACCTCGTAAAAAGTATTTAATCATCACACAATTGTAATCAAACAACCACAAATCTCTAAGGAGCTGACGACCTCACAATACCTCAAAAAAAGCATTTACTCTACTACTACTACTACACTACTACTACTACTACTACTATTACTACTACAAATTAAGGGAAGGGAATATAGGTATTACGCACTACTTTTACATAAAAAGTTATACCTAACTTAACGCACTTTCGACTTACGTACATAGTCCTTCAAGTCGAAAAGAGGAAAGATACCACAGGTTTAACAGACTATTAAATCTAGCTCTTTCACACAGCTTCATTATCTACACGAATTATTCAGCCAATTGGTTAATCGTACATCGCCGACCTTATCGAGTTGATATTTACCTATTTTTCACCATTGAAGAATACATTTACAAACAAAACATTTGGAGAAGATATCGCAATGGCACGCTTGCTGAGGACCTTCAAGAAGGACGATCCCAAAAGAAAAACTCCACATAATATCCAGAAAAGACACAACGACTTAGAATTACTACGGACAGATTTTACAAAGCTTCTTGTACAGGTTGAAGCAAAAATAATATGGCAACATCCATACTGCATTGAGTGGCTTAAAAATCTGTCACAGAGATTAACATTATCCAGTGGAAGATACGCTTACTGTGAAACCTAATTTCTTGTTCCCGATGAACATTAGGCATGCACTTAAAATTTGAAGCTAATTGTTTTAATGTTAATTTCACTAAACGGATAGCTTCATTTAATTTTTAATATATCCCGAAAGGATTACAAACTTCTCTATAAGCTTTCTCATAATAGCACTTTAAAAACATTAAATTAAAGAGCAGATTATAGCTGCTAAAAAGTCGAAAAACAGTTTGTCCAAAGAACCTATTTTTTACTAAAAGCAATTATATTATTCGTATGACAAAAATCTATCAAAATTTCTTGTTATGTTAAACAGGGAAAGGTCATCATCATTAGCTCGTTAGCTCATCAAGCCCCCGCTGTGAGTATGTGGAGCGATTAGCACCAACTCGATAGTATGCTAATGTCAATTTGATGTATATGAAAGTACTTTCACGCCTTTTTGTTGCCAAATGGAACATCAGAGACCATCAAAAGGGCCAAAGGGTGTGAACAAATGTTTAGATGATTACTTTGATATGCAAATGTCCAGCCGGTGAATTCACTTACTCTTGGGAGTACTTGGGTAATGCGAAATGCTATTTGCGCCTAAGTGTCCGCTCAAATTTGAACGGAGCCGAAGACATGCCAACATTTTGACACTTTTACCTAGTTTAGGGTTTATTTATAGCTCAAATTCCCACTATCATGTCATTAGATAGGTTGTATTAAAAGGGTTGGTTCCAAGTTTACTGCTGATTAGGGAAAATACTGAGCTGTTGCCTTTGAATGGTAATTTGGAGTTGGTTTTGGCATGATTTACGAAATCCAATTAATTAAGAGAACTAAACTAATGGATATGTCAAGTAAAGTATTGTTTCGATCGCGATAGTCGCTGTTAATTTCAATTTCGTAATATACGGTGGGAGGTGACATATTGAAATGTACACGAAACTACAATTTTTGTATTAGAAGGCAAGGTAGTTTTTCGAATATTGTAAGTAAGGAGTAACTCACAAAGGAATACAAGCTTTATAAAAAGGGAGGCTAGAAAATTTGTCTGTCTAACAAACGTACATGCATACCAGTATATACCTTAAATACCTACTCGCTTATGCTTGGTATTCGTATAAGATTTTGGAAATTTGCTTTTGTTATTAGTATAAAGAAGAATTATTCCTGATATAATAGGATAAGTGGGTGTGGGTGTAATTTTCCCCTAACTACCTTATTTTCGGGCTTATCTCTTAGATCAACAGGAAATTTCAATGATACCTAGCAAGACTTAATACTTTAGTTTCTTGTAATGAGTACTCTTCGGAGTTTCATTCTTATAATTAAATCAGTTTAATAAATTTATGGAAATAAAAATCAAGGTTTATATATGAATACTAGCTAGTCCTTCAGTAGCATTCTCTCTTAAGTTTTTTAATAAAAATTTAATTTTTTTTTTAATTTTTATATATATTGTTATTTTTTATTTATATTTTTTTAATTTTTTTTTAATTTTTTTTTTTTTTAATTTAAAGGAAACTAAGCCTGCTGGGATTCGATGGTGTTACAGACAGAGTCTGGGCTTTTCTTAAGTCAATTTTTTCAAAAAATGCGTAAAACAAGTTTTTCTTCTCGTTGTCATGCAATTATTTTACAGTTCTTATAGTACAGTAATATATCGTCTAAGGTATAGTTTCGCCAACCACGGGTTTCAATGCTGAAAATAGAATGTGGTTAAATTGATAGAATAAAGTATGTAAATTGGATTACGTAATCAATGTAATGAACACATGCACTTTGTAGTGCTATCGCTTGGCGTGCTAATGTCATTCTGGCAGGAGACATTAGCCGCTGCTGATCTCTCTCTAATATCGCTGATACGTAGTGCGTCATATATTTGACTTGTAAATTCGGCGAACACACGATTCTACGAATTTGTCAATAGTTTTTTGCTAAGTGATCTTTCAAACATGCTACAAATGTCGATCATAGCGTAGGCTCGACAATTTTCGAACTTAAATTTACTTTTTTTTAAGAAGCCCGAGTGCAAAATTTCAGCACTTTAAGTGAACGTACAAAAATTTCGTTTTTCACTTTTCATTTGACCACTCTGCCTAAGGTAAGAACGTTCAGTGTAGAGATCTGACATTTAGTACACAGCGTTTTTAAAGAAATAGTGAATATAATTTCAGAAATGGGCTAAATCGGTCAACCTCTTCTAGGTGTTGCCACATAAGAATTTAGATTTTTACCTAATACTGTGAAAATGATCAGTTTTAGACGTAAAGTTCTTCAGAATATGAAATTAATTATTACTGTTCGAGGAAGGATTTTAAAAAATAATTTGAAATCACTTTTAATATAAAAAAGTTAAATTTTCTTATTGCAAAATATCTTATTTTAAGTAGGTAATAGTAAAAAGCGTGCATGTGCATGTAAATTAAAAATAAGATTTTTCAAGAGTTGTAATAGTTTCAAGGATATAAAGCAGAGCATTATAAATGTATCGATTTCTCAAAAGTCAAAAGCGACCTAGATTAATTGTTATTAACTTTGAACGTTTTTTTATTCATTTTTTATTTATTACATAAAACTGGAGCTTTGAATTAGGTTGTAGCCGACTAGTAAAAAGCACGTGAACATTTAATAATTATGTTGAATCGCATCAAAACATATGACCCAGAAAAGAGCTGCAAACAACATTCTTGATGTTTTAGTAATTTGTAAAAGTCTCACGCTGATTAGAATGTCATGCTCGTAACTGCACATCTACCTACCTAGTACCTACTCCGTATAAGAAATTATCCTCATCATTTACTGACTTTGTCTGAAAATTACCGTGAAAATTCTGCATTTAAAATTCATCAGTGACAGGAACGAAGCGATGTCACAACATCAAAAGGACTTACTAAGGACCGTTTATTGTTGACATTGAACAAGAGTCAACTGTAATGCGGAGAAGTGTTATAGCCGGTAGCAACTCCTTGAAGGAGGCTCGTAAATCAATTTTCTGACTGATCTTCAGTTGCACGGGTGTAGTCCCTTTCGGGGAAGTGGAGATGTGAATGTGAATCCTTCACTGAACGCTGTAAATCATTAAAAATGAATAACAAAATACACATCCTTTTCGAATACATTTTTGTCCAACTGGTTAACGGTATACTGTACGGGTGCCTAAGTAACGGAAGACAAATTTATTGTTGTTGCTGCTTTGATGTGTTTTTCAAGCCAAATATAAAGGGTGGGTAACAGTAGACAACGTGGTTTGTTGTTTTTGTTGTTCTCGGGGATCAAAAGGGATATGTGAACATACTGGGAAGACTCCGGGGAATTTCTATATGCAAAAATAACAGGGAAAAATTCAGAAAAAAGAAGGCGCAACACAACTTGTATGGAGAATATATGAATGTGCGGATAAGTAAAATTAATGGAGGAACTCCTGGAATGACGCCCGTCTCTATTATGCATGTCGGATTGTTGCAGCGTATTTATCTGAATTATCTTTTGTTTGGGTTCGGTTTGCATTACTGCTACATATGTTTTATGGATGATTGAGTGCGTTTCCTTTTTCTTAAAAAAATTTCAACAAATAATGAAATGACATGATGGTTGTTTTGAATGTTCACATTTTGTTTCTTATAGTATTTAATTAAATTTCTCATTCTGCTGCCTGCATATGTCTTGAAAGTTAATAGTAAATAAAATATCTCTACTACAGGAACTTTAGGATTTCACTTCACATTTACCTTTGAGTTCTCCAAATATGGTGTGAAAAGTCCCCGGGATTTGCTTATCCGCATAACTTGTGACAGCCCCAAAACGGGGAAAAATTACCTTTCTTCGGTGTTTTGCGAATATCTTCGTTCCTGTTCGCTGTACAACTATAGCGTATATACATGTATGAAAGAGAAAGAACAAGATATTCTCTACAGAAAAGGTGGAATAAAATTTATTGATAACACTAATATTTTTCCCGTAATATGGTATTGAAACTCCAAGATAAATTTTGTATGGATATTTTATTGCATGTAATGATCGAAACCGAGGTTTCTGTACGGTATCTTTTTGCTTTGACATTTTTATAGACAATTGGGTACAAAATAAAGGGTCCCGTTTTTGATCTTCTTATTCTAACATTATAAAGATGTAAAAGTTTACGGTAAAAAAATTAAGCTTGTCAGGTTAGGAATAATCTAAACATTTTCTTCGTGAATATTTAACAATACATAACTAAACAAATGATGGTTGTTTATGTCACTAATTTCTGACAGACTATTCTCTTTCAGTTTCTTCTTCTTCTTTCTCGATTTGTTCTCGATTCTCTCACGGGACTGGTGGGAAAATCTAAGACTACTCGAAATCAATAGAATCGATTTCTGAGTCCTTGTTGTCGTTTTTTTGATCTATTGAATCTTTGATTGGCGCAGTATTCAGACAAAATGTCCAACAACAATTGTCGCAAACTGCTGAATATTGGAAGCCCAACTTTCGACCACCGTACAACTACAAAAAATTATGGCCAAAGGACGGTTGAAATTTTGGAATTTTTTCGAAGATGAACCCATTTCTTGCCTAAAGTTCCTGGACTACTCACCAAGTAGTAAGTATTTAGAATTTGCCTACTATATTTGCAAAAAACGTAATTACAAATTCACGGAATGTCATTATGTGTGAGAAATTGTTTGCCATTTTGTTTTACAAATTATTTAGATTTACTTCTTCCTTTGTCGGTAAAAAAATATATTTGTTTGGGCCTAACTAAGGAATTTGCCCTTTTTATTCTATATTTATTAACAACAAAAAAAAAAAAACTTATCTTTCTTATTTATATTTACACATGCTTATATGTTGGTATATGGGTATGTCTTTATGGTATGACAAAACTGTGGAGATTTGTTTATGTGTACGACTTTTAATATTTCTGTCATTCTAATATTCCGCTATTTCGGTAGATATCACTTTTGGAGTTTTTGCCATTTGACAAGTAGAAACTACGCCATTAGTAAAAATGGAACGATACACGATTCAACAACGCATTGAAATTATTAAAATTCACTATAAAAATGGTGAAAATCTGGCAGAGACGGTTCGTTCAACTCGAACATTTTTGGGTCGTCGTGAAGCACCTTGTCGGACCGCAATACAGAAATTGGTAGAAAAATTCGAGCTGACGGGACAAGTTAGTGATGTGAAGAATAAAACCCGTGCACGTCGCTCAAGAACAGCCGAGAATATTGCTGCTGTAGCCGAAAGTGTTGAAGAAAGCCCAGGTTTGTCTATTCCTCGTCGTTCTTTGCAATGATTCATTCCACAAACGTCATTACACCGTATTTTGCATAAAGATTTGGATCTTAAGGCTTATAAAGTTCAGTTAACACAAGAACTCAAGCCGGCCGATCATCAACAACGTCGAGTCTTTGCTGACTGGGTCCTTGAAATGCATGAAAATGATCCGGAATTCCATCGAAAACTCATCTTGAGTGATGAGGCCCATTTCCACCTCGATGGCCTCGTCAACAAGCAAAATTGTCGCATCTGGAGCTCGGAAAACCCAAGAGTTTTTGTTGAAAAGCCTCTCTATCCTCAACGTGTGACTGTTTGGTGCGGTTTATGGTCCCGCGGGGTCATTGGACCTTACTTTTTCGAAAATGAGGCTGGAGCAACAGTTACGGTGAATGGATTGCACTATCGACAGATGATTAATAATTTTTTATGGCCGGAATTGGATGGTATTGATCTGGACAACGTTTACTTTCAACAAGACGGCGCTACGTGCCATACAAGCAACGAAACCATTGATCTTTTACGGGAAAAGTTTCCGGACCGTGTTATCTCTCGAAGAGCTGATCACAATTGGCCACCGAGATCTTGTGACTTAACACCTTGCGACTTCTTCCTTTGGGGCCACGTGAAAGAGAAGGTCTACGCCAACAGCTAAGCGTCGATTCAAGACCTCAAAGATGGAATTCGTGAGGCTATCGAGGACATGGGGCAGCCACTTTGCGATTTGGTTATGGAAAATTTCATGAAAAGGATATGGTCATGTAGGCGTGGTCGTGGTGGTCATTTGACTGATATTATTTTCCATTATTAACGGCATACCTTCCTCTTTATAATGAAATAAAGATCCGATCATTTATCTCAGAAAATGGCATTTTTCTTTGAATATCGAAATAACACCTATTATTGGAAAACCCTTTACATAAGACAGTCAACTCAAATAAAGTTTATTTCAGTAAAATAGGTCTTTCGCTATGTTCCTCCGTGTAGTAATATATTAAATTATTACCAACTCAAATGATACAGGAGTAGAAGCTCAACTCCTGGATATTTGTTGGAGAAGCTAGCATATAGCTCAGCTCTAAGTGAAGTTTGGAAGAGAGTTGAATATTTTACAAACAAGCAAAGAGAGAATGAAATGATTGAAATTGCAGGACTTTTTCGTTTGCTTCATTTTTTAATATCTCATGCATGTGAAATATTTCTTCCGACACTTAAGTACATACTAGAGTACTGCCTGTAACATGTAAATGTGATATATGTTTGGGCTTGCCTTACTTTTTTATATAGGGATGAAAAGAAAACACGCCTTCACTTATTCGTATCTCGTATTTAAATGATTATTATCCACTTCTTCTTTTAAAATAATGCACAAATCAAAAATCATTACCTCAGCCTTTTATAAGTATTCCTTGAAAAGTACATAACATGCTCAAAAATACAACTCATCAATATATGACGCCTACCTTCCTAAACCAGTTCAACATAAGATATATTCATGTACTTATTATTAATAAATTTCAGGTAATGCTTACAGTAAACCTTATCTTAGTCAGACATGCCCATTTTTCCCGCTGCCACTGACATGTATAACCTAGACCGCTAACACCACACCACTGGAATTGCGTAATGCATCATATCACAATACGTTATATCTGCCTATACTAAGGCTGAAATTCAACAATGGCTAAGGACAAATAACATACAGTTTGAGGAAAATATATTCAAGCCTCAGTTGTATACTTTGATAAAAATATAACGTACTCCAAGAAAGTATATAGTGGATGATCTGACTCGGAGTTATGGGCATTGAGTTTTACGTCTACCATCGTACCACCCCGATTTAAATCCAATTGAGAAAATCCAGGGTTAGCTCAAGAAATACAACTTTCAAATTAGATGATATTAAGCAGTTATTAACGGAAGAAATCGAAAAAATTACGGGGGAGAACTGGAGAAGCGTCTATAAAAATATTATAAAAGCTGAGGAAGGATATTTTGGGTATGAAGCCTTTTTTGAAAAGTTAACAGATAATTTGAATTTTTCCTTATCTGACGATAGTTCTACTTCTGATGGTGTTTTAAGTACTGACGATGAAGAAGCAGGCCCCTCTGTAAGGTGAAGTCATGTCAATTTGAAAGTCACATTTTCCTCTTCAGAACAAAGAGTAGGCTCATCTGTTGCATGTTAACTGCTATAGGTCCCGTGCATAGCTCTTAATAATATGGGTGAGCATTTTGTTAGTTACGCTTCTAGGCACGTTTTAAAGAATCGTCTATATAATATTGTTTTTATTCCATGTTGCATTGCATAGCATTTCATCCGGTGTGTTGTTTATATATATCTTTAGACAATTTATTATTATAACAATTTCTTTAAATATTTAAAATGTTTAAATTCACAATTATTAAGAATATTAAAATACCCTAAAATCTTGAATGCAATTGACTTCTTTACGATGAAATTTTCTGAAAATCAATTTCAACATTTCATTTTTCTAACAGTGTATCCCAGCCCAGAGCGCAGATAAACAGATCTTGCTCACAAACTTTCTCAATTTTAAATAAAGCAGTTTACTGCTGACAGTCGCTAGAGACGTTTGCTATTGGAGCCTGTTATTGTTTTTTTTACAGTGTAGGAAATTTCTATATAGGAGAGAAACTTTTCATTAATTCTTATAAAAAACTTGCATACATACATGATGCATGTTGTGACCAAAATGAGCGAAATTATTTTTTAGAAAATTGCACAAATATTTCCCATGCGCGAAAAATTATCAACTGACTTGCAATGTACTCTAGCTTGTGTAAGCTCACCCCCTAGATAAGTTGGGAGTAGCTTGTATAAACTCGACTCCACAAAATAACGATACTCAATGCTGGATACTAACTGTTTTATTATTTTTCTGTTGTTCAATTTGGGTTTATGTAATGCAATAAACTGTGTTATTTGTGTAATTGTAATGTCAAATCAATAAGTGGATGATTTGTATTATTCCGATATTATTGTGATTCTGGTAATGTTATGATATTTAAGTGTATGTGCATTGATACATATCACATCCCCTTATATCTGACCAACCGAGTTACATATATCAATCAGCTATCGTTAGAACTGCCGCGCATTGAACGCACCACAGTACAACACAGCGTAAGGCAGGGTAGCGTAGGTTTTTGTAATATACACAAGTAATTGACCGACCGTATATTGCACACAGCGGAAGTAATATGCGATCAGTCACTTACTTGCCCGCGGCATATTGAACACAGCACAGCACAGCACAGCACACAGCATTGAAGCAAAGGTTTTTGTCAGATACACAAATAAATGATAGATGATGCAGCAGAGGCAGAGGCCTGTGTCTCGCCTGTGTACTCTGTTATCTACGCACAGTTTTCTATTCCTCTGTTGCACATAGCTCGATTGAGACAAACTTTCCACCCGCTTACCAAAAGAGGCGAAGTAGAGAAATAGTTTTCCTGTGTTCAATATGCGCTTTGTAACAGAGTTTTATTAAATTGAATGCATTGGAATTGGTATAAAACTCAGACAAATATATTGCTTACATACGTCTATCTCTTTCAAGCTCAATTATGTTTGACATCAAACTTGCAGAGGAGCACATTTTCAGTAATATTAAAAATTAATTTTTGTGTTAATTAAAACAAGTATAACTTCCTAAACAATTTTTATTTAATGCAATACTATTTTATAACCTGTTTAGTGTTTCTAATCAGCAAATAATAATAAATTATGAATCGGTGTGCAATTGTACGCAGCCTGTTCAAAATTTATGTCATTTTTGAAGCAAGAACGCTCAGTCCCTTCTGCCACGGTCAGTGTTATGGAACTTTGCTACTATAGTAGCATGTTTGCTACCTTGCTACTTTAAATCCAAATTTGCTACTTTTTCGCTTTTTCTCAATAATCGTAACGAAAAAAAAAAAAATATTTTTTTTTTAAAAATTTAAAATATTTTTTTAAAAAAATCTGCTGTGAATGTTGTTGATGTTTCAGATTTTTACTTAAAGAAAACTACTAATACGAGGAAAGGTAAGGAATTGTGGAAAAAGAACGCACGGATTCTAATTACGTACGTTGCATGCGTTTGCATCTTGTTTCAGTGAACTGCGCCGAGGCCAATACCTCTGCCTTGCTGTAGCACAAAACTGTCATTCAGTACGTCTACATGAATACTTGAGTAATTGACTTAAAATACACTTCAAACTCAAGTAGGGTTTTTGGTTGAATTAATTCCAATTACTTGACTTGAAATTTACTTGAAACTACATTTTACCTTTGACAACTCTGCATTAGACAAACATCTTGAGAAAAGTGCTAAAAATCAACAAAAATCTTCCTCTTATTCCTCTTTGCCGTTTTCATAATTCGTTTACATGAAATTTTTTCAAGTAAATCGAACCAAATTTTGTGATTTACTTGACTCAAGCAAATTTAAGCCAATGCGTGTTTACATGATGTTTTGATTACTTGATATCTACTTGAAATATACTTCAAGTATTCATGTAAACGTTCTGAGTGACAGCAAGTTGGCGTGGCGGTGGCGTGTTTTTTTCAGCCATTAAGGAATTGTGTTTTGTATTGTGGTGAATATTATGAATATTTCACTTCAAATGCATTTGCACTTTGTAGCACGTTTTGCCTTATTTGATCATTGTAATTGTCAATGTCATTGCTTGCTGAGCTGATGCTGATTGCTGTGTTTGATAATTGCTATATAAATTAATTACGCATTTATGTTGTGAATTTGAGATTATTTTTGATTTGTGGTGATAGCTTCTGTTTGTTGTTGAGATTATATATTTATACCTACAATAAAAAGGATAAACAAGCAAAAAATTCTGAGTAAAATTTTATTGCCCTTGGTACTGACTATACATCAGTAATGAGAAGTGAAGTTACGGAAGTTAGAGCACGATTAGAGAAATTGAATAAACATTTATTTTATCTTAGATGCACTTGCCACTCCCTCCACTTGTGTCTTGCGGCTGCTATGAAAAAAATTCCTCGCAAAGTTGAAAATTTCCTTTCTTGCCTATATAATCATTTTGGCCACAGAGTTAAGACGCAAAGTGAGTTGGCAGAATTTCAAAATAGTTTTAATTTAGATTTAAATAAGATTCTAAAATCAAGCGGTACACGCTGGTTGGACATGGAGCAAATCATTATAACAATATTGGTGCAGTGGTCAGCTTTACTTCATTACTTCACTCTCTTTACTGTTGAAAGTCCTAATAATTTTGATGCAAATGCAATTTTTGATTGTCTGAATAGTTCGGAGATAAAATTATACTTATTATTTTTGTGCTATATTTTCGATTAATAATCTCTATAAAGCCTTCCAGTCTGAAAAAATTTTAATACACACACTAACACCTTTAATTGAAAATAACTTCAAAGATATTTTAACAAATTGTATAAAGCTAGAACACATTCAGTTGACTGCAAATTTAATGACGGTTCATTTCATCTTGAAAAATCAAGAATGTTTTTTGGAATTAAATTGTCACAGTTTCAATCTTTAAATGCTTGTAAAAATATTAGTAATATCGAAGATAATCTATTATTTTACATAGAGATTATTAGAATATTTGGATCCAAGGAAGATTAGAACAGGCGAAATGACTTCAATACTTCCACTAGTTGAAACTTTTCCTTTTCATAATGAAATATCATTGAAAAGTTAGACAACCTTGTTGATTGTAACGATATTGCTAAAACTTGGCTAAATTTATCAAAACAGAAAAATCTTTTTGAATAACCAATTTTTGACATAATTAATTTATTTGTCCTTCCCCAGAGTACGGTTGCTGCTGAACGGACTTTTTCAGATTTTAATAACTCAAAAAATAAAAAAACGTAATAGTTTGAATATTGAAACAGTTTCGGCTGTACTTCTTTGTAGGGAACTGATAGAAGATGGAAAGATTTTTACACCGTCAAATAAACTAATTAAGTACTGCAGTCTGTATAAATTTTTCGATGGAGTTTTCATAAAGAAATAAGAGGAAGTTCTTACAATTAATGATATAAACATAATTATAATAAAATAAAACATAACATTCTATAATTATATACATTTTATTTCCGTACTCTGTAGTCTGTTTGCTACCCTTTTGGCGATTTTGCTACTATTTATTCTCAAATTTGCTAGCATAACTTGTCAGGGAAGTCCCATCACTCACAGTTTTATCTATGCTGTGCTGCACTGTGTTCAATGTGGCGGGCCTAAAATGCAGGAATATTACACTTATAGCACAATCGAAGGATTTCAAATCCATATTTAAAAACATCACTAAATAAGCACTGAGAAACTAAGAATTATATCGTATTATAAAGTACAGGGAACTTTACAGAAAATATTGATAAAATTGTTAAAATTGAAATATTAGAAACATTTATAAAATTGATATATTGTTTATATTCAGTCGACCTATGAAATTCCTACTGTTCGATTCGGCAGATAGAACCCTATTCCCTCGATGCCTTGTTGCATGCGTAATTCACTAACATCATCCTAAAAATGCAAAACGAAAGGAAACAACAAAGTGTCAAGTTCTAACCTAATAAATCTAAGAATATACATATATCTAAAACGAGCAGCATCCTTTACATCCAGATGATCTGTGGCTTTTGTATCTGATTCCTGCTGCAAGTTCCTTAAGTCCACTCGAACGTAATGGACAAAATTAGTCCAAATTTATAGATACTCTTCTATGCTGCATAAAAATAATCTAAGGATAATACAGAAATATTAGTAAAAAAAACGTAAAATTTACAACAAAATGAATCACAGCACACATTAAATGATATTACCACAGTCAGCTGTTTTCGCCTCATGTCGAGTAAATACAACAAGTCTTACTAAGGCAACACCAAAAGGCGAGAAAACATAACTGGTTACAGCGGCTATTTAAACCCAACAAACTGCAGTGGATATCACCAGCACAGAGTTAATCGAGTATAAAGAATCGTGTTCCATATCTCCTTGCAGAAGTGAATTCTTTCAGAGATTAATTTGAAAATATTCCTATCATTTCCTACAGAAGATGATTCTGTTTCAGAGATTAATCTGAAATATTATTCTCATCTTTATTATAGAAGTCGATTTTGGTCAAAGATAATTTGACTCGATTATTCTGCTTCAGCGTTTACTCCGAATGTTTCTCGTGCAAAATCAACTTTCCGGCCTTACTCGCTGCACGTTCATTATGCTAGACTCTTGGCCATACACGCTGAAGCACTAATATTTTACTACAAAATTTATTCTGCTCGTTTTCTTTATTTTTCAGAAGTGACATCGGCGGATACAGTTACGTCATTCTTGCCCGTTATCCATTACGAAATTCGAATTGCTGAATTGAGATTGAATTATTGGATTTATTTTGTATTTTTTAAAAACTGAATTAGTTAAATAGTGTTAAGTTAGGATATATTTTGAATTATACGTGAATTTACTTTTCTTCTATGATACTAGCATCAAGTATATTAAGTATTGAATTTGAATAACATTTTATATTTGGATTTTAAAGGACGAGTTATATTTTTACAAACCGGCACGCTCTCTTACGTATGAGACTAGATCTCCCAGTTTATATGCTGTATATCGTTTATAATAATTATGTGATTCAGAAAGTTGTGTTCTTAAAACTGACATACTCGTATATAATACGGACTGCTTAATATGCTATTTCATGTGAGCACAATCTTACGTGTCAAAAAGACATCCTTTAATCAGACATCTGAACAAATTATTATGGGAATTCTAAACATAAGTTTAATGAATTAGCTAGATGCACACAAGTTATTAAAAGAATATCAAACAGGTTTTCGGAAGAAAAATTCCACTGTAGATAGTATTTATGTTCTGTCGATCTTAATTTAATCGAAAATTTCAAAAAAAGGGAATTATCATTGATTATTTATTTATAGATGTGCTCAGAATCATTGATTTCATAGGATACGTACACAACGAGGTGAGGCGAGGTGAAGATTCATCTCGAGGTGTAGTGTTCACAAGAAGGCGTTCAGTTTCTTGGTAAATCACGAAGTGAGAGCATAAATTATGTCATTAGACCTGAAGAAGAAATTTTGTGTTCGTCAAGTAATGCAACTAAATTGCTAGACTGGAATTTGGCGAATTTCATCCTCTATAGATTCTTCCATTATATGAGAATGACTATAAAAGCCTCCGATTATACTAAGGAAAGATTTCAATATAAACTAAAAAAAAATCCAAAATTTCCATTCTAAGAATAGCAAATTAATCATTTTCTGTTGTCCAGCCCTTTCTGCAGTTTTGCTTGTGGTATGGGCGACATAATAGCATGCGATTAGAACTTGGGGTATTCCATCATCTACATTTATGAAGATTTAAATACTGATCTTCATAGATTCTTCCAGCATATGAGAATGAGTAAAGTACCCTTCAATTATATCAACCTAAAAGAATATGCCAACTATCAAAATTAGCGCGCTGCACCTCGCCGAAAAATTAAAAATTTCATTCTCGAGAGAGATACCCGAGGTGTCTCGCCACATCGCGCGAGATATATATTTTGTTATTTGCCTCACTTTGGAGAGGGATTCAAATTAGGAGCACCAAGATTTGGGGTTAACACAAAGATCTCACTTGATAACGATATACTTTATTCGGGTTTAATCTTTTACCATTTAACACTATCTTACTTAAGTATTCTTATTCTTAAGCGAACACAAATAACCGAAACTTATAAGAGTAGAATAACCGAAAAATTATCCGTTTTTATTTCAGGTGAGTATAACTTGGACGACCGATCATGACTGACTTACATATTACCATTTTATTCCTATCTTCCTACATTCAACTTAACTTGGAAACAACGTGACTTAACTTTTTGTGCAGGTAAGCACTTATTTTCATGGGAAAGATAATTTCATATTTTGTGAGAACAAATTTATGCAGAGCACTGCGGAAAAAGCTTTACGTTATTTCTTTATGGACTTTACCAGGCCATAGGTTTTTCTTTAGATTGTATTTTATATGGATCAGGTAGATCCGTTGTCGCTTCAGATTTCTTTGGAATGTCTGGGAAATTAATATATGTAACTCGCGTTACCACAGAGTTGTTATGAACACTCTTAGGACGGGCGCCCACTGGAGTGGTGTGTGAGCAATGTGGCAGTGGCGTGGCGATTAAATGGTAAGTGAAAAAATTTAGTCCCGTAAAAACAAATATAATAGCGCACATTGAAATAGAGGGGCGATGGCGTGGCATTTGACAAGTGGTGTGGCACCACTTGATTGCCACTAGTCTCCGACAAGTTTAATTTTAGAGTGGTAAGTGGCAGTGGATGCCACTTCTCCTTAGTTATTACTGTTGATGTTGAATTACTTAATCGATACGCTGCTTGCCATTTTGATGCGCGCTTAATACTATTAATACCAATCCGCCACCATTCAACTGCGACACCACTTTGTTGCCACGTCGCACGCCAAAACCACGCCACTGCCACATTGCTCACACACCACTCCAGTGGGCGCCCGGCCTTATAGTACACGTTCCCTTACGACCGCTACATACGCTCAAGCAAATCATTCGACTTATGCATTGCCCAGTCGTTTGATTTACATGAGCGAATATCGGATCTTGAATTGAGACAGCTTGAGTGAAATCGGCCGAAACAATTGCGTACAAGCAAAACTTATGGCTTTGTTATAGAAATGAACTAGACAAAAGTGGGTATTAACTTTTGCCTCCAATCGCAACTAATTTTGTTCAAACATTAATTCATTCCTATAGCAATGTCGTCAGGCTTTCTTGTACACAATAGTTTCGTCAGATTTCATTCATGGCAGACTTCAGTCTCAACTCAAGCTCCGACTTACGCTACACACCATGCATGGCCCAGTCGTATGATTTCCTTGAGCGTGTGAAGTGGCCTTTAGAAAAGATATGTCGCTACGTGTTTCTTGCTTGTTATTTCCAGCTTTAGAACTTGTGATAATAGAATTTTCAATGACTGGATATTACATTTTATTTGATTTAGATATTATATTATACCATTAAATAAAATTTTTTTGTCACATTCTGGACACCTTAATATATAAATAATCAATGGCAACTATACTATTTATTCGTAGATTTTTAATCAGCTTTTTACACAGCAGATAGAAGAGCTATTATTTATAAACTGTCTAATATTGGTTGTCGCCACTAAGATGATGAAATTTATAGAAGCAATTTATGCAAAAACAGTTGCAGTTCACTGGGACGGTAAGCAAATATCGCATAAATTCGGAGCAGAAACGGATGTCAAAGAAAGGTGATCAATAAATTCAACGGAATTTATGATATTTATTTATAAATGATGTGCCACACTCTTCAGGAAAGCGGTAAAACTTCAGGACGTTGGCATTAATACTTGAATGTATGTATACGGAAGATGTTGTAATTATTGCAGAAACTCCGGAAAAACTTCAGTCTATTAGAGATAAGCTGAGTGGTTATTGCAGTATGTGGAAATTGACGATTAATTTGGAAATGACCAGAAGTAATGAGTATGTGCTTAAGACCGCATGACATAAATGAAAATTTATTTTTCCCTATTCGATAATTCGAGAATCCAAAATTGTTCCCTTCTCTTCCAAAAACGTAATATTTATTGAAAAAAAAACTCTGCTCTCCCAAGTTTATCTGAAGTAATGTTTCACTTTCAAACGTGACAATCGTGAAACTCATTCACTACCCAGCAAAAATTGTAATTTTTGTATTCAGAAACTGAGGGAGATAAGTAAGAACTGTAAAAAAGCCTGAATTGGTTTAAGACCAATGCTTACGATACCCTAGATGTGTGGCCGAATGAAATTTCGTATTGTTGATTATAACCAATTTTATAGAATTTCATCTTGTGAAGAACTTTTCAGTATATTAAAAATGTCACAGTATTCGTAAAAATCTATTTAGATTTAGTCCATTTTTGAAATGATATTTAATATTTTCATGAAAACACTGTGTACAAAATTTCAGCTCTCTTCGTTGATTCATTCTCAGACAGTGTCAAAATATGTAGTGAAAAACAAAATTTTTGTATGGCAACACAATGGCAACTACCCGATTTGCGCAATTTTTCAACTTAATTTTACTTTTTTTTTTTATAAGCCCATGTGTAAAATTTCAACTCTCTAAGTGAATGCATTTTCGAATTATCGTGACGACAGTCGGACGTACGGTCATGCAAAAATCAAACTTACTTTTAATTTTATGCATGTGTTAAATTCATTTTGCTTTATTAGAATTATTTCTATGCGTTACAAACGGAATGACAAAATTACTATACCCTACGATTTCATCTAGGATATAATAATTATGTACAGATATCTAGGAATGCACGGATGAAAGAGAATTGTAAACGTATACAATGACAACGGTAATCGCTCACACATCTCCGGTTAAATATCAACTAACCATGATTTGAAGTGTTATTACATATCGCCTGATTTTTTTCTAAAATGTTTTATTTACACCTGATTTATTACAAAAACATATTCGTTGTTTGAGTAACATTTCAGTTAAATATTTTTTATACCAGTGTTGTGTTAATAGTACGTCCATAGTGTAAATCAATCGAACACTGATAAATTAAAAAAAATTATATCCCTTGTTAGTGATACTACTCACGAACAATAAAAATTTGTATAAGATACAATCTCATTGTAACATTTACGAAACCGATGCATATTATATTATTTATTTTATAATATTCAACGAAAAAAAATTTGCTATAATCGTTTTTCTTTGCTATTTTTGGATCTTACGAGTTTCGATGTGCATAGAATTTTGCACTAGTAACATTACTCGATTCGGTTGCAGGGAATACTGAAATAAAATTTACCAAA
The DNA here is from genome assembly GCA_963924295.1 of Dioctria rufipes. Taxonomy (NCBI): domain Eukaryota; kingdom Metazoa; phylum Arthropoda; class Insecta; order Diptera; family Asilidae; genus Dioctria; species Dioctria rufipes. The sequence continues at coordinate 107,032,619 of OZ002740.1, forward strand.
ATGCTACAGCACAATAGACAACACATATTATTATCTTACAAAAAAAAAACAAAAATTTATTCTTTAATTGAACAAATGTATAACAAAACATTGATATTTTTTTGCACATATGTAATACGGAACATGAGTTTCATAGAAAGATTTATTAAAATTATTTTGTACATACATATTTTTTAATATTAAATATATACTCTTTTCTTACTAAATTATACACAGCTTTAAAGTTAATGAGTTAGTTCTTCCAGTTCGCATATTTTGAGAAGTTCAACGACAAATTTTTTTCCTATAATTGTTTCCATTGTGGTACTACTTATTTTTGCACGACAATTTTTTTACTTTATATCTATTATTTTGCACGGCTTATTATATATTATAGACATTTGTTATATTTATTATATTTTTGTTACAGGTTTTATTTTACACGACTTCATTTAATTTTACTGTTTACTATCACAAATTCACAAATAATTATCAAATCAACTCTTTAGTTATCGCTAACTGTACGTCTAATTATCGCATTCCAAATAGTTTACTTCGTTCACTTCACTGTCTGAAATAAGACTTGCCTCTTGGATGTGAGTGTGAGTAGCGCCGTATTTATACTCTACAAATTATCCTTGAACCTTCCAAAATATACCGTTCTCGGAACCCAAAGTTTACTAGGATGTCAGCAACCTAAAGTTGTTTACATTTACATGTCCCTTGTATCACTTTGTGGCGCGTAATAATTCTATACTGAAGCTTGCAACCACAGAATCTTTTAACCAAATAAGCAAAATAACAACATCAAACTGTGTTAACATATAAAATCATCACTATGATCACTACTACTGTTCTATTAATGCCAAGTATAATCAAATTGTAGATACTACACTTGTTAGCATTTTCAACAAAAGTTCACGTACAACAAGTAGGTACACACACAAGGAAATATAGAAAAATGAAACAATTTGGAAGTTGCATTTACAATACGTTTTAAACTGAAGATTTTCGGTGCTTTTTATGTTCAATTACATTTCCTGTAAATTTCTACGAAAAAATTGATGGCTTGCTTACATCAGGTAGGGTCACGGTACATAGAAAACAAGGTATTTTCATTAAATTATGACATTGTTGTGACGTAATTTCGTCCACTATTATATTGGAGCGTCATCAAGTTGAGGAATCGTCGATTTTATTATTCGAGCGAGACATTATTGAGGATGATTTATTCACATAGACAACATTGTGAGGCTGGGGTTGTTTGCTGCAGTGTAGTTAAGATAAGAAAACGAATTCGCACATACTAGCTATGTCTTCATTTTATTATTATAATAGCTGAAACTGTTGGTTAACGTTTCTGGTTGACGAAATGGAAGACGAACACTTATCTACTGACGAGGCACTCAGCGTACTTTAAAATTGAAATTTTTTTATAAATAAAAAAATATTTTAAAGCATGTGAATGCATATGAATTCAGTTATATGTATTTTTCTCTATAAAAATGAATTTACCCTGATAGTACGACTTCAGGGGTTACCACTACAATCATAATTCTTTTATTCTATCGGTGAAACTCCATGTACATACTTCAGCCCGTAAAAATGTACTGAAACACTACGGAAAGCTACACGCATAAAATGAAACAAAACGCAACTCCCGATATGTTCCGTTTTGAACACAGCTGAAAATAAATAAAAAATAATTAAAATACAATATATAAAATATTTAATACTTCCCTAGAATTCCAAGATCCTGTGTCCAGTCATCACTTGCCTCCTGTATCTTCAAGAAGTATCTGAAATGAAAAAAAAAGGATATATATTAGTTTAATATAATCAATTGGATTAACTATTATGCAGCACAATAAAATATTTAAGTACATACATGCAAACTGCCAAGAAACAAATTTCTTGGCAGTACAACAACAACACTGCGTAAATGAATTTATGCAAATATCTTAGCGAAATTCATGTTCGCTGCATAGTGAACTATTGCAAAACATGTGCAACAAACATAAATTCGCAAAAGAAATATACACAATAGTTCACGAAAATCAACAATTTTCGCCATTGTTGACATGTCGTGAAAATACTTTAAAAATGTGCAAAATTCGCATAATTTGCAAATTTCTTGCAAATTATGCACAGTCAAACTATTATTAAAGACTTTTAGATGATATTTATGCACTTACCTGTTGGCAGTAATTAAAAAACGCGAAATTGCCCAGGTAAGGAAATATTTATAAAAAAAAGTAATTTTAATTCCCATAATGAGTGGGAAAGAGAACGATGTGGAAACGAGACAGAAGAAAATTCGTGAGAGAATTTATGTTCCACACCGGAAATCAACATAGTATGATAGGGAACGGCCATATTGATAAATTTTAGAAAAATTGAAATATTTCAATAAATGAATTAGGAAAAATTATGGATAATTAAAAATAAATTAATTCACATAATTTGGAATATTTTGACATTACAGCATGGACTTATAATGTGCAAAAAATATATGAAATTTGCATTTTTTCATGTGGAACTTGTCCGAAAATGGCGGCTCGGACATTATAAAAAGGAGGTGCTCCCTAACTAAACTCTCATTAGTTTGACAGCGATCGCAAATGCAACTTCGCATAGATCTAGTGTTCTTCAAAAAATCTAAAAGTGGAAAATTATTCATTAGTGCAAATTACTTCGAATCTTTCTAGCATAAATCAACGTGCCATGCAAGGTACAGTATTTACATGCTAAGTAAAGATTGTGGTGTTACAGGTTTTTGGTGAAATTATAGGCTAAGTATTTTTTATACATTTTTAAAATATATTTGGTGGCAGACATTTCAGTTTTAGGTTTTTTCACATAGCGTTTAACTCATGCAAGCTAAGCATATTAGACGTTTCATGTGGAAAAACAAAGTAGAATTAATTAATATTAAGAGTGATGTGAATTATATTAAGAAGAACTAATAATAATAGACAGTGAATTTTCAAATATAAGTGAAATTGGTGAAAATCTGAGGTATAAAATTGAGCACGTGTCACGTTACGACACCTCAAGAATACATGCCTACAGATAATTAATTAAATTAATTAAGTACATTTGAAGTGAAAAAATAAAAATAGAATTCAGACTAACGTAAAATAAGGAATTTTTGCTCAATAAAGTAGCAGTAAACACAAGCTCACATATCTTGTCATTTTAACATACCGCTACACTAACCTACCCAAAATGCAGTAATATAGCTGTAGTGTTCAATTACCGCTACATTACAAAACATCCGTCTCCCACATTATTGCATCATCTTTTCAAGGCTGATTCAGTACTCACAGAAGCGGTTTAGTTCAGTATTCATAGAAAGATAAAAGTATATTGATAGATTTGTCCCATTCTAATTGGTTTACATCTCTTCAGGGCTTTTAAAGTAGCTTGAAGTACATTACATTAACGAATTCAGAATTCGTTTCCAGTTAAATCCATTGAAAGTGCGTCTGAGTGAAGCGCATTTCACATATCAGTAATAAATTGGTAAGAATTGAGAAACATATTTATATATATATATATATTTAATTATAATACAAAAAAGTTTTATAATTACAGACAATCTATCATTTTAGAGGTTCACCAGAGTCAATTGACAAGTCATTGACGCAGTGAAAAGACTATAACTGGAGATGTACTGCTGTGAAAATGGCTCTTAACTTACTAAATTTAATTAGTAAAGTATTATACATATTAAATATATTTAAAGAAAATAGGTTGTTTTATTTTGGAAATGGTGTGATTCTCTTCATTAGTTCAAAACTACTGAAATATGCTTGAATATTGTGGTTCTTTTCACTACTTCAAAACTACTGAAATATGCCCGAATATTGTGGTTCTCTTCACTACTTCAAAAGTACTGAAATATGCCCGAATATTGTGGTTCTCTTTAGTACTTCAAAACTACTGAAATATGCCCGAATATTGTGATTCTCTTCACTAGTACAAACTACTGAAAAATACCTGAATATTGCGCTTCCCTTCATTGGCTTAGAAGTACCGAATACATCCCCCAGAGACTACAGCATAAAAGTAATGAAAAACTGATGCTTCCCTCCTGAAAGTGCGGGGTTTTCAGTTTTGGTGGCGCTACCTGTCCTGCTCTTACATACGCAAATAAATCATTTAAAAACGCGACAGTGGTTATTTGTGTTAGTGTTTACCCCTGAATTTTTTCCTATCCTTTTACACTGGAGCTGGAAGGCTTCGGTTCAGGCCACCTGAAGTACATTTTCAGTACTTCTGTGCTATCAGGGTATTTTGCAAAATACCTTTCAGTAGGCATCTTTATTGCTAAATTGCTGTGCAAAAGTGATGTATAGTATGTCATTTTTAACATAATCTCTACAGGAATCTATGTTATTATTATTTTATTAAATGACACTTAGGTAGTAATAACATAAAATTAGCAAATTCAAGTTAAATGCTCTTATTATTTCTGTCATATTGAGTGCAATATATCAAAATTGTGTGCAATGTACAAATTTGTTGTAAAATTGCATTTAAAAGAAATGTGTTATAAGAAATAATGTAGTGTTGAAATAACATTTTCATTATTTTGAATACATTTGTTATATACATTTAAAATATATTGCCAAAACATTGAATATCTGAAAAGCAATGATGGAGCTATAATTTCGATTATTGGAATACACCTATAATGTTTATCTAAGAAATGTCCAGAAACATTTGGAAAATATACTATTCACAATTCACTTTTTTCCGTGTATGATTTTCATCTCAATTCTCGATAAAAACGCATTTAAAAGAAAACTATTAGCAGCAAAAAATATTATTAACAGTGTGTAGACACTAAATGAGTGTATCGTACCTTTTTTCGATTAAGCAACATTGGTTACATCAATAGTTTGCTTTGGCGCACAGATATAGGCATTTATGGAAAGGGATGAGGTGAAGAAAATCCCACGGTTTTACATTAAGAACAGTTCTGTGTACCAGCAAGCTCCCCTAATTATACGAGTAGTTGCTTCTAGAAACCAAAATGAAAGCATGCTTTGTGCATACATTAAAGCTTCATATAGAATATTATGCTACAAGTATAAAAATATGGAGATAATATATTCCCTAAATTGATACTAGACAGCAGACCTCGCAGGAAGGTATGATTTCAAGTTAAGATTACTGCTGGGGAGAATGGAAAAATTATGTAGATTAATTCCAAGGACACATAGTATCTAAACAAAACGAATTGCTAGGCGGTAGAGGTAGACTGTCGATATTACATGATTTGTGACCTTGATGTTTATTTAGAGGATGCTAGTACGTATTTCACTGTGCATAATGATGGATGTATACACCGTTAATATTTATGGCAAGGGGAGGATAGTTACCATTAACCCTCCCTCACATGATCGGTTCTTTTGTTAACGTAAATCGTCAAGTATTTATATTATATGAAAAAAATCCACAAAAACGTAAGAAAAACTAAAAAAAAAGGACAAATGTAATTTTTCTTCAGAATGGACATGTTGTTTGTTTATTGGCATTGGGGTTAGTGTTGCTCAATTGATTATAATTTGAGAAAAAAGTTCCTGAGCGCAACAATTGTGATATATTGGGTGAATTTGGTCCGACCTCTCACCCGAAATAGCTGTTCAGTGATATTTTTAAATGGCTTTGCTTAGATTTGCGTTCAGCATATTGAAAATATTTAATATAAAAGCTATTTTGCCAGTCGCCGCCCGTGCCATCCGAGTTTCCCCATTTTTATGAGCATCGATAATTTTTCTTAGGAACTATTACAACAATTTTTCCTCATAATTTGAATGCACTGCTAAATATGGTCCACAACATTTTCGGAAACATAAAATTAGATAGAAATTGGGGGTAGAACTTCTTGAAGCTGAAGGTTTATTTTTACTGCTGGGAGTGATACATCTCGTTATTCAAAGAAAATATTTCTAATGAGTTATTTTGTTATTATTACTGCACGGACGAACGGTATAAGACGGAGTCTCCTACACTGTACTGTATTTTGTATTTTTATGATTAACATTATACTAAATAGGGACTATTTTGTATATTTTAACTAAATCAGAAATATATTTGTGCAATATTTACTGAACTAGTTTCCAAATAAATACTCGCATATACTGTGAAAAAGCCGAAAGAGATTGAAAAGTACACGGAGGAGAATACTTAAGTAGAAAATCCTGAAGGTAGCCATATAAATATTTCAGCTGATTTAAGTGTAAGGGAGGCATGCAATAGCAATGCAACTATTACTCCAACTAGTGAAAGTCTCGAAGATGTTAACAGATACGACATAGCGTTATATGTAAATAAAGCACCTGCGGACGACTTAGTAAAAGAGAAAGCTTTAAAGCAACCCTGACCACCAACAAATTTTATGCTTCCTGTAGCATATGGAAGAAATCTGTCACCACTGGCGAAAGATTTATCCTTGGCTAGTATATTCAAAACTCGTAAATGGAGCATTATACAAAATTTGCATTTTATTCAGCCGTGTAGTTGGAGGAAGAGGAGATCAACATTTAGGAGCTGTGGTCACCAAGAAATATATGAATTGGAATCACGATAAAGCAAATTTTGAGAAACACGGAAGAAATAAATATCATACTGATGCTAATATATTAGCTGAAAGCTTTCTTCAAATCATATCAGGAAACAAGGGTGATGTACTTTCTCAACTTAGCTCCCAGACGCAACGAATTATTCAAGAAAAAAATTATTATCATTCAAGAGAAAAATTAGTATCCATCGTTGAAAACATTATCTTTTGTGGGCGGCATGAAATAGCCTTGTGAGGCACTGATGACCTCAGTGCTATTGAATTGGAAGATCCAGAGAATAATGATGGAAATTACAGGGCATTTCTCCGTTTTCGAGCTAGAAGTAGAGATGAAATGCTTAAGAAATATTTAACAGAATCAGTGGGTACCAGATCCATGTTTACATCTCCAATAATACAGAATGAGATTGTTGGAATATGTGGTGAAATTATCCAAACAAATATAGTTTCGAAAACAAACGCAGCATAGTGTTTTCCATGCTAGGTGACGAGACGCAATATATATCAAGGAAAGAGCACTTGGCCATTTGTGCTCATTATGTGAAAGGAAGTAATGACAAACAAATTTTGCTAGAAGATTTCCTTGGATTTGTTGCAGTTGAAGATGTAACTGCGGCTGGGCTAGCATCAATTATTATCTCAACTCTATCGGAAGTAGGTGTAGATTTAGGGAAAATGGTAAGCCAAAGATACGATAAGGCTGCCGTAAGAGGTTTAAGGGAGTACAAAGAGATACAGCCTTCAAAAATGTTGTAAAAGAAAGCCATAATGCGACTCACCGCCACCACAATATTCTTGGATTTTGTTAGACTAGATGGACTGAAAAGCATCAGTCAATAGAACGGTTTGTAGAAATGTTGTCGCCAATAGTACAAACCCTGCAAACTTTGTAGATCTCCAGTATCAAAGAAACATCACAGCAAGGCTTTATGCTTTTACATTGTGTAAGATCGGGACAGTTGTAATATCACTCGTACTAAATAAATTATTCGCTTATACTGCCAGGCTCTTTAGAAGGTGGACTCTGATCTTGTTTCGTGCTACCAGCATGTTCAGACTATAATTCAGACATTTCAAGAATTGAGAGAGAATTTTAAATACTTCAATGAAATTTATTCTTTAGCAGTGAAACTTGTTTGTGACTTTGGAGATTAAATAAAGAAGCCGAGGACAGCCAATTATCAATTAGGACGCGACAAGACACCTGCTTAATGCAACAAAGAACACTATAAAAGAAATCTTTATCTCACATTCTTGGACCACTTCATAATTCTCGATTTTCTGATCACAATACGCGCAGTGGAGAATTGCGACTTCTTCTTCCAAGAAAATTTGAGAGTACTACATCGCAATTAATGGAGGAGTGTTTTAATATGTTTGACGGATTAGTTGCACATTTTAAAAATTTTGAAGCAGAACTGGAAATGTGGAGAAATAAATAGCGAACAGTTTCTAATGAAGAGAGGCCAGGGACTGCATTGGAAGCAGTAGAGAATTATAATCAACTGTTCTATCCAAATATTCGCAAAGTGTTGGTAATCCTAGCTACTCTACCAGATTCATTCATTCATGGGTCCGCAATTCCACAGGAGACACACAACTGACAGGACTCGTTCTGCTAACCGTTCATCGAAATGCCAAAATTGAAACGAGTGAAATTCTTTCAAACTTCACAGCACGAAGGAAAAGACTAAATTTAATTTTCTAATTTTTTCTTTTTTAATAAAAAGTGAGCCTTTATATTATTTTTTTCTTTCAATGTAAATATATGTAATAAAAATATGGTTAAGCCACATGTTTTCAAATATAATTTCTTAAATTTCGGAAACCTTATACTGCAGATTCACGGAGCATTAATTAAGAACCGTGAACTCAATTATCTGAATATAGCGCTAATAGATGAATAGACTTTTTCAATTCAATTGGAATCTCATCACAAATTATATGTTTAATATATTAATGTATTAAATTTATATAAAATTCCGATTGTTGGGTTCACGTTAATTTTCAATTATTCTTTCATCCTATTAACCAACTATGCTAAACCCCTCCCATTCGTAATCTATATATATGGCCTTGTCACCTACCACTTATTTTCAACTTCTCTCCAATTTCTTTCAATTTTTATACTCTAGATGAAATTTATAGAGTATACTAAGTTTGTGATTCCATTTGTTACACTTAGAAATAATGATGGTAGAGCAAAATGGATTAGACACTCATGCATAAAATTAAAAGTTATTTTGATTTTTGCATGTCCGTCCGTCCATTCTGATGATAACTCGAGAACGCGTGTACTTAGAGAGCTGAAATATTGCACATGGTCTTTAAAAAAAATGTAAAATTAAGTTTGAAAAAACTCCTTCGTAGGGTTGCCATAGAAAAAATTCGTTTTACACTACATATTTGGACACTACCTTAGAACACGTCCACGTAAAGAGCTGATATTTTGTACATAGTGTTTTTGTAAAAATAGTAAATACAATTTCAAAAATGGCCTAAATTGGCCAACCCCTTCATGGTGTTGCCATATACAAATTTAGGATTTTTCCTATACTGTGAAAACGATCAGTGCAATACGATTTGAAAAGTTCTTCAGAATATGAAATCCTATAAAATTGGTTATAATAATTTTTCTACCTGACGAACCGTTATAGAAATATGTGCGAAGAACAAGTTCAAAAATTAAACCTGCCAGATAGGTTTCTATATGAAATGACATACGAATATTCATCTAAGTTATCATAAGAATTGGTGTTGAACACACCTGAAAGAAAACAAATCATAAAAATCTTGTATATACTGTACTTATTACTTCACTGTCTGATTCCTCCTCCTCATAAATGTCCAGGAACTTATCTGAAATGCAAATGAAATGGAATTGAAGTATTATAAAAAAACTACAAGAATAAGCAAATTACATGATAGTATACAGTTATGTTTAATCTGATGTTCAACCATAGTGTTACATATTGCTAATTGTTGTTACTAACACAATCACGCAGTCATGTCAAGTCATATTGAGAATCAGCGTAAAATGTAAAAACATAACAAGATGAGTCATTTTGCTTTATGTATATAATAGTGTATATAGTATATAGTTGTGTTCAATCATAAGTTCAACCATAAGTGTTCTTTGGTTATATATTGCATATTTTTGTTACTTTAGTATTCATAATCACGCAGTCATGTCAAATCATATTGAGAACCAACGTAAAATGTAAAAGCTTAACAGATGAGTCATTTTGCCTTATGTTTATAATAATGAATATGGTTATGTTTAATATCAAGTTCAACCATTAGTGTTCCTTTGTTACCTACGCTAATTGGTAATTCATTCTGTCTGATAGAATATATTTATATTTATTCTCAAGTTTAACCATATGTGTGCTTGGGTTACTTACATTAAATGGTAGTTCATTTTGATTGACAGTATATAGTTGTGTCTAATCTCAAGTTATTCATCTTGTTTGATGTAAATAGTAATGTATATAGTAATGCTTAGTCTTAAGTTCAACCATAAGTGTTCTTGGGTTACCTACACTAAAAGGTAATCCATTTTGTCTGATAATATATAGTTATGTTTAAGCTCAAGTCCAACCATAAGTGTTCTTTGGTTACCTACACTAGTTGGTAATTCATTTTGTTTAATGTACATAGTTAAGTTTAATCTTAAGTTAGGCTTAAGTCCTCAGTGTTCACTAGTTGCCTATCCTACATATACTATTTAGTCGCCAAGTCCCTCTGTTACTTGTCGCCATTTCATATGTATATCAATTCTCCGACAACACGTTATATCATATTACAAATCACACTACAAATCATGCTACAAATCATACTACAATTTTTATATTCTTGCTATTGTTTTTATCATTTTCATTCGTATTAATTTGCTATGGAATTATAAAATTTGTTTTGCTGCTCTAACGTTGCTCCATGCTACTATAGCTGCTCTAAGCCTCTTAATTGTTTATGTTCAATTTTGCTAATATATGTTTGTATCTACTATCTAACTCGTTAAGATGTGCCCAGCGCTCAGCGTGCTTTTGGCACGGGTACTCAAATAAATAATTGTTTATGTTTACATGTGAAACTGCCTAGAAACGAATTTCTTGGCAGTACAACAACAAACACATGTAATTGGAAACATGGAAATTTATCGCGAAATTCTTATGCTCCACATACTAAGCATTTACAAAACATGCAAATATGTTTATATATGCAAATCACATGAATTCGCAACATGCAGATACATTCTAATTAATGAAATTCAACAATTTGTGCCATTGTTGACATTTCAGAAATCACTTTTCCAACTTGAATAATTTAGCAGAATTTGCATATTTCTTGCAAATTATTCATGCTGGGACTCACAAATAATAAATAAAAAACACTTAAGAAACAATAAAATGCACTTGCCTGGATTATTAATTCATGAAATAGGCTAAAAACCGCAGAAACAAACACAACACTTTCGAACTAAAATACGCGGTCGCGACTGTCAAATTGAATCGATGGAAGGTCAATTTCGTGAATTCGAATGCGCGCATCCTGTTGATCAAGCTTAAAAAGTGCGAAATTCATCAGATAAGCCAATATTAAAAAAAAAAGGTGATATTAATTCCCATAATGAGTGGGAAAGAAAAAGATGTGGGAACGAGATGCAAGAGAACTGAGAGATATTCGCGTTTCATATCGGAAATTGTCATAATATGGCAGGGTGCCTCCATCTTGCTAAATTTCAGAAAAGTAAGATATTTAAATAAATAAATGCGGAGAATTCGTGGTTAACTTAAAATAAATTATTTGAGATAAATTGGCACATTTTGAAACAGTTGTACAAGTCAGGGAAGTACGAAAAATATGCTAAATTCGCATAATTATAGTGAAGTGAACTAACTGGATAGAATAGATTCGAAGGGAATTAAAGTAATTTGGAATAATTAACAATAAATGTAGGACTGAACATAAACTCACATAATCTTATTATTTCACATACCGCTACACTACCCACCTAAATGCCGTAATCTAGTTATAGTCGTCGATTACAGCTACATTTAAGATCTGTTTGCTGTTCGTTGTTGATCATATGTCAATTCTAATAATTGACATATGATGAACTGCGTTCGTAAATTCGCAACTCACAGAAAATGTCAATTCCTATAATTGATATTTGATGAGCCGCGCCTATAAAGCGCGATGTGCTGCAAACTGAAATTAAAATGGTGGAAGGTAGTGTAGCATTGAAAAATATCGTTGGTTGTCATTCAATTCTTTAATTCATGAAAATTAATATAAAAAAAACGATTCTACCTTAAACTTTATTATAATTCAACCTTATTCAATAATGTAATTAAAAATTGAAAAAAAACCTTTCTTTACTCATATTATGACTCAATTAAGAAATTTAAATTACGCTCTTAATAATTTACAAATTCACGATTCTGACAAAATTCAAGGTATTAATGCTTCACTATTTTATAAATTAATACGTAATGACTTTATGTCTAATTGTACTGTTCAGGTATGAAATGTCCAATATGACCCGATGGGCATTAATTGTCCATTATATCAAAAACAGTAAATTATTATAAAAGTCATTGCTAGAAAATGTGTAATTAATTAGAAAAAATGCTGAAAGTAAATGAAATATGATTAATATTCACCAATTCAATTTGCTTAGGTTACGCACGTAATCATGAACACTTTAACTGAAACCTCAAATTGATATTTTTGACCAGTACTGCACTCTACCTTGCAAAAACCTTGTTACTGATGACTTCGTAACCTTGACTTATTTGGCGTCCAATAAAAAACTTTGTGAAAATTCACAAAAAAATTTACTTTAATTAAATTTTTGAAAAAAATAAATAAAAAACAACAAAACCTTGGAAAAAAACTTGGCTGACTACTGGAGATTATTGCATGAAAACCGAACTATGCTTTGACATGTGGTTCACTCTATGGCAACTCGAAGAAAACTAAGAGACTGAATGATGGAATGACATGCCTTTTATAGAGGAAAATTGTTTCAATTTCACCATCCATAATGTGAAATTTTCGATTTATTGAACTTTTATGTGTTAATCAGTTTTTTTATAATTTTTATTAATTGACAAAATGAATTTCATATTTTTTGGAGTGTATCGCATAAGGAATTACTATTAATTTTATTGATTTTATTTGAATTTTACAAATTTTACCCATAACTGATCGACACGCCATTTTAAAGTTCATTCTAAGTCATTCCTCTCCTAAAATTTGTTGTTTTGTCCTGCTCGGGCCGTGCCGCTCTTTTACACTCGTTAGTGTAAATGTAATTGATAAAAATCGCGAATTACGCTAACAACGCGAATAATACCGCGCAACGAACGTCATGGGAACTTAAAGTTCGCGATGTTATTTTATTCGAACTGTCAAAGCGCGCGCGAAGTGAATTTTATTAAATTTTGTTAATTTTGTAGTGTTTTTTGTTGTGTTTTGTGCATTATTCATCGCTGTGGATTGTTATGTGCAGGTAATGTACAATATTTCATGGAATTATTTAAGTTTGTGTTGTGATTTAAGGTTGGTGGACACCTGTACAGGTGAGCTTGTTTTGGGTGCTTTTCTCACCTGAAATATCCACCAATCTTCTGCATGTACCTGTCTTTGCATGCTAATTGTGTTTTATTGCTTATTGTGTTGAGGCAGGTAAGTTAATTACTTTGTCTCTATTCTATATTGTTTGTTTGTTTATGGGTTTTATATGTAGTAAAACTCTTGTATGTCTGCTTGATTTGTAGATATACTTGTTTTATTAGTCTATTTGTACTTATTAATTTATAATTCATTGTTTGTATTTCATTTTTTAATTAATTTTTTTTTTTGTTTCTTTTCATGTCGTCAAGGGATTTTCGCACCTGTGACACACTCCAGGTGCAGGTAAGATGGTTTGCATTGTTGTTGTTTTTTTTTTACCTTGCCCCTTCTCTTTGTAGGTTCGTCGAATATTCTCCCCCCCCCCCCCCCCGTTGAACAGCTACGTTCTGTAATCTTGTTTATTCTTTGCTTATGGTACTTGAAAAACATCAATGTGCCATCAGCACGAACACGAAGATGAACTTGATATCGGTTGGGTAGATTGATCATCCGTTCTCTATTTCGCCTTGTTTGGATTTGTCCGAATTCTGTTTTCTTGATAATGTGTTTAGGCAGGAAAATGTCCACTCCTTCACGTGTCACAAATCTTTGGAATGAGTTTTGAGCTCTCATTTCGACCTCTTTGATGCTGGATGTTGGCCTAAGTCGTTGTAGGTCATCAACCTGTCCTTCATTTGCCATTGCCGGTTCGATGAGTGTTGGTGCTGTTTGGGGAGTAGGTACTTCCAGCAAACCGGGTATGGTTCGTTTTGTCCCTGTGGGAATTTTCCGTGGCTGAGTTGGAATTCGAATTTCTGGTTCCCTTCTTAACCGCTTCACTATTTTCTGTGGTGCTGCCTTGCTAGTTGATGGATCAGGAGACTTGTTTGGGAGCCCAGTTGATGATGGCAGAACTCTCTCTGGATGTGGCGCTGTACCTTCTGTTGCTTGCACAATTTCGGACAACAGTTTGTTTAGTTCATCGTTATTACTAATTGGACTGCCTGGCAGCGAAAAGTTGAAGTTCAGGTCATCATAAATATCCAAGATATCCTGATCCACCTGATCATACGTTGTGGGCATCGTGTCACCTTGACCTACTGGAGTCTTTCTTGGTAATCTGGTTAATACGTTAATACATCACAGCATTCCTCCACGTACCAGCTCGGATCCAGCGAACTATCCTGTGGTGAAAGATCAAAATCAATCTCTTCATGGAGCTCTAACACGTCAGCCTTTTCATTGTAGTTTGACATCGGTCTTTTAAATGTGCTGCTCTGCGTTGTTATTTGAACTACTCTTACTAAGCCATCGGATCCAGGATACACTTCTTCGATGCGTCCCAAAGGCCATAGAGTTGCTGGAGTGTTTCACACTTTAATAAGACCACTTCTCCTTTTTGAATATAAGTTTGTGCTTTACACCATTTAGGCCTATTTTGTAGTTGATTCAGATAGTCTGTGGACCAATGAGTCCAGAATTATTGAACTATCTGTTGTAGGTGCCTCCATCTGGCGGCGTAATTTGGTTTGGCAGTCATGTAATCTGGTTCTGGTATGGCATTCAATGACTGTCCAATTAGAAAGTGTCCAGGAGTTAGTACCAATTGATCATTTGGATCATTGTTGACCCGACATAAAGGCCTTGAATTGAGGCATGCTTCTACCTGTGCTAGCAGCGTGGCATATTCCTCAAAGGTGAGGGTAGAGTTTCCAATGGACCTGCGCAAATGGTATTTAGTAGACTTAACACCAGCTTCCCATAATCCTCCGAAGTGCGCAGCCGCAGGTGGATTCATATGCCAATTGATGGATTTCGATGTTAAGTATGCTGAAGCACTTGGTCACGCTTCTTTGATTGCCCTTTGAAGATCTTTGTCTAAGGTAGATTTTCCACCCACGAAGTTGGTACCACAGTTTGAATAAATATCAGTGCACAGGCTTCTTCTGCTAACAAATCTTTTCAATGCCGCAATAAAAGCTTCTAATGTTAGATCAGATACCAACTCTAGGTGTATGGCCTTTGTTGCCATGCAAATGAATAAACAGAAATATGCCTTTTGTATTTTTGCATTTCCTAATGTTAATGCCTTGATGGTTAGAGGTCCCGCATAGTCGATTCCAACTTTGGAAAAGGGTCGACTAATATTTACTCTTGCTGAAGGAAGATTACCCATCAATTGTGTCGTCGCTGCTTGTCGTTGCCTGAAGCATGTTGTGCACTTATGCAATCTTGTTGCAATACAACGCCTTCCGTCCAAAATCCAGACTGAGTTGCGTCTAGTGCTTAGCACTAGCGCTGTGTTTCCATGTAATGTCTCTAAATGTAATTTATCAATAAACATTAGCATTACATGATGATTGCGTGGCAAAATTATCGGGTGCTTCCTATTATATGGCAGTAGCGCGTTATGCAATCGTTCTCCGACTCTTATTAATCCGTCGTTGTCTAACATTGGATTGAGGCTTAAGAGTTTGCTACATTTGGGTAATGTTTTGTGTTGGGACAGAATTTGACATTCCTCTGGAAATGCTGCTAATTGAACCAGTTTAAATATGGTGCTTGTTGCTTGCTTGCACTCATAATTAGTTAGATGCTGTACCCTTTTGTTTGTAGGGTTTTTGCAGTTGTAGCAAAATAATTGTATTGTTGCTGTGATACGAACTAAGCGTGTGAATGAGGAGCATCTCTGTAAAATGTTGTCTTCAATGTTTGTCAAGAAACTGGTTATTATTGGTGTCCTCTGTTCTAGTGTGGTTGACTGTGTGATTGGAGTCTTATTTGGCCACTTATTTTGTGATTGCGTTAGGCATGGAGGGCCGTGCCACCATAGATTGTTGTTGACTAGTAATGTGGTTGGAATACCTCTTGAAGCTATATCTGCTGGATTTTGGGCTGATGAAATATGTCGCCAATGATCGTATTTTAATGTGTCCTGTATCTCTACGACCCTGTTGGCTACATAGACTTTCCATTTCGAGGGATGCTCTTTAATCCATTGCATTACGATGGTCGAGTCTGTCCAAGCCACTATTGGAATGTTCTGCAAATGCATGCCCTGTTTTTATCAGCTTTGTTAGTAGTAACGCACCATTTAACTCCAGTCTTGGTATAGTTGTTGGTTTGATCGGTGCCACCTTAGTTTTTGCTGTTAATAAGTGTGACACGATTTCGCCATATTGTTGCTCTACTCGTAAATATACTGCTGCAGCATATGCCTTAGATGAAGTGTCACAGAACCCGTGAATTTGCATATGTGCTCTTGGAGAGTAGTGGACCCATCTGGGTATTTTCACTTCTTCTGACGTTTGTAATTTGCTTACAAAATTCCTCCACTGATTACTTATTACGTCAGTTATAGGGTCATTCCATGATGAGTCTGTGATCCATAAGTCCTGCATTAATATTTTTGCTTCGATGACGATCGGAGCCAACCAACCTAATGGATCATATAGCGATACAATTCCTGACAATATGATTCGTTTCGTTAGCGTTTCAGGTTCATCCAACGGTCTGATCCTAAAGGTGAAGTAGTCATGTTTAGGATGCCATATAATTCCAAGTGTTTTTATGGTCTCAGTATCTGAAAATAATAATGACGTTTTCAGCTCTCTATCCTTTTGAGGAAGATCTTGTAATAACTTGTCGTCATTACTAAACCACATGCGTAGGTTGAAACCAGCGGACTTCAACATATTAATGAGTTGATGTTGTAATATCCTTGCATGGTCGAAATTATCGGCTCCAGCTAGCAAATCGTCAACGTAAAAATTTTCATATATTGCATCTGCTGCTAACGGCCAGTTATGTGTTTCATCTTCAGCTAATTGTTGAAGTGTCCTAATAGCTAGGTATGGGGCTGATTTTGTACCAAACGTAACTGTTTTGAGCTTGTAATCTGTGAATAGGCCCGTCTTTGGGTGCCGCCATACGATTCTCTGAAACGTTTGATCATCAGGATGCATTTGAATCATGCGGTACATTTTCTCAATGTCTACATTCATGACGATTTTGTATCTTCTCCAATTTAACAATGTAGTAAATAGGGTGGGTTGAAGTGTTGGCCCATTCAACAAATACTTGTTGAGTGACATTCCATTTGACGTCCTTGCAGACGCGTCAAAAACTACGCGTAATTTAGTTGTAGAGCTGTCCTTAAAGACAGCATGGTGTGGAATATAATATTGGAGTTCTTGTTCTTGTGGTTGGTCTACTTCCTCCATATGATCTAATTGGATATATTCGTCTAGACATTTTTCGTAGTCGGTTCTGAATTCCGAGTTTTTTACGAAGTGACGTTGTAAGTTTTCAAAACGCCTGATTGCCTGTTGCCTAGACTTTCCCAATGCAGGTGTCGTATTATCTACAAAGGGAAGCCTTACTTGATACCTTCCTGTATTTAATCTGTTGCATGTGTCCTTATATATTTCTTGATACAGTTGCTCATCCCTTGTTAGGATGCGATTTGTGGAAACTTCCTCCGTTTCGCAGAATTGTCTGAGCTGTATGTCTAGCTCGGTAGTGGTGGCCATGAGAGTTTTAATGTTGTTTTCATGTATTGTATTTGCTGCAGCACCAAGTAATATCCAACCGAATATCGTTTTTATTGCTGTTGGACAATTATTTGTGGCTTGTACTACGCCTTCTTTTACAATTTTTGTGTATACTTTAGCACCCAATAGCGCATGTATCTTGCCAGGCTGCCAATAAGTGGGATCTGCTAGTTCCAATTTATCAAGATATTGATAACTTTCCTTGGAGATTGTTTTAGTTGACATTTTATCAGTAATATTGTTAATCACTACAAAATTTTTCTTCAATTGTTATCTTGTTTGGACCGCGGGATTGTAATGTTAGCTTAGTATGTTTGTCTAAATTGCTCATGGAACGTTTATTTAGTCCTGTTACAACGACTATTGTTGGCGTACAACAGGCTCGTAGTGTATGAAATGCATTTTGCGTGCATTCTGATCCTGTGTCGATAAGACATCGAAGTATTTGTGACCTTCCTGTTTCAGCTTTAACCTTGACTAAAGCTGTTGATAGCAAATGCATATGATCTTTCCCTATTCATGTAGGTTTGAGTCATATGTGCAGAGTAAGTTTTCTTACTGGTGTTTGGCTTTGTTTGCCTGGTTTTATTGCTATCGTTGTTATGTTGCTGAAGTTTCTTTGTTTGTGACTTGTTTCCAGCTTCAACTTCTTGATGTAGATTGATGGCTTCTACAGTTGTAGGTTGTAAATTGATTGCATTTACATCCTCGTGAAGTGTGGTATGATGCTTTTTCTTGCACTTGAGACATCTATACCTGCTTAAACATTCAGATACTGAATGTTTCTTTGATAGACAATTGTAACAATATCCATTTGCATGACTGAATTTCTTTGTACTCTGCACATTCATTCTTAGGAATTTATTGCATTTTTGTAGAAAGTGATCTCCACTGCATGCAGAACATTTTGTGGAATTAACTACATGATATGTTTTAGTTGTAGTTGGTTTAGAGATACTCTTGGTCTGATTTGATTTGGGCACCAACGTATCTGTGATTGTTTCGAGTACCTTCAATCGAGTGTCCAGAAATGAGTTGAACTCTTTATATTTAGGAAGCTCTTGTGATGCTCCTTGATGTTTTTCCCATAATCTTAACGTTGTGAACGGCAGCCTTTGTACTATTAGATAAATCAGTAACACATCCCATGTTGATGTGTCTACTTGAAGGCTTTGTAATTGCTGCATGCACCCCTCTGTAGTATCAATCAACGATCTTAGACCAGCAGCTGCTTCTATGGCTAGTTTTGGTTGATTTGTTAATTTTTCAACTGATGATTTACTAGTATTTTTTTGTTTTCATACCTCGCCTTTACCTTGTTCCATGCGGGTAGATAATCCTCGTTAGTAATGGGAGTAAACTTGTGTTGTTATGTACTACAGCTACATACAGATCGTGGAAGGAGCGTTATCCATCATAATCGCCATTATATTTTGGCAGCGTGATTTTGGGAAGAACATTTTGTTGTTGTTCGACTCTTGTTTGTTGTGTTGACAAGAGTGTCGAATCTGTTAACTCTGTTGTTGGATGAATTGCGTCGTACAATTCACCTATATAAATGCAATATTTCGCCTCCAAGTTGTTGAATGTATCATCAGTGATATATTTCAATGTACCCTTTGGAGGTGTTTCAATGATGTGTTCATTAATAGCTTGATCGATTTGCTCATAATCAAGCCATACTCGTCTTATCTCCACGAGTTTTGTTTCAAAGTATCCATTTGAACGTTTTTCCTTCAGTGTTTGTATTCCGGCATCAATTGATTTAATTAAGCGATTTCTTAATGCCTGTTCTTTGTTTAACCACCCTTTTATTTCTGTCATTGTTAAATCTTAATTCAATAATTTGAGTGAAGAAATTAAATTTCAACTTCCTAAACTAACCAGAAACTAACTATGTCAAAGTTAACTTGAATTAAAATAAAATATCGAAGAAATCACGAAAGTACGTCACTTCGTGCAAAATAAGACTTGCTGAAATGAAACTAGTACAATTCGACTTGTAAATGTTGACTTTAAATTAATTATAATAAATGTCAAACAAATCACGAAAGTAAGTCATTTCGTGCAACATATGACTTTCTGGAATGAAACTGGTACAAATCGACTTGAAAGTGCACGAAAAATGCTAAATGTGCTAGATTCACCTAATGTGTAGCGAATCTCATGAAATTTGGTCTATTACCCAAATGCTATGTTCTACGTGCCTGAACTAGATGAGTGAACTGGATGAATCAAAAAAATGAATGAGCACAACGAGTTCCTGGATGGAACCACCAAAATGTTAAGATCTGTTTGCTGTTCGTTGTTGATCATATGTCAATTCCAATAATTGACATATGATGAACTGCGTTCGTAAATTCGCAACTCACAGAAAATGTCAATTCCTATAATTGATATTCGATGAGCCGCGCCTACAAAGCGCGATGTGCTGCAAACTGAAATTAAAATGGTGGAAGGTAGTGTAGCATTGAAAAATATCGTTGGTTGTCATTCAATTCTTTAATTCATGAAAATTAATATAAAAAAAACGATTCTACCTTAAACTTTATTATAATTCAACCTTATTCAATAATGTAATTAAAAATTGAAAAAAAACCTTTCTTTACTCATATTATGACTCAATTAAGAAATTTAAATTACGCTCTTAATAATTTACAAATTCACGATTCTGACAAAATTCAAGGTATTAATGCTTCACTATTTTATAAATTAATACGTAAATGACTTTATGTCTAATTGTACTGTTCAGGTATGAAATGTCCAATATGACCCGAAGGGCATTAATTGTCCATTATATCAAAAACAGTAAATTATTATAAAAGTCATTGCTAGAAAATGTGTAATTAATTAAAAAAAAAATGCTGAAAGTAAATGAAATATGATTAATATTCACCAATTCAATTTGCTTAGGTTACGACACGTAATCATGAACACTTTAACTGAAACCTCAAATTGATATTTTTGACCAGTACTGAACTCTACCTTGCAAAAACCTTGTTACTGATGACTTCGTAACCTTGACTTATTTGGCGTCCAATAAAAAACTGTGAAAATTCACAAAAAAATTTACTTTAATTAAATTTTTGAAAAAAAAAATAAAAAACAACAAAAACTTGGAAAAAACTTCACTGACTACTGGAGATTATTGCATGAAAACCGAACTATGCTTTGACATGTGGTTCACTCTATGGCAACTCGAAGAAAACTAAGAGACTGAATGATGGAATGACACGCCTTTTATAGAGGAAAATTGCTTCAATTTCACCATCCATAATGTGAAATTTTCAATTTATTGAACTTTTGAGACTTATCAGTTTTTTTATAATTTTTATTAATTGCCAAAATGAATTTCACATTTCTTGGCGTGTATCCCATAAGGAATTACTATTAATTTTATTGATTTTATTTAAATTTTACAAAGTTTACCATAACTGATCGACACGTCATTTTTAAGTTCATTCTAAGTCATTCCTCTCCTAAAATTTGTTGTTTTGTCCTGCTCGCGTTGTGCCTCTCTTTTACACTCATTAGTGTAAATGTAATTGATAAAAATCGTGAATTACGCTAACAACGCGAAAAATAACGCGCAACGATCGCGACTATTGAATTCGCGCGACGATTTCACCCCAGTTTGACGTGTCAAACGTCATGGGAACTTAAAGTTCGCGATGTTATTTTATTCGAACTGTCAAAGCGCGCGCGAAGAGAATTTTATTAAATTTTGTTAATTTAGTAGTGTTTTTTGTTGTGTTTTGTGCATTCTTCATCGCTGTGGATTGTTATGTGCAGGCAATGTACAATATTTCATGGAATTATTTATGTTTGTGTTGTGATTTAAGGTTGGTGGACACCTGTACAGGTGAGCTTGTTTTGGGTGCTTTTCTCACCTGAAATATCCACCAATCTTCTGCGTGTACCTGCCTTTGCATGCTAATTGTGTTTTTCTTGCTTATTGTGTTGAGGCAGGTAAGTTAATTCCTTTGCCTGTATTCTATGTTGTTTGTTTGTTTATGGGTTTTATATGTAGTAAAACTCTTGTATGTCTGCTTGATTTGTAGATATACTTGTTTTATTAGTCTATTTGTACTTATTAATTTATAATTCATTGTTTGTATTTCATTTTTTAATTCATTTTTTTTGTTTCTTTTCATGTCGTCGAGGGATTTTCGCACCTGTGACACACTCCAGGTGCAGGTAAGATGGTTTGTATTGTAGTTGTTTTGTTTTTTTACCTTGCCCCTTCTCTTTGTAGGTTCGTCGAACAGCTACATTAGAATATAATTGGTATTAGACCAATTCTAGCTTTTTTACTTGTTGTTCTTTTAAATATGTATTTCGATTTTGGGGATTTCTTTTGTCTTTAAAACACTTTATTTCCCTCACTAAATTAATTAATTGCTCCATTTTTGCTCACTACTCTGAACTGTCAAAATCAAATGATGAGTACAAAAGTTTAATTATTCCCAATTCTGGTTACGGCGACAAATTCGGTCGACACCATTACGTACAGCAATATGGTATTGCCATAAGATTAAAATTTAATTTGTCGTCGTAAATGCCGTGTCGGTATCATTGAATTTCGGCCTTAATTGTTGCAGACAATAGACGAAAATTGCCGATTGCAAATCGACTGCCAAATGAGAACATGAAGGAATTGTATAGACACGGGTTATGAGACTGGAAGTAAGTCGCTGTGCGCCGCAAAAGTACCTAAGGTAAGGGTTCCTTTATAAGAGTATATATAGAGAAAGTATATCGTAATAACTCAGCTTCTTCAGTAGTAGCGCTATTGTGTTATATGAAGAATTGTGTGCGTTGGAGAAGTTTTCAAAAATACAAACAGCAATGGATGGGGGGACGGGTAACAAAACTTTGGAAATTTTCTTCCATCTAAATTTCGTGTTATTGGAAGAGGTTGTTGTGACTTTGTTTGTTTGTTTTGAATTGGAATCAAATAGTTTCCATCAGCATTATTTGAAAACTCTACAGCCAATGTACTTATATATTTGTATGTAGGATTATTAGGTATAAATATAGGTTTATATTCATATGCAATAATTATATACATAATATAAAAATTCACACATGGTTTACATTATATGTGTATGCTTACACAGTAAAAGTAGTCGGTGTAAATTTACCCCATTTGCTGGATAACATGAATTTTGAAATTTGGCTTTACATTTTTTACCTCGAATGGTATAAAAAGTCCGCTCTATATCCGAATGAGACTTGTTTTGTGTAACAAAAACACCAAGCGGAGCTCTATCTAGCTGAAAACTTCGAAAATATTTATTTTAAAACTCCGTTCGGTGTAACTTAAATGTTGTGTCCCAAAACAGAACTTTTATCTAAACTCCGTTCGGTGTAAAATGCAACAGGTTGTATTGTGCTTGGAAAAAAATATGAAAGAGTGTCAATCGTAATTTGATATTTGCAGCAGTAAGTCCGCAGCTATGAAATGTTTATTTAAAGTAAAGTTTAATAACGTGCAGAAATTTGTGACGGGAGGTATTGCGTAGTCAAAACGCGTGCGTGCGTGCACGCGTAATATGTTTACCGCCAAATAATTGAATAAAAAATAATGAAATTGAAATAATAAAAGTTGTGATTTTTAATTAAAATATATTTCAGCCGAATATTACAAGAATTGCGAAAAGACTTCTTTAATAAATGAAAACTTAACATTTGAATGCTGATTCTGCATCTAGCTTTTTGTGATAAAGTGAAATATTATCAGGTTCACAAGTTGATGGCCAGGGGCCGGATCCACTAACTCGGAGAGTTGTGGAGTTGTGGAGATGAGAGCTCTTTTGGCACTTAACTCTGCACTCGGAGTTCTGTAACTCGTAGAATTTGTATTGATTTACCAAACTCTCTGTTGCACTGGGCAAAACTATCGGCTGTGTTAGTTGTGGAGAAGTAAGAAAAATATTTCTCAACTGACAGTATTGTCTGCTTTTATTGTCCTTTGTGAAGGTACCAATGTACCTAGGATTTTCAAATTGAATTATGAATTCACTGCATATCCTGGCTATGTTTACAAAAACAAATTATGGACATCCCTGCAATACTTGCAGCGAAATAAGGATTTTGGCGTCGCAAGCTACCCGCTAAAAATTGTACTTCACGCGAAAATGGTCAATTTGGTCGCCTTCCAGTACAGAAGAGATGCTATAAAAATTTTAAATATGCACGTTAAAGCTTGTATGTAGGATGAAATCGAATCTACATGTTGTCTCCTAATTAGATATGTAGTTAGTTTTTGAGTCCGGTAAATAGTTTTGGAGATAACTGCAAAAGAAATGAATCAGTCCTTCTTAAGATGAAAAAATGGCCGTGTTTTGGTACGAAAATGGACATATTTTCAAGTCATCATTATGAAGAACAGCTAAGTCGTGGAAATTCACTTTCCATGAGAAAAATGTTCACAACAGAGTACTAATGGATGTGAAACAAAGAACGGAAGAAATATATGCAAAATATTGGGACTGGAGTGTATATGACCCAAGTGCACAAAAACCGTCTTTCAGCGGTATAAAGTCAGTTATGAAGTTAAAATGATAAAAAAAACTACACGATTCGATTACCGGCCTGTCCCTCTTTAATTTGATACCAAATATGACGTATGTTTGACAGCCCCCAATTGGGAGTGGTACGACCCCGATCTCCAAAAGACCCTCCCGTAGAAATTTTTCACCTATAGTTTTGTACTCTAAACCCTAAATGCATAGAAGAAAACCCCAATGCTCTACGATCCTCCCACACAGATCTAGCCGTCTTTCATTATTTCGATACTTCTCACATTTTCTTTAACTCCCAAGTATGTAAGAGAATCCCGAATGGAGAGTTATGGGGTTTATTCGGGGAAAACGAAAAGTCTCATCTCCTGAAATCCCAAACTCTCCGAGTTACAGAATCTGGCCCCAGAGGTGGCTGATTTATACAGGGTGTTTCCTCCATTGCGGTTCATAGAGCGGGAAGTTATAGTATTCATCTAGACCAAAAAAAAAATTTTATGGCAGGGGGAGGGGGCCATATCAACCCTTTCGGGGTTACAGGGTGATTAAGAAATTATGCTAGGTTTTCACAAAACTTCCTGTATCTTACCCGGGGGTTACACCTGCAAGTACAGCTTGCATGCAAGCCCCCCTTCCAACACGATTTTTAACTTGACAGCGGAAGGCAGTTCGGTTGATGTCATATCAGCTTGCATGCAAGTTCATTTAAAAAATGGCATTGAGGCGTAAAGTCATGCGCATATTGGAAAATTATAGCAATAAAAGAAGTAGCAGAATGATAAAAACCCAAGAAAAAATGAAGAGGAAGATCTTGGTAAATGATGTAATGCAAAGGATCCCAGAAACTCTCATTTTCCCAGTATAAATTTACCAATTTCTCTCAAACATTTCTTTTCCGCCATCTTGAAAACTGTATAATGTCAAATTACTATCACCTCAGCTGCATCATGCAAGTTCAGTGAAAGCTGTACTTCCAGCATGGCAGTAGAGGTTACACGTGCAAGAAGTATGGCAGTGCAGCTTCCATGCAAGCTGTACTTGCAGGTGTAACCCCCGGGTTACCTATGGTCACCGTATAAAGCTGATTGTATACAGAACTTCATGGCCATTCCGGCAAATGCTCAACTAGTCCCGTACTAGTCTTCCCTTGGGAGTTATTGTGATCTAAGCTCAAAATTTCGTATTTTCTTACCATTTTTTTACATTTGATCCTTATTTCTTTTGCAAACAGGTCACTAACATAACTTTTATTTACAAAAAATAGACTCTCATCTTTAATTGGACCTATTACACCCTATGTGCTATCTGCAGCCGGTAAGGATTTATTAGCTCACAACCTATTCAGGTCATACCGAAATTAGCTGACATTTCTTTAAAAAAATGGTAAGAAAATCCGAAACTTTTAGTTTAGACAACCATAAATCCGTTGGGAAGAGGGGTATGGGTCTGGTTGAGCAGTTTTTGGAAAGGCCATGAAATTCTGAATACAATCAGCGATGATCGTCCGGTGATCGTCCGCCCTTTATGTTTTAAGATATAGGGTATTTTGTGAGAAACTAGCATAATTTCTTAATTACCCTGTAATTCCCCCTCCCCTGCCATAAAATTTTTTGTTTGACTAGGTGAGTGCTGTGATCTTCCGTTCTATGGACCACCATGGAGGAAACAGTCTGTATGTGGCGGCAGGTAATAATATGCCGATGGGAAGGTGTTGGTTGGTGGGAATGTAACTCCTCCCCCTAAGTGTAGTGATGGCCAGAGAAAAATAGTCCTATTCCTAGTATTTCATGCGGAGTTTTCTTAGTCGTTGAATGTTTAAGGCTATTCAAAGCCCACTGCACTGCTGGAACATGTACATCCCAATCTTTTCCGCTTTCTTCTTGTGTCATCGTTGCTATGTCATTCTTTACCGTTCTGAAATACCTCTCTATCTGACCATTAGCGCGGGGAGTCTGAACTGCAGTTAGCACATGTTTAATTGAATTATCCGTGCAATATCTTGTGAATTCTTTCGACGTATATGAAGATCCTCTATCCGTAACGAGTTGTGTTGGTATTCCGAAATATTGGGTAATCTCATCCAGCATACGAGTCACTTCTTTTGTGGATGTAGTGCGTGCCGGCTTTAGAACAACAAACTTCGTAAACGCATCCACTAGTCCTATAATGTACATATTTCCTTTTTTGCTCTTAGGTAAAGGACCCAAATGGAATGGAATATCGTTCAGGAGTATGTAAGTGATATCGTGTGTCCTTCACTGTCTGCTTAGTATAAAGACAATCGATGCATGAGTTAATATATTTCGTTACTACTGTCTTCATATTGGGAAACCAGAACGTTTTTCTCAGCTGATCCATTGTCCTCTCAATGCCACACAATGTCCCATATGGTCGTAAGCTGATTGTATGACTGTCCATCTGATGCCATTTGGTACGACAAATTTTTTTCCATCTGTTGTTCTTTTGTACACTCTACACTTATCAAGTATATAATTTCCTTTTATTTCGTTTAAATTGCTGTGCTCCAAAGTCGTACCGTCGAGTATTCTTCGAATTTCTACTAACCAAGGATCTTGTTGTTGTAAGGTAGATAACCAATCTTCTTCCGGAACAGAAATCAGCAATACTTTTTCTGCTACGTTCTCAACGGGAATGCCCTCTTCTGTACTGCATCGACTCAAAGCATCAACATGACGTAACTGCTGACCCGGACGAAATACTAACCCGAAATCAAATTCGGATATCCTCGTCCACCACCTGGCAATCCTTGGTATTAGATTTCGCTTTTCTTGCGTTAACCGCAATGAGTTGCAATCCGTAACTATCTTGAACTTTTTATGTAGCAGGTAATGCTTAAATCGTTCGAGGCTTTCTACCACAGCCAGTGCTTCTAACTCATAGCTATGGTATTTGGACTCTGCTTGAGTAGTTGCCCTACTAAAATAAGCCACTGGTCTCAAAGTTGTTTCATTTCCGCGCTGCAAAAGTATTCCCGCGATACCATGAGTGCTGGCGTCTGTGTGAAGCTCGTGCTCAGACTTCTCATCGTATAGGGTTAGTGTGGGTCTTTTTGTGAGAATTTCTTTTAATAGCTTGAGCTCTCTTTCCGTCTCCTCTGTCCAGTGAAAATCTGCATCCTTCCTAAGTAATTTGTTGAGCGGCGCCCCAATTGAAGCAAATCCCTTGACAAAACGGCGGAAGTAACCTGTTAGTCCAAGAAACTGGTGGACTTCTTTCACGGGCTCCGGTCTTTTGTAATTTTTTACGACAGATATTTTATGTACTCCAGGTTTGATTCCACATTGCGAGATTTCATGCCCCAGGAAATTAATTTGATTGGACATAAACAAACACTTCTGTACATTTAGAGTTACTCCCGCTTTTTCAATTTCTTTTAACAGTACTTCCAATGTTTCAAAGTTTTCTCCAATTGTTTTCGTGGCTGGCAACCAACACGTCATCCATATATATGATGATGTTCTTGGGATCTAAAGGTTGTATGATTTTTGACATTAATCTCATGAACACAGCGGGTGAATTTGTCAATCCGAATGGCACTCTTTAATATTCATAATGACCTTCCAGGGTGACAAAAGCAGTAAGGTGTTGGCATTCTTCAGCAATAGGTAACTGATAATATCCCGAAATAAGGTATAGCGTTGTGAATACCTTCTTATTTGATAGAGAATTAAGAGTCTCTTAAATATTGGGCACTGGAAAATTCTCACGTCAAGTGATGCCGTTAAGCCTGCGATAATCAACGCACGTTCTTTGCTCTCCGTTCTTTTTTGGCACCAGCAAAACCGGACTTGCGTATTCTGAAGTAGAGGGCTTGATAATGTCAAGTTTTAAAAGTTCATTAATAATATTTCTTAGAGCACCTTTCAACCCATATGGAACTTTATACGGCTGATAATTCACTATTTTATTTTCCTTTAACAATATTCTCATTTAAACCAGTGATGTTTTTCCAATTTCACTTGTATCTATAGAAAAACATTTTCTGTACTTGTTGGTCAATTACAAAAGACTTGTCTTACCGGGGCCTGTTATGCATTCGTCGATCTTTAAATTTTCTGAAATAATTGGGGAAAATCTTTGGTTTTCGTTTTTTTCGCTGATGTTTTCAAGGTTAGATGCATGGACGACCATGTTTTTCTGATTGAGCTTAATTTCATATCTTCCCCAAGTTTTGATGACCTTTACGTCCGGCTGATCCATTAAATTTCTTACAATGATCATTGGTATAGTCTGTGTTGTGTTAGGGACTATTAATACATCTATGTTCTTTTCCACATCTCCGACTTTCACATTAGCAGAAATAACTCCCACAGCCCTTGTTGCTACTCCCACAAACCCATATAACATTTTATTGCTTTCCTCCCAATTTAAGTTATGCTTTCGAGCTGCTTCCAATATCATCGTAGAGCATTCACTCCAAAGATCCAGATAGGCTAGAATTGGCTTACCTCTGACTAAAACTTCTTTTGATACTCGTCTTGCAACCCCTTATCCTCCAGACCTGTTATATAGCCTACAGTACCCTTATTTCCCTTTTGACTGCAGTCTTTAGCTATGTGTCCAGACCTTTTGCATATGTAGCACTGCCTCGGTTTATACTCTAAGGTACAGTTTGCAGCTATATGTCTACTCCACCACACCTAAAACATCTTCTAGCTTTTCCTGTTATTAATTTCGGTCGTTTGTTTTCAGTATGGAGTAGCCTTTCATATTCTATTCTCCTTCTCTTTCCATCTTCGATTACCATATCCATACTTCTACAATCTAATCCAACCGATCGTTGGTCACGATTCCTTAGGGGGTGTTGTGAGAGTGTATTAAAATTCCCAACGGATTTACTTGTACTGGGCTGTTGAGTTGCTTGCATGATGTTTCGCTGTTGCCCTTGAACTTCTATTTCCTCAAAGGTTTTTATTTTTCATAAGAGGTCGTTAAGAGTTACACAATTCGATGACATCAATACATTCCGCAAATTCGGATTTGTTAGTCCAGAAATGATATACTTGATTGTATTGTCTTCCGATAACTTAATTTTTGTTGCCAGTGCGGCAATAGTGTAAAAATAGCTCTCAATACATTCGTGAGGTTGCTTTTGTCTGGTCATTATTTCAATTAAAACTGCGCTTTCATTTTGCCTGCTCGGAAAACTCTTAACAATTTCAGTTTTTAATTCATCCCAAGATTTGATATCGTTTTGTCTGCTGAAATACCAAAATTTCGCAGGTCCAGAGAGCCTTAACGTTGCATAAAATAACACGGTTCTTTCATCCCAACAATAAATATTTTTCATATTTTCAATATTTTGAATCCAGTTCGACGGAGATATATTATTTTTAGATGGATCGAATTCGGGAATTAATGAATTAATTTCTACACTACCCAAGCGGAATGTCTCTCTCCTGTTCTCAGTTTGTGAGAAAAGTCCAGCGTGATTAAATTCGCTATCAATATTACTGCGGTTAGAGCTGGTCAAATTTACAGCTATATTTGTAATATCACTAGTTCTACAATTTCTTTCTCTTTCAGAAACCGCTTTCTCCAATTTTAATAGTGAAATTTCCCACCTTAACAATTCAACTTCACTCTTACCTTGCATATCTCCGTGTCCGTCTTGTATATCCTGTGGATTACCTTCTACCTGTTCTGCAACTTGCTCGTCGTTATGCTCAGTAGTCTGTGTACCACTCATATTGAAATACTAGCACACAGTTCCGTGTATGTAAACCCAGTCCGGAGCGTTCACTTGTATGTTGTATCCAGGGATTTTTCACTAACACAAGAAATAACACAACGATCTTTCACTATGCACTAATAAATAGCCAAATATTCACTTTTTTTTTCACTCGATAATATTTCAAGTTTAATACAAAGGTAGAATACGGTATTTCTCACTTTTTCCACTATTCACCAATCTATATATTATGAACAAGTATTTAGGATGCTTAGTGATTATACCTAGTCGCGTCCATACACCCTCACACTATCTGTATTGAGGTATACCTAAAAAAATGGCACCGCTATAACAACGCGATATTGCACAACTTTCCACAAGGATAAGAAGTTTTTCTTCCGTTTTTTTTTTGCACAAATTTGTAAATAGCGAAAGCAGCAGATAAAACCGCCTTGATTCACCCCACACTTGAACTATAACACTCTATAACGCTTTATTTCTTTAAATTCGGTGTTTCGTAAATGATAAAAATGACACGCCAACTAGGTCTGAGCCCTCACGATCGAATGTTCGTCCTTTTGCTAGCTCATCTACTCTACCTGATCCTGTTCTTCATGTCATTCACGCATGCGCTTACATTCACTCACAAGGTTAGTATACTCACACCCGCACTCCAGCGTATCCTACACATGCACACACACTTAGCACTAGGATACAACACAAGATCCTCAGACCTAGAAGACACACAGATGAAGTGCTGTCTTATAATCGTTCCCAGGAGGGCTTTGCCTGGTTGAATGTGATATAATCCGATAGCGGTCAATACACCTGAGAAATATTTTCGTTATTTACAATTAAAAAAAAAAGTGTTCGGAAGTTATTTACAGTGAGTACTTCAGAATTTTAAAGATATAAACAAAATAATGACTCAAAATGCACGCACCTTAGGAAGCTGATTAGATGGTATAGTTTAAAGAGCTGGACATGTTTTGTACCAAAATGTAGGTTAGGAATCAGGCTTTCTCATATCAGAAAAATTGTATACCGTCATAACGGGTTTTTAGAAAGAAGGGATCGTTTTTCTAAAAAAAAAGGCAAAATTTTCAAAAAAACCGTTATATCTCGAAAAGTTTCATAGAAAAAAGGGAGTAACATTACCTTTAAAATACCAACACCAATCTTGTTTGGATATGTCCTGTAATTCTTGAGATATTGCAAAGAGATTTTCAAACTATGGAGGTCCTTAAATAGCATTTCTGCATATAATGACTTTTATAGTATGTTAGGGCATCATCCTATAATAGTGGTTATTTAGTTGGGTGAGACCTCGTTTCGGAGATTTAGCCAAGTTCCAAAATGTAATCGACAACTATGAACAGCGGATCATCTAGCTGTCAGGTGAGATAATAAATTTGAAGGCCTTGTGCGAGGTGCAATCATGAAAAATTGATGACTTTCAACAGGTGTTTAGGAGGACCGATGTAAAAGATGTAAAAGATGTTCCTTTTGTAAATTCAGAGAAACCTGCCGAGATAACATATAAAATTTGTTCTTTAATTAATCATATTTCATGGCCGTACATTAATTCATTTATAATAAAACTCATGGCTGGGAATGAAAACAGCATCGATCATCGGTAATTTTAAAATTTGCAAGTGCTCCGGAGTGACGTTATTTTATATTCCAGAACCGTACACACCAGAAGCAATTAACACCGAATGCAGTCGACAATCAGCTTTCTTGAACAAGTTGTATATACTGTTTCGAGAGAGTATCGCCTATGATTAGTAATATTCTGCAACGAGCTCTGAGCTTGCTGGTATCTGAATACACAAGTAATGAGTTTCTGTATGTTGACAAGTAAAAAAGCTAGAATTGGTCTAACACCAATTCTTATGATACCCTTCTATATGAATGCCCGTATGAAATTTCGTATTGTCACCCTTCTGTGCAAGTTTGATTTTTGAAGTGGTTTTTCGCATATATTTCTAGAACGGTTTGTCGGACAGAAAAAAAGATTATAACCAATTTTATAGGATTTCGTATTCTGAAGAAGTTTTTAGTACAATAAATATATCTTGGATTGATCGTTTTCACAGTATACGTAAAAAACTTAAATTTTTATATGGCAACACCAAGAAGGAGTTGCCCGATTTAGTCAATTTTTGAAACTAGTACAATGAAAACACCATGTATTAAATTTCAGCTCTCTATATCAATGCGTTCTCAGGCAGTGTCCAAATATATGTATAGTGGAAAACGAAAGTTTTGTATAGCAACCCCAGGAAGGAGTTGCCCGATTTGTCTCATTTTCGAACTTAATTTTACTTTTGTTTTTAAAGTCCGTGTTCAAAATTTCAGCTACTAAGTATACGCGTTCTCGAGTTATCGTGCGCACAGGCGGACGGACGGACGGACATGCAAAAATCAAAATAACTTTTAGTATTATTAGTGGGTGTCCAATCCATTTTGCTCTACCATCATTATTTCGAGGTGTTGCAAACGGAATGACAAACTTAGTATAACCTATAGATTTCATCTAGGGTATAAAAAGAAAAGTGACTGACCTTGGACAGCTGGAGCAAATTTCCAGGTAGACAGTTCGATTATCAGCTGATAATCTCGTCAATTTGCGTGATTTGAGGTTTAAATTTTAAATTAATTTATATTTGCTTTGTTATTCTTTGAATTTTGTTTGAAATAATACATAGTTTGCTTCTTCTTTTCTTAGTTCAATTTAGTTTTTATTCTTGTTTGGCATAATATTTTCTTGTTTATCTTTCAAATTTTTATAGTCGCTTTGTGTAATATTTTCCTTCGAATTTCTAAATTTGTTTTTTGATTCTTATTAGTATTGTGAGGCTTGTTTTTGAAATGATGTTCACTGTGTCTGTAACAGTTGCTCTTTTAGTATAGTAGTAAATTCAGCTATGCACTGTGTAGACTTGAGTATTTTTCCGTGCTTTTGTATGACCTTCGTCATGTACCATATTATTGGACTTATCATATGCCATTTTAATGCAAGGAGTTTAAAATCAAAGTTTTGTGAGTTACATGAGATGTTTGTCGCCACTGACGTAACTAACGCCCCCACAGGTCCCGCCACAGTTTCTAGGGGCCCACGAAAGCCTACATAATTAATATTTTCATATGAAGTAATGAAACTTGAATCCACATAAAATAACCACGCCGAATTAATGGCAGTTAAATTCACTAAAATTCGGTTTCTGAATAAAAATCATATTAACTCTGTAATGATTTTATTATATCAGTTCCATCTAAAGGTATTCATACCATCATATGTAGTGATGATACAACAACAAGAAAGTCGAGAATTCTCCTATTTACTCTTTTTATTTAAACGGAGAAAAAAGGTACGCCTGAAACTGAAACACTGTAAATTATTTTCTGGCAAATATTTGATTGACCTCCTTAGACTGCACGCTGCTACCATGCATCAGAGTTCGTAGAGGAGAGAAGTGTATTACTTTAACTTTAGAATATTAGATAAGTAAGCAATGAGTGAACATTAAAATATATATATATATTTTCCACTTTGGAAAGTTTTGAAATTCCCTCAAGCTCTCAACACTGTTGTACGGTGCGGTGATCAGTGGACTAGGACTCTTGCTTTAAGTAGTCGGATATATCCGGCTAGTTATGTGGTAAGCTTTTTCCCTTTTCACTTTGGCTTGCTCATGTGTTTCTCGCGAGCATATGCTAGGGCTGCCAGTGGTTTTTTAAGAGGTTTAATGATGAATGTAGAGTACGATGTAAGTATAAATCCAGATCTTGGAAACACTGTTCGTAGTACATGCGAAACCTATTTATTTTTTAGCTCAACTCTGGCTTGGAGTGAGGGAGTGAAAGCACTGTTGGGAGAGTGTGAGAATTCTTCCATGTTATGGAAATTTCAATTAGAAAGGGAGAAGGGAATATTTTGTCTCACCGTACAAAATTATGGGAAACATCATACATCCGAAGTTCAGAAAATATTTCCTTACAATTCACAAAAAAAAAATTAAATTTTCTTACATATTTCAAAGGTCTTTGATAGAGTCTGGCATCCACCCCTTTTAGCCAAACTTAAAGCACGTGGGCTCCCGCTCCTCTTCTATTATGGATTGAAAGTTTCTTATCCGGTAGCCTAATACGTGTTGTACTAGATGGTGTTTCATCTGAACCTCACCCTATAAATTCCGGTGAGCCCCTGGGCTCTGCTATCTTCTCGTCCTTCTTCATAGTTTTCATTAATGATCAGTTTTCCCTTACTTTCAATCGAATCCATAGCTTTGCCGATGATAGTACCCCTGATTTCGCTTACTACTTTGATACTCTTGTGGACTCCAGAGGAAATACCGCATGTGTTAAACGCAATTGCATGATTAGATCATTGAATAACGATCTTGCCAAAATCCTCGCTTGGGGCAAGGCGAATCACGTCGAATTCAATGCATTTAAGTCCCAAAGCTGCCTTATCTAATTAAAACAAGAACATAATAATGTTTCCACTCCCGTTTATTTTGATGGAGCACTAACTAACGATAAACCGTCTTTATGTATTCCATGTATTTCCAGTAACTTAAACTGGACAGATCA
Organism: Dioctria rufipes; assembly: GCA_963924295.1. Classification (NCBI taxonomy): domain Eukaryota; kingdom Metazoa; phylum Arthropoda; class Insecta; order Diptera; family Asilidae; genus Dioctria; species Dioctria rufipes. Next base: position 107,067,179 of record OZ002740.1, read on the forward strand.
CATCTCCTCTATTGTCAAAGAATCATCGAAATTTCTTGGATTTCTGAAAACGTGTAAGAAATGTCAAATAAAATCTAGCGCTCCTCTACAAGTCCTATGTAAGACCTAGAATGGAATAGAATTCCGATATCTGGGTCAAGTCTGGTCGCACAGCCTTAGCTTCATTGTATATTGTCCACAAGAGAGCCTTCAAGCTCTTTGGCCATAACTTGTCATATCGACTCACTCGATCACCGCCATATTGTTGGATGCCTTTCGCTCCTTTATTGCTATATGCATGGTCAATATTCTGATGAAATATCTAGTCTAATCCCTTGTAGAATGATTCCTGCACGCAATAGCTGCGCTGCAAACCGCGTACGGCCTTATACCCTTATAACTTCCTTCGGCCCTACTATAAAAAACCGTGATGCTTTCTTATCCCACGAATATGGAGCAGTCTACCATCTTCTGTCTTCCATCCGGCATACAATCTGTTCGAGTTTGCAAGAAATAATTCTCATAAAAATTAAATAAATGCAGACACCCACGAATTCTGCTGGTATAAATTGAAACATGATATGCAGCTTGTGCATGGAGTGTACATGCTATGCAGCTTGTGCATAGAATGTACATACTATGCAGCTTGTGCATAGAATTTGCCTGATAAGCAGCGTGTGCATTGTACATAGAATTGTCGCGGTAAAAGTCGAAGGTACAGAGTAAGTAATTGGATATGTAGCTTGTGCATGGTCAAGCTTATCAATATGAAATTTTCTCGGTACTGTGAACGACAGCAGAATTCGTGGGTGTGAGTAAAAGAGTAGGTACGTAGAATAGAATTGCAATGTACAAAATATTATTTAAGTCAGCAATTTTTATATATAAATTTAATTCGAATAAGAAATAAAGTGCCAGTTGATAGAGAGATTTTATTTTTAATTGTACATCGACATCCAAGCTACCACGAAGCTCTGAATTGCCCCCTACCCAAGGTAGGGCAATCAGAACAAGCTCCAATATTCTTTAATCACTGAAGAGTCTTGGTACAAGCACCAACGACTCTCGCATCAAAGTGAAGGTCCAAGTACCATTGACTCAACCAACAAATAACAATTGCATCGATAAAGGCAAAAGAGCTTTTAAACATTTTTGGTGACCCCGACGTGATCAAGTGCTTCACTTGATTACGATCTCCTACCACAAGGAACCGCAACCATCATGGAAGAATTGACGCAGCGCCAAAAGACCACCGGAGCGGCCATTCAAAAATTTGTAAAAGGCCTCAAGGATGATTCACCAGACCAGAAGACGCTTTCATATCTGCAGGAGAAACTAAACCAACTAGATAAGCTATGGGGCCAGTTTTCATCTACAGATGCCCTCATTAAAACCAAACATGCTGACCAGACAGCTCACGCATACTTCACCCAAGCATACTTCGCTGGGGTCAAGGCAGTCTATCAAATAGGCCGCGATCACACACTAGGATTAATCAAATCCATCCCTCCAGCACCACTCGCAGGAGAACCAAGTACCCCATCGCAAAACCAAGATAAACCTAGTGCCAATTCCACAGAACAAGATTTCATGATTGGCTCAGGAGACACAACCAGACAAGACAAGGTGAGTACAACTATGAGCACTTCAGCCAGTAACGAAGATTGCTTAACCAGATGTATACGGAAACAGAAGGGTGGCATCCAATCGTTATGCCACCTTCTGCAAGGTATAGAGTCAGAAGATCAACAGCTCCAAACCAGGCAATATTATCAATGTAAAATCAATAGCATTGAACGATACTGGTCTCAGGTAGAGAGTTCTAACATGGAAATATGGCAGATGGCAGATGACCCGTCAGAAGTTGGCTACAACGCTGAGGAATATTTCCAATTCGAAGACAGAATACAATCTACCATCATCCGGCTCTCTGAGAAATTGGCCCAGTGTACCACAACAGGAAGCAATGAGGCGTCAAGTAGTGGTGTGGCGTTGAAGCTACCAAAGATTACAATTCCCACATTCGACGGCGAGTACTTGAAATGGAGCCAATTTTACGATTTATTTACACAGATGATACATAATCAGCACATGAGCAAGTGCCAGAAAATGTGGTACTTAAAGACCAACTTGAAGGGAGAAGCCGAGAAGCTCATTCGACACTTTACATTATCAGATGATAATTATACGTCTGCCTGGGATACATTGAAGTCTCGTTATGATAATAAAAGATTGTTGGTGACAGCGCTCATCGATAAACTGCTATCGCAGCCTAAACTTACCTCAGAAGGTGCGTCAACTATTAAAGCATTGCACGACTCAACGAGGGAATCCCTTATGGGCCTAGAAAATCTGGGTGTTCCCACAGTTAATTGGGACCCACTATTATTATACATTTTAGTGAGAAAATTAGATAAAGCCACACATAATCTATATGAACAGTCGCTGGAACAACCTCGAGCCTTGAAATCAGTAGAGAAATTCCTCAATTTTCTGGAAACTCGCTTTCAGTCCCTGGAAGCTCTGGGGCAGAAGGACAATCCAACGGATGACTCACGGCGAAAACTAAACCAAGTTCCAAGTAGGGTCAATTCATTTGTATCCACCAACTCACCTCAACCGACATGCATAGTTTGCAAGGAGAACCATCAGCTTTTTAGCTGTCGTAAATTCCTGCAGTATACACCTGTTGAACGCTTAAGATTGCTACGGAAGAACAACTTGTGTATTAACTGCCTGAGGTCCGGACATTATGCAACCAACTGCACATTAAGGGGATGTACTCATTGCTCCAAAAGGCATAATACATTAGTGCATCTACAAGGCACACCACAAGAAAAATCGAGTTCATCAAAAGCAATGACATCTCAACCTCAGCAACCCAAATTAGCTGAATCTACAAGCCAATACATGACACTAGCAACGCAAAAGGTTAACCACCAGGAAGGCTATGTATTGCTCAGCACAGTTGCAATAAATCTTACTACACATGATGGAAAGGGTATAATGTGTAGGGCGATTCTCGATTCCGGATCCCAGGTGAATCTCATAAGTGAAAGAATCATCAAGAAACTAGGTTTGAAGGGAACTCCAGCCCTAATGCATGTGCAAGGCATCGGTCAATCGAAGCAATAAGCAAATAAACGAGTAAGCGTGTTAATCCAATCACGCACAAGTGGGTTTTCTGCCAGACTAGAAGCATTCATCCTCAAGCAAATCTTAGCACCACAGCCGAACCGAGAAATTGATATTTCAAAGTGGAAAATTCCATCCAATATCAAGCTGGCCGATCCTAATTTCAATACGCCAGACTACGTAGACTTACTGATCGGAGCGGAATTCTACTACCAGCTTTTATCGGTTGGGCAGATAAGATTAGGAGAAGGACTGCCAACATTACAGAACACTGTGCTCGGCTGGGTGTTGGCTGGTAAAATAGACCAGATACCACAAAATCAAAGCCTCTGTTGTGTATTTAACAGAGACCAAGAAATGGACCAACAACTAGAAAAGTTTTGGACCTTGGAGGAAACTTCTGATGAAAGGAAAACATTCACGCCATCAGAAAAGCGATGTGAAGACCATTTTAACCAAGGTGTCAAAAGAAGTGATACAGGTCGTTTTATTGTCAAATTACCATTCACGGAAAATCCACAACAACTAGGTGAGTCTAGAGACATCGCATTGCGGAGGTTCTTATCAATAGAGCGAAAACTTATGAAGAATAGTGAGCTCCGCTCCGAATATGTTGGGTTTATGAATGAATATCAAAACCTAGGCCACATGCAAGAGGTCGATGTTGAATCAATTACAACACCACATTATTTCATTCCACACCATTGTGAACTCAAGCCAGAGAGCACGACAACCAAATTGAGAGTTGTGTTCGATGCCTCTTGCAAAACATCCTCAAATGTCGCATTGAATGACATACTTGCGGCAGGACCAACAATACAAGACGAATTATTCTCAATATTGCTCCGATTTCGAGTACCACGCTTCGTCTTCACGGCCGACATTGAGAAGATGTATCGGCAAATCATGGCCAATGACGACGACCGAAAATTCCAACTAATTTTTTGGAGAACCAGCCCAAATCATCCTCTAAAATGCTTTCAACTGAATACGGTTACGTACGGAACAACCTCCGCTCCGTATTTGGCGACAAAATGTCTGCAAAGATTATCTCAAGAACATGCCGCTTCATATCCACTGGGAGCAGAGGTACTGGCTAGAGATTTCTAAGTGGATGATGTGATCAGAGGATCAGATAGTCTGTCTACTGCTTGTGAAATGCAAACACAACTGATAGCGTCACTGGCTAAGGCAGGATTCACGCTCCGAAAGTGGTGTGCCAACCACCCACGACTACTGAAAAGTATTCAACCAAAGGATATAGAACCACAGCTCACATTTGGCAGTGAAACTGAGGAGCAAATAAAAATTTTGGGTCTCACTTAGTTACCAAACTCAGACTCATTTTGTGTCAAGACCACCAAGGTTGAAAGGAACGCAATCACAAAACGAACAGCATGTTCAGATATAGCACGGCTATTTGACCCACTTGGAATCATGTCTCCAGTAGTGGTTACTGCCAAGATATTCCTGCAACGACTATGGGCGTTAAAATTAGATTGGGTCGCATCTATACCGATGGAGATGCATACACAATGGGTCAAGTTTCGTAATGACCTACAATCATTAAACGACATTAAATTTCCAAGACATGTACTGCCTGAAGAATTATCAAAATCCACGCAGATACACAGGTTTGCTGATGCCTCCCAGAAGGCCTACGGAGCTGCAGTGTACGTCAGATCTCTAACCAAAAATAATCAGATCGTAGTACGACTGCTTTGTGCCAAGTCGAAGGTGGCACCAATTAAGCAAGTTACTTTACCTCGATTTGAACTATGTGCAGCTAAACTAGCAGCTGAGCTCACCACTCGTGTCAAAAGAGATTTACATCTAAAAAACGAGCCGATGTATTACTGGACGGACTCGGAAATTGTCTTGGCATGGTTGAATTCATCATCTTCATCATTTCATACATTCGTGGCCAATCGAGTGGCGAGTATTCAGGAACTATCCAATCCTGAACACTGGCGTCATGTCGGCTCCAAGGAAAATCCTGCTGATATTTTGACCCGAGGATTAAACCCGGACAAGCTGAAATCTTGTAACTTGTGGTTTTATGGCCCTCTATTTTTATACGGCAGTGAATCATCATGGCCGCAACCATATTCAAGGAATATTGAGTGTGATTTAGAAAAGAAACAAACTGCACTGCCCATAACCACACAGCAGGTTTCCACACACTTCATTCACAAGATAAATCACCATAATTCGTTCAAAAAACTAACCCGCATCACAGCATATGCAACACGTTTCATAAGCCGATTGAAACAGAGAAGCAAAAAGATAAGCACAACTAACACACAATCACTCATGGCCGAAGAACTCAATGAAGCCCTTGTAGTGATTGTTAAGGTAATGCAGGCAGAGTGTTCTGACAGGGAGATTAATCAACTAAGGCGATTTAAACATCTAGACAAAAGCAGCTCATTGATTAGTATGGCACCTTTCTTAGATGAAAGAGACATCATACGTGTTGGAGGACGACTACAAGCTGCCGACGTATCCTATGAGGCGAAGCACCCAATACTACTGCCGTATTCACATCAGTTCACTAAGCTTTTGATGACCAAAATTCACGTTGAAAATCTTCACGTTGGTCCACAGGCTCTCCTGGCAATCACGAGACAACAGTTTTGGCCAGTAAAGGGCAAAACGATAGCAAGATCCATCGTTCAAAATTGGGTGCGCTGTGCAAGAGCGAAACCAACAATGATGTCACAGGTAATGGGCAATTTGCCTCCTCACCGGGTTCAACCTGCACGGCCATTCACAAATGCTGGGGTGGACTTTTGTGGGCCAGTGTGGACACATTATAAGGTTAGAGGAAAACGCCCACAAAAAACCTACATTGCAGTGTTCTGTTGCTTTGCCACCAAGGCAGTTCACCTGGAAGTGGTGAGTGATTTGACCACACAAGCATTTCTCGGAGCGCTTAAACGATTCGTGGCAAGGAGAGGCCACTGTCGAAACATTTATTGCGACAATGCAACGAATTTCATTGGCGCCAAAAATGAACTAGAAGAGCTGAAGGAAACCATATATTCCGACAAGGCGAAGACAAAAATTACTGCAGTATGTGAACCCAAGGGCACCGACTTTCATTTCATTCCTCCACGTGCCCCTCATTTTGGGGGTCTCTGGGAGGCTGCCGTTAAATCGGCTAAGCATCTACTCAAAAGGACAGTTGGAAATGCATCCTTGACTTACGAGGAGTTAGAAACCGTTGTTGTCGAAATCGAGACAATTTTGAACTCGAGGCCAATAACGCCTCTCTCATCAGATCCCAATGATCTATCAGCACTAACTCCTGGACACTTCTTAATAGGGGAACCGCTTACCAGCACAATTGATCCAAAATCAGAACTAGTAAAAGCCAATCTTCCTACTAGATGGAAATTGGTCGCCCACCTGAAAAATGTATTTTGGAAGCGGTGGTCCAGAGAGTACCTGAATGAATTACAACAACGCACTAAATGGAAGACGTCAAGTCAAAATATCGAAACAGGAACGTTGGTCGTCATTAAGGAGGACAACCTGCCTCCACTTAAATGGCCACTAGGAAGAATAATTAGCGTCATCAAAGGTGACGACGGCTTCGCTCGGGTGGTTGATGTCCGAGTAGCAAACAATGTCCTGCGTCGACCTATACATAGGTTGGCACCGCTTCCCATATTAAATGAGGAAACACCTTTGGCGGATGAATCAACACTAAGGAAAACTAGTACCAGTACTACAATAGACTCAACCATTTCAAACTCGGCATCAACACGGCAAGACCAGTCTAGTTTAACGGAATCAAATAAAATTCCAAGAAAGAAGGCACGATTGTCAGCAGGGTCCGCAATCAGCATGCTACTAGTGGTTTGTTTGTGCCTACCATTAAGTATAGGATCACCTGTTCATATAACGCCATTCAAGTCTCAGCCAGGGCTCCACCTTGAAAACCTTGGCACCGCGAGCGTGATTTCTAATGAATGGAACCTCATTGTCTATTATAATATGACACCCTATTGGAGAGAGTTCAAAGGTCTGCTGAATGGAAGTCGTGTGTTACATGACCTCTGCAATTCAATCACTAGAGAGAAATCATGTAGAACTATAGTGACACAACTGGATCATCTAAAGGCAGAGCTGTCCAGCAATAACGAATTATTAAGGCCACAAATGGATGTCGAAATAAGCCAAACTAGGAGAGGAGCCGTGAACTTTTTCGGAAACATCGCCAATGCATTGTTTGGAGTATTAGATGCTGATTACGCTGAGAAGATGTCTCAGACGATTGAGGATGTGAAGTCAAATGAAAATCAGCTTCTTAATCTGATCAAAAACCAAACAACAATTATTGATTCGACTGTGAACATCATTAGGAAAAATCACGAACAGTATACCAGCCAGTATAAAGAAATAGAATCAGAGTTGGCCCAACTTGCCAACTTCAGTCAATTTACTGCAGAGGGACTTCAGCAAGAAAGACTAACCCTCCTGTTTACATCGATGTCCATACAGACAATTCTAGTGGCGTCAAATATACAGAGAGTTCAGTTCGCTATCATAGATACGCTTACTGACAATCATAACGGACGAGTTAGTCCCCAATTGATCTCACCCAAACAACTAACACAAGAATTGTTCACCATCAGAAACCACTTATCACCGTCATTAAGACTCCCAGTGAGACCAGATGATGTTCGCAGCTTATACAACTTACTGAAGGCAGCAGCACGAGTCACAGCAAGACACATTATCTTTAAGCTCAGTCTGCCATTGCTTTCACCTGAGGATTTTGAACTGTTTCGGATAATACCGATACCAGTACTCATCAATGGTACCTTCATCAGAATTACGCCATCATCTAAGTTTTTGATCATCAACCTACATCGGGATCAATACTTCCCTCTCACTGAACCAGAAGTACAATCGTGCATCTCCATCAATGAAGGTCATCATTTATGTAAACAAACTAATCCAATTTACAATCGAGGGTCAAGTAAAAGCTCCTGTGTGGTAAATTTGATAAATGGATTATCACCAGTGTCATCATGCCGCATCGTTGACATCGGAGATGAGCCCCAGTGGATCCAACTAAACAATCCAAACCAATGGATATTTGCGATCAAGGAAAGGGCATTGGTGAAGGTCGTTTGTGGTACCAACGTCACGACAACAACAATGGAAGGATCGGGTATTATGAAGCTACAAGGGCATTGCATGATAAAACAAAACGAAGTTACGGTTCAGGGTCACAAGTAGATATACTATAAGAGTTCTGGACCACTGTTTTAGCTTCCAGGATTTCGCCACAGATGGCGCCACCGTCGCTAGGTGGTTTGAGCACATACTAAGTAGGGTTGTGCCTTGGCTGTATTGGTTTGCGCCTTGGATGCACCATTGTGTCTTGGATGCACCATTGAGTCTCGACTGCGCCCTAGCGGGATTAATCGGTACTACCGGGATGTACCATTTGGTCTTGACTGCGCCCTAGCGGCATTAGCAGGTACTAGCAGCATGTTCCGGTTTTCTAGCGAGGATTTGGTCTTGACTGCGCCCTAGCGGCATTAGCCGGTACTACGGTTTTCTTGGATAGATATGTGGTGCGCCTAAATGTAGGCTTTTGGTTTTGAACTAATATTAGTAATAATTAAAGTTAACGCTAGGAAATTTTTGTTCATGCCAATGGATTCTAGATGGTGGGGGTGGGGATACTAAGGGGGACGAAATTTTCATCAGAAATCCTCTACGGGCTCTGGTTTTCGAGATATTAGCGATTTTACGTTTTCAGATATAGTTAATATTATTAATAATTCAAGCTACCTAGGATAGTTTTGTTCATGCCAATAGATTCTAGAAGGTGTTATAGGGGCGGGGGGTTAGAGGGGGAACGAAATTTTTATCAGAAATCCTCTACGGGCTATGGTTTTCGAGATATTAGCGTGGGAAGCTTTATTGATGGATTTGCTCTTGTCTGCGCCCTAGCGGCATTAGCCAGTACTACGGTTTTCTTAGATAGATATGTGGTGCGCCTAAATGTAGGCTTTTGGTTTTGAACTAATATTAGTAATAATTAAAGTTAACGCTAGGAAATTTTTGTTCATGCCAATGGATTCTTGATGGTGGGGGTGGGGGTACTAAGGGGGACGAAATTTCCATCAGAAATCCTCTACGGGCTCTGGTTTTCGAGATATTAGCGATTTTACGTTTTCAGATATAGTTAATATTATTAATAATTCAAGCTACCTAGGATAGTTTTGTTCATGCCAATAGATTCTAGAAGGTGTTATAGGGGCGGGGGGGTTTGAGGGGGAATGAAATTTTTATCAGAAATCCTCTACGGGCTATGGTTTTCGAGATATTAGCGTATTAATAATTCAAGTTATTTTTTGCTCAGGAAGTTGTAGATATCAGCATCATTCGAATTTCACAACATGACATCACCATGAACAGATTCTAGAAGTGAGACATTAGCCGATGCTACCAGCATGCTCCGGTACTACGGCTTTCTTGGATGTGTGGTACGGTTCCCTTGGAAGTTTTTTGCTTCACTTTTGGCCCACACGTGGCAGCATGCTACGGTTTTGGGAAGTTTTTTGCTTCACTTTTGCCCACACGTGGCAGCATGCTACGATTTTGGGAAGTTTTTTGCTTCACTTTTTTGGATGTGTGGTGCGCCTAAATGTAGGCTTTTGTTGTTTTCAAGAGTTGCGCCTGGTTTTCAATTAATATTACTAATAATTGATTTTTCTTGAGTGCCTAAATGTAGGCTTTTGGTTTTGAACTAATAATTAAAGTTAATAGTAGGAAATGTTTGTTCATGCCAATGGATTCTATAGGGGTGGTTTGTGGGGGGGGGGGGGAATAATAAAGATAGGGAGGGGGGGTAATGAAATTTTCATCAGAAATGCTCTACGGGCTCTGGTTTTCGAGGTATTAGCGTATTAATATTTCAAGTTATTTTTGCTCATGGAAATGGATTCTAGGTGGTGTGGGGTGGGAGGAGGAACGAAATTTTCATCACAAATCCTCTCTGGTTTTCGAGATATTAGCAACATTTGTTCAAACAATTAGCTAATTGGTAATTATATAATTACTAATTGGCAATTAGCAGCTTGGTTGGCAATTAGCTAATTGGGAATTAGTAATATGGTGTGATGCACTTTACTGGAATTCTCATAAAATAAACAAATTTAAGTAATATCACCACTTGCTGTAAATATTTAATAGAAAACTTCAAGTTTAAGGTAAAAATATGGTTGCTGGGAGGTGTATTGATACAATTTCTTTTGCCGAAAATAATGTTGTCAAACCAAAATTAAATTTCAATATTTATTCACATCAAATTAATTATTTATTTCTAAATCTTAAGTTATAAACTTTTTTCCTATGTTCTATATTCAAAATTGGTAGCAATATAAGTGAAGTTCTATGAATCCTATCTTGGAAACGAAAGCGATCCAGAGCATATGTCTCCCAAGGTCCCTTTCTTGGCTCATATTCAATTATATAAACTTGTGGAGCACTAGTACTAAATGTAACTTTCATTATCACTAATAATTTAGAAATATTAATAATAAAAAAAACTAGTTTCACATTATTGATTTTTTTATTTAATGAATATAATAATTAATTGGATGCAAATTAACATCATGGCGAATAAACTCTATTTTAAACGTTCGACCGATAGGACCTCTATTTATAATATAAAAATCTCCTGCAGTATTTATCTCCAGTATAGTTTCATCAGTAATTGTGCTGTACCGTGCAGGAAGGAAAAGTTGACAGTCTTCCAAGTCCAGGATGATACGAGATCCAAATGCAGTCTTACATCTTCTAGCGCCCAGAATCCTGTATTCCTTATTAAATTCCATTTCAGCTGTCTTTAGAGAAGGTGGGTACTGGTCCAGCTTCTTCAGTTCCTCCATTGCGTTTGCCATTTCAGATTACTTTCTCCTTGGTTGTTTATCGTTTGAACTCCAAAATGAAACTGATTGCAAATCTGATTCAGCTCCTCAATTTATAGTCATGGTTCCAAAACAAGTTTAATCCTGCTTAAAGCAAATTTGCAATACCAGCATATTAAGCTGAATGATTCATGTAATTTGAAACCACACTTCCTGTAAGCAACCCAATTCTAAGAATTTTACTGATCGAAACGTTTCATTGGAATTCGTAAACATCCTGTTGTAAACAAATTTAAGCAATATCAGCAAATGATTCATGTTTACTCTTTTCAAGTAATTTGATACCACACTTCCTGTAGGCAGCCAAAAATTTTATTGATCCAAGAATTTTGCTGATCGAAACGTTTCATTGGAATGTAAACAAATTTTCACATTTTCATGTATGTAAACAATCTTATTTGCAAATTCGACCAGCAAAATAAAGTAATCAAATTAATTTGAGTGATTTTCTTATCGTGTAATTTGATATCATCTCAGCCTGTAAGCAAATTCGTTGGAATTCATCCTGTGCAATGATTATTGTAGCAGCAGGATCATTCATGTTTACAAACCGTTGCTATAAAAGCGCAAGCAAACTCTTGGGGAGCACCAGTCAATCTAAGTAATTCAAAGTGTTAGTGCCGAATAAGAAAAAAATTAAAAATGTCTTTCACAGTAATAAATGAAAGTTTTTCATTAATTAAGAAATTGCGAGAAGATGTGTTGAAGGGTTTAAGTGATGCAAATTTTGTGAATAAAAACAATATTGTTAAAGAGTGCAACAGAAACATTCGTAAATATCAAGCAGCATTTCGAAAGTGTAATAAGAATGCTATGAAACAACATTTGCACAGCTGTATTGCTCAAATTAAATCGTTGAAAGTGCTAATAAAAGCTCCCCATCGAGGTAGAGGAATTAATCAACGAGTAATAAGAAGTGATTTTGTTAAGTGGGAAGAAATAAAAACAGCATTCGTAGGTAGAATTAGGGCAGGTGTTATCGTGAATATAAGCCACCTAGATCCTAAGCTGTTTATGCAAGATGCTTCCAAATTACTTGCTCGCCGCATTAAGAATACATTAAAACAACAATATCATATTAAAGTGGCTACAACGTTTTGCGGCGAATTTATTAAACAAAATGCTGACAATGAAATTATAAAAGACATTAAATATTTCCAAGCGAGAACTGCTCCAATCAGTGCAGATGATAATTTAGAGGAGTGGTTTAAATCAAACATTTTGGATCCAATAAACACTCAGCTAGAAGAATTCCAGGAAAAAGACAGTGGCTGGGCACTGCATTCTATAATACATTTAGCGGTGCATATCAACAAGTTTGAGCCGATTCGGGGATCATTTTATGTACCTCTGCCAAAGGAGATTGCATCAAAGAAAGCTTGCATTAATTTAAAAAATAATGATGAAGCATGCTTCGCGTGGGCAGTAACATCAGCGCTATATCCTGCAAATGTTCACTCCGATAGGACCTCATCATATCCACATTATTCTACTGTGCTAAATTTAACTGGAATAACATTTCCCATGACACTTAAGCAAATAACGCAATTTGAAGGCCAGAACGATTTATCAATAAACGTGTTCATCCTAGAGAAAGAGCGTTTCTTCACCACAGTTCCAGTTAGACTTACGAAACACAGGATGGAGCGACATGTAAATCTCTTAATGTTGCAAGATGACTATGACCAAGCTGATGATGATGAAGATCATATGGATGATGATGATGATGAAGATCATATGGATGATGATGATGATGATGATGCCAGCAGATATCATTTCTGCTGGATTAAAGATCTTTCGCGTCTCATATCGAAGCAAACTTCGAAGTGTAATGGTAGAAAGTATATATGTGAGAGATGTTTGCTCTACTTTTACTCTGAAGAAAAATTAACATCACACACTCCCGAATGCGAGAGGCAAAACGATTGCAGAATTATGTTTCCCTCAGAGGAAAAGAAATGGTTGGAATATAAGAATTATAACCATAAGAATCCAGTCCCGTTTTGTGTGTATGCTGATCTTGAATCAATATTGAAGCCGATTCAGGGAAACGATCAAAATACACAGCGAATCCAGGAACATGAAGTTCACAGCATAGGATTCTATTTCCACTGCAAACATGATGCTAAGCTATCATATTACAGAGCATATCGAGGCAAAGACTGCCAAAAATGGTTTGCATTAGAATTGCAAAAGATTGCATCCATAGCTGCACAGGAGAAGTTGAACATCAGGCCAATGCAACCCTTGACTAAAGAGGAACGACGTTCACATATGGAAAATACTTGCTGCCATATATGTGAAAAAACGTTTGCAGCCGATGAGGAACGAGTCCGGGACCATTGCTACTTAACAGGTAAATACTGAGAAGCATAATTCAATTCATTTCTTTTCATAAATTCTTTTAACAGGAAAATACCGAGGACCAGCGCACAATGCATGCAATCTGATGTATCAAGATTGCTCCATAGTTCCAGTCATTTTTCACAATTTATCTGGATATGATGCTCACTTCATTATTAAGGATATAGCTACATCTTTCCCAGGAAATGTTGATCTCTTGCCAATAAACAAGGAAAGATATATCTCGTTCACCAAGCACATGGACGGCAGCTACATAAAATTCAGATTCATCGATTCCTTCCGTTTTATGGCTGAATCTTTAGATAAGCTATCATCATTGCTGCCGATGGATAAATTAAACATTACAAGATCAGTATGGCTGGGATTGGATGATGACACTATCAAACTTCTTACACGCAAGGGTGTCTTCCCATATGATTTTATTGATGACTGGGATAAATTGGATTTCCGGAACTTGCCAACACAGGAAGCGTTCTACAATAAACTGACTGACAGCGCTATATCTGCTGAGGACTACAATCATGCTGAAGAGGTCTGGCAAAAATTTGAAATACAAACACTTGGTGAATATTCAGATCTATACCTTAAGACTGATGTTCTCCTATTGGCTGATGTGTTTGAGAACTTTCGAGAAGTGTGCATGAAGACATACAATTTAGATCCAGCACATTATTACACCATGCCAGGCCTAACATGGGATGCTATGCTAAAATACACTAATGTGAAATTAGAGCTGATAACCGACGTAGATATACTGCTATTCATAGAAAGAGGCATTCGAGGTGGTATAAGTCAATGTTCAAACAGATATAGTAAAGCCAATAACAAATATATGGATGATTTTAAGCCTGAGGAGAAAGAGAAATACTTGATGTATTATGATGTCAATAAGCTTTATGGATGGGCCATGTCACAGCATTTACCAACCGGAGGATTCAAATGGGTTGATGTTCCCAATATTGACGTTTCCGAAATTCCTGATGATTCTCCAAATGGATACATATTCGAAGTCGATTTGGATTATCCTCAACATCTGCATGATAAGCATAAGGACTTACCGTTTTGCTCTGAGCATGCAGCACCACCTGGAGCAAAATTAGAAAAGCTTCTGACAACATTACATCCAAAAACTAAATATGTTATACACTACCGAAACTTGAAGCAATGCTTATCACATGGACTCATCCTGAAAAAAGTGCACCGGGTACTTCAATTCAACCAATCAGCTTGGCTTAAACCATATATTGACTTAAATACCACCAAACGGATGCAGGCTACAAGCGATCATGAGAAGGACAGCTATAAGAAGATGAATAATGCAGCTTTTGGTAAGACCATGGAAAATGTACGCAAGTATAGCGATATCAAGCTTTGCATGAAGTGGGAAGGTCGCTATGGTGCAAAAGCTCGGATTGCGGCACCCAACTTCCACAGTGCAACGATATTTGATGAGAATTTAGTTGCTGTGGAATTAAGGCGACTCAAAATATTATTCAATAAGCCGCTCTATATAGGAATGGCAGTTATGGAAATTTCGAAAATATGCCTCTACGACTTTCACTACAGTTTTATGCAGCGTGAGTATGGAGATAAATGTAAAGTCATGTATACTGATACAGATTCTCTAATATATGAACTTGAAGAGAAAAATGCATATGAGTTCATGGCCGAAAATATAAACAAATTTGATACAAGTGATTACCCAGAAGATAACCAGTTCGATTTACCGCTCATGAATAAAAAGATTCCCGGACTAATGAAGGATGAGCTGAATGGGAAAATCATGAGCGAATTTGTAGGCTTGCGCTCGAAAATGTACAGTCTGCGAATAAACGATGGTAAAACTGTAAAAAAAGCGAAAGGAGTAAAGGCTAATGTAGTCCAGAAGCATATCAATTTCGAAGACTACGTCGAATGCTTGAATAGCGAGCGAATATTAACTGCCAATCAGAGCTCCATACGATCCCATAACCATAGCGTGTACACTGTCAGTCAAAAGAAGATTGCATTGAGTCCTTATGATAATAAGCGACATATTATGAGCGGAACGACGGATACTCTACCATGGGGGCATTACTCCATTTCATCAGATCAACAAGTAGCAGCTGCAGAAAGAATCTAAGTCAAGTGAAAATAATAAATCTATTATAGTTTTAGTTTCATTTATTCAAGTAATTTGCATTATAACTACATGTATAATTGTAAAATAAAAAGGTATTGTAATTGTATTATAGTTATAGTTGTTTTTCAAGATATTATAAAACATCTTTGTTATTAATCCAAGAATTGTGTTTTGATGAAAATCCAAGCCATTTAACGTAAGCTTTATCTCCACTCTTCTTTAAGATTTTCTCTACGAGGTATAGGTTTGGGTGTTTAACTTTCAGCAGCTCCAATTCGTAAAAGCATCCTGTGATTGGATTTCCTTGGTAATCTTCCAGCCGATATGTGATGGGATTTGTGTTTTGAACTTTAATAATTTTAAAAATCTCAGCTGTCCAGTTTGGTGTATAGCCTTTCTCAAATATATGCTTGTATTTGCTGATGCGTACAAAATCTCCAACTTTATACTTTGCAGGAACAACAATCTTTATTTGACTGTATACAGTTGAAAGCAGTTGTTTCTCATTGGAGATGTTGATATCACGGGGTCTCATTTTCGTAGTTCGATGTATTCTTGAGTTGTATTCAGTGAGCAGTTTCTTTACCATACCAATCCACTGATAAGTTCCATTAAAGCTGAATTCCTTCCACATCATATCCTTCAGAGTTCGGTTAAATCGTTCCACTATTGATGCTTTGAGGAAACTGTACGTAGAGTAATGATTAATTGCATGCTTCCGCATTATATTTTTAAAGAGGCTGTTGTAGAATTCCTTTCCATCATCAGTCTGCAGGTTTTTAGGTATTCGTCCCTCGCTTAATATAGATTGCATGGCATCTCTTACTTCTACACCAGTTTTTCTTTTAATTGGAATTGCCCATGCATATTTGGAGAAGGCATCAATTACTGTCAGCAGATAGCGGTAACCCTTGTTCACATACTTGTAGGGATCCATTTCAACCAAGTCTGCCTGCCACAAGTCATCTAGTCCTTTGATAATCACACGACGTCGTTTAAAATTTTTTCTCGCTGGTTTATGCAGCTCATTTACCACTTGTCTCTTACTCATCGTAATTATAAATGAAACAGATTTCTCAAAAGTTTTTACTCATATACACCATCTGTTGGTGACAAGTCTTTCTTATTTATTACTGAAGTAAACAGATAGTTTTCAATCTTTGCGATTTCGCCATTGATATATAGCGTTAAATTTGCCACCTCTATATTAATAGTTTTTCTTATTTCTTCCACACTTATTTTAATTTTCTTGTCAACATAGTCTTTGGTTGTAGCATCATCATTTTCAAGGGGTTCACCAAGTCGTTTTATACACTTTGAGTTCAGATCGTAGTCTCCGTTTATCGTTAAATTAAATCCAATACCCCGCTCTCCTTGTTCACCAGCTGGACCCTGAGCTCCTTGTTTACCAGCTGGGCCTTGAATTCCTTGTTCACCGGCTGGTCCCTGAGCTCCTGTTGGTCCACGTTCACCTGGTTTCCCAAGATATCCTCGCTTAGAGAAACGTCCAAACTTATCAACGCTCATCTGTAGATTGTGAAGAAGTATGGTAATGAGGTAGTATTTAAACTATAATATCTGCTTCTCGCAACTCCTCCAGGATAGATATAATTTCATTGTTGTGACTGGTGTTTCCAGCCTGCTGTTTTCTTTAGGCAGATGCATTAGACCCATGCCTTTATGCTGTATAAGTTTACTGATTATAGCTTTATACTTAGCCGCTCTAGTACCTTTTATTTGTCCATCTTCAGCATAGTCACGTTTATATGCATTGGTATCTCTCAAAATAGATCCATAATTAGTTAAATCCTCTTTAGTATAGAGACTTTTTACAGGATCTTTCATAAATAGCAGTTCACATAACCCCAAAGTTGTTTTATAGCTCTTCCCCTTAATAACAATATTTCCTACATCATCAACATCAAACGTTGAATTACCGATTCTCCACGCGTTGTTATCATAGTAAACTCCATAGGTTGGATCAATTTTAGGGCTATTATCAGTGAATAGCTTTAAATAGTTTGAAACTATGTATCCAGACGTATCGGGGGAGCTGACAGGAGACCTTCCTATCAATGTTCTTGAATGTTTAGGTGTTGCGAATTCTTCTTCAGATGTTAAGGAATAATCTCCATAATTTATAGGTGTGCTACTAGCCTCCATTTTCACATGTTTTCGTTTTGGAGGAGTAAAAGGTTCCACAATTTCGTTGTCTTCTTCTTCTTCTTCTTGTTTTTCTTCTTTTGGTTCCAATTTGACAGGTGGCTCGTTTTTGACTCTTGTTACAAACTCTTTCAAGGGTTTGGTGATTGGCTTGAAAGTTTCTTCAAGTTGAGCTTCTGCTTCAATCCTTCCCGTCTTTAGAGCTTTAAATTTCCTTCGCACTGCATTCCTTGTCTTGATGATTTCTTTTAATAGGTTTTCATTCATCTTCGATATTAACTGAATAACGGCTTTTCAAACAGGTCTGATAACAGGTATACAGCTTTCCAAACAGCTCTGATAACAGCTTAACAGCTTTCCAAACAGCTCTGATAACAGCTTAACAGCTTTCCAAACAGCTCCGATAACAGCTTAACAGCTTTCCAAACAGCTCTGATAACAGCTTAACAGCTTTCCAAACAGCTCTGATAACAGCTTAACAGCTTTTCAAACAGCTCTGATAACAGCTTAACAGCTTTTCAAACAGCTCTGATAACAGCTTAACAGCTTTCCAAACAGCTCTGATAACAGCTTAACAGCTTTCCAAACAGCTCTGATAACAGCTTAACAGCTATTAAACAGGTCTGATAACAGGTGAACAGCTTTTCAAACAGCTCTGATAACAGCTTAACAGCTATTAAACAGCTCTGATAACAGCTTAACAGCTTTTCAAACAGCTCTGATAACAGCTTAACAGCTTTCCAAACAGCTCTGATAACAGCTTAACAGCTTTCCAAACAGCTCTGATAACAGCTTAGCAGCTTTCCAAACAGCTCTGATAACAGCTTAACAGCTTTTCAAACAGGTCTGATAATAGGTGAACAGCTTTAATCTATTCAGCAGGTCCACAGGATTCGGTGTGCTTTCGTCTGAGTTACAGCTTCGACTTATGAATATTTCGCATGTTTCATCCTTTTATAGTACAATGAAGGTATCAAATCCTTTACGGTAGCGCCCCTTGTTTAATGAGCTGTCCTTATCAATCAACAAGAAACCATATTTATCCTTCCAACACTCAGCACAGGCTCTTCGAAATTTATCAAACTTCATGTCTGTATTCACATGATCATTATAGATATGTTTCAAATTCAAGTCATCTTGCTTGAATAAGATGATTAAATTAGCATTGTCACGTATTAAGTGCTTTGGTATATCCGTATATGTTTGACAGAGATAGAAGCTATCTATATCTTCGTGACGACCCATGCAAAAATAGGATCGTACATTATTTTGCTTTTCACATGCTACATCATCGAAAATAAACACTGAATGTGATTTGGCTTCTTCTGGAGGTAGAACGTCGCAGTTGTTTGAGAATGTATAATACCCCAATCCTGATATATGAGTCATCACTCGCTTCAAGTATTCATACTTTGGTTGATGTAAAGATTTTGAATATATGTAAATATTTTCATATCTCAGACCATTGGGATGTTCCAGCAAACTTATCATAACATTAGTTTTTCCACAATTCGATGGTCCAACAATGATGCTCCTTATACTATTAGGCAATAGGGGACCATGCTTCTTTTTCACCTTCATAACACCTACATCAGCATTTCGAACAGGAAAAGCTTGTTGTTGTTTAATGAACCGCATATTGAAGACTAACGGGATTCCTATAAATACACCTGTTTATATTACATTTCAACAGTATCATCGGAACCTTATAAGATGCCGGATCACAAATCGAAACGCTCCAGAAAATCTTTGAAAGGGGGCAGAGGACTATTAAATTCAGTCATCAACAAATTACCTGTAGAATTACATCTACCGGGATATCAGTACTGTGGACCAGGAACAAAGTTACAAAAAAGATTGGCGAGAGGAGATCCAGGCATTAATCCACTGGATGCAGCCTGCAAGGAACACGATATAGCATACTCGCGACATAAAGATACAAGTGATCGACATATAGCTGATAAAATATTAGCTGAAAAAGCCTGGCAGCGTGCAAAATCTACGGATGCAAATTTGAGTGAACGTGCCAACGCTTGGCTTATAACAAACGCAATGAAGGCTAAAATTAAGCTAGGTATGGGTCTTAAGGCTAAAAATAAACGCCAACCCACATTCCGAGAAGCAGTACGAAATGCACGTAAAATTTTAAAAGTCAGAAAACCAAAAGACTTGATGGAAGCTACAAAAATAGCTCTTAGTGCAGCTAAAAATATTGTGAAAAGAAAGAAGAAATCAATTAAAACTCCACGAGTGATACCTATACCAAAGGTTGGTGGAGCACTTCCGTTCCTCATCCCGCTGTTTGCTGGGCTTTCAGCATTGGGAGCACTATCGGGAGGTGCAGCAGGCATAGCTAAAGCAGTAAATGATGCCAGTGCCGCAAAGGCAAAATTGGAAGAAAGCAAACGTCATAACCAAGCAATGGAAACTATAGCGGTTGGCAAAGAAGGAAACGGGCTGTTCCTGAAGCCGTACAGAAAAGGACTTGGACTCTATCTACAACCTCAACCAAAAAACTATTAAAGACGCTACCCAAAAGACCGCTAAACGAGTTGGATCTTCACAAGTATACCACACACTTGCCACACTTCAGAGGAGTATTTATGCGTGATAATCTACCTAAAAAGCGAAGCGAGAAAGCGGTATTGTTAACTTGGACATCTCAACTGGAGCCGGTACACACTGGGTAGCGTACTACAAGAAAGGTGATAACATCGAATACTTTGATAGCTTTGGCAATCTCCAACCACCAAGGGAGCTCATAAACTACTTGGGTAGTAATATTACGTACAACTACAGCTCTTATCAGAACTATGATGCAGTAATTTGCGGTCACTTATGTTTAAAGTTTTTATATAATTGTTATAACCATTAATTATTATCTATAAATAAATGTATCTATATTGAAATTGTAACAGTTCATTATCAACCGCCATGTCATTAACACTTACTCTCACGGGAAATTCATCTCTACTCACTGCTGAGTACTTTCCTCCGCTGGAGCTAGCAACGGATTATGTTTGTGGATTAATTGATTTTCAAACATACAACTCTATACCAAATATTGATGTGAGCAATAATCTGGTTCATGTAGGGAATGAGGTTGTTGAGATACCTGTTGGATCCTATGAGATTGATGATATAGCAAAATATGTACAAGGATACTTGGATAAAGAAGGGAGAAGGATAAAGGTTGCGATAAAGGCTAACAATAATACATTGAAGAGTGAAGTTAAGGCAACTGAAGAAATACATTTTGAAAAACAGAGATCCATAGCTCCTCTGCTAGGATTCAGTAAAAGAAACTTGACTGCTAATATAGTGCATACATCAGAGTTGCCAGTCAACATCATTAAAGTAAATACTATACGCATCGAATGTAATATTATATCAGGATCATTCTTCAACAACACACAAGTACACACTCTCCACGAGTTTTCCCCGAACGTTGGGCCTGGGTATAAAATAGTGGAGGTACCCAAAAATGTAATCTATTTGCCTGTGAACACCAAACGTATAAGTTCTCTAACATTGAAGCTCCTTGACCAAGACGGTGACTTAATCAACTTCAGAGGAGAGACTATAACCATCAGATTACATTTGAAGCCACAGCATGTTGATATACAATAATGATAAATACGAGTTCGGAGCAGACAAGATCATTAGTCAGCGGACAACCTTGAAGCGATCAAGACCTACATTAACACCTGCAAATACAGCATATTTACAATCAATTGGCTTAACGCTGAAACAATGAATAAAGGAATACTAGATATTGCGCTAGACGCTCACTTTGATAACAGTGTTACTAAATTTGAACATCACTCCTATTCACCATTTCTAACATCATTTAAAAACAGCGATGAAATCCGTATCTCTGTACAACATCAGGACTTGAATCTTCTACCCAGCAGGAGTTTTCTTTACATTGAGGGGTCGCTAACAAAGCTGGATGGAACCGTTTCAGCAACTGCAAAATTAGCTAACAACGCTCTACCATTTCTTTTTGAGGAAATACGCTATGAATTGAATGCAGTGGAAATCGATCGTACAAGAAATCTTGGGATTGCAACAACATTGAAAAACTACGTATCGCTAAATGCAAATGTAAGCAGGATACTACTCAACGGCAGTTGGTCACCAGATTCATCCGTTATACCAGCCAATGGACTGTTTAACTATTGTGTACCTCTGAAATATTTATTGGGATTCGCTGAAGATTACAAGAAAATTCTGATAAATTCCAAACATGAACTCATATTGATCCGGAGCAGGACAGATGATAATGCCATTATATCACCCACTGATGTGGTGAAAATTGAAATTACCAAACTTCAATGGAGCATTCCACATGTTACAGTATCCGATGATGAAAAGCTGCAACTATTTAAAATTATCGGGAGAGGTCGCCCGATACAAATACCATTCCGTAGCTGGGACATATATGAGTATCCAGTACTACCGGAATCCACGCATCAAACCTGGTCAGTTAAGACTTCCACTCAACTGGAGAAACCTCGATTTATCATCTTAGCATTACAAACGGATCGAAGGAACGATAAAACCAAAGATGCAAGCAAGTTTGATCACTGCAAACTCACCGATGTTACAGTTCATTTGAACTCAGCATCATATCCCTATGATGATTTGAATTTGAAATTTGATTTGAATAGATACGCATTGCTGTATGAGATGTATATAAAGTTTACACAATCATACTATGGTCATCAGTATCAGCCGTTCCTCACATGGGAGAAGTTCAAAACCGATGCTCCGATCGCTGTCATTGATTGCTCACATCAAAATGAAACAATAAAAACTGGAAATGTTGACATAAGGCTAGAATTCAAGACATCTGAAAATATACAGGCTAATATGACAGCATATTGTCTGCTTCTACACGATCGAATAGTGGAATACAGTCCGCTGACAAGTGAAGTTAGAAAGTTAAATTAAGAAGATGGCTGTCATCGTAGACGTTCAAGGATTCAAAACTAGTCTCAATGAATTTATCACTAAAGAACTGGCAATTTTAAACAATGAAAACCAGATACAGCACTTTATATTTCAACCACCGTTCAGATACAAAGATTTGACTTCAGCAAAAAAGAGGCAAGTAAAATGGCTTCAGCACAATTTTCATGGATTCCGCTGGGATGATGGCTACATACCGTATCACAAGCTGTACACTATAGTTGAACCACTGCTTCGAAATAAAATCATATATGTAAAGGGAGCTGAAAAAGTTCGTTGGATGCAGAAGATAGTTGGAGAGAGTGAAATCATTATCAATGTCGAAGATGAATACAACTGTGGAAAACTAATAGAGATTAACACAAATGCGCCATCTTGCCAAGTTCATATTGGACAATGTGCTATAAGAAATACTTTTATAATAAGAAATTTTATTGGAAATAAAAACAAATATTTATAAAAGATAAGACTTTTCAATACACACACATACCCCAGAACCCTCACTGACATCTTCTATAATCTGTTCATGGTGATGTCATGTTGTGAAATTCGAATGATGCTGATATCTACAACTTCCCCCACCCCCACCATCTAGAATCCATTGGCATGAACAAAAATTTCCTAGCGTTAACTTTAATTATTACTAATATTAGTTCAAAACCAAAAGCCTACATTTAGGCACACCACATATCTATCCAAGAAAACCGTAGTACCGGCTAATGCCGCTAGGGCGCAGTCAAGACCAAATCCTCGCTAGAAAACCGGAACATGCTGCTAGTACCTGCTAATGCCGCTAGGGCGCAGTCAAGACCAAATGGTACATCCCGGTAGTACCGATTAATCCCGCTAGGGCGCAGTCGAGACTCAATGGTGCAGCCAAGACACAATGGTGCATCCAAGGCGCAAACCAATACAGCCAAGGCACAACCCTACTTAGTATGGGCTCAAACCACCTAGCGACGGTGGCGCCATCTGTGGCGAAATCCTGGAAGCTAAAACAGTGGTCCAGAACTCTTATAGTATATCTACTGTCACAATATCTACCCAACTGTTAATAGGATGTCCAACACTCCAATAAGTAATATCACAGACATCGTGAAACCAGAGGAGTTGGAGGCTGTAATACACAAGGCATCACCATACAAGGCTCAGTTTCGAGAACTGGAGGAAGTAAAACAACGCCTCGATCAACAAATCACCAACAGCGAGCTACCCAATAGACTCCAGGCACATGATGTTCATCAGTATGCCGTAGGATATATAGCGATGTTGTTAGCAGGCACTATCGCTGTATGTCTGACATGGAAGTGAAAAGCTAATAGCTGGAAGTGGTACCGAAACCCGGATGAATGCCCAAAAACAAAACCTCATCCCAGACGGATCATTGCAGACCTTCCACAACCAATCCCTCATCCAAGGCGAAGTTCGGCCAGGGATTTTGAAATAACCATCGAGAACCAGCTATAGTTGGACTACCGTCCAACGCGGGGGAGGATGTTCGAGTTTGCAAGAAATAATTCTCATAAAAATTAAATAAATGCAGACACCCACGAATTCTGCTGGTATAAATTGAAACATGATATGCAGCTTGTGCATGGAGTGTACATGCTATGCAGCTTGTGCATAGAATGTACATACTATGCAGCTTGTGCATAGAATTTGCCTGATAAGCAGCGTGTGCATTGTACATAGAATTGTCGCGGTAAAAGTCGAAGGTACAGAGTAAGTAATTGGATATGTAGCTTGTGCATGGTCAAGCTTATCAATATGAAATTTTCTCGGTACTGTGAACGACAGCAGAATTCGTGGGTGTGAGTAAAAGAGTAGGTACGTAGAATAGAATTGCAATGTACAAAATATTATTTAAGTCAGCAATTTTTATATATAAATTTAATTCGAATAAGAAATAAAGTGCCAGTTGATAGAGAGATTTTGTTTTTAATTGTACATCGACATCCAAGCTACCACGAAGCTCTGAATTGCCCCCTACCCAAGGTAGGGCAATCAGAACAAGCTCCAATATTCTTTAATCACTGAAGAGTCTTGGTACAAGCACCAACGACTCTCGCATCAAAGTCAAGGTCCAAGTACCATTGACTCAACCAACAAATAACAATTGCATCGATAAAGGCAAAAGAGCCTTTAAACACAATCTGTGAAAATTTAAGAGTGACATACATCAGCACCTCCGCCGCTCTCCTCACATTCCCTAATTTCTTTCCCTATCTCCTTCCTACCAGGAGCCCTTTATCTTCTCGCTCTTATATTTTTATGTTGGTGTAGTAGTAGCTCATTGTCATCTTGTAGTTCTATGAGGATGTGCTCAAATTGTTTTAGGGTGTGCTTTGCATCATCTGGCATATCCCGAGCTTGGCTTAGTAATATATATATATATAAAAGTATGTTAATTTGCGGGGAGCCCATACATCCTTAGTTACACCACTGTTTGTGAGTGCTAATATTCATTCAATTCATATATATGAAACATGGCTAAAGAAGTATATACATATATCTCGTCTAATCAGTTGGAATTCCGAAATTTAAAGTGTTTCAGTATGATCGCGAGCAATGCAGGGGCGGCGGAGTCGCTGTTGATGTTAAAGATTGTCTTAAAGCTAGGATTGCCAAGAAGTCCCACAATGGCCCAGTCGAGTTTCTGGCAGTCGAATTAATTTTTTCGACTGAGAAAGTACTAATTTTAACCGTTCCTCTTCACCGGAAATATTTACGCTAGATAATGCTAAGGAATTAGAGGACGCTTTTTCGCACCTGGGTGAAAGATACTCCAATATAGTGGTGGGCGGGGATGTGGCGTCAGCACATTGAATTGTGTTTTAGCATTTGGCCATTCTGTTTAGTTTTGTATTACAACTGTTAACTTTAGTCTAGTACTGCGATACTTGTGTTACCAATTTTTTTTTGTTTCGATAAGAACACTTTTGAAAACCTGTTACGTTCCGATTGTTTGTAGGCAGTAGGCCGAGATTAAAAGATGTAAATAAAGAAAAACATATTTTAGATTTTAAGTGAGTTCGATTTTAAAAAAGTAAAGGTTTAGAACGTTATTAAAGAAATATAAAATGCACGTTTTTATAAATTTTGTGACTTAGTCATATAGATATAAAAATATATAAAATTCGTTGCGTTGTAAACTTTCCCCACGACGCTACAGACATCAACATCTGTTTGGTTCGATTAAGAAGTTTGGTAAAATATTCAGAGGGGATTACACAAGGCGAATCCCCCTCACCTGGTGACCCTGACGTGATTCATAGAAAGGCACCATCCACCATTGCTAAGGTGTCTTTCAAGGATTCACCTAAAGAAAAGTGCGGTATCAAGACTTTCCAGACAAGTTGTCCGAATCAAGCAAGAACTTTGGAAGTCAGTTTGTGGCGTGTGACTCCAAACATCAAGAAGTTTACGCAGTTTAGCTCATTCGGCGAGAAGTTTATCCCAAAGAATTTGAAGATAGAAACAAACCAATTTAAAGATAAAGCAATTGAAGAATTTGAAGATCGAAACAATTGAATAAGTCAAAGATTTAAACAATTGAAGAATTCGAAAACGAGACAATTTAAAGAAAGGAGGACCAACAAGTCAATAGACGCCAGTGGCATAAAGTCACTCCAAGTAAAGTGGTATCAGGTACCGTCAAGTGGTTCGTCCATTTCACAGGTCAGGAGTAAGGTTCCTTATTTGCATAGGATATATATTTTCCTTTTTCGATATACATTATTTGTAAAACAAATATTTAAATTGATTCTTACTAAAATTATTCACTTTCTTTATGCATTACGTGAATTATATAATATTTGTGATTTTGTTGGTGTCTCTGCTCTCATTTGCCCTGTATAGATATTGTAACAGAACATAACCGGTCGTGTCGCGAGTATCGTTTTATGTAAAGCATTGTTGTCAAGTGTAGGTGTCAAGTGTTGTAGTGCTCTAAAGTGATAAGGTTGGTGCGAATTTGGTAGAATGGCCAATTCCAAAGGGATGTAAATACGCAAATTTTAGTAAACGCCCCCAACCACCTTTGGTGCTCTGGGCCGTTTCAGTGAAACCACCGCCATTCTGGAGACCAAATCCAAAGCTGTGGTTGGTCCAACTGGAAGCTCAATTTGAGCTGGCCAGGATTACTCAAGAATTGACCAAGTTCTCTACGGTCATCAGTGTATTAGAGATGGACGTTGCTCGCCTGGTTAGTCATGTGGTACAAAAGGCTGCAGCCTTCGCAACCTCTGTGTGAAATGCAAGCTCTCAATCAAGGCCGGTTAAGCGATGAAGTGTAGAGCGTACCTACATGTCGTAATGAAAAATGCATATACGAGCACCTCAACAGTAAATAATAACAAAGAAAGAAAACTAAAGCAAACATAATAAACAAAATAAATACGATCGGAATAGCCACGCGCCATTCTACGATCCATTCATGAAATATCAAAGTAAGAGTTGTAAAAAGTAATATGATCATCACTGGTCACCGTTGTACCGTGATTAAGTTTATTATGTATTACTCAGTGAACTATAAAAAGAAAGTTTTCGAGAAGTTATCTATGAAGAAACTATACAGCCCTGAAAGGAATTAAAATAATCTTTGGTACCAGCCTTACGGAATCCAAACAATGGGCCTAGACCCATTTCAGGAGCAGACATCGGAAGCAACAACCCGAAATACAACCGCTAGAGGGAATTAAAGATATTTCTACAAAAATAAGAGCTGGTTTCGAGGCGAAAATTACAAGGGAAATCGTCGAATATCACCGTCTAGCTGTGATATCCCAAGGAGAGTAGAGAAATAAGTTTTTAATAAAAATCGCGGAACTAAAAAAGCAAAGGAAAGAAAAAATAACAGAAAAAGAAGACAAATAAATAAATAACAGCAAATAACAGTAAAAATAGTATATACAGGGTGGGCCAAAAGTCACCATGGGGTTTAAAAATTTAATAACTTTTTCGTTTATATATTTTTTTATATTTTTTTTTTTTTTAGATTATATAAATAACATCTGGAGAATAAATAATGGAGAGATTCACAACTGAACAAAGAACCAGAATAATAGAATTTTATTACTTAAATCAGCGAAAGATTTACTGTTATTCCCATATAAGGTGCAATTGGTGCAAGAATTGAGACCCGCAGATCATCGGCAACGTCTAAATTTTGCAGTTAAATTTCAACAGTTAGCCAGAAATGAAATCAACTTTATTGAAAATCTGATTATGAGTGATGAAGCTCATTTTCATCTGAATGGCTTTGTTAATAAGCAGAACTGTAGGTTCTGGGGTTCTGAAAATCCAAGAGCCATTCATCAACGTCAATTGCACCCCATTAGGTGTACAGTATGGTGTGGCATTAAATCTGAAAATATCATTGGGCCTTACTTCTTCGAAAATGAAGATGGAAGTGCTGTAACCGTAAATGGAGAGCGGTATCGGTTTATGATAGAAAATTTTTTACGTCCTTCTCTTGAAAACAGACCTGAGATGTGGTTTCAGCAGGATGGAGCCACTGCCCACACTGCCCGAGACACAATGGCACTTTTAAGGCAAATTTTTGCCCAGCGAATAATTTCAAGAAATTCGAAAATTAATTGGCAGGGCGTTCGCCAGATTTGTCAGCACCCGACTATTTTCTTTGGGGTTATTTGAAGGAGCGAGTATATGTGAACAAGCCCGAGACAATCCTTGAACTCAAGGCCAACATTGTTGCAGAAATTCGAGCGCTACAGCCACAAATGTTGAAAGATGTTATGGAAAATGCTCTAAAAAGAGCCCATCATTGCGAAGCTAATAACGGCGGTCATTTAAGTGACATTATTTTCCATACTTAGCGTAAAAAAATTTCCATTTTGTATATTTTATAATCTAAAACAAAAAAAATATATATAAACGAAAAAGTTATTAAATTTTTAAACACCATGGTGACTTTTGGCCCACCCTGTACAAATAAATGTACTAAATTAGTCTTTAATTATCAAACTTATTATATTTTTGCACATGAAATAGCAAATTTTTTACTTTCTTTCTTTTGTTGGCTCTCAACAAACCCTTCATTTTTTTCTCTGATTCACCACTTTCGTTTGTCTTCAACATGGGTACGAAACAGTCAAAAGAATCTAAAGAAGAAGTCATAATAAATAATAATGCGGGTTAAATAACACCGAATAAGGAAATATATTATTTTCGGATTTAGAGCTAATATTACTCATCTTAGGGACTCTAATCATCTTATATTTTATAGCAATTAAAATTAAAAAATATTTTGTTAAGACACTAGATAGAGTAGACATATAGATTGAGTAATGAGTTTACAGGAGCTTATCTCACAATTAGACAAAATATTAGAAAATTTAAAAAAAAACTCCAACTAGAACATACTCATCCACATATATACTAAGTAAAACTAAACAAGCCAGAGAGATAAAAGATAATTTTAATAATATATATAAAACTGCATACAAGCAAGAAGATCTGGACTATTTCCTAAATATCATGCAATTTATGCATGATGACCTAGTGGACAACACGCAAAAGGTTAATAGACTTCGTTTTAAAAACAAGACTGTCAGCAGCAGTCAAGAACAAAATCGATTCCTTTCTAATGAATCTGGTTTTTTTAAATTTTTTACATTTTTTTAATAAACATTTTTTTTTCTATTTTTCTCAAATTTTTCATTTTTTCATTTCTGTTCTTTGTTCTATTTTTTCATTTGTTTTTCAAGTCACTCAATTTCGCTATTTTGGACCTGTTGATGAGTCAAACCAAGACTTGAAACTAGTCACCCAAAATGTTGATGAGTTTTGTGATGAAATAACTAATTAAAAACAATTTTTAGCTTTTGCTATATACCGGAGAATCCAAAAAAAGTTCCTTCGTGAACAAATATAAGTTTAACCCGGTAAAAAATTCTATAGCGTAATCTCTATCATTATTTCTTCCTCCTTTGTAAAATATAGGAATGTTATTGTCTCATATAATTCACATCCAGAATTTATTCTGAGTTTATATGAGAGGAGATCAATTTGATCTGTTTCAAGCGTCTTCAGGAGACAGAAAACTAAGCTGCACCGATGAGTGTAAGATTTTTAATAATTTTTTTTTTCTATTTTTCTCAATTTTCTCGTTTTTTCACATCTTTTCTTTGTTCTATTTTTTCATTTGTTTTTCAAGTCACTCAATTTCGCTATTTGGGACCTGTTGGTAAGTCAAACCAAGACTTGAAACTTGTCACCCAAAATGTTAATGGGTTGTGTAATGAAATAATAAATTAAAAACATTTTTTAGCTTTTGCTATATACCGGAGAATCAAAAAAAAAGTTTCTTCTTGAACAAACTAACTGTCAGTACAGTGTGAACTGACCAAGTATATTGAAGCTATACCATTGGAAAACAAGGAGGCAAGTACAATTGCCAGAGCATTAGTTGAAAAATTTATATTATAATATGGTACCTTCATAACGATTAAAACAGACTTGGAAACGGAATTCATAAATGAAATATTCACCAACATATGCAAATAGAGCACAGAATATTTACACCATATCATCACCAAACGTTAGGTTCAATTGAGAGAAACCACAGAGTCTTAAATGAATATCTTTTGTTTTTTGCGCAAGACTATAATTGGGATGAATGGATACTGCAATATACCATTTGTTATAATACGACTCCTCATTATGATACGGGTTAAACTCCATACAAACTAGTCTTCGGGAAACTTGCTAGCCTAGCAAATGATGCAGATTTCTATGATAGTACACCTATAAACAATTATGAAGATTACACCAAAGAACTAAAATTGCGAGCACACAATAAAGCTAGAAAAGAGGAATTAGATACAAAGATAAACCCACAAAAGATAAAAGTAAAAGATTTTGTATTTTTAAAAAGAGAAAACAAACGAAAATGTGAAACCTCTTATAAAGGACCTTATGAAATAAAAGAAATACAAGGAGTAAATGTCTGCCGAGACATTGACAATATAAGAAGGAAAATACATAAAAATAGACAAAAGAAGATAAATAATAACCAATAGAAATTTGAAAATTTTGAATAAAATATCTTTAACTTAGTATAAAAGGATACCCACATCTAACATTTACAATATACAAAACTCATAAACTAACGTTAATAATACAACTATAATATTTCTTTAGAATGTAGAATGTATAAAGGTTAATTATATGTAGCATAATATCTCCTTAGAATGTAAAATATTAATTATACATATCGTAATATTTCTGTAGAATGTAAAAATGTTAATTACAGTAGCGGTAACAAAAAAAATAAATATATATATATACATATATAACAAAAATACGTATATACCTTTAGAAAATATATAAGCAAAGCCAATATATAACTTCAACATTTGTGTACATTAAGTAATTTAAATATCAATTGCCCACTGAATATAAAAAAATATTCCATTATCTATAAGTAAATTATTTAGAAAATTTCTGTACACAAAATATTTTAAACAAAAAAACCATATAGAGAAACCTCTCCTAACGGGCACGTGCTATAAGCGGACCACTCTTATAAGCGGACAGGTATTGCTCCTAAGGTGGGACCCAAAAGAGATGAATGGACAATTTACCCTTTTTTTACCCCATATAGGTGGTCGCGGACATTATTTTTCTTGAATTTTGGTCTAATTGCATCTCATATAATTTAAATAAGGACAGATTTTTCCCGCAGGAGAACAACATTTATTCTTTAAAACGCATATAAAGTGCCAAAATATGTATGTTTACATTCGGAAAGAGAAACACGTTTATAAATACTACTTTTATATCAAACTGAAAAAGAGTAGTTGTCATTGTACATCCATGTCGAAAGCAATTCGTATAATTGATATTAAGTGCTTTGTTCAGTCAGCCGTGTGTTCAATTATGAACCTAAAAATAAATAAATAAGTAGAAATCAAAATGAATTTACAACTTGAAATGGATATATACCAGCCTAGTGATAACCTTGGCAACTAATATCTCCCTCGAGGAAAACACTAACTGGAACCACAGCAACTAACATGAAATAAATAGAAAAGGAGATAAAATTAATATAAATAGCTAAAACAATTGCGATGTATTAAAATATTAACACAACCGCTCAAATTTAAAACATTTTCACACAAGAATAAAGCCGTAACAAAATGTAAATAAACCAACAATAACAAGTAGTAAACCAAAACGAATAAAAACGCGGCAATTATCTCAATTCAATGCAAATTTATGTTGAAAAACACATTTACAAAATACGAGGAACATAAAAGAACAAAGTTGAAATTTTTTTACACTTTAAAAAAGCTTAAATTAACCAAAATGTACCTGCAAAGACAGGCAATTACCTTTAACTAGCATCCACGATCCATCGCCACATATAGCTTCCAAAGGATGTACCACCACGATCACTTAAGAAAAACCTGAAAATAAAAACTAAAAACATTCAAAACCACTGACATATAATAAGAATGAACTGAGCGTTTTTGCTTCAAAAATGGCACAAATATTGGACAGGAAGTGAAATCCCTTTATTTTGTATAATTGCACACCGATTTATAATTAATTATTATTTGTCAATTGAAAACACTAAAGATGTTATAAAATAGTATTGCATTAAATTAAAATTATTTAGGAAGTTAAACTTGTTTTAATTAACACAAAAACTAATTTTTAAAGTTACTGAAAAATGTGTTCCTGTGCAGATTTGATGTCAAACGTCCTTGAGCTTGTAAGTGATAGACGTATATAAATAATATATTTGTCTGGATTTTTATGTCAATTCCCGTGTATTCCAATTAATATAGCCGTATTGTTTCCAAAATTTGTTACAGTTCAGTGTACATTTCGATCTTGAAAGAGACAAATAGATTTTAGTATAAATTTGTGCCATTTTTGACTATAGGAATTTGATAGGATATTCTTATTATACGTCAGTGTAGTGGCAACCAGCACTCTAGTTGAAAGAAGAACTGCATACTGGGTATTCAACAACTTTTTGTTGAATTCCGAGCAGTTAACCAATGAGTTCACTGAATTCTGGCACGATTGGCAAGAGAGGAAAGGTGACTTTCGTCTTCTTAGGGATGTTGGAAAGCTCCAAATTCGATCTCTGTCGAGATGTTAGAGATGCTAAGCTGGAGGAATGATGAGGGCAGTTTGTAGAGGTCTATGATACTACAGGCTGCCCTCGCGGGACTCTATAACGGTATCGCGCAAATTTTTCGTTCGTTCTGCTATTAAGTTTTTAGTTCGGTTTCGGTCTCGGTGCTAAATTGCAAAATTTTTTGTTTAAATTCGTTCGTTTAGGTCATTATTTATATTAGTTTATTTTGGAAATTTGGAACTCCTTGGAACTGCCACTTACCTAATTGTCAAAACTGGGATTGGTTCTAAATTTTTGGTTAAACTTTAGATCTTTGTCAAAATTCTTGTGTCCGTTTTTAGTCTCTTTTGAGTATTTTGTCTTGTTTGTTTTCCTTTTTGTGTGTAATTTTTATTGTATTCCTTGTTTCAGTTGTCCCTTTTGACTGTTTGTAAGTTAGTTTAGCTAGTGTCTTTTTTACAATTTTGTGCCTTTTGACAATTAGTTTTAAGGAATTTTTAAAAGAGCCAGATAGCCAAAAATAAACGAGACTATTTACATAAAAAGAAAATTATTATTATTCTAGGGAGCGGACGTGTCAAGTTAGAGCGTCCAACAATAGTAATTGAAAAGAGAGATTAATACGGAAGAAATGTAGTGTGTTTCAGTCTCTAATTAATATATAAGTTGTGTTTGTGTAGAGTTTTTGGAACAAACTGAGAATAAAGAAATTAAAATTTTAAAAGTTTCCGAAGTGAATGACAGTTTTGGCATTAATTCAATTTAATTTAAAATTTATTTTTTCGTTGCCATGGCAACAACAAAATTGTGAAAATTTTTAGTTTAAACAGTGGAATTCATAATCTGGAAAGAAAAAATTTATTAAGGTGTTATTAAAGACAATTTTCTAATGAAAAAATTAAAAATATTTACTTCCGCACTCAAAATGAGTGTGTGCAGCAGCAGCGATTCTGGGGGGAATGAAGATCCCCTCAAACTATGTGAAAGGGTGAAGAAGACCGCCAAATCTTCTTCATCGAAAAAACCCACCCAAGCGCCCAAAGAAAAGGCCATTAAGAGACCAAGTGAAGAGGCCGAGGCAATTGTCGGGAAAACTGCGACTGCCCGAGAAGAGTCTGGAGTAACAACTCCAGAAACTAATGCTATTATTACAGAATCTGTAGCTGCAGCTGTAGCAAATGCTGAGACGATATCTTTAACCCCAAAACAGCATCCTACCCTGAAGGAATTTGTCGAAAAGGCTTCGTCGTCAGCGCCAAAACCAAGCGGCTTGGTAATGAGGCCACCGCTTTCTTCAAACGTCTCCAAGAAGCAGCCAACAGTACCAAGAGGACAAGCAGCAGCACTACGATCCCCAGAATTACAGTCAGGGATCTCATATGCACAGGTAAGTGGTAGTTCCAAGCAGGCTTCCACTATCGAAATTCAGAGCAGGGGCATCACTCCTCGTCCAGCCCCATTGGACGCAGGTAAGCCTCGGCCCAAGACCAGTGCGGGTCTCCAGGCCTTCTTTGACGGGAGATGGCAGGATGAGAGCTACGGTATGCAACTCGAGCACATCAGAGGAAGTCCTCAGAGCGCATACCTGAAGGTAATCTTCCGCGTCAACTCCTATGAACAGCTATTCTCAATGGGAATTATAGCTGGAGGAGTGATCGAGGTGTACACCACGACCCTCGAAAGTGCTACCAACCTCATGCTTGAGGGCATCGAGGTGGAGGGTAGACACCCACGCCCAAGAAGGTCATGTTTTCACGGGTCCCTATGCGAGCCCAACATGAAGACCTCTCGAATTTCCTTGGGAGATTCGGGAAGGTTCATGGAAAGGTTCGCGCCATTCCCATTAAAATTGGGGACGAGGGTCTTGGGCGGGGTATTTTCGGTACCAGCTGGGAGGCGTCCATTACCTTGAATAAGGGATGTACGTTTCCGTCAGGCTTCTACCTGAGCATATCCGGTTCGAGATACTGGATAGACGTGGGCACCGAAGCGAAATGCCATGCTTGCCATTTTGTAGGGCATTCTATTGCTGACTGCCCCAAGAGCAGCGGGAGGAAGGCTGAACCGAGGGTTCCCTCGAAGGGAACCACTACTACAGTAGTGGCTCTGGAGAATTAATTTTCGGCTAGCACTCAACCTGCTATTTTGGAGCAGCCAGTGGCTAAGGTGCCTGAAGTGGTCCCAGGGGCAAAAACTATTATGGCTGTAAACAGTGCCACGTCGGCACGTGAAAACACGGCTACTTCCGATGAGGAGTAGAATAGCCAGGTAGTTAAAAAAAAGAGGACTAGGACGAATAAAGTTAACCGGGTGATGCTGCCTCCTCCAGAGCCAGCAAAGCCAGTCGCTTAAAAGCGGCCCCACTCGGAGGAGGACGGTAGTGGTGCTCGCGGTTCGAAGGTTGTGGTGAGAGACACGGAAGTGTCTCTCGAGCAGCTTTCGGAATGCGATATGCCCGGTTTTGATGAGACTGGTCTTTCGAGCCTCGGTGGCTATGAGTCGTGTGATAGTATCATTTCGATTGGTAGGAAGTCTCGAAAGGGATGGAAACCCTTTCTAGGAAGAAGATCGCCGGAATTCTTACCCAGCTCCAGTACAAGAAGAATTCAGATAAAGTCTGGAGTATTCTTGTAAGGGAGCTAGAGAGGCCAGAATTGTTACTTCGTCAGCTTCTACAACAGGAGTCCAAGAAGAGGAGGAAGTACAACGATGTAGCGCGGCTAGAACGACTTCATAGTAAGGTGGAGGATTTGATACAGGAGCATCGCTTGGTCGATTCTCCTCGTCAATAGACGTCGTACCATCATCGTTTGAGCTTCTTATCTCTGTGAATGTGTAAGATAGGCTCTCTTAACACCGGGGGATTAAGTGCTCGTACAAGACTGCACAGCCCTATCGAACATGTCAAAATGTTCGATATAGACATTACACTTCTGCAGGAGACGAATTTTACACAAAACACGTATACACACCTTGAGCGCTATGCTTATTTACACACTGGCTATGCAATGTTTGCTACACCTGCACCTGCAGAGGCTCAGGAGTGGCAATCATTGTATCCAACAAATTTATACTATCGTCTCCTGTATATACAGATATCTTTCCAGGTTTCGCTTCTTCCTTGGACTTTGTCGTTCAAAACAAATATATCAAGGTAGTAAACGTGTATCTTCCGCATGACCAGGACATTACAAGACAAGTTCTTGATAGTGTTAAATCCTGTCTGGTGAATTCTAGTGGCGAAACTATCTTCGGAAGTGATTTCAACTGCACGCTAAATCTCTCAATGGATCGGCATTCCGGAGTTGAGTTCAACTCTGTGAATGCTACTCGGTTGAGGAATTTTGATAGACTTTACGTCTCACCTGGAATACTAGAACATTTCATTGGTGTTACTCATGAAGTGTGTTCCGTTAGCGACCACCTTCTCGTAGTGGCAACCAGCATTCTAGTTGAAATAAGAACTGCATACTGGATATTCAACAACTATTTGTTGAATTCCGAGCAGTTCATCAATGAGTTCACTGAATTCTGGCACGATTGTCAAGAGAGGAAAGGTATCAAGTTTCTAGCTTGTCGGCCGAAGTATCTCGTGTGGCAGCTCTTTTCCCAATTCAGCCGGAGTTGATTGGCAACACAAACTTATAAGCACAGCTTGGAGTTTGTGCTGCGCAGCCAATCACTCTGGCTGAGGGAAGGCGATTCTCCAACCGAGTACTTCTTTCAGGCAACTAGACGAATTACTGCTTCTTGTGAAGTCGAATCGATAGTCAATGAATCTGCACAAGTCCTCAACCGACAAAAGCTATCAGAGTTTATTCGAGACTACTACAGTAGTCTCTACTCTGAATCGACGTCGACAACATCCTCGACCACTCATGAATTTCTTGAGAATATTCCCACATTCTCTAAAGACAGCAAGGAGCTCCTGGATACAGTAATCACATTCGAGGATATGATCGGTGCGACAAAGGATCTAAGGCGACACACTTCACCTGGTTATGACGGCTTGACTCCAGAATTCTTCATACGTTTCAGGGATTTATTAATTCTTGACTTTTTGGAAGTTTTCAATTCGCCGGTTGAGACAAATTCAGACTTTCCTTCTAGTTGGAGGAGGTCGGTTATGCGATTGATTCGAAAGAAAGGAGATTTGCAGAGGATGGGGAACTGGAGGCCAGTAACTCTATGCAATGTGGACTACAAAATCGCCTGCAAAACATTAGGGGCGATACTACCCTCAGTGATTGCTTCGGTAATACATCCGGAACAGTCCTATTGTATTCCTGGTCGTAGTATCTACGACAACATCGCGGTAGCCAAGCACTTGTTTGCCTGCCATGGACAGACAGGTACACAAATGGCCATGATTTAACTTGACCAGCAAAAGGGTTTTGATAGCGTCTCGCAGGAGTATCTCCTGGCTGCTCTCGAGGCATTTGGGTTCCCGCCCAGGTGGCTCGATATCATCGGGAAACTGTATAGAGATTCAGCGATTTTGATTAAGCATCAAGGACAATTTTTGGCTCCTATCTCGTTTCATCGAAGTATCAGACAGGGCTGTCCATTGTCTGGTATGCTTTATGACAGGTACACAAATGGCCATGATTTAACTTGACCAGCAAAAGGGTTTTGATAGCGTCTCGCAGGAGTATCTCCTGGCTGCTCTCGAGGCATTTGGGTTCCCGCCCAGGTGGCTCGATATCATCGGGAAACTGTATAGAGATTCAGCGATTTTGATTAAGCATCAAGGACAATTTTTGGCTCCTATCTCGTTTCATCGAAGTATCAGACAGGGCTGTCCATTGTCTGGTATGCTTTATGATCTTTCGTTGGAGCCGCTACTGGTGATTCTTCGTCGAATGCTCGGACAATATTCAGTGCATCGACATATACCAATGTGAGGCCTCTTATGTTGGCATATGCGGATGACCTTTCTATTTTCGTGACAAGAGATGAAGCTTTTCCGGTCGCTCGTGCTGTTTTCGAATAGTACGAACGTATAGCGGGCGCTAAAATCAACCTTAGCAAGAGGCAAGGCTTGTGGTGTGGAAGGTGGGGAGATCGAACAGATACTCCACTGAACATCCAATGGACTTCTCGTAGTGGCAACCAGCACTCTAGTTGAAATAAGAACTGCATACTGGATATTCGACAACTATTTGTTGAATTCCAAGCAGTTCATCAATGAGTTCACTGAATTCTGGTACGATTGGCAAGAGAGGAAAGGTATCAAGCTTCTAGCTTGTCGGCCGAAGTATCTCGGGTGGCAGCTCTTCTCCCAATTCAGCCGGAGTTGATTGGCAACACAAACTTATAAGCACAGCTTGGAGTTTGTGCTGCACAGCCATTCACTCTGGCTGAGGGAAGGCGATTCTCCAACCGAGTACTTCTTTCAGGCAACTAGACGAATTACTGCTTCTTGTGAAGTCGAATCGATAGTCAATGAATCTGCACAAGTCCTCAACCGACAAAAGCTATCAGAGTTTATTCGAGACTACTACAGTAGTCTCTACTCTGAATCGACGTCGACAACATCCTCCACCACTCATGAATTTCTTGAGAATATTTCCACATTCTCTAAAGACAGCAAGGAGCTCCTGGATACAGTAATCACATTCGAGGATATGATCGGTGCGACAAAGGATCTAAGGCGACACACTTCACCTGGTTATGACGGCTTGACTCCAGAATTCTTCATACGTTTCAGGGATTTATTAATTCCTGACCTTTTTGGAAGTTTTCAATTCGCCGGTTGAGACAAATTCAGACTTTCCTTCTAGTTGGAGGAGGTCGGTTATGCGATTGATTCCAAAAAAAGGAGATTTGCAGAGGATGGGGAACTGGAGGCCAGTAACTCTATGCAATGTGGACTACAAAATCGCCTGCAAAACATTAGGGGCGATACTCCTCTCAGTGATGCTTCGGTAATACATCCGGAACAGTCCTATTGTATTCCTGGTCGTAGTATCTACGACAACATCGCGGTAGCCAAGCACTTGTTTGCCTGCCATGGACAGACAGGTACACAAATGGCCATGATTTCTCTTGACCAGCAAAAGGCTTTTGATAGCGTCTCGCAGGAGTATCTCCTGGCTGCTCTCGAGGCATTTGGGTTCCCGCCCAGGTGGCTCGATATCATCGGGAAACTGTATAGAGATTCAGCGATTTTGATTAAGCATCAAGGACAAGTTCTGGCTCCTGTCTCGTTTCATCGAAGTATCAGAGAGGGTTGTCCATTGTCTGGTATGCTTTATGATCTTTCGTTGGAGCCGCTACTGGTGATTCTTCGTCGAATGCTCGGACAATATTCAGTACATCTACCATATACCAATGTGAGGCCTCTTATGTTGGCATATGCGGATGACCTTTCTATTTTCGTGACAAGAGATGAAGCTTTTCCGGTCGCTCGTGCTGTTTTCGAAGAGTACGAACGTATAGCGGGCGCTAAAATCAACCTTAGCAAGAGGCAAGGCTTGTGGAAGGTGGAGAGATCGAACAGATACTCCACTGAACATCCAATGGACTAATACTTGCCTGAAGTATTTAGGTGTGTATATTGGACGCGAGAGTAAATCAAATAATAGCCGCTTCGCTCTTGAGAAACTCTCTAGAGCTGTTAACTCATGGCGTAGTCGACTGTTTCCTTTATTCCTAATGGGAAGGTCAGTCGTGATAAACTATTAGATTACCTCGTCCATCGTTCATTTGCTAAAGTCTGACCCGTCTGATGAAGGCTTCGTAGGTCTTCTTCAAGCAAAAGCGATAGACGCCTTTTGGTGCGGAAGACGATGGGTTGTTGAAAGCACGCTCTGTCTGCCAGTCAAGATACGAGGATTTGGTCTCACTAACTTGGTTGTGAAATCAAGGCGTCTCCAAGTGCGTGCATTCCAACGAGTGTTTTGCCAGAGAGACACCTTGATTTCACAACTGTGGGTGAATGTACTGGGAGGGATCGGCATAGGGGAGTACTACTACCTGCTCTCTGTTCGACCACCCTATCCTCGTGACTGGCCGCAAAATCTAATCTCAACGATTCAGACCTGGGGCAGAATCAGGCCAGAATTTCACCTTAAGTGGAATGCTCTACGGTACACGCAATTCGCGTCGATTCCAACCAGGTTTAATTCTGAATTAATAGATTCAGTGCTCAGTAATGCTCGAGGTTTTGAAGCTGACACGCATTGTAATGAAGAGCTTGTCAGCCGACAGATCTACCTACATCCACTTGTACCTGAATGTAGACACATACCGCGTCCGACCCCTCTTGGTTACAAAATCATATCCAGGATATGTGTGGGTGGCTGCACAGCGAGTATGCCGCTAGCGATCAGCCGGCTTGGGGTGGTTCTTGCCACCCACATCCCTTCAATGCTTGTTGAACTGTGCATAATCGACAGAATAGTTGACCAGACAGACGGACGGACAGTAAAAGAAAACTGAAATTGCAGGTGAGACTGCGGACGGACGGACGGACAAAAAAAGGAAGGAAGGACTGAGAACTAGGCAAGTTTCCTCCTCCTGGTGAAACCTAGAATCCTAGATGGAAGAAAATTTATTTAATTTGATGTTAGTAAGCAAAAAAAAAACAACAGCGGAAACATCGTCAACGCAGGACCTAGATATTAACACCCGGAGAACGTTCAACGCCGGAACAGGAAGCGATGAGAGAGGGAGAGAGCGAGTGAGAGTCTCTGATGATGCTGAGACTCAAGCTTTGGGTAATATTGGGCCCAATCGCCCCCATCCACCCTGGCTAAGCCTCCAAAGCCGTACTGATATGCTTAGCCCCATATGAAGAATGTGTGTGCTAGAGGCCTACCTCTACGCGAATCGATCCGCCATACCATGTCCCAAAGTTAGCTACTCCATCACGTTGAGGCTATTACCTGTAGCAATGCGTTCCATACCCGCCCGGTATGAGGGGTCTGCCTACCCACGAAGGGTGGACGATGGACAACGGTGGTTGAACAGGGCTACTAGTTAAGAAATGGAGTACACGGCTTCGTAAGTTCACAAAATATTTAATAATAATCTCATCCCACGATTCTCCATACAAAACCAGCTGTACAAATTAGGTATGCACCAAAAAAAAATTCACTATAATAGAAAAAGCCTTCCTTTTGTCACTTCTTCCCTGCCTTTACGTTAATAAGAAGACTATATTCATATACATTTATAACGCTTATTCTAAGCTGGCCCTACTACCTATACTTATGACTAGGATTCATGCAAGAAGTACGCTATTCTCAAACTTTGGGCTTCTACTGGCCACGACTTCAAACAAAAGATACCTTTTTTTATATTCTACTTAGGATAACATTACGAGCCCTTGGGTCTCCGCCGACCGACAGTCAAAACCAAAAGATATCTTTTATTTTCAAGACAATATTAAATACTAAACCTTGGACCTCTACCAGGACAGATAAGAGGCGAACGAGGTCCCTCGATGACATATGCTAAAGTTGACTGGGTGCACCCTTCCGTTGACAGGACTATTGACTCCTCGGAGTTGTATTTGTGGGTACATTGACCTCTTTTTTTTCTTTTTTTTTTTTTCCTTTTTTTTTTTTTCTTTATTAATAGAATAGTAATTTATATATTTCTCCTTTATTTTTTTTTCTTTATTAGTGTTTATTATTATTTTTTTTTTTTGTATTACGCACTTATTCTTCAATATTCCAAAGCTGTGATATGTATAGCGAATAATGGGAATACGGAACTCGAAAAAGAAAGTTCGCGAGAGACCCTGATTAACCAAAGTTGTCCTTTTGAATACAACTGTACGGCGTGAAAATTAATGAACCGCATTACACAGGTAATTCATGAAAGATCTATCACTAGAGTTACTGATTAATTAAATTTTTCTAGTCAAGTACACCCTTTCGGCGTGGAAATTAACGAATGGCACTACACAGGTAATTCATAAAGATCTATCACCAGAGTTTCTGAATAATTAACACTTTATTCCCAGGTATGCTTCCGCGGCGTCGAAATCATCGAAGAAAACTAAACAGGTAAATCATAACAAAAAAAAAAATTATACGACCAGAGTCACTGACTAATCAAACTTTTCCTTTTTTCAGGTATGCCCTCATGGCAGGAAAATTCCACGAAGACGAATTTACACAGGTAATCCATAAAACAACTTATAACACTAGAGTCACTAAATAATCAAATAATTTTCCTTTTCAGATATGCTTTCTTGGCATGAAAATTCCACAAACGAAAATTTACGCAGGTAATCCATAAAAATCAAAATTTTCCTTTTTCCAGATACGCCTTCACGGTACGAAAATTCAGCAAGTAAAAATTACACATCTTACAACACTAGAGTCACTAATTAATCAAAATTTTCCTTTTCAGATATGCTCTCTGGCATGAAAATTCCACGAAGGAAAATGGCACAGGTAATCAGTAACACACTTATAACACTAGAGTCACTAAATAATCAAATAATTTTCCTTTTCAGATATGCTTTCTTGGCATGAAAATTCCACAAACAAAAATTTACGCAGGTAATCCATAAAAATCAAAATTTTCCTTTTCAGATAAGCTCTCTGGCATGAAAATTCCACGAAGGAAAATGACACAGGTAAATAACTTATAACACTAGGGTCACTAAATAATCAAATAATTTTCCTTTTCAGATAAGCTCTCTGGCATGAAAATTCCACGAAGGAAAATGGCACAGGTAATCAGTAAACCAACTTATAACACTAGAGTCACTAAATAATCAAATAATTTTCCTTTTCAGATATGCTCTCTGGCATGAAAATTCCACGAAGGAAAATGGCACAGGTAATCAGTAAACCAACTTATAACACTAGAGTCACTAAATAATCAAATAATTTTCCTTTTCAGATATGCTCTCTGGCATGAAAATTCCACGAAGGAAAATGGCACAGGTAATCAGTAACACACTTATAACACTAGAGTCACTAAATAATCAAATAATTTTCCTTTTCAGATATGCTTTCTTGGCATGAAAATTCCACAAACGAAAATTTACGCAGGTAATCCATAAAAATCAAAATTTTCCTTTTTCCAGATACGCCTTCACGGTACGAAAATTCAGCAAGGAAAAATTACACATCTTACAACACTAGAGTCACTAATTAATCAAAATTTTCCTTTGCAGATATGCTCTCTGGCATGAAAATTCCACGAAGGAAAATGGCACAGGTAATCAGTAAAACAACTTATAACACTAGAGTCACTAAATAATCAAATAATTTTCCTTTTCAGATATGCTCTCTTGGCAATAAAAGTTCACAAAGAAAGATTGCACAGGTAATCTATTAAAACAATTTATAACGCTCGAGTCAATAATTAATCGACATTTTCCTTTTCAGGAAAAGCCATAAACCAGCGGAGAATCACAAAAGTCCCATGATCTGATCTTCTTCCACGACCGTTCCGAATCAAAATTTTCACCAACAAAAAAAACTTTTTACTACTGTGCGCGCGTGGTTCTTCCCTAGTCGCCTGCTCAGAATCAACTAACTCAACTGCGCGCGGTCTGCCTACATTCCAGCCGTTCTCTATCCCTCCCGACCGACCGACGAACGTTTTTTTCTTTCTTTCTTTAAAAAAAATCTCCAATGCTTGCCTCAGCTGGCGTACATTCGAGCTCAACTCTTTTCTCGGAATTTCGGGCGGACCTGCTGTAATGCATAGCGTGATGATATCGCGTGATGCTTTACAGCTAGGCGAATTGCCGTTTTCGTCTCCTCGAGGTTTGTGACTAGCGGTGAGTTTTATTTGAAATATTTTAATTTGTGCGCGTTTTTGCACATTTTAGGATTTTTTTTTCCTTTTCTTTTTAGAAGAATATTTTTGTTGTTATTTTCTTTTGCAGGATTTTTTTTTGTTTTTTCTAATATGGAGAAGTAGCATAGGGCTACTTCTCAAGAATATTTAAATTTTTTTT
The DNA here is from genome assembly GCA_963924295.1 of Dioctria rufipes. Taxonomy (NCBI): domain Eukaryota; kingdom Metazoa; phylum Arthropoda; class Insecta; order Diptera; family Asilidae; genus Dioctria; species Dioctria rufipes. Next base: position 107,110,921 of record OZ002740.1, read on the forward strand.
TTTTTTCTTTTCCAGGAATTTTGTAATATGGAGAAGTAGCATAGGGCTACTTCTCAAGAATATTTAAATTTTATCCCCTTTTTAGGTACCTCTGGGAAAATTATGGGGGTTTCTCTACAGAAGGTAGAGAAGCCGAAAAAGTTAAAAAGGGTAGCGTAAGGGGAATACGCTACAGCGTGGGGACGACCCACCGAGATAAGAGTCTCAAGCCGGGCTTTGACACGAGGCATAGGTCAGGGTATGCAAAAAAAAAAAAAAAAAAAAAAGGAAAATAGGTCCACCCACAACGCGCTCAACGTGGGGACGACCCACCAGAGTCTCAAGCCGGGCATACACTATACCCTCGGTTATTGAGAAATCAGATCCCAACTGCGGTCATAAACCTAGCTCGCCTTGAACAAGGGAGGACCTATCAACAAATAGACTTCGTCTATCAACTCGCCTCGCCCAATGAGCTGACCAGGAAGAAGTGCGGCAATCGGTTTATTACGTATGGACATGTTCGGCTCGAAACTAAGGCTTCGTCGGTGAAACGCCGCTACTTATCGTTCCGTGATCTGCTGAATCCGGTCGCAGCACCCCGGAGATTCCCCCAATCCCAAGAGAGGAAATTGTTTCGTAACGGATAGAATTCATCTATCAACTCACTCAGGACGGCGAAAAGCCCGCGAGATGCAGCAAGCGGGTTCAAGCTGTAAGGAAATTGAAGAAAGGACAGGAAGGTAAAATCCTTCAAAGGAAGGCTAACCCAGAAGGGGTTAGTAACAAAGACTGAGACCATCTAAACTTGATAGTTTAGAGATAATACACAATATGAAAAAAAAACTTCGCTGAGACTCCATCCGCACTCGCTGACGCTGTGACATTCCTTGATTGGAAAAGATTGAAGAAAGGACAGGAAAGTAAAATCCTTCAAAGGAAGGCTAACCCAGAAGGGGTTAGTAACAAAGACTGAGACCATCTAAACTTGATAGTTTAGAGATAATACACAATATGAAAAAAAAAAAACTTCGCTGAGACTCCATCCGCACTGGCTGACGCTGTGACATTCCTTGATTGGAAAAGATTGAAGAAAGGACAGGAAAGTAAAATCCTTCAAAGGAAGGCTAACCCAGAAGGGGCTAGTAACAAAGGCTAACAGAGGTTTATCACCCACCACTGAGGAAGTAGTAGGAGGGTTTGCGATAACCTGTGGTTCACAAGTGAAGCTTGCCGGATGCCTTCTTAGGGCTACCGCGATTTAAACAACTTTCATCAAGGCTTAATATCCTGAGCATGGAAAATTCCGATGGAGAGACCCCTATCATTTTGCAGACGGTATGAAACACGCCCGATTCGCTCTGCAATCGTCGCTTTTATAAACTTAGGTGCTAATTTGGCCGCGAAACGATCGACTGCGCTACTTTGTACAAAGTTCCGGACGTACACAGTCTGTCCAGGTACAAAAGCTTTTTCTCGGGTTCGCAAGTTGTAGCCCGCAGCGTACTTTCTATACGCCTCCGTAAGATGGAACTTTACTTCGTCGCGCAAAAGCTGAAGCCTTTGGTTGACCGGTACACACTCGACGGCCCCGTCGGAGTCTGCACTTAGCTCTCGAAGTAGTTGGTATGACCCCCCACATGTTACTGGGTGTCGACCGAAGAGCAGAAAATATGGTGAACACTTAGAGGACTCATGCACGACGTTGCGGATGGCAAAACCGATCTCACTCAGATGTTCGTCCCAGTTTCGATGCTCTGTACCGACATAGGCGCGGACCGCTGCTAGGACTGATTGATTAACACGTTCTGATGCGTTTGACTGAGGGGAGTAAGCTGGTGAGAAAGTGTGTTTCACCCCGTAACGATCTAACAGTTGAGCGAATATTTTTGCGATGAACTGACTACCATTGTCTGAATGTAACATTTCCGGAACCCCAAACACTAAGAAGACCTTTTTCTCCAGGAATTTGACGACCCGCGAGGCCGTGGCCTCGGGCATTGCCTCCAACAGCACGAACTTGGATAAGTGGTCCAGTACGATGAAGATGTACCTATTACCATCTCGACTGCGCGGATAAGGACCTAGAAAATCACAGAAGATACGTTGCCAGGGCAGGTCGGTATTGCGTATCGCACCCAGAGGAGGTCTTGGAGACACATTGGTCGGCTTAATCAGTTTACACGTTTCGCAAGCGTTTATGAACTGTCGTACCTCTGAAGCCATGCTCGGCCAGTAATAATGACGACGTAATTTCTCTAAGGTTTTTGCGAAACCGAAATGTGCTGCCATAGGAGGACTATGCTCGGAGTTAATCAACTCGCCGGTAAGACTATCAGGAACCCATAGCTTCCACTGACCCTGCTCCCCTGAGACGTTGTTCTTTGGACATGAAAATGAAATATAGACCTTACCATCGCTAATTCGTAAGTTCCGAAACCCGCTTGGATTAGAAGTGATACGCTGGATTCTCTCCGTATACGTTTTCTCATGGAACGCAGGTGACTTCAAATCAAGCGAACTGACTTGCGCAGGATAAACTAACTCGTCCATGTGTTGTTCCGCTGCCTCGTCAGCAAATGACCTGGAAAGAGCGTCAGCCACCACATTGTCCTTACCTTTACGATATTCAATGTGAAATTTGAAAGCCTGAAGTTTGAGGCTCCAACGAGCTAGCCTGCCACATAGATCCCGTTGGTCCATGAGCCATTTGAGGCTAGCGTGATCAGTAATGACCGTAAACTCCAGTCCTTCCACATACGGCCTGAACCTTTTAATACTCAGCACGGCGGCCAGACACTCTAACTCGGTTATACTGTAGTTGCGTTGAGCAGCGTTCAGCTTCTGAGACATGTAAGCGATGGGATGCTCATCCCCATCCACAGAACGCTGAAACAGGACGCTGCCAACCCCGGTAGTACTAGCGTCGCACTGAATGAAAAAAGGCTTGGAGAAGTCAGGATTTGCGAGCACTGGGGCGGTCATCAGACACTGTTTTAGCTGTTGGAATGCCAGTTCAGCGTGTTCGTTCCACTCAAACTTGATGTTTTTCTTTAGAAGGTCCGTCAGAGGACTAGCGATGGTAGCAAAATGTGGAATGAACCTCCTATACCAGCCGCATACTCCGAGGAAGCTACGTATTTTCTTGACAGTTGTTGGCCTTGGTAGGCGCTGAATAGCAGTGACCTTTTCGGGATCAGCTCGCAAGCACCCATCCCCAACTACAAAGCCAAGATATCTGACCTCTCTCATGCAAAACTTGCTTTTCTCCACGTTGATTGTCAGACCGGCAGTGCGAAGCAACGACGCGACTTCCGCCAAAAGCCTTAGATGTTCGTCGAACGTGGAGGATGTAATGAGTAAGTCGTCAAGATACACCGACACTCGGTCATGCAGTTGGTGAGGGATGACTTTGCACATCAGCTTGCACATCGTTTGCAGAGCGTTGCAAAGTCCAAACGGAAGCACCTTGAACTGGTATAGGGGTCTTCCCGGCACTGCGAAAGCAGTTTTGTCTCTTGACCCCACAGCGAGAGGGATTTGCCAAAACGCATCTTTCAGGTCTATAGCAGAAATAAACTTTGTCTCCTGGAGTCTACTAAGGAGTCCATCTATAAGAGGTAACGGAAAGGCATCTGGGACTGTTACGGAGTTTAATTTTCGGGCATCCAGACAGAGGCGCACTTTACCGTTGGCCTTCTTAACTTAAGTCACTGGTGACGACCATGAACTTTGGCTCTCCTCAATGACCCCTAACGACAACATTCGGTCGAGCTCATCATACAAGGATTTCTGCACTGCTGGAGACACAGAATAGAAACGTTGTTTAATGGGCTTCGCCAGACCAATGTCTATCTCATGCTCTACCAACGTGGTGAGACCCAAACCTTGCTGGCTGAATGATGGAAAGGAGGTGATTACCTCCTGCAAACGTTGCGAATCGTACTCTGAAAGATCGTGCTGTTGCGAACAAGAAGGTGAGGCTTTTGGCAAGGAATGAAGCTCACTCACCATGACAGGTCTTAAACCGAATGCTTTCCAAAAATCGATTCCCAGGTATAGGTGTTGCTGAAGGGAGGGAACTATGTGCAGTCTCATCATACGCGTCTTCTCGCCATATCTTACGAGGACCCGTATGTGGCCCAGGACCTTTTGCTGCCGCCCATCAGCGGTTGAAACGGAAGACGGCATCGAGTGGAACGAAATCCCCATCCTGCCCAGGAAACTCTCTGCTCCAGCCCCGAGCACACTCACATTAGCACCGCTATCCAATAGACCTCGTATCTTTTGTCCCTGGATGTAGACATCGGCATAGGGACGGGGATCCCAAGGATCCTCTTCATCAGATACTATTGTTTCGGCAATGGCAGCCTTTATGACTCTGCGCAATCTGAGGTACCTATGTGTGCGTGGGACAGTCCTGGAGGAAAAGGACCCTGAAACCGGTGCGAACTCGCTGCCACGAGATGATGCATCCTCTATATCTGAGGTGGAGGTCGAAGTATTTTCATCCGAGAAGGTGCAACTACAGATTTCTGAAGGACCGGACTCCGAAAAAGTGGTAGGATAAGGCGTGCTTTGCGTGCTGGAATTATCTGTCTGAGTGGAAGAGCTAGACATGTTTACTTTAAGACTGTTAGTCGGTTTAATATCCAATTTGGTTTCACGAACTTTGTGCTTTGATCGCGCTGCAGCATCGCTGCCAGCTCTATGCCGCGGAGTTAACGGTAACGGTCGGGCTCGGTGTTGGTAGCCGCTTCTTCTGTCGTGCGCCGGAAGGTTTGGCCTGGAGTCAAACGGCGCTGACCACCGACAAACTTTTGACCCCTGCCTCGGTTTTCCGACAAGCAAGCTCTACATTGTGGTTTAATTACCCCCACTGTACCGCATCCATAGCAGAAGACCCTCTGTGGACCAAGTGGACAGTTGATGTAGACGTGACCTTCGGCCAAACAGTTCCAACATGTCACCCGAGATCTAGCGGAACGGGGAATATCTCTCGAAGCATTAACTTGAACACCTCGCGGTGGAACTTCAATGGCGTCTAATTGATTGGACAAGGTGTGATTCAGATACGGCGTATCTGAATAAATTTCATGCACTGCTCGTCGCGGTGCAACCGCCCTTGGAGAGCCTATATCGGACCATAATTTTTCAAATCGATTACACAGGTCCCTCAAGTCTAGCACGTTATCAGTCTGATAGAGGAGTAACGCCTCCTGTAAAGCGGGTTTCATGTTACGTCGCAGTATTTCCACCAGCTCGGCTTCTGGAATCGGCATGCTCATTTTGGACACTAAAGCGTGAACCGCTAATCGAAAATCACTGAAGGACTCGTTAACTCCCTGCCTCCTTGACTCAACTAGCTTGCGAATTTCGTAGTCAGTTTCCTGGCTGCGGAATTCGCGTAGGAGTGCTGAACGTAACTCTTGCCACGAGTGCGTATGCTGAGTTCGTAAATATAACCAATACCAGTTGGCAGCTTTCCCAGTAACGAGGGTATGGAACCCAGCACATAATTCGGAGGCGGATACTTGTTCTAATATTGCCAGGGATTCTACCCGGAATATGAACTCTGTCACATCCAAGCCGGCTGTGCCATCAAAATTCAACTTCCAGCGGAAGACAGGACTGTGAGATACGCTGTTACGGTCCCTCGCTGCTGGCTGTCGATTATGAGTTGGAATGTTAAGCGGAGAAACGAACGGACCCGATAAAGGTGGTACACGAGACCCAGTATTACTTTGTCTCGGCAATGGAGGTACTCCCGTGACTGGACCTCTATTCAAACTTTCCAACCGATCGTTGATCGATGGAATACGTGACCTTACCGACATTGGGTCAGCAAACGTGTGTGGTATGTCAGTGGGAGCTGCTTGAGCCCTCTGATCTTCGAATATTGAAAAGTCCAGGTACGACTCGGCAGGCTTAGTGTGGACGTTCCCCAAGTTAGGTCCTGGTACGTTCACCGCAGCGCCTTCGGTGGTCAAAACTATTTTCGGCTTAGCACCTGTCAACGGGTTAGCCCCTTGACTATCTGTGCTAATCACAGGAACTGAGAGCGTTGCGCCTCCAGCGCCCTCAGCCACGGACTCTGTCGTAGGCTGAGAGGCCTCGACGCGGCTCAGGATATCCTCCAAGGTCTGGACATAAGCTTGCGCATCAGTCTGGACAGAGGGAGACGTGTTACGCAGCCGCTGGGCTCTATAGAGTACATGGAGCACCTGACTGGTATAACGCGTACGATCTTCGACAGTTCGGATGGGGTCTGAACTCAGATCACGATTCAGAGCGTCGACTCGACTGATAATATAGTCTAATTCGCGCGCTGGATTTTTATGAGCGTGAGACTTAAAGGGTGCTCTGCCGGATTCCAACTTCTCGGCCTCGTACACCTCTGTGAGCTTACGGCGAGCGTTAGCGTCAGCGGATCTAAGGTTGCGTACCGCGAATTCGACCTCAAGCTCATCCGGTGATAAGAAGGAGAAGTCCATCTTAGTCTGAAACTTCCGACAAATAAAATTGAGAAGAAAAAAAAGAAAAACCCGCGAGGTAATGCTCTGGTGTTGATATCAAAAGAAAAATTCCCCGAGAATTAAGCAGAATATAAAAACGCGTCTGTAGTAATGCCAAGAGTAGTTCAGGCAACGATTGTACCCAATGCAATAGCGAAACAATGATGTAACTACTCGCGAAAATTCCGCCAAGTATGGTAAACAAAAAAAAACCCAAAGTGCGTTTGCGACTATGATACTGCGTTCGAAAATTGTGCCAAATGTATAAATAGAAGAAAAATATAACAACAATGATAGAAATAATTCCAATGAAAATTGTGCCAAATGCATAGATAAAAGAAAAATGAATGTGTTTATATTAATGCTGAAGATAATTCAGCTGAAAATTGTGCCAAGTAAAATTCGTCTATACCAAGGACAATAATTCAACCGGAAATTGTACCAAATAAAACTAAAAAAAAAACGGGTATATACTAATGCAAGAGGATATTCGCCTGAAAACTGTGCCGAGTGTGTATATAAAAAAAAACCGAAGAAAAGGAATGTATAAATTGTGTTTATACTAATACTGAAGGTAATTCAGCCGAAAAAAAAAAATCATGCCAGATATATATATAAAGGAAAATTAGTGCGGTAATGCCAATGCTGAAGATAATTCAGCCGAAAATTGTTCTAAGTATATATATAAAAAAAAATTACGTTTACACTAATGTCGACGATACCCCCAAACGCAAATTGTGCTAAGCAAAACTAAATTAAAAAAAACTACGTGCCTATACTAGTGCCAACAATAGTTCAAACAAAAATTGTGCCAAAAAAAAAAACAAAATGCGATTATACTAATGTCGCAGTTGGTCCAACCAACTTGTGCCAAATATGTAAATACAAGAAAATGCGTTTATGCAAATGTCACCAATAATTTCAAAGAAAATTGTGCCAAAAATCTATATACATATATAAGAAAATGCTTTTATACTATACGTTTATCATTTGTAAGGAGGGATGCTGGCATGACGGTTCGACGAGGACAGTACGCCCATTCAACACACACAAAACGAAAACTTCTTCTTCTCCAGCCCAGCTGGATTTAAACAAAAACTCTCTCTCTCTCTCAACGCAGAACATTGCTCAACTATGCACTTCGGTCAGTCCATATTGTGGGCTAACGATTGTAGAAAACTAAAATTGTGGAACCAGAACCTGAAGGGTTGCCGTCCCATGCTAGGATGATCAGGACGAACACTCTTTTCCCAAGGATAAAAGAAACATAAAAGAAGACGGACCACGTCCATCAACTTGGCAAGAGACTGAAGTCAACAGATCAAAGGCGGAGGTGAGTTGTCAGCAATTCAGTGGCTGCCAGTACTCAGGCGAGAAGCAGTAGCCGGTTGTATGTATGAATCACTCGAGATAATTAACAAGAAGCAACGAAAATGAAAGCTCATGCCTGCCAATTGTGACAATACAGGCCTCAAAACAGCCTTACAAAACCCAAAACTAAAATGGCTCACAGCCCAAAACAACATAGAAATTTAACAAAATACTGGCTTCTCCCTGGAACTAACAGAAGTCCGCGGAACTAATTTCAACAACGTATGCCTCGCATACAACGCTGACTGACCACCCCAAACCGAACAACTCACCCTTACACTAGGGAACATCAAGAGGAATTACTGAATTTGATAATGATAAGGGAAGAAGGGTTTGAACAAAAAAAAACCTGGTGCGAAGGTGCACACTAAAACCGGTAAGCCGACACCAATGCCCAGACAAGGACAGAATCAAAAGAAGAACATCGTTCAACAACCTGCCAGGTTTGGGTCAGCTGACCAGCTCGTCATGCAGGTAACACTGTCAAGTGGTCGTCAACTCGGCGTCCACGAGCCGAAGCTTGGCTTCACAGGTGGTACGCCTCGCGCACAAGACTCGCTTGTTGCCGAGGAAATGAGCACTTAAACAAAAGAAAACTATTGAATTTAATGTAACAATTAACTTGAACTTGACCGAAGGCACTTTATTACCACTCATGCAGCCAGGACCACGGCCGAGTGACCCCACCGCGATACAAAGGTCGAGCCCAACGAGAGCCAAAAAGGAGCTATCGTGGAAGTAACGCACTTCACAGAGGCAAGAAGAGCTCTGCGTGGACTCAGCCCCTTGCATCCGGCCAGGCAACCCACGTCCGGTCACACACTGCTGCCAACAAAAGTAGCATGACTTCCGTCAACAACCTAGATTAACTTAAACGACATCGCTTACGTCAGCTTAGAACACTGAGGCCTTCCATTACAGGAAACAACAAAAAAAAAGATCTAATAATGATACCAAAAATTAAGAAATGATTCTTGACCAGAAATAATCATAGAAATAGTAATTGCACTTCAGTCAAGAGAAGCTTGACTAAAGGCCGAGAAAAAAAAACCGTTTGGGCGCCATTTGTAACACAAATGGGCGACCAGAAATATCAGAAATTAATCTTGAAATAATAAAATCGCGCTTTAGTCAAGAGAAGCTTGACTAAAGCCAAAAAAAAACAACCTTTGGGCGCCATTTGTAACGAAGAGCTTGTCAGCCGACAGATCTACCTACATCCACTTGTACCTGAATGTAGACACATACCGCGTCCGACCCCTCTTGGTTACAAAATCATATCCAGGATATGTGTGGGTGGCTGCACAGCGAGTATGCCGCTAGCGATCAGCCGGCTTGGGGTGGTTCTTGCCACCCACATTCCTTCAATGCTTGTTGAACTGTGCATAATCGACAGAATAGTTGACCAGACAGACGGACGGACAGTAAAAGAAAACTGAAATTGCAGGTGAGACTACGGACGGACGGACGGACAAAAAAAGGAAGGAAGGACTGAGAACTAGGCAAGTTTCCTCCTCCTGGTGAAACCTAGAATCCTAGATGGAAGAAAATTTATTTAATTTGATGTTAGTAAGCAAAAAAAAACAACAGCGGAAACATCGTCAACGCAGGACCTAGATATTAACACCCGGAGAACGTTCAACGCCGGAACAGGAAGCGATGAGAGAGGGAGAGAGCGAGTGAGAGTCTCTGATGATGCTGAGACTCAAGCTTTGGGTAATATTGGGCCCAATCGCCCCCATCCACCCTGGCTAAGCCTCCAAAGCCGTACTGATATGCTTAGCCCCATATGAAGAATGTGTGTGCTAGAGGCCTACCTCTACGAATCGATCCGCCATACCATGTCCCAAAGTTAGCTACTCCATCACGTTGAGGCTATTACCTGTAGCAATGCGTTCCATACCCGCCCGGTATGAGGGGTCTGCCTACCCACGAAGGGTGGACGATGGACAACGGTGGTTGAACAGGGCTACTAGTTAAGAAATGGAGTACACGGCTTCGTAAGTTCACAAAATATTTAATAATAATCTCATCCCACGATTCTCCATACAAAACCAGCTGTACAAATTAGGTATGCACCAAAAAAAAATTCACTATAATAGAAAAAGCCTTCCTTTTGTCACTTCTTCCCTGCCTTTACGTTAATAAGAAGACTATATTCATATACATTTATAACGCTTATTCTAAGCTGGCCCTACTACCTATACTTATGACTAGGATTCATGCAAGAAGTACGCTATTCTCAAACTTTGGGCTTCTACTGGCCACGACTTCAAACAAAAGATACCTTTTTTTTATATTCTACTTAGGATAACATTACGAGCCCTTGGGTCTCTGCCGACCGACAGTCAAAACCAAAAGATATCTTTTATTTTCAAGACAATATTAAATACTAAACCTTGGACCTCTACCAGGACAGATAAGAGGCGAACGAGGTCCCTCGATGACATATGCTAAAGTTGACTGGGTGCACCCTTCCGTTGACAGGACTATTGACTCCTCGGAGTTGTATTTGTGGGTACATTGACCTCTTTTTTTTCTTTTTTTTTTTTCCTTTTTTTTTTTTATTTATTAATAGAATAGTAATTTATATATTTCTCCTTTATTTTTTTTTTCTTTATTAGTGTTTATTATTATTTTTTTTTTTTTTGTATTACGCACTTATTCTTCAATATTCCAAAGCTGTGATATGTATAGCGAATAATGGGAATACGGAACTCGAAAAAGAAAGTTCGCGAGAGACCCTGATTAACCAAAGTTGTCCTTTTGAATACAACTGTACGGCGTGAAAATTAATGAACCGCATTACACAGGTAATTCATGAAAGATCTATCACTAGAGTTACTGATTAATTAAATTTTTCTAGTCAAGTACACCCTTTCGGCGTGGAAATTAACGAATGGCACTACACAGGTAATTCATAAAGATCTATCACCAGAGTTTCTGAATAATTAACACTTTATTCCCAGGTATGCTTCCGCGGCGTCGAAATCATCGAAGAAAACTAAACAGGTAAATCATAACAAAAAAAAAAAAATTATACGACCAGAGTCACTGACTAATCAAACTTTTCCTTTTTTCAGGTATGCCCTCATGGCAGGAAAATTCCACGAAGACGAATTTACACAGGTAATCCATAAAACAACTTATAACACTAGAGTCACTAAATAATCAAATAATTTTCCTTTTCAGATATGCTTTCTTGGCATGAAAATTCCACAAACGAAAATTTAAGCAGGTAATCCATAAAAATCAAAATTTTCCTTTTTCCAGATACGCCTTCACGGTACGAAAATTCAGCAAGGAAAAATTACACATCTTACAACACTAGAGTCACTAATTAATCAAAATTTTCCTTTTCAGATATGCTCTCTGGCATGAAAATTCCACGAAGGAAAATGGCACAGGTAATCAGTAACACACTTATAACACTAGAGTCACTAAATAATCAAATAATTTTCCTTTTCAGATATGCTTTCTTGGCATGAAAATTCCACAAACAAAAATTTACGCAGGTAATCCATAAAAATCAAAATTTTCCTTTTCAGATAAGCTCTCTGGCATGAAAATTCCACGAAGGAAAATGACACAGGTAAATAACTTATAACACTAGGGTCACTAAATAATCAAATAATTTTCCTTTTCAGATAAGCTCTCTGGCATGAAAATTCCACGAAGGAAAATGGCACAGGTAATCAGTAAACCAACTTATAACACTAGAGTCACTAAATAATCAAATAATTTTCCTTTTCAGATATGCTCTCTGGCATGAAAATTCCACGAAGGAAAATGGCACAGGTAATCAGTAAACCAACTTATAACACTAGAGTCACTAAATAATCAAATAATTTTCCTTTTCAGATATGCTCTCTGGCATGAAAATTCCACGAAGGAAAATGGCACAGGTAATCAGTAACACACTTATAACACTAGAGTCACTAAATAATCAAATAATTTTCCTTTTCAGATATGCTTTCTTGGCATGAAAATTCCACAAACGAAAATTTACGCAGGTAATCCATAAAAATCAAAATTTTCCTTTTTCCAGATACGCCTTCACGGTACGAAAATTCAGCAAGGAAAAATTACACATCTTACAACACTAGAGTCACTAATTAATCAAAATTTTCCTTTGCAGATATGCTCTCTGGCATGAAAATTCCACGAAGGAAAATGGCACAGGTAATCAGTAAAACAACTTATAACACTAGAGTCACTAAATAATCAAATAATTTTCCTTTTCAGATATGCTCTCTTGGCAATAAAAGTTCACAAAGAAAGATTGCACAGGTAATCTATTAAAACAATTTATAACGCTCGAGTCAATAATTAATCGACATTTTCCTTTTCAGGAAAAGCCATAAACCAGCGGAGAATCACAAAAGTCCCATGATCTGATCTTCTTCCACGACCGTTCCGAATCAAAATTTTCACCAACAAAAAAAACTTTTTACTACTGTGCGCGCGTGGTTCTTCCCTAGTCGCCTGCTCAGAATCAACTAACTCAACTGCGCGCGGTCTGCCTACATTCCAGCCGTTCTCTATCCCTCCCGACCGACCGACGAACGTTTTTTTCTTTCTTTCTTTAAAAAAAATCTCCAATGCTTGCCTCAGCTGGCGTACATTCGAGCTCAACTCTTTTCTCGGAATTTCGGGCGGACCTGCTGTAATGCATAGCGTGATGATATCGCGTGATGCTTTACAGCTAGGCGAATTGCCGTTTTCGTCTCCTCGAGGTTTGTGACTAGCGGTGAGTTTTATTTGAAATATTTTAATTTGTGCGCGTTTTTGCACATTTTAGGATTTTTTTTTCCTTTTCTTTTTAGAAGAATATTTTTGTTGTTATTTTCTTTTGCAGGATTTTTTTTTGTTTTTTCTAATATGGAGAAGTAGCATAGGGCTACTTCTCAAGAATATTTAAATTTTTTTTTTTTTTTTTTTCCAGGAATTTTGTAATATGGAGAAGTAGCATAGGGCTACTTCTCAAGAATATTTAAATTTTATCCCCTTTTTAGGTACCTCTGGGAAAATTATGGGGGTTTCTCTACAGAAGGTAGAGAAGCCGAAAAAGTTAAAAAGGGTAGCGTAAGGGGAATACGCTACAGCATACACTGACAGTTCTCGGATATATTATTGGTATCTCTGGAAACTGTCGAATAAACACGAATACTCCACAACTACACGAACTGGTGGCTTCTGCGCGGGAGAGATTTCGCCAACTTGGGACCAGTGACCCTGGCACTAAGTTGGAAGATGCTTTCGTTCTGGACAGACCGCCTCACACACCTTTCAGCACACTTACAATACGTGTGTTCCGTGACGTGTTTATGTCAATAAGACCTCCGGAGTGTACAGGATACAACAGATGGCGAACACAGCTCGGGGTGAATATGGACGTGATGGGAGGGATACCTTGCAGAGTAGTCTACAGTAGTCTACATAGTTGAGAACAAGGAGAACGTCGAAGACTCAAGTAAAGTTTTATTGAATAATCTGCGAAAACGAATCTTCAGGAGCGCACAAATGTTCAGAATGTGACAACTTTCTGCATGCGATTTGTGGAAAGTCAACAAGCGAAGGGTTTGAGCAAGCGATTGTTTGCAACATTTGTGACAGGAAAAGGTCTATTCGCACTGAACAAAACAATGCAAAATAGAATTTGAAAAAACAAGCGAAAAAATCTTGTCCAATTCAAAACTTCCACCGGCTGAAATCGGTACTAGTGTTGTAGTGAGAGTGCCTGATGTTGATCGCGGACGATTAGCTCCCAGGAACGTGCTAGCAGTTGTCACTCAGGTCGAGTCATCCGGTCTTTACAAATTATGTACAAAAAATGGTACTCTCGAACGTCTTTATGCTCGCAATGAATTCACAATCGCCGACGGTAATTTTGTTAATGAAAGTGAGGTACCAGCGGACAAAAGCTCCTTACGATCAGCATCAACTCAATCATCAGGAAGCAAACAAGGTTTTGTTTTTTGTTAGTGCAAACGATTGTGCATTGATAAAAAATGCAAGGGTCGCAATTTAAATGTACTATGTAATTCGAAATGTCATTCAAACAGTTCTTGTAAAAATAAGTAATGTACCTATGTAAAGTACTTGAAAGTTCGAATAAGTTACAATAAGTTAAATGTGTAGAAAATAAATTGAAACTCATTTGTTTAATGAATAACTTTTCGCTTTTTCATTCATTCATTTATATATTATATGCTCGACAATATAAGTGTTTAGTGTAACTTTCTTCCTAGAACTGAAAAACAATTATAAGAAATTTAATATTGTTGAAATGATTCGGCGAGAAAAACAGCCAAAACGCGTTCTGTACGTTCGAAGGCAGCCAGAACGCTATGTGGCCGTTTTTTCCGGCCACTGAGCGTTTTCGATCTTCGGGCCTAACATATTCATAACTCATCGAGTTAATGTACTGCATATTGCACATCGGTCGAAATTTCAAGTGCACGATCGAGTTTCAAGATCCAAGCCAAGAAATTAAAAAAGGCAAAATGTCTTACCTGTTTCTTATCTTTCCGGTTTCTTTTTAACTTTTTTGTCTGATTGGTCAGTTAAGTGAGTCAATCATAAAAAGTATAATATGCCTTTTGCTGACGCAAGGGCGGAAGCTATTTGGATGATAATAATATCTAACTGAAAAGAAGTCGAAGTTCAGGATAGGCACTCATCAAGTGCACACTCGAGTCGGGGAAGCCTTTTTCAAATCTTACAAAATTATGAAATGATTTAAATCTTTTTCAAATCTTACAAAATTATTAAATGTTTTAAATCTTTTCAAATCTTACAAATGTGTTAAATCTTTTCTAACTAGAAATACTGCGTATAGTGTGCAACCCGTTTTTTTAATACAATAATTAAAGTACGAAAATTAAAAGAGTTAGCGAGAAAATACGAGAAATAAATGTGTTAACGAAAAGAGTGAGTGTTTGAGAATCATTGAAGGAAACCCCTAGCTGAGCTTTCCCCCTAAGTCGCTCTTCTCCACTTTGGAAAGCACGGCGGCAATTGGGGTTACAACACAATGTAAGCATTTAACCATTATTGTTGCTTGTTAACATATAGGTCAATATGCATGAATTTATCGAGAACATTAATTTTTATCGATATGAGTAAGGTAAGCAATTTTTATAAAGTATTTGTAATACTCTTGGTCTTTCCATGAGAAAGAAATTTTATTAAGGTTTAGCAAAATAAGCACTTTTAAAATAGTATAAATGTAGTGCTATTGAAAATAAGTTTTTAGAGTTTAGCCATTAACTTGTTGTGGTGTTTTCATTTCTGCCAGATATTGAGCTTCCAGCTCTAACTTGCTGGATTTTCCGAGGATTGAGCTTCTCAGCTCTAACGAAGAAAATCTCTAACATCTCCTTCATTCTTATTAACAGAGCACTCTACTACGATATCGAGAAGTTTTATATAGAAGTCATAAAGTGGGTGTGGCTGCAGCGACTGCCAGCGCAGATGCAGGCTATACTCTCGTCTAACCCTGACGCCGTTGATGAATTAGCTTCATACACCGACACTATTGCCGAAGTTCATCCGGTGCAAGAAATGAGTGCTGTCAGAAACCCTTTTTAAATTATAGTGACTCTACGTTCAATCTGCTGTCTGAGCGTATTGCATCCTTAGTAAATATTATCGAAAATAGATTAATACCGTCGCAAGTTCCAACTACAAGTAGGTGGCGTAGTCGGTCCAAACGTAAGGAGCGGAGGGTCTTAAAATATAAGAGCCCTGCTCGCAGTCCAAATTTATGTTGGTATCACAGATGCTTTGGTAACAAGGCCAACAAAATGTATTCCGCCTTGTAACTTTTCTCAAAATTCCATTGAGGCAAGTTCTAATTCATTTTTGACAAACTAATTGGCTCAACCCCTTTGGCGAATGGTGGCCAGGGCCTTTCTAACAATTTCCTCTATATTTTTACCAGATCCAGCAAACAATTTTATCTTGCCGATACGCAAGCGAATGTTTCTGTTATTACAGCTACTGCTTCCAATCAGAAGTCCAAAGCTAGTCTTTACTTGGATGTGGCTAATTCAACTCCTATAGCATCATACGGTAATAAATTAATCGCTCTAGATTTGGCAGTTTATATTGACAGACATTTCTAAACCTATTTTAGGTGCGGACTTCCTCAAGCATTACGGATTGATAGTGGATGTTAAGAAACGACATCTCATTGACCCGTTAACATCCCTTAAGACACCAGCTCGTTTGGTCAAGACGACATACTCATCTCTCTCAGTCCTAATCAAAATCACAGTGAATCCCCAAATTCGCAAATTGCTGCAAGATTTTTCTACTATCATACTGGGCAATGGATTCTTCAAGTCAGTAGCGCACGATGTCACCCACCACATTATGACCAGAGGACCTCCAGTCGTTTCTAAAGCTCGTCGTTTATCACCAGATAAACTTATCGTCGCTAAGCGCGAATTCAAAATCTTGCTCAAGCAAGGCATTTGTCGCCCTTCTAGCAGCTGCTGGTCTTCACCTCTACACATGGTCAAGAAGAAGAACGAGGATTACAGGCATTTGAATTCATGTACCATCCCAGACCGCTGTCCCATTCCTCATATCCAAAACTTTGCACATTAGCTAGAGGGATCCAAAGCATTTTCTACTTTAGATTTAAAGAAAGCTTACCATCAAATCCCAGTGGAACCACAAGATATACCAAAAGCTGCCATTTGCACTCCATTCGAACTTTTTGAATTAGTACGAATAACTTTCGGTCTCTGTAATGCGGCACAAACCTTCCACCGATTTATTTATTCTGTACTCTGAAATTTGCCGTTCTGTTTCGTTTACCTCGACGATGTTTTAATTGCATCTAAAATAGAAACTCAGCACGTCGACCATCTCGAACAAGTTTTTGCGTGTTTTAAACAGTGCGGGCTGTTAATAAATTTGAACAAGTGTAAATTTATGTAGTCTCAAATTCCGTTTCTTGGACACATCATAAACGACTCTAGTATCAGCCCTTCCTACGAACGGGTGGGTTGGCCATAATCAGTAACTACAAGCATCCAGAAACAGTTAGAGAAGTCCGACGTTTTCTCGTGATGATAATTTTTTACCGCCGTTTTTTACCCCACGCAGCTTAACACCGATCTAAAAGGCTCTAAAAGAGACGGAGCCAGAAAGGTCGAGTGACCGGATTCCACTGAGGCTTTCGAGGATGTTAAGCGGCAATTATCACAAATCACACTTTTAGCCCACCCATCAGCTATGAAGAAAAATGTCCGCACCTGGGCTAGTAATTGCCTTTATTCTCAGAAAAATAAGGTCTCGAGAGATGTTAGAAGTTCAATTTCGAGAATTTCTCGTGCCTTCCAATCGCTTCGAGGTAGTACATATCGACTTAATTGGTCCTTTGCCACCTTCGCAAGGCCTTCGATACTGCCTTACCATGATCGATTGATACTCTCGTTGGCCGGAAGCCATCCCTATCGTTGATATTACTGCAGCTACAGTCGCGGAGGTACTCTGTCAAAATTGAACTTCTAGTTTTGATTATCCAAAAATTATTGTCACGGACCTTTATTCACAGTTTGAATACGATCTTTTCACTGAGCTTTCGAAATGGAATAAAACTACTGCGTATCATCCACATCCAACGGTTTTGTTGAACGTAGGCACAGGACATTAAAAGCCGCCATAAAGTGTTATTAGGAGAACTCCTGGTCTAAGATAATGCATCTGGTGTTACTTGGTCTACGTTCAGTTTTCAAGGAAGAGCTTGGGGCAACAGCAGCGGAGTTAATCTATGGAGAGAATTTGCGTCTGCCTTTCGAGCTTTTTCAAAATTCTACAAGCTTCAAGTCTCAAAATGAATTTGTGGTATCTCTCAAAAATTGGAATTAAACCAACTCCGGCCTCTAATCACTATTTGTTAACGTTTTTTTCAAATTAAGAGCTTTGGACTCTTGCACCCCGTGTCTTCTTGCATACAGGTTCTGTTCGTGCCTCGTTACAACCTCCTTATGAGTGTCATTTTGAACTTTTAAACCGTCCGGACAAATTTTACATACTTTTGGTTAAGGGTAGAAAAGTCAACATCTTTATCTATCGCCTTAAACCTTGCTACGAGGAGATAGAAGAGGGTAAGACACCTCCAGTACCTCAATTCCCATCTCCAGCAAGAAGAGTTATTGCACAGAGACCCATCACTCAGCCAGACGTCAAAATCCAACCACGAAAAGTAAACTTTGCAAATACGGACAGCATCTTAACAGAGCGCATAACGCGTACCGGATGAGCCACAAGAATTCCTTCTGGTTTTCTCTGAACTTGCAAGGGTCTCGGTTTCGCTGGTTGGGGAGTATTGTGGTGTCAGCATATTTAACTGTGTTTTAGCCTTTGGCCATTCTGTTTAGCTTTGCATTACAACTTTTAACTTTGGTCTAGTACCGCGATACTTGTGTTACCAATTTTTGTTTTTGTTTCGATGAGAACACTTTTGAGAACCTGTTACGTTACGATTGTTTGTAGGCAGTAGGACGAGATAGAAGATGTAAATATACAAAAATATAGTTTTTATTTTAATTCAGTTCGATTTTAACAAAGTAAGGGGTTAGAACGTTGTTAAAGAAATATTAAATAAATATTGTGATTATTATTGTGACTTAGCCATATAAATACGAAATACATACAAAGATCTTTGCGTTGTAAACTTTCTCCACGACGATACGGACATCAACTTCTGTTTGGTTCGATTAAGAAGTTTGGTAAAATATTTAGAGGGGATTACACAAAACCAATTCCCCTCAGGAACTTTAACGTGAATTTATAATTTAGAAGTGCATCTGTGGACAGCTTTGTACATTTGTTTCAATCATGCCATCTACAAGTAATCAGTAATGGCTCCCCATCATATCACTAAATCAATAACCAATCTCTACTTGATTACTTTTTTACTGCTGACAATAACCGCGTTGATTTTTATAACCAAATAAGTGTTTTTGACCATGACTATAATTTGCTGTCATACAGCATTCTTTTATACTAAACCCAAGATAGTAAAGTATCGATCTAACTATGGTGTGAACATCCAAGATCTTCTTGAGGAAGCATCCACTATTTCCTGGGACGCAATCCGTAGCTGTACATCTGTTGATGAGCAGTTAACATTATTTCATGAAATCAAATATCATTTATATGATACGAAGAATACAAATTATTTCTGGTCATATTCTTTGGTACTCTGCTAATATTAAACATCTTATTGCTGAGAGAGCAAATTTATTTCGGAGATACAAATCCCGTAAGTCAATTGAGAGCCTTTTACGATACAAGGTAGTCAGAAATCGCGTTACAGGCGAAATTAGAACTTGGAAGAGAAATTACATGAGCAAATCTGTTTATGACTTTGATGCTAACGAACTCAATTCATGTTTCACTTCATCCTATTCTATTCCATCACAACCATTTCATGATGTTGCCATGATAATTTTTGTGAAGATTTCAGTTTTCGCTGTGTATGAAGTTATCGATGATGTCAATTCTATCAAATGGATTGCAAGAGGCTCTGACAAGATCTCCCCAAAGTTTTTTGGGATGCTGTTACCAGCTATTCTAGGTAGTTTAGTTTTTATTACGAACTCCTCCTTATCGTTTCACAGTTTCCACAAATATGGAAAAATGCCGTGGTTTTACCTTTGGCTAAATGCTCTGTTCCTGTATCCACTAGTAACTACCGGCCAATGAGTCCGCTTTGCTTCCTTAGCACAGCTCTTGAAAAGCTATTATACGCTCAAAGTTTTAGATATATATCAGACAATAACTTCTTATGGAAAATGTAGTCTGCAGCACTGCTAAAAGTGTGTAGGTACTGATATTCGCTTCTCTCTTGATAACAAGTTGATGACGACTTTGCTATTACTAGACTTCACCAAAGCATTTGATTCGGTTAATCATTGCTTACTTCTCCATAAGTTGCCCAAAGTATATAATTTATCTTGCTCTACTATTAGTATTATTAGTGATTTCCTGTCCAACCGTTACTAGCAAGTAAATATCGGCGACATTAAATCTAATTGGAAAAGGATCTCCAGCGGAGTGCCGCAAGGCTAAATTCTTGGTCCACTTCTCTTTTCGCTTTTTATAAATGACCTTCCTGGTGTTATAAAAGTCATGAATATCCATTTACATGCAGACATGTACAAATATATTTATCTAGACCAATTAGTTTAGTAGAGGACTTTATTTATAGAGTCAACAATGATTTAAAGAATATTTACTCGTGGGCAACTAATAATCAGCTCCTGTTAAATCCTACTAAATTTTCGTGCTTGTTACTATATACAGGTAATTTAAGCTCGTCAGCAAGTTGATGAATCTAGGAATAATTTTTAATGGCAAACTGGAATGCTGTGACCAAGTGAACTATTCTCTGCAAAAGATTTGCGGTGGAGTCAAACAGTTCCGGATCTCGGGTAGTTTATTGATACCTCATTTTACTTACTGCAGAACCGTATACCCACAACTTGACGCCAGATGTGACCACTAAATAAATGTTGCTTTAACCGATTGTGTACGTTTTATCTACAATATAGGGCAGATCATGTCTCTACCTACAGCTGCTCGATATGAGAGTTATATTGTTTTTCGGTAAGTTGTAAAGGTCTGAGTTCCTTCAAATCTGTATGAACATTTGCATTTTCTGCATTCTACACGTCATAAAACTCTAGTTATTCCTCGCATGCGATATCTGGTCAAAAATCAAACTTGCATAGATGGCTGACCATAGGAAATGTCATACGGGCATTCATCTAGGGTAGTATAAGCATTGGTCTTAGATCAATTCTAGCTTTTAAGGGTTCCGTACCCAAAAGGTAAAAACGGGAACTCTATTACTAAGCCTCCGATGTCCGTCCGTCCGTCACCCACCGGACGGTGTCTCATGAACTCTAAGAGGTAGACAGTTGAAATTTTCACAACGTGTTTTTTGGCGTATACATAGTGTTAAATTCTGTACGATGGTACGAAACCCTTCGTGTACGAGTCCGACATGCACTTGAACTTCATTGTTTCGATGTTGATTCGATTCCCAATTTTTTACAATTTTTTTACAAATACGATACTTCCTTAGAAAATAATTGCTAATTTGTTGGCCTTGTGTGGCATTTTCTAAAATATCCGAGTATTTGCTGTGGTAAATACAATCATAGATGGCATAAGAACTAGATGTCGCATAGCATACCGTAGAAAAGTAAACATATTTTAAATGGCTGGTCCATTCCGGAATAGACCACAATATGTTTCACAGGCACCGAGAACAAATGTTTCTTTGACAGCAGTTTTGTATATATTTGGTCGACTGCCTCAACATGGTAGGTATGGGAAAATATGAATCACTCGACGTATTTCTCATCATTTTTCATTTCATGTTGGCAACTTAGTTGGCGATAATGTCGCATTTAAAACACAGTGAACGCGACTCGACAAATGTTTTTGACAGCTGTCTCTGTTTTATTTATTCTAAAAGAAATAGCACAAAGGAAAAAATTAAGGAAAATCGCTAGTATAATTTAAGCGGCTTACTTAAAATTGCAAAGCATAAAGAAAAATCTAAAAAGAAGACTAAGAAGAGATTTCTATATATGCGATGACGTTTATTGCACAACATAACTTTTTCCCTCATTTTCTCTATTAATTCCTCCTCAAAACCCCTACTTTGTCAAACTAATAAATGAAATTAATTTTATACAATTTTTTAATAACTAGTTTATTTACTATTATCTTTTAATTTACTATGTTTCATAAAAATATCAAAATCCACATAACATGAAAGCCAATTACTCACTGTCCACACTGAAATGTCAATTATGTTGGCGACTAATTTAGAGATTTTCCCAAACTTTTTGTAGGCAACTTATCGCGTCGCCCTCACTGTGCTAAGTATATGGGACTTCCATATATTCGAATCTTTGACAACAACTAGTTTACGTCGTCCTCGCTGTGTTTTGGCCTTAAGAAATGATGAACAACACAACATATTCGGTGCGGTGGGAGGGACGAAAACGTTACTTCTTCTTGTATCGTTTTTGGAAATACATATTTTGCTGTATTTATTAGGGTTTGATTTGATTTAAAAGAAACAACAACTTTATTAAAGCTTTATTAGAGCTGCGTGCTCAATTTTTCAACTTCCCGCCAATGATTTTTTTCAATGTTGGCACCGGCGTAAGAACTTTTTTTGACATTAGCAACTGAGCCCACATGAAATAGAAAGTTAATCAGTCCATATTATATATGTCAGTGCTAATAACATACAAAGTCTAGACACGTAGAAGAAAAATATACAACGCTTTTCGTGCACAAGCGGTAAGCTAGCAATGCCTCGCTCCATACAAAATCACAATTACCACGACCCGATGAAGGTAACGCCACAATTTTTTCTTAGAAATTTACTGGAAATTTCTTCCTTCGAATTTTCATGCATTGGCCGAGAGCTCTAATACAAAATCAAGATGCTCCGAGCTGATGGAAGGAAGGTCGCAATTTTTTCTTAGAAATTTAATGTAAAATTCTTCTCTACAATTTATACGCACTTTTGGTGGGCGACAACAATTCCTATGAGCGACGACGCGTAAGCAAAAAATATTGTAGTAAATTTCTAAGAAAAAATTGCGGCCTTCCCTACATCAGGTCGAGGCAATGTTAATTTTATATTGGAGCGAGGCACTACTCTGCATGTTCTTAGTTTGGCTATGGCCCTTTCCTTTGCCGACGTGACGTGTTGGATACATTTGCACACAATTAAAATGTTTCATTCTCGTACACAAACTTTTCGATTCCTTTCCTTTACTTCTCTATTCGTAGATTGCGCTCGTCTCCAGTCACCACAGCGACCGATGCCGCCCAGCATCTATATTGAATGAGTATCGTTGTGACCGTTTACCCGAATTTGTTGTGCTGTGCATCATTCCTTAGTTTTATCAGTACAGCAACATGAAAAGAGAAATGATGAAAGATACGTCGAGTGATTCATATTTTCCCGCATCTATCCAGTTGAGGTAGTCGACTAAATGTATACAAAACTGATCTTAAAGGAACATTTCTTCTCAGCACCTCTGAAACATGTTGTGGTCTATTCCGAAATGGACCAGCGATTTAAAATCTGTATACTTTTCTCTGGTACTGTATGCGACATCTAGTTCTTATGCCATCTATGATACAATCCATTTCAGAATGAGAATCTAGAAAGTGGCCAAAATATGCATAAATAAAAGACAAAAAAGTCTTATTCCTTTTACATATTTCTATAGAATATAAAAAAATATTCCATTATCTATAAGTAAATTATTTAGAAAATTTCTGTACACAAAATATTTTAAACAAAAAAATCATATACAGAAACCTCTCCTAACGGGCACGTGCTATAAGCGGACCACTCTTATAAGCGGACAGGTATTGTTCCTAAGGTGGGACCCAAAAGAGATGAATGGACAATTTACCCTTTTTTTACCCCATATAGGTGGTCGCGGACATTATTTTTCTTGAATTTTGGTCTAATTGCATCTCATAAGGGGGCGGTTTCTCTGCAATTTTATTGAAATTGGTCCTTTGATCATTTTTTAAGAATTCGATTACAATAATTAATGTACAAACACATACTATATGTTTTACATATAGGCAACGAACGACGATTATAATTTAAATAAGGACAGATTTTTCCCGCAGGAGAACAACATTTATTCTTTAAAACGCATATAAAGTGCCAAAATATGTATGTTTACATTCGTTTATAAATACTACTTTTATATCAAACTGAAAAAGAGTAGTTGTCATTGTACATCCATGTCGAAAGCAATTCGTATAATTGATATTAAGTGCTTTGTTCAGTCAGCCGTGTGTTCAATTATGAACCTAAAATTAAATAAATAAGTAGAAATCAAAATGAATTTACAACTTGAAATGGATATATACCAGCCTAGTGATAACCTTGGCAACTAATATCTCCCTCGAGGAAAACACTAACTGGAACCACAGCAACTAACATGAAATAAATAGAAAAGGAGATAAAATTAATATAAATAGCTAAAACAATTGCGATGTATTAAAATATTAACACAACCGCTCAAATTTAAAGCATTTTCACACAAGAATAAAGCCGTAACAAAATGTAAATAAACCAACAATAACAAGTAGTAAACCAAAACGAATAAAAACGCGGCAATTATCTCAATTCAATGCAAATTTATGTTGAAAAACACATTTACAAAATACGAGGAACATAAAAGAACAAAGTTGAAATTTTTTTACACTTTAAAAAAGCGTAAATTAACCAAAATGTACCTGCAAAGACAGGCAATTACCTTTAACTAGCATCCACGATCCATCGCCACATATAGCTTCCAAAGGATGTACCACCACGATCACTTAAGAAAAACCTGAAAATAAAAACTAAAAACATTCAAAACCACTGACATATAATAAGAATGAACTGAGCGTTTTTGCTTCAAAAATGGCACAAATATTGGACAGGAAGTGAAAACCCTTTATTTTGTATAATTGCACACCGATTTATAATTAATTATTATTTGTCAATTGAAAACACTAAAGATGTTATAAAATAGTATTGCATTAAATTAAAATTATTTAGGAAGTTAAACTTGTTTTAATTAACACAAAAACTAATTTTTAAAGTTACTGAAAAATGTGTTCCTCTACAGATTTGATGTCAAGCCTCTTTGAGCTTGTAAGAGATAGACGTATATAAATAATATACTTGGCTGGATTTTTATGGCAATTCCCGTGTATTCCAATTAATACAGCCGTACTGTTTCCAAAATTTGTTACAGTTCAGTGTACATTTCGAGCTTGAAAGAGACAAATAGATTTTAGTAAAAATTTGTGCCATTTTTGACTATAGGAATTAGATAGGATAGCTCAGTCCATTCTTATTACGCCAGTGTTTTGAACACTAACATATAATTAGAATGGACTGAGCCATCCTATCTAATTCCTATAGTCAAAAATGGCACAAATTTTGGCTAAAATCTTTTTGTCTCTTTCAAGCTCAAAATGTACACTGAACTGTAACCAATTTTGGAAACAATACGGCTGTATTAATTGGAATGTATTGGAATTGACATAAAAATTTAGACAAATATATTATTTATATACGTCTATCTCTTACAATCTCAAAAAAGTTTGACATCGAATCTGCAAAGGAGCACATTTTTCAGTAACATTAAAAATTAACTTTTGTGTTAATTAAAGCAATTTTAACTTCCTAAATAATTTTCATTTAATGTAATACTATTTTTCAACACAAGCAAGAACCCTCAGTCCATTCTTATTATATGTCAGTGACTCAAAAGCTCAGGTGAAAATCCTCTGTCACGCACCCGATCAAAATAACGAATATGAACTGTCGCTTTCATTTCTCCATGACACAAACCACTCCATTAATAGAATTCAGCGGAGCGCTTTCGATGAAATTAATTGTTCTTCAATTAACTCAACGATTAATTAAATATTTTAAAATAATTTTATTTTAATTAACGTCAATGAGTGGGAAAGAGAAGCAAACGCGGAAGCGAGAAAGAGCAAATTGGAGAAATTAAATGCAAATTCAGAATCCACACGCAATTAGTACTGCCACATAGGTGTAAAATTGCAAATTATAGCAGAAAATTTAGAATTGAATTATGCACTTAATATTTAATAAATTAATTTTCTATATGAAAGAAATAAACAACAAAATCGTAATTAAGGTAGATCAAGCTGCTACAATACGTTTACATTGATGAAAATTTATATAAATAAAGAAAATCGAATTATGGTTATGGATACTACATTTTTTAGTCACCTTGTGAGTAATAATAAGCAGCCATTTTCAATATTTCCCCGCCTGAGGGCTATAAAAAGGACGGGCGCTGTAAGTAGGATATGTAAGCTAAGCTTTAAACATGTGTATCGTAATGTAGCCTTAAGGAGATATGCGCCATCTGCCTTATGCGATGCCATGACTACTGTCAAGTCAACGAAAAAGCACGACAGACGTGCCAAATAACTACAGTGTACTGTATATCTTAAATAAATAGCTAACATTAGTAAATAAATGTAATCATTTATTCACATAGTGCCGAAACCCGACCAACTCAAATAATTAAACCTGACAAATTCGGTATAGTTATTAGTTTGAAGTTGAAAAGTGCGAAATCGGTTGATAATGGGTGAAATAGCGTAAATTTCTTGCGTCCACCAAAATCTCTACTCATCGAGCATGATCAGAATATATCCAGACAATGGATGCCTTGGAAACAACAATATGAATATTTTGAAATTGCAACGCAAAATATTCAAATTGCGACTTTCATGTCCTCAATAGGATCTGCAGCAATTCAAGTATGTAGTTCACTAACGCAGCCACTTCCAGCAGCTGATGCACCGGAAGTATCCGTCTAAGATTATTTTTCACCAAGGGTAAACACTACATTTTAGCTATATAAATTTCATAAAATCCAACCGGAGGATGAAGAAAAAATCGACGAACTTTTATTCAGACTTCGTCTCTCTCATCTTACGAGATCAACTCATTATAGGTGTTAACAATGTAGAGTTAAGACTGAAACTATTGTCGCAAGATATAACTTGCAGCAAGCTATACAAATTTGCAAAGCCACAGAGACCGCGCAAATACAGTCAGCACAAATCACTAAAGGTGAGCGATTAATTAATTCTATTAAAACACAAAAAACTCTAAAACCTTTGACTGTAGAAATTGTGGTAAAAATCACGAAATTTGTAAATGCCCAGCTTACAAGCACACATGTAAGAAGTGTAAAAGAAAGAATCATTGGAAATCATGTTGTCGACAAAATCAAAAAAGGTATGATAATAAAAATTCATCAAAACCAATACACAACCCAGAGAAAGTAGTGATGACAACAGTGATACCAGTGTTGTGTATGTTGGTACAATTTCTAGTAAAGTAAGATATGAAAATTTCTGGATGGAAACTGTTAAATTCAATTTTGGTAAAGAGTGCAAAATGCAACTAGATAGAGGAGCACAATGCAATGTGATCCGAAAAATCTTAATTGAAAGCACAGAGGCAGAATTAAAAAAGTGTATAGTTAAGTCTTTGATATCTGTAAGTAATCATAAAATTAAAGTACTGGGTGACGCTGTGCTTAAATGTGTAATTGCAAACACAACATGTTGGGTTGCATTTAAAGTAGTGAATGAGATCATTAATACAATTTGGGGTGCTAATGCTTGTGAAAAATTAGAGTTAGCAAAAAGAATTAAGACAGTTCAAATAGAAAAAGAAATATTTGAAAGTCTTGGTTGCCTGAAGAACTTTGAATATGACATCAACCTAAAACCAAATCCAAAGTTTGAAATATGCCCGCCTCGTCGAATACGATTGACTGTACATCAAAATTACGGAAAATCAGTAGAACGGTTACGTTCAACGATTGAAGCATATAGGCGTGTACGGCTGTTTAACCGTGTGAGCTGGTAGATCAAATTCATTTGATTTACAAGCGCACTCGGGAGAACAAGTGGCACTCGCATTGAGTGATTAATAAACAGTGAATAATGAACAATGGACCTGGAAGTTATGATAAGTGAAGTGAGGAAAAGAAGAGTTTTGTGGGATGTGGTTAACAAGGACTATAAAAATAGACTAGCTTTAAAAAAAGGATGGAAAGAAATAGCGGATGCATTGAAAACTGATGGTAAGTTGTATTTGTAACTAATAATTTTTTAATTTACATTAAGATTTTCATTAAGATCTATTTAGAAGAACAAAATAATTTTTAAAAATATTAGGATTGCTTATTGCTGAAAAACTAGAATTATTGGAAACACTTTTAGCAAGAAAATGTATTCTCGATATTATTTGCTGTTATTGTACTAACATAGATCTATAATTATAATAAGTAGGAAGCAAACCGTCTTTGTAATCAGTTTCGCAGTATCCACAGTGGTCTCTATCTCTTTCGATAGTATGCGCCACTTTGCAGTAGTTATGTCAAACGCACATTCAATAACCTTTCTTGTTTTTTGTGTGGTTTTCATTAAATACAACTTCACTTCCACTTATATTGGTATTATGGGCAAAAGGCCGTAATAAGTAGTTACGAAGCAGATAGGCTTCATCTTCCAATAAAACAAAAGGTGCATCAACATCTGTGTCATTTTCTAGCATATGACAAAGAGCTAATGTATACTACCATCACTTTGCCTCCCATAAGCTCCAACTTTAATTGCTATGAACTTATAATGCACATTTGCAACCGCTTGCAATAGAATGGAATAATATCTCATGAAATCAAAAGATAAGTTTCCAGAATGTGGCGGACATTTAATTCGAATGTGTTTACCATCAACGTAACCTACACAATTCGGAAATCCCCAGCGCTTTTGAAACTCCTCAACATGTCTGATAATGTTTGATTGACATGGACGTGGCAAATGCCTGCGTACAAATTTAGCACATACTGCATTGCACACATTTCTAACAATTCCAGAAATTATATTACGTGGAATCCTGTATGCCAAACTTCTATAAGATGATCTGTAAATGTTATTTATTAATCGTTATTTGCAGATATCCTTTTAAAGAAGAAATGGAAATGTCTACGGGATAATTATAGAACAGAGCTTGCAAAAGTCAACAAAAAACCAAAATCAGGCAGTAGGGCTAATTCTAATTATCAAAGTGAATGGAAACATTTTTTAGATTTGCATTTCCTCCGTGATTCATAACACCAGCTAAACTTAGTGGCAACTTAACCGATTACTACTTCGAAAGTCAAGTAAACCAAAGTTCACTATTCGAGCATGCAAATAATGACGGGGACCAGATGGAAACGCAGATGAAGAGAATGCTCAAATATCTTTCAGAACTAATGAAGATGTTGTGGACCTTGAAAAACGTGAAAAAGGTGCGCAAATTTCTGCCACAAAAAAGAACTCTTTAAAAAATAATTGCACATTTAACGATCGCAATATCTAGAAATTGAAAAGAAGAAACTTGCAATTATGAAAGAAGATTATGCATTAAAAAAAGATGACAACTTCAATTTTTTTATGTGTTTGCTGCTGCAAATGCAAAATATGCCTGTAATATGCCTGTTAATGACAACTTACGCTTTCGAATGAAAGTAAGCCAGCTTATGTTTGAAACAGATTCTGTAACATCGTTCATCAAATCCTGCAGCGAATACAGAGAAAACGGTTTTTGCAAGTGCATCGGCATCAGAATTAAAAAAATCGAACAACGGTAGTTTTGATGTACAGGTTGTAGTATTATAATCTACTCCTACTCCTTCAACATCTTGGGGTGATTTAGATAAAAATATTGTCTCTTTTGGTGATTTTTAAAATATACATAGTTTTATTTCATAACTTGCTTAGTTTTACTTACTTTAAAGTGACCGACAACCTTTCCGCTGCAGTGATTAGATTTTCAAGATTATTATTATTTTTTTTTCTATAATTGGCTGTATTTCATTTAAAATATAGTAAAACGCAGCCGAAGTCATTCTATAATACTCCTAAAATTTTTCGTTTTATTCTCTCAAATAGTCAAATAACTGATGAAACTCACCCAACTTATAACGGTCACGAATGGGATGAACAGAATATATCTTCTTTTTACTAAAGAACATTTTTGCCCTAAAATAACTGATTTCTGCACAAAACATTTCTCTCCTCGAAAGAAAGTAATGCACCAAAACATGCACTATAAATTACGTACGAATGACAAAGGGTAAATGCTTTATACCTGCCACAAGCGCAAGTAGCTATACACTAACAAACTCGAGATCGACCACAGAAAGCGTAAACGCTTACAAGCTTGAACAAGCGCAAAAAGCTTAAACTTTTACAAGCGCGTGACGTGACCGCAGCCTTAGCGAGGTTTCACGTATATATACCCAGGCAAATACTAATCTGATAAGGGTTAATTGGAAGAATATGGACTGGAAGTACAGAAACAATTTTTATTTTGTGTAACGAAGAAGAATCAGAAAATACCTATCATTTCATAGGTGAATCTTTCAGATAGAGGGATGCAGGATGTAGGTATTTTAAGAAACTATAGCTTAGTCGCAGTGAAGTTATTGATATACTGAACGGAAGAGCTGGGGAGGCTTTGTATTACTTCATAGAAAATTCTCTAGTAAGTAGACAGGTTCTAGATTCTGATAAATCACTTTAAAAACCACAGTAGGGTTGCAAGGTTGGATATTTTAATGGCTGTTCCACCCATGCTTCTGTATTGGTTATCGATAGAACACAACACCACTGACTTATAATAATGGACTGAGCGATTTGCTATTTCTTGTGGCTCAAAAAATATTGTGTTTCTGCATATCAGAGTTTGAACATCCTTACGTTTACTACATAAAAACATGTAAAACTCAACCAATCAGATGAAGTTTTACATCCGAAAATCGAATTCAATTAAAAAATGTCCAAGTGATATTTTAATCGCTTATAAGCACTTTTATAAAAAATTAAACTCATTCTGACTTCAATTTTCAAAAGCTATTTTTACCTGACGGAGCCTGGTAAACACTATCTTTACCTTATTCTTCCTGCGGTGATGCATCTGCAGATAATATAAAAACATCAAATGGCGTATGAAAACGTTCAGTAAGCAATATTGTATGTTAGTAGCTCCAATCCAACACTGCCGTAGCGCGAAAGAGAAAACTATAAAACTTGTGCCATTAGTTCCTATAGGAAAATGACAATACGCTCAGTCCATTGTTATAAGTCAGTCTCAGTTTAGAGTAAAGACTCATTACGAAGCACTTAATTTGCTTCTTGATCTGAATTTTTATTTCTTAGCGTAATCTAGAAACATTGAATAAATTAAATAAATAGCTCGAAATAACTTAAATAAATAAACTAAATATAATAAAAAAAAAAATAATAATAAGTACAGTAGACCTCACCAATCCGGCACTCCAGTAATCCGGCTCTTTCAGACGGGCGTGGAGGAGGTATGTTACTGAACACTACTAACCTCAAACAAATTTTAAAAGCCAGTTTAATTCTATTTGATCCCAATACTCCATTACTGCTTAAAAATCACATTTATTGTTCTCTTTTGTATTTTAATATAATAAAACCTAACATTTTGTGCATTCTGGTGTATTTTTCTTGTCTTTTTCCAGTAATCTGGCATTTTCAGTAACCCGGCAGTACTCTGGTCTGATATCTGCCGGATTTGTAATAGTCTACGTAAATAAATCCAAATACTTGACAGTTTGAAGTTAGGTATAACAGAAAATCCAACTTCGGAAGACGACTATGTAGTCATTCCCGAATAGTGTTTTTTTAAAAAGTATAGTTATTTTGGATTAATTGTATGAATTATGAATTCAATAAAACATCCTTATTATTATTTAGTTAGTCATACATTTTTTCGTTTTAGATTGTCAGTTGAAAAATAGTGGAAGATGACAATAGAACACCCTGCTCTGTATAAGAGCGCATGTGGTATAAGTGCTTCCTATGATCAGCGATCAACGAATGTAATTTAATTCTAATCATAACATGTGCACTGGCAGTATTGAGACACGAGCCGGCAGGATAATAAACCAGCACTTGTCTAGCACCAGTTAGTTAGTTAGGACCACCATTTATCATGCAACAATGGAGCACAATTTGGCCCACTTTGTCCTCCTCGAGTGTTTGTTGGTTTTCCACCAAACGAAGTGGTTCAATGTTACCCTCTTTCTGCTGGACTGTCTCCCTATCGCAGCCATGAGATTTTTCCTGGATGAGGTATTCCTTCCCCTCGTCATTGGACCTGTATGCGATTTAATGAGGGGATGAAAGTGTTTTCCTGTTGTTGTTTCCCTTGCATTATTTATGATTATGCGCTCTTTATGTCTTTCTCTGGTGCTACTTGTTTGACTACTGCGGCAGGGGCGGGAGGAGTAACATACATATCTGAATCGAGTGCCTGGTTTGATGGATGGTTGCCGATGATGGTCCTTTGTTATCTCTTTCACTTTTTGATTGAATTTTGTTTTGAATGAGATCTTTTTGTAACGTACACGTAAGACAACTGCCGGATTTTAGGTATGGTAAAATACATATTTGCTATTTTAAGGGGTGCGCTACAGCAAACCGAAGCAAGAACATGTGCTCAAATTTGAAGAGACAGGTCCGTTAAAGGTTTAGTATTTTTAATTAAGTGAATTACGCTTTTGGTAATGAGGTTGAGGTATAGATTATGAGATTCGCCTGTAATAGATATTTGTGCAAAGTGATAAGAATAACTTTTGGAAAGGCTCAAATTTTTATTTGCAACTGCATAAATTACGTTCAAGTGTATTTAAGTTATTGTCGCTTGATTTTAGGTAAAAAGAAGGCTTAACGGGTTGAATATCTCTATTCAAAGAAGCATACACAAAATCAATTTTCTTTAAACTGCCGCTTAAATCATATCACTTTCCACCGGATTTTCGTGTATTTGATTTCTCACCTTTAAATAGGCTATTGGGAAAACTTCGTTATTGCAACCTGTAAACATTTTTTAAAATCAACAACAATATTATGGCAAATATTAGTTATATTGATTTATAATTATTTCATTTTCAATTGAAGTTGATGAAGAAAGGGGAAAAAAGCAATTACAACCTAGATTGTCAGTGCATTAGTTAATCAAATAATGAGATCGTTTGCTCCAATTATAGTGCAGCAGAAAGACAATTATTTTGCGCAAGTAAAATTTATTTATAAAAAAAATAGTAAAATTTATTTAGAAGAATAAAATTCCAGGGAAGAATGGCAAAAAATGTCGAATGATCACCATACAGAGACAAAATTTCCGTATTGCCTCGGTACTGTGGATGGTATACATGTTTTCTTGTTATGATGTTGCCAAAGCTCTATGATGTCGTAGCAAAGCCTTGGCAGGAAAAGGAATAATGGGTAGGGAATTGAGGATTAGTGGGTTGAGACGGTGCGGTGTGCATTAGGCTTGAATTTTTGTTCGTCATAGCTGGATAGCTGGGGTGGGGGGGGGGGGGCAGATAATAGCAAACTATAGTTTTGCTTATGAAGGATTCGCGGAATTTCACGGTTCGGCCATATTTAACTTCAAGGATGTGAGGATGAGCTCGGGTTATAGCTCGTGTGGTGCGCATAGGAGGAATTCTATAAGGGATTAGGCTAGAAATTTCGTCGAGTTATGATGATAGAAGCAGCGATGAGAGACGGACAGACATCAGACATAGGTTGGTGCTCTAGGGAATCAATAGTTGCTATTGATTTGTCATCGCTAATAAGCCGGAAGGCAAGAAACAAAGGCATTTAATCGCATTTTTGATTGGAGTGGGAGTTGCAGTATGTTTGAGTGGTAATAGACAACATTAAGTTTTGCTAGCATTAAACAAGACCCGATTCGCTCTGCCCCAAGCGAGTATTGTTGTGAAGTCATAGTTTAGTTAGCTGAACATGTTTTGTTTTTTTTATTATTAAGCCAAGCTCAAAGGATACCCTATGATGCAAACTGTTTTGAAGGGCGAGGTGATGTGCACGGCTCGCAGCGCGAGTATTACGTGCAGGAATTAATCTACAAGGGATCACACTAGATATTTCAGCGGAACATTGGCCATGTGTGTAGCGATAAAGGAGCGAAAGTCAACCAACATTACGGCAGTACTCAAGTGAGTCGATGTGACATGCTATTGCCAAATCGCCAATGAGCTTAAAGGCTCTCTTTAGGACAATATCCAATGAAGCTAAAGCTGTACGGCTAGGGCCATCCCAACTGTGAAAATTGAATTCTATTCTAGGTCTGATATAGAACTTGAGGAGTGCTAGATTTGAGGGGTTGAAATATTTCTTACACCTTTTTAGAAATCCAAGACATTTAGATACTTCTCTGGCAACAGAGAAGACGTGGTCTGTCCAGCTAAATTTACTGGAAATGTTAATGCCAAGAATGCTTAGTGACGGTGAATTTGAAATTATAGCTCCATCAAATGAATTGTGAGTGGTTAAATGATGATCTTGTTTTAAAGAGATGAAATAGCTTTGCGTTTTATATGCATTGAATTCGATGCGATTCGCTTTGCCCCAAGCGAGGATAATATCAAGATCGTTATTCAATTATCTAGTCATGCAATCTGATTTGACACATTTAGCATTCCTTCTGGAGTCCGCAATAGTACCAAAGGAGTAAGCAAAATCAGGGGTACTGTCATCGGCAAAGCGGCAAAGCTATGGATGGGAAATAAAGGAAAGCAGATCATTAATGAAAATTAGCAAAAGAGACAGAGAGGAAACAGAGCCCTGGGGCACACCGGCATTTATAGCGTGTAGTTTAAATGTAACACACTCTAATACAACACGTATTTGGCGACCAGATAGAAAACTTTCACTCCATAATAAAAGAGGAGGCGAGAGCCCAAGTGCTTTATGTTTGGCTAAAAGCGCTGGATGCCAGACTATATCAAAGTCCTTTGAAATAATCCAAGTAACGATTTTGGATTCACCGGAATCCATATTAACGATTGTTGGTGAGTTTCTAAATACCTTATTAATTTGAAGTTAAAAATTGATCCAAAAACCTTTGAGAAAATCGAAGTGATTGCAACTGTGCGATAATTTGAGGGATCGCTACCCTCGCCTATGTGGGAATAGGCTGAACGTGAGCTAGTTTCCAAGCTGTTGGAAAGATTCCTGTCGAATAAGATAAGTAGAATAACTTGCGTGGAGGTTTAGCCAAGGATGAGGCGCATCTTTTAGTTAACAGGGGCGAGAAACCATCACGTCTCGCAGCCGTATACAGGTTCGATTCGCTTCGAATGAATCTGTTTCTTTAAAAAAATTTTAAAAAGTTTTAAATTTTTTTTAATAAATAAAAAAATTGTTTTTTTCAATTTTTCTCAAACTTTGCATTTCTTTCTTCTTTTTTTATTTTTTTCATTTGTTTTTCAAATCACCCAATTTCGCTATTTGGGACCTGTTGATGAGTCAAACCAAGACTTGAAACTTGTCACCAAAAATTAATGGGTGGTGTGATGAAATAACAAATTAGAATATTTTTTACCTTTTGCTATATACCGGAGAATCCCAAAAACTTCTTTTTTGAACAAAATTAAGTTTAACCCGGTAAAAAGTCCAAAAGAGTAATCTCTATATTTATTTTTCCTCCTGGGCTTGCATAGGAGTGTTTTTTTCCTCATATAATTCACACCCAGAATTTATTCTGAGTTTATTTGAGAAGAGATCAGTTTGATCCATTTTCAAGCGCCTGCAGCTAGAAAACCAAGCTGCACCGATGAGTGTAAGGTTTTCTGCTGATACGAAACGCGTCTTGTTCTTGCTTTTCTTCTTCATTTTTCAGGCCACTGCGTGCCGTATACAGGTTCGATTCGCTTCGAATGAATCTGTTTCTTTAAAAAAAATTTAAAAAATTTAAAAATTTTTTTAATAAATAAAAAAATAGTTTTTTACTATTTTTCTCAAACTTTGCATTTCTTTCTTCTTTTTTTTTATTTTTTTCATTTGTTTTTCAAATCACCCAATTTCGCTATTTGGGACCTGTTGATGAGTCAAACCAAGACTTGAAACTTGTCACCAAAAATTAATGGGTTGTGTGATTAAATAACAAATTAGAACATTTTTTAGCTTTTGCTATATACCGGAGAATCCCAACAAATTTTTTCTTGAACAAAATTAGAAATATAGGAATATTTCGAACCGAATTGCGCTGATTATAGCTAACTATCTTCCTTAGATGTTCGATTAATATTCTGTTGAAGTACTCTTCCGTGCTTTTATTTTTCTTTGGTCTCGTATCATCTTCATTATCATTCCCTGTGATTCCTTTGCCCTCACTTTCCTTGCCCTTTTTACAGCCGTTTTCTTTCTTCTCATTACCGCTCTTGCCCTTCTTATAATCATCACCGTCAGAACCTTTGTCATTTCCGATCTTTATTAAACCCTTAATGTCGTCACTATCAGAATCCTTAGACCCTTTACTTTTCGTGTTTTTCTTTCCTTCATTGCCCTCGTCTTTGGATTTCCTACCTTTCTTCTTTGTACTATTATCATCGTAGTCATTGTCATCTTTGGATTTCTTTCATTTCTTTTTTTGACCTTCGTCTCTGTAGTCATGGTCATCTTTTTCTTCCATCCGGCTGCAACGTTTCCATTCAGGATTTTAGGGACGTTGTGGAAATGCTTCTAAATTTCCGTAGATATGTCCTTTGAGGGGTGGGATCTCTAAGTCATGAGGTTGCAGTCTAGTCTCTCCACGAATAGCTTGCTCCCGAGCTCGCCATCTTCTCCCTTTTTCTTCTGTTGATTGCATTCGTCAGGGTTTCGTGCAGTCGTTTTGAAGGTGTCCCAGTCTACTACATTTCCAGGAACGAAGCAGTCCACGCGTATGAGTGGTTCTTAATGACGGCATTCTGCTCCGAGTCTGTTGCCCAGCTCGTCGGCGTTTTCTGCAGTCTCTTAAGAGATGTCCCGGGCTATGACAATAACGAAGAATACAACGTGAAGGAGTGCTCTATGATGACTGCATTCTGTTGGAAGTATACTTCTCCACCGAAATTTCTCTCACTCGTACTTCACTTCGAGAATCTTGTCTAGAAGATTCGTATGCCAATGCATAGGCTAGCACTTCTTCTGTTGACTTCTTTCCTGCTAGCTTTAGTGCTTGTTATATATTTGTAAATTTTGATCTCCAATTAAGGAACTCTGCAAATTACAAATAATTATCAATGAACTCTTTAGTAATCGCTAGTACTGTACTTCTAATTTTCACAATTCAAATAGTTTACTCCGCCTCCTGGATGTGAGTAGCATCATATTAATACTCTACAAATTATCCTTCCTGAATATTCCACTCGCCGAACCCAAAGTTTACTAGGATGTCACTAACCGGAAGTTGTTTGCATTTCCAACAGATGTCGCTTATATCACTTTGTGGCGCTTAACAATATACTCATATTCTTAATTATGCCATACTCGAGAACTCTTTGCATGCCCTGATCATGTACCGTTTGCGGCATTGCTTCTAACGAAAATGACTGTACCCTTGCTGTCATAAACTCAGTCCTAGCTGCCTTTAAAAGCTGAAGATACACTAATCAAATTTACTTAAATATCAGCAAGTGTGCAACACAGCTTGCAGTCGACGCAACAAGCTATTAATAATTATATGACATCGCGTAATATAAAGTTAACAGTAATTCGAACAATTAAAGTGTAAAGTGCATTAAAGACATAGGTGAAACCTAGGCTAAAATAAAAGCCTGTACGTAAAGTCTTTTTCAAATATTCCGGGATATCGGTTCGGTTTAAAATAGTCAAAATTCGTTTCGTTTCATAAATCTCGTGTGAAGTACTCTGCCTCTGCCTGTGCAACTATGTCCTTTTTCACTAGCAGGTTGCACAACTTCATAAAACCAAAGCTTTCCGTATCTGACTTAACTGTACTTAATATATTGATGCATTTATTTATAAGACTTATGTGTTTTTGGTTTTGTCAAAAGCTAGTCAAAAGTTTTTAATAAGGTTTACATTAGTACAAAGCTTCTTTATTCAACTTTCGTTAGGCTAGTTTTTGAGTATGCAAAAATTGTTTGGTCTCAATTCTACGTGACGCATATCAACCATTATTTGCTTCTTTATCAACACCATATAGGGAGTGAAGAGAAATGAGGGAAATTTGAAAAAAAATTTAGCATTAAGTATACTTAAATATAACAATGCAAAATAATGAAAAAAGAATACGATTGACTGCTTCAACAAAAGAAAAAATTTTGACAATATTGACCTCAACATCTATGTATATATGTGCTTTCGACTATAGCCATTTCAGTTGGGCAATAAGATGAGTTCCTTGCAAGCAGGAATAACAGATACAATTGTAATAGCTCTAACGCTTCCCTAGAGTGCTGTTAGGTACATAATAGGACTTTAGACGGTTAACCTACGGTACGTGAGTAAGTAAGTTATATGAGCTTTGTTATTGCAGCAATAACCAGTACCGGTGGAAATTACTTTCTCCCCAGAAGAGATGTGTCTTGATGCGCTGCAAACAAGTTTTCCAACGCGGCGATCACAAGTTGTGAAACTTTGAAGTAAAGTTCATGAATAACAAGTGATGAAAATGTACGTCAAGATAAAGTCCATTACTTATCCTTTAGGTGATAGTTTAAAGTTGATTGCTTGTGATTTTGTTACGACATGAAAAGGATGTATACTGAGTAAAATGCTTTCCTTTTCTGGTATCAGATTGCAATGGAAACAAAACTTGGAACGTTGTAAACTCTTTTATGATCTCCAAAAGACTAGGATTATTCTTTAGATTTTGCATCCGAGGGTTTTATTACTGTAAAAATGGAGTATAACCGACAAATAATTACTTCACAACGAGAACTTACACACGAATGTGTCATTTAAACAGGAGATTATGTAGACGAACATTTTATCATTCATAATGGATTGAGGGTAGTTTTTTAAAATTTTAATATATTTTATGTGAATTGTGGACAAAAGTTTGAACTTTTATAATTAAGGAAAGCCCAAAATATGCGTTCATGTGATATACATAGCAAGAAAATAGACTGACTTGATTTAAAGTAAAATAAGAATATTGACCGAGATCCATGTAGTATGCACGTTCCGATTGTCTACTTATGGATTCTATAGGGGAAAGTAAGTAGACTTTGACATTTTTTAAAAATATATTTGATAGCTCAGAAGTGCGCTATTATACAAAGTGCAACAAGGCAAAAAGTAATAATAACATATTTTAAATAGAATTTTTAATTTACTTGTTGAAATTTCAGTATGTATTTGCTCCTGATTATGCTTTTTATTTATAGTTTCTTTAGAACTAAAATAATTTTTATTTAATAGGACAGTCATTTGGTGTTCAAAAAGGGGGGTTTTTCCGGATGTTTTGAAAATTGGTATTTTTATAGATTTCGACATCCTCTCGTTCAATTTTCCCCCAAACATCTTTAGTAAGTGCCTGTTATCTCTAACCGTTAGGACCCCCCCCCCCCCCCCCCCACAAATGAAAGTATTAAGCTAGCTAGGTAAGGCAGGGGAGCGAGCTATGATTTATGAGGATTTAGGCTTTTCATTGCTAAAACGGAGTAAATAAATTGTCCTTTGTTCTGTGTACAACAAGATTTTGAAAAATATTTAAATTTAAATATAAATTTAATTAATCCGTTCTGAGGCATTGTACAATTAAGATATAATATCTTTTACTTGTACAAGTTAAATCTAACATAAGGCAAAAAAAAAAAAATAAATAAAAATATATATGTATATAGGTATATGTGTAAAAGGAAAAAAAAAGACATGAGAGAAGAAAAAAATAATAAAATAAAATAAAATGAAAAAAGTAAGATACAAGAAATAAGCCCCTAAATTTACTGCTAAAAACTAAATCAGAAACACAAGGAAGAAAAAACGAGAAAAAAAAATTAATCAGTACTTAACTTAACTTGCTACATCTGCTGTACTATAAAGCAACCTCAAAATATTTGGTTCCTAACTATTCAACACTACTGCTTGAGCACATGATTTCAAAAATTCTTTCCTTGGTGCTGCGCGAAAGATCTCGATACAACCGATAACTTAATAATGGGCGGTAAGGAATTGTAAACTTTGGTGGCATGACTGAAAACCAGGCGTTTAGTAATTGAGTATTCAGATCTGGGCAGAATGTAATTAACTGTTCTAGAAGATCTCGCGAATTGAAGAATGCTGTATAGGTAGGTTGGACTGCGGTATTTGGTGAATTTTAGTAGAAGGAGGACCGTTCGAAATTCAAAAATGGTAAAAGATCACAACCCAGAAAGGATGTAGCATAAGCTGACATGTGATCGTATCTTCTGAGGTGATATATATATCTAATAATGGAGTTAAGTACAACGGTAGATTAAGTAGACGTATCAAGTTTATTACGATACACAGCTAAACAACATGATTTCCTGGGATTCAGCATCAAGCCATTGTCAACTAATTCTATCTCGACAAGTCCTAAGGGTCGCGATAAGAAAAGTTGAACATCATCAGCATAGAGATGCATTTCACTGTGAGTAAGACAGTCAAACAAATCATTAATAAGCATGCAAAAAAAAGCAGCGGACCAAGAACCGAGCCTTGCAGAACACTGGAGTTAATTCTAAGAAGGTAGAGTAATTACCATTTGAAAACACTGTTTAATAACGACCTGTTAGATATCTTAAAATAACTTCGTTGAGCTTAAGAAAAAACCGAATTTAGTAATGAGTTTTCTACACAGGATTACGTGATCTACAGTATCGAATGCTTTAGAGAAGGCGAGCAGCACCAGTAGAATTAATTTATCCAAGTCTATTGCTTCTCTAATTACATTGGCTACCTTCATAAGGGCAGTGGTACAACTATGCCATGGACGAAAACCAGATTGGGAGTCATGAAGAAGACTATTCATGCGCAAATAATGACAAATTTGCAAGAACACTGATTTTTCGAATACCTTAGATAAGAACGGTAAGATACTGATAGGGCGGAGTTCAGAGCAATTGCGCCCTGATTCTTTAAGTATAGGTATCACTTTAGAGAACTTCCAGCTTAGCGGGAAGGTTGAGAAGGTAAAACAGGTGTTAAAATGTGAGCAAGTGGCAAAAATATATATGGCGCAACAATTTTAGCAAACCTTTGGAAAATCCCATCCATACCTAAAGTAATGGACTTGATGCTACACAAAGCCGTATAAACTCATCCGTAGAAACTCTGATGAAATGGAAAGGACATAAGATACCTGTAGATTGAAACGAATTAATAAAATAACTGCCATGAGCACAGTCAGAGCTATGAGACAAAATTTGACATTCAACATATCAGGATCCACAGTGCATCCAGAATTACCAGCGACAACTACGCTCGCTTTTTTGAGATTACTCCAGAGACTTTAGGAGGCAGGCCCAGTGTTAAGATACCTTACAATGTCGTCTTTTTGCTTCCCGAATAGCATGAGTAGTACGGTTTCTAAGCATCATGTATTCCTCTTTGAAACTAGTGGTTTTTATATCGCTTCCACCTTTCGTATGCCATATTGCGAGCAGATGACCTTTGAGGTGAATATTAAACCACGGGCAACTCTGATTAAGTAATCTTTTGCGAATGAGAGGAACGTATTTCTCATGTAAGTAGTTCAAAACATTATTTAAGAACTCAACTTGGTCATCACATCAGGCATAAGCTGTACCGAGCTCCAATTTATGGACTCCACTTCATTGAAAAGAGCTTAGTATTTATGAGATTATAGTTATAGTAGGAGGACTGTGTTGGGTTGATGTTCCGAAAGTACGTAAAATTGTAAATAATTGTAATTAAATCATGATCAGAGACGCCCGATAAAGATATTTGATTAAAAAATAAGGAGTTAGAAGTATCAGCCGTTAAAAAAATACCTAAAAGAGCCGAAGAATGGTTAGAGAAATGTGTAGGTTCATGATTCACTCGGTGGATATCTAAAGCATCGATCATGTGCTGAAAGGAATTGGTCAGGTAGGCGCGGGTTAAGGAAATTGAGATTGAAGTCTCAACCGATAATTATTATATGCTGATACTTTGGCACAAGATTAATAAGTTCGTTTTGCAGTAATTGAACTGTCCGGCAATTAGGTGGCTTGTAAACACAGCCAACCAAACACCTATCGCTATTTGAAAAAAATTCACAAAATATGTATTCCTCCCACCTTGACTAGTGCTGGCTAGTAGAAACCTGCATCGAAGGTTTTGTTTGCAGTATATGGCGGTACCACCTCCTCTGCGATTATGGCGGTCGGACTTTATAGCCAGGGATGCCAACGACATTGTCATGAATATCAGGTTTTCGTCAGGTTTCCGACCAACAAATTGCATCAAAAGTTAAGTTAGAGAAAATGTCACGAACTTCATCAATTTTAGGAACCACACTTCTAGCATTAAAATGATAAATTTTCAGCCAAGATCTCTGTTTGCATAGAACGCCAAAGAGTGCCCGAGTATTGCCCGTTCCAGTCATGTAGGTAGGATCACTCATATCCCAGCACGATCGTGCCGAGCACCTTAAGCATCAGGAACACAGAAGAACATGAATTTTTTCGTAGAATAAACTTTTTAAGCAAGCAGCAA